>CM051521.1:82488889-83688889 GCA_028015205.1 Mytilisepta virgata
ATACAGACAATATATGTATATTTAAAAAAATATCAGCACAAATCAGCACAGTTATAGAATTAAAGTATGTAATTCAGGTATCCAGATCATAAATGGGCACAATTCTTCCAAATGCCGTGGGTTTCATATAACTTAATGGAAGTAATTATCAACAAACTTCAAAAACACTATATATCTAACTTCTTATTTCATCTGACGCTGAACACAATCTACGAAATATGTTTCGTCTTGAAAAAGATATATCTATTCAATTCCTGCTTTAAGGATGATCGCTGGTCTAATAGTAAATAAATAGGATTTGAAATAGGTGTTTTAGTTTGAGAGAACATATAATAGTAAACAAATAAGAAAGAAAAACATATTGGTTCATGTGCTCATTTTAGAGCTATAAGGCCTTGAAAATTTGCAGGAAATGGGTTTTCTCTGGATTTTTCATTGTCTTTGCATTGACAACTTCAGTCTCTCAAAAATGTATGAAAAAATAAAAAGGATTTCATAAAATTTTGCCAAATAACATTTCTAGGTATATATGATTGAATTATAAAAGAAAAAGTTGGGTTCATGGGCAAAACATTTCATGTTTAAGAAATGGATAAAACCCGAGGATTCCGAAAATCTGACAAAAATACCAAAACATGACCAGCGAGCATACTTAAATTGGTTCAATTCTTTTTCGTAATTAAAATTTACGGTCATTATTATGGTCCAGACACCTTTAATGGTTGTGTAGTTTCTACAATATAATAAGGCTATAACAAACCTAAGGCAAATCCTGCTATATTCCATATTGGTAACATAACTGTAGGTCTGGCTCTGTGTTTGACTATCAACTTATTAAAGGTTTCAAGATGTTCTTTTTCTTCTTCCCACATTTCCTGTGAAAAAAATTATTCTTACTTTAATCTTAATTTTCGAATTTAAATGTACAGAAGACTTGTATTATATTTAACATGACCCACAATAGAAAACCGTTTGTCATGCGAGAAAATCTGAAATACAATGTACCAGGACAAAATATAGGTTTAAGAATCATTCAACTTACAGTAGGATCACCAAATTACTTTAATGTATCAGGAATTTCAAAATAAAACATCAATCAACCTTCTATAAAATGTGTAAGTTTCTATGTAAGTGTTATTTCCATATAGATGTGTACCTGAAATACTAAATAAATTTTGTTTTGTTTTGTTTTATGTTTTTATTCTAAAAGCAGAAAGATACTGGTGAACCTCCAGTCAAGTGAGTCACATCTCCTCATTTTTAGGTAGCCTTCCACATCAAAATTTGAGAAAAAAAATTAAATTTCTGTGGTAAAATAAGAAACTAGGAGTCTTCTGATATGGTTTGAAATTCACCTTATTCGGGAAAAACTGTAAGAAAATTATTTAAGGTAAAGATTTAGGATTAGAAACAAAAGATCTTTCACCAAAATTTCAAATAGTGCAAAATTTGAGATCTATGAAAGACCAAACAACAACAGCACAGCAACATTCAGTACACAAGATTGATGATAGGAGGCAATGTCAATGAAACAATAACCATTTAAACAGAATATTTGAGTTAAACAAAGCAATGTCAAGCTGGTATTTTCAAACCTTTTAACATTTACTCAGAATACAGTAGCTCTGATGTTTGGATTACAGATGATAGACAAGATCAATTATCTTTTGCCATTTTTATCTTAGTGGGTATTTAATACCAAAATAACAATTTTTTACTGATAGTCCTATAATTCAAAGACATTTCATTATTGTGAAAATAATGTCATTATCTATAAATTCTCCCATTAAAAACACTTTCAACTTCTTATTTAATCTAAGTCACATAAGATTAATGACTTTTTTCATTACTTCTTTAATAAAACAAAATTGTGTCTCGTAAATTCTTTGGCTAAAGTAAAAACAATTGATTTTTATCTTAGCCTTAGTCTTAAGGCATATTTCCATAATAGAAATTCTTTTCCTAATTAAATTATTTTTCCTCTCTATATACCATATAGGTTTTTCCTGAATGACTGAAACCATTTAACTGTTGTGTTGTGTCTTAAAAGAGATTTATGTCATCGGGAACAATTGCTTTTTAGCATCTCAACATGAAAACAAATGGAAGCAATCTAAAAATGTTATTTAATGCAAATGAAAGTTGTGAAAAACATTTCGTTCCTGAATTTTATGTGAATTTTACCTTTCTTTATTCGCATTTTGCCATGTTAGTTAAAAATGTCAAAAAAAAGCTGTTTTATTCTTACTGCATAGTCTGTATTGATGCATTGTTTAATGTGTCTAAAATGTCATCTTTTGATACAGAATTGATGATACAATTGTACCAATCCATTTTTTTTCAATACACCAGATAAAAGTTTTCAACTTTTTGTGTAGGAATGCTGATGGATAATCTATAATACAGGGGTTTATCGTGCTGTATTGAGAATTCTTCGCCATTTTGAAGTTTTTATGCCAAAGACAGCTCATTTGGGAATGAAAACTTGTGGGATAAGTTGATAATTTTGGAAATTCTGTATCATTTAGAATATATTTTTCTTTTTACCTGATCCTCAGGAATGGTATAAAAGGCCCTGTAATGAGACAAATATTGACATATGAGGTGGTATAACATTGACCACTGCTGTTTAAGCCAATATTACACTTTTCTGTCATTATAACTAATATGATAGGGGATAAGGGTATGAAAAGTAAAAATCCAACTGGATGAACCCTTTTCTACTTTAAATCATACACAATCATGTTGTACTAATTTCTTTTGAGATTTTAATATTTTGGTTTATACAAGAAAGAACATTTTCTGTTTCAGAAACTCATGAATTTTTAGCAGATCGATTCATTGTTTATACACCAAATCCAAAAGCTGAAACATCATTGGCTAGAAAGCCATTATTCCATTATGACAAACAGTGATATTTGGTCCATTTCCTTGAAAACATTTCCCATCATGCACTTAATTCTGACATGGTAACTCAATATCAGAAACCATCTCAAATTAAACTACAAGTTTTGGATGATAAAATTTTCACAACAGCCACAAAATAGATGAATTATACATTTTGTACATGCAGGATAGTTTTATTAAATGTTGTATAAAAAAAAAATTCAGTGGAGAGACTTTGTGATGCCTAAATTTATTCAAATTCCGGCAATTAACTTTGCATCATACATATGACAGTCTAACCTTAATTACAGGTCCAACTGGAGTGTTCCCCAGTACAGCAAACTGTCCCTGGTAAATTCGGTCAGCACCTAATTCTCCAGCATGGTCAATACGTATGATTTTATCAACCAGAGCTTTAGATTTTTTCTGTTTAGCCATTTGACTCATACACCGACATGGTATTCTCATAAATGATGCTGACAGCATCTTTACATAAAATTTGTTCACCTACTTTAATCTGAAAGAAAACAAGTTTTTTTGTATTAATGTTGGTTTTGACAGTTGCTCTAATCCTCAGGTGGTCTAGGCAGGTTGTTGTAACTTCTAACAATCCCTAGCCTGTCAACATATATGTTGATGAGTTTGACTCCAACTTGAGGCAAGTTTAGACTCCAATCTAAATTGACAAAGAACACCAGTTTCTCTGTCAAAGACCAGTAGTACTTCCCAGGTACTGTGGATGACTCCGCAATAAAAACTGGTCAGATGCAATGAAAGTAACATAAAATCCCAATAAACAAAAATCAAATATTTCAAAGCTGAGAAATTGAATAAGTTGAACATTAACATGATAGAATATCATTCTTAACATTAAGAACAACTTATACTTTATATTTTTCATTTATTCTTACTTTCTTTTTTTTCCATACAATGTATAAAAAAAAGGGAAAAAAAAAGACATGTCTATAATATGACCTTCAACATGCATCATTTTAAACTAAAGTTATCTCCCTTTTATTGTCTAAATAGATAATTCAGGTACATGAATGAAAAAAGTGTCCTAAAATGGTGTGCCGCCGTGCTTTTTCCCAATTTTATTTTGCATACTACATGTTTTGAATACCTAATAAAACTGGTTTAACCCTACCAATGTGGGCTGCTAGTATTGTTTTGTATATATATAAATATTTTATATAATATTAAATAATTTGAAAATGTAAATAATTCAACACCAATACAGAACCTAACCCATTTCAAACTTTTTAGAAAACAATACCAAAAAATGTAAATAATATAACAGTACTTTCTCTAAATACTTTATTGTGCAAATTAAGGGTTTAGCCAAGGGCTTTAATTATTTTAAATTGTTTCCAGACTGTACTCATACCTGTGAATGGAGATAACTTCCTTGAAATCATATCCTTTAAACAGATTTGTGAATAGAAAAAAAAGGTGACTAAAGGGGAAGGGTAAAAAAACGAAATAGACAATCACATTTTTTTGTTAATTGATGCCATCAAATGACATAATTCACTTGGTTTTTAAAATTTGCCATATACAAACTGGTATGGATATACAACCTTAAGAAGATATCTTGAATCTCACATAACTAGAAAGTCATTTTTTGTGGAATTTTTAAAATATCAACAAAATTGTCCCTGTAGATCTTGTCTCCTATAATTATTCCTTTTCAAAATTTTAAATGACATAGATTTTCTATGACAGCTGGTTTTTATGTTTTCTCCTTTGTAAAAAAAAAAATATCCATCCTGGTAGCTTAAAAATGATGAATGTGACGATTTGACAAAAATGCAAGTTACCTTTATCATGTTTATCGTGTAGACTTTTAAAACATACCTATTATTATTTAAAATAAAGAAATTTAGTAACGTTATCAGCTATGACCTTTCCAACAAGAAATCACTTCTTTTTGAAAGCAGTGAATAAAACTAATAGTATCTATTAATTTTGGAAATCTCACTTCGTATACTAACAACACTGATTAATTTTTCCACAAAACTGTTCTTCTTTACAGAATATGGACACTTTTTGACACAATTAGTTACATAAATCGTCTGCTAACTACGGGCGCTGACATATTGTAGACGCGCACTGAATAATATAAATATTTATGAATTACAACATTAAATTTGTTCAGTATAGTATTATGATTCCCAGATTTATTGTAGATGGAATTCTTTCTTGCTAAAGGCCAGATATTTTTATTTAGAATGTCTGAAAAAAATTGACATTTCTTTTCGACCAATCAAGACACGACTTTGTTTCATATATTTTGATGAAACAGCTGAGAGGCAGGTCATTGCCAGATTTGTGAATGGAATTGCAAGAGTATTGTGTATTGAGTAATTTCATCAGATACAGAACATACAGAATACACAGAAAACGATTAAGGAGAAATAAATAAAACAGATTTCAGAAGAAGTGATGACAAATTAGGTAAGAAAATACAATTAAAATTTTTATGCCATATATATTTCTGTGATTGTGAAGTGTGATTTTGATTGACATATTATGTGTATTGGGTGATGTCATATAGTAACATGAATGGATGCACGTTAATTATAACAACATTTTACAAGGGACAAGGAAGCAGTATAATTATATATTTATTGGAGATTACAGGAAATTAGTTTGAACATAACTTCTTGAGAAATTTTATCATGATAATTATTAAATTTGGTATTGATTTTTCTATTTTGTAATGTATCTAAATTGGGTGCTTAGACTTGAAAATAAACAGATGTTTACATCAACAAAGCTTTACTACAAATCAATTTTAGGCTGGGTTTAGCTTTGTCAACATATATGAATAAAATAAAAATTAAAGTTATGGATTGGAAAATAGAAAAACAAACTATCTTTACACCAAACTGGGATTTGATAATGACCTGTAAAAAATTCTTTGTTTTATGCTCTGTTTGAAACAAACTTTCATCCAAGAAATATAAAAGACATAGCTATTGGTTTTAAGTGGAAAAGAATTTTATGTAAAGTTCTGCAAAATAAAAAATAATATTAAAAAAAGTTTGTAAGAAAAAGATTTATGGGAAATTCTTACCCAACATAAGATGTTTTATGGCATGTTTGAAATTGATACATATATTTCTGGGTATATCTTTTTTGTTTTTCAATAACTATTAACAGAAATTTGCCATTTATGACTTCATAATACTGTAGGGGCTTCTCCTTTAAACAAAAAAATGTTTTGCTGTTCAGTCTAGATTAATTCTTCCATGTTACACAAGGTGTCTTTGTAAAACATTTAATTTTGCTAAAAGGACGTCCCGGAAAGGAAGTTAAGGTTTATAATATCAGTACTGTTTTATTTATTGAATAAAATGACAAATTTTATGATGAATCAGATATAAGTGTATTAGACGTTCACTCCATATCTTCTTACATTGATTTTTCTTTGTTCTCTAATATTAAAAATATATGTTATTTATGATAAATAATAACAAATTGCATTGATATCAAGTATACGAGCAATCTTAATACTGACAAAAACATAACTTTAAATTTTAAACTGTATATTAAAAATTACTGATCCAAATAAAAATTGTGCACCATTGCGGAAGTGGTTATTCAGCCAATTGTGCAGTGTCAATTTTATTTGTTGAGTTAAAAGTAGACCCTGATCATATTTAGTATTTGAACTGGAATAACCAAAGATCAAATTAAAGTGAAATACTGTATTTAGAAATTCATCCGTTTGTTTTTCTTTGTGTGTGTCTTTATGCTGAGATATTTCCATCATCAAATCTATATCAATGCCAGTTATCTATGAAAACAATTCTAATGTACCCAAAGCAAAATGTGCAAAAGTACAAAAAATGTTTGATTCCTTGAAATGAGCATATTAATTGTATTTAATAGAATACCCAAATTATGATTGTTGTTATGTGAAGTTCATTGCTCTTTGGGATAATTTGTCACAATCATGGCATAATAACATTATGAAGTGAGGTCACAGGAGATAATAAATGACCATATACAGGTTAAGACAGGTCTTTGTTTAAAATTATCTTTAATCTTTTGTTGATTAAATTTGTCATTGACCCATTGACCTGTTTAATTTTTCCAACAATAACATATAAGGCCAAGGAAATAAATTACCTGCATCTTTGTTTATGCCTGCCAGGCACATTTTTATTTTCTCCTTTTATTTTAAAGGAAATTTTAACTGATGTCTTCAGGGAAGATTTTCTGACTTATTGTCTGGACACCTCAGTTTATAAAATGAATTTTTCGCCTTTTGAAAGTCTAAACGTTAGAATTATTAGACAATCTTTTGTTGGTTAATTAACCTTACTGAGTCATCCAAGAAAGCATAAGAAATGTAAAGTTGTTTATAAAGGCTATGTTTGTCTACCCCACGAAAGATTCTAAATGGGGAATTTCCAATAGAAAAATTAATGCACTTGAAAATTTAAAAAAATAATAATTTGAATTTATCAAATCAGACCTATCCTAAAATTTGTAAAACTGTTATTTTGAATGTTTTTAATGCACTTTATGCATATTTCTTTCATCACAGGGTTGTAATACTAAATTTTATAAAATCTCATAGGAAGAGTTATCTCCCTTTTACATTGAAAATTCCATAGGCAGATTTTTTCCGTTTCTATGGAAGACCTGATTAAACAATATTAGGTTCAATTGTTTCAGTTCCGACTTCGCCCATTGAATCTTTCCTCCAAGTGAGGAGACAATTTACATTGATAATTAATGTATTCAAGTTCTGAAAAATGCATTTTACGAACTGAGGTGTCCAGACAGTAAAATTGTGCTTAATTTCTGAAAAATTCAAAAATTGTTAAGGTAACATACATGGTGTAGGCTTGAAATTTGTGTTAGTCTTGTTAATGAAGACATACATTATTACTTTTCTTGGCCTATACAAAAGTTATATGATCACATTGCATTGTGTATTGGCCTTGTTGAATTAATCCTGTTTATGCTGTTAATAACTGATTTATAGTACAAATACTTGTGTTATACACCTTTTAAAGTAAATATTTATTAAAAGTACATGTATTAAACATTCAAGGCTATTCACCCATTCAAATTGAACATTTGAATCATTTAAATGAAAGACTTCCTTCATGATAGTTTTTGCCATTCCTGCAGATAACATACCATCACCTCTTTTATAGTTGGATTTTTGTGTATTGAGACTCAAACAGGTTGTAGGAGTTCAAAGGGAACTCACTGTTAATTTTTAGTTATTTATTAGGTACACCAGGTATACAGTTTACATGTAAATGCTGCTGTGTAGTTTAGTATCTGTAGTCAAGATAATAATAATTGAAAATGAATTGTTAATGACCGATAGTAATAAACAACTTCGTTTATGAACAATGAATGAAAATTTGTGAGTTCCATTTGTATTCATTGTTAAAATGAGGTAAATCAAAGTTCGTGGTTTCACAAAAGCAGAAAGTGTAGGTTGGCAGATTGAGTTTTATAAAGGTTTCATTATGGCCCTTTCACAAACCATTTTTCAGTTATATGAGTATGATTCCATATTTTCATTGAAAAATAATTTTCGTTGAATATTTGGAGTACTGGTTGGCAGCAGTGAATATCCATGGAAAATACTATATCCCTGTCCTAAGATGTAAATTTTGGAAGTACTCAAGATATTTGTTATCTGACTTCAATGAAAAAGTAAAAATGACTGTAGACTTTACATGTAGTGATAATATACAGATGACTTTTATTTATCTTATACAGTTTATATACACATTTAAGTTAAAATTTTTGTGAAAACACTGTGGATTGTTGGATAAAAATATATTGAGATCTAATGTCTCAAAATTTTGTTTGGCTAAGTCAAAGAAATTGACTTGTACCTGTACATGTAGGTTAAACATAGCAAAGAATTTACTATATATAACAGCAATGGAAATTGAATTACTGATTTTTGCATTGCATTTGAAATCATGTAGTATAACGGAATATTCAAAAAATGGTTTAAAATAAGCCAATGCCTGATTACTTTTACAGAGTCTAATTTATTTGGGGTAAGTGGAAACACAAAGATAATTGTCCATCACACAAGTGAAAATATGTACCTTGAGTTTATTTGAAATTGAATTTTTTAATATATGATAATATTCAATTAGCCCTTTAAACACTTATATCGCAGCTTTCAAATATGTTTCATGCCATCATCCTTTAGTCAGAACAGAAAGAAAACTAAATTTTTTATTGATGCACACAATTTTCCATACCTTTTGACCAAAGAAAAAACCTTTTTTTCACCAAAATTTAGGATCAGTTTTTTTTTTCAATAAATACCAAAGAGTCCTTTATCTTCACTAAAAAATAATTGGTACCTAACAAATTAATGATAGATTTAAAAGAAACTTATTAAATCTGACAATGAAAGATAGAAATACAATAATTAACAGTAAATCTGAATGAGGAGTCTTAGTTTATTTTGATCAGAATATTATCAGTGTAAGTTAGCTTATCATGCTTATGATAGGCTATTTATTTTATTATGATAAGGTTTACAGCTATAAAATATATCTGTTAAGGCCACACCCAATTGATTTTTGGTTCTTTGGATTTTGATGCTCTGATTTTAAGACTAGGTAAAATTTTAAGAAGAAAATAATTTGTCGCTTCATGTTGCAAAAATGCTGAAAACCGGCCTCAAATTCTTCTTTTTTTAAGAAATTAAGAATAAAAATTGTGTGCCCGGTCCTAAAATTTTGTGAAAATTGGGATTTTTTTTACCAGTTTTTGCAGTATTCTATTTCAAAAAATGTGTGCTACATGTAAATTTAATCTTTGCCCAAAAAAACAAGTTCTCAAGAAAAAAATTAAATTAAAATTTTGCTTGCTTGCACCTATTTTTGTGATCCAAAAATCCAAAGAACGAAAAATCAATTTGGGGTGGCTTAAATTAGTGAAACTTTCCTGTTGAAAGTAACTGGAGGTTTTTGCTTTGAAATGCTTAATAGTTTTATTCTTGCTGATACATGTAGGTTCGAAATTTGCATGTGATATATATGTATTGTAGTTCGTATACATGCAGAAGGCTACCTGGGCAATTAGTTACAGGTAGTTGACAGTAAAAAGACTGTTGGTGGTAACAATTAAAATTCGGTCTGCATCCTGAACCATTAGCCTGTAGCCATTTTTGTATTGTGTTTGTCACATTATCATTAATTTATGTTATTTTAATGTTTAAATAATGCTGTCAACCCTTTGGGGTATAAATTTGCATTTCAAACAAAGATTATTAATAAAAGTTTAATGGCAGTAAAGTTCTACATACTATGACAGTTTTTTTTTTGACGATGATAAAGTAAAATTTTTGTTCTACATAAATTGTCTGTCTGTAAGACATGCACGCCCCATACTCCTCACAGAATTCACTTGTATTATTAATTACAGGAAATCATTTTGAGGATTATTTTATATATATAAAAGTTTCATAATGTGTCCTTTAAAAATGATGAACCCACAGTTCTATAAAATTCTGTTTCTGAAATAAGGACCCAAACACTAAAATTTAATGGAGTAACTCAGGCATAAAGTGTAGGTCATGTGGACTTGTATGTTGGTGATCTTTGGTAACACATTACCATAGGTTCTTAAATAATACACCTAAATGCAAAAATTTGAACAAAGTCACTCAAGTGGGTCATGGTACTGATTTGTGTTGTACTATATACAATAAGATTGTAATGTAGTTGTGAAATATCATTATTATACCATAAGTTCTTTAAAACTATACGTAAATGCAAACATTTTACCAAAGACACTCAAGCATAAAATATAGGTCATAATGACTCAGATGTTGCTGACTGTTGTAATAATATAATATAAAGATAAATGAATATGTATAATATCATTGATATGTCTCCTGTATGATTCTGAGAAATGTACCTAAATGCAAAAACTAACCAAGTCACTCATGCACAAAAAATGTGGGTCATAATGACCCAACTGTTGGAGAAATGCATTATATAATGTAAAAGGATTATAGTGGTGAAGTATCATTATGAAATTAAATGTAAAACTTTATCAGTCACTCATGCTCAATAGCTCATGATACTCTGCTTCCTGTACAGAAATACATGAAATGCTTGAATTCTGTTAAATCTGTTGAATTCATCCAAAAAATCTAGATTGTGGAATGGCCCCCAGGTAGGTCCAAAAGTCTCAAAAGTAGATTTTAACAAAAACTCTTAAACTGATGAAAATAAAAAATTGAAATACTAGACCATAAAAGCTGTTTCTGAATTTTGATTGCTACACAAACACATGTGGCCTAAGGCCACATTTTGCCATTTTCCTAATTTACCGGTACTAATTCTACACTACCAGGAATTCAGAATATCAAACTTTGAAAACAAATCACTATATGATTAGATATTACTTGTGTGCTATTTCCATTGCTTCCTGAACTGCCTCAGTGGTCTCTTGGTAGCATGCTCGACTGAAGTGCGGAAGGTCATCGGCTCGATCCCTGGCCGGGTCAAGCTAAAGACATTAAAATTATTATTTGCTGCTCCTCCAAGCATGCAGCATCTAGGAGTAAGAACAAAGGACTGGTCAGCTCGAAGTCGGTATAATGGGTCTGGGTGGGGTGATATGTCTTCCTGCGGACAGTTACTTTGTGAGCTAGCACATTAAAAATCTGGCTTTAGTGTGGTACTCTAGCACAAAGCAGTTACGATATCATATCAACATGTTCTCGTCCTGATATGCTCTTAATGGTTAAATAAATCGCCATTGGACATTAAACAATAATTCATCCATCCATTGCTTCTCATGGTTTATGCTATATATTTGGATGGCCAGACCAAATTTAAACATTTTACTTTGACAGAAAATCAGAATTCTGATTGCTGTCCCATGGACTGGGCTAATAACCTTACCTGCACAGGTGGTCCTAGCCTAAACCCAATTTTGAAATACAATGCATTTGCAATTGGTTCTCACAATATTTTATGTTACTATATGAATAGAATATACCAAACTTTTTTATGTCATTTTAATAATCTCCCCGTATTTTGAAAAATAGATGTTTAAAAGGAAGTGCATCCCCACAGTTATTATGAATTAGGGGACCATGCCACACTATGACACAGGACCCTGGAAAAATCTGCAATCTGTGGTCACAGTGTTGTTCATTTGTATTATCACTTAGCCAAACTAAAAGTGCAAATTCTTGTTATGCAAATAGTTTTGAACACATGCATTTGTAATTAAAATACAAAAATAGCTATGTTAATAATGTCTTTCAATTTTAAGGAGAATCAAGATTAAATAAATCAGTTAATATAAACATATAAGTATGTTCAGAAGTCCAGAACTGTTGATTTAATTCATTTTAATGGGAAATTTTGGTTAAGAAAATTTAAAATCAACAAATATTTATCTAGTCTGGTACATAGTAAACATGTACTTTTGGCTGAATTTAATTAAACTAGTGTTCTGCAGTATTTACAAATATAAGTCATAAATGCTTCCTGGAGAAAAATCTTAAATTTTGACGTTTTTAGAGAACCCTTTTTTAGTAACACTTATATTTGTGGCATCTATCCTTAAAGTTAGTAAATAAACTTACTGCGTGTCTGTATAAAACTGCAGGTCTTTTTGGGAATATTTCTAACATGTTGCTTCAGAATGAAACAAAAAAATATTCACTCCTCCTTTTGTTTCCAATAGACATAATTACATCTGTAGTTGTTGTCTTTTCCACTGGTGAGAGCAGATTTCCAAGTTTTTGTGTGCAATTCATTTATTTTTCTAAAAGTTATGTCACACAAACATAATTATGTCATATTACTGAAGTTTTGTTTCCAAAAGTTTGAACCATGTTGTAGGTCATACCTAATTAACTGTTGTTTGAAATTTACAGAATTTTAATAAATAAAAATTGGAGTTGTTCTTTAAGAAATCAGTTAAATTGTCACAGTATACACATGGTAATTTTACAAAAACAGTTTGAGACATAAGGTAGTTTGTGTAATGATGATCTAAAGAATAGGACGTACGTTCTGATAATGGAATTTAAAAACTACTTTGTAAAAGTATCACATGTACTTGTTTAATTACTATTATTTATCATGCATTTGGTATAAAAATTTTTACTGCAGGGGGGATGTGATCAAATTTTGTTTCTACTTCTTAGTGTATGCAGAAGGTAAAAAATAGACAAATATTTGTACCCGACATTTAAACAACGTTTGAGAAGAGGGTATATAGGAATCACTCTGTCAGTCTCTCCATCTGTACATGAATCTTGAAAGCGCTACTGACCTCCTAAACCACCGAATGAATTCAATGAAAATTTCAAACAAAGAAAGTTTACCATATGAAGATGTGCATGAAACAAAATAATTCCTGTTTGACATGTTGAAGAGGAGATAATTTGACTTGAGCAACATAATATTAATAGGTTGTGAATAGGTTATCTTACAACTTACCTCTATCTTGTCCTACATGTATATTCATCAATGATTTAATTTCCATTAGTGGCCTCAGTAAATTATTGATAAATTAGTTAAGCAGAAAAAATAATGAAAATGGCATCAAATGTAAGTCAAACCAAGACTAAGGTGATAGCTATATTTTTCATCAGCACAAGTATTTGTAAATCAGGAAATGTTAAAATTTATGAAGATTTTTATAATAATTTCAAGAAAAAATAATGGTGAGGATTTGTTGTTTAGGTTGAAAAAACATTCTTTTCACCCTGACCCCTGTCACATGTAAATCAGGAAATGTTAAAATTTATGAAGATTTTTATAATAATTTCAAGAAAAAATAATGGTGAGGATTTGTTGTTTAGGTTGAAAAAACATTCTTTTCACCCTGACCCCTGTCACATTTTCCTACATACTCTTGACTTTTACTGTCATCCTATCTAACCCTGTTCCCTTTGTCCCAACTCGTTTCTTTCTTATTATTCGATTTTGCCTTTTTATTTGTCAAAAATGTTTCTGTCTCCAGCTTCCAGAAATCTCATGTGTTCCTTGTATACACCCTTTTAAATCTGTGTAATGTAAATATTACCTAGAGTTCATTGTTCACTTTCTTCTCAATTCACTTTTAAGTAAACCTGTCAGAAAATGTTGCCGTTGAACATCATTTTCTTTACTTTTCCCTTTAACAGTTTTTTTTCAAACATCCAATTCCATTTCTTGACAGCTGATCATTAAGAGACCATTACTACAGGAAGCTGAAGGAAAACTTGTGGAATTAGCTTTTAGTCAACTATATGTCACAGTGCATAAAAACTAATTGTTTGTTTGGAGCTGGGGATCCATAATTATGGCCCTTAATGATGTTGCATTAGCCATTTTGAAAATTACTGAAAGCATTTTATGAGAGACTTTAGAAATTAAATTTTAAATTAACCGAAGTTGTGTGTGGAAATAGTGTTCTTTAATTATGGTGGAAAATGAAGTTATATGTTTGAAACAAATATGCAACTCTTGAATATATTTTATTACAACCCATTTGATGCAATTATAATTTAAAGACCTCAAAATAATGTTCTGTTAAATTCAAAATTTTCTTATAGGTTGCCCCTTTTAAGTTTATTATTGAAATGCACAATTATATCCCCAAGGGGTTGATGGCATATAATTTTACAAAGACATGTATACAAAACAGGCAATCATTAATTAAGTATAAATTATAAAAGAATAACAAGACAGTCTTACACTGACAAATAAAATTTGTAGAATCATGCTACCCGCTATAGAGTAAGTTTGCCATAAAACCAAGCACATTATTTTTATTTTATTTTTTGTTTTATGTAATAAATACATGTAATAAAAAGTATACTTAATTCCATGTTCTCTATATGGTGTATGCACTGATTGTATGAATAAACATTCAGTTGATTTAAAACTTATCATGCCATGGTAAGTGACGGAAGTTTCTCATCACGATACCAAACTTCCATTTACAATTCATATGATACTGTTGACATCTTGTTTAATGAAAACTTTAGCATGTCAGAAACAATTCTTCAAATTCTAAAAATAATTTTCCAACGGAATCGAAACCTAGAAAATACTTAATAAGATTCGTGGTTAACCAAAGAACTGTTTGTCATAATATATTGTATTGACAATTTTGACTTGTTAAAACAGCGGAATCTTGGTGTTGGAAAATTAGAAAATTTGGCGTCTTGGGAGAGTAATAAATGCAAGAAATTATGTAATATCATAAAAAAAAAATCATTAAATTATTAGTTTTAGTGGAGCTTTTGTCCTGAGATTGACAGTGCTTTTTTGACATAGATTTTGCTCGCATTATTAGTGGAGTTTTTGAATAAAAAATGGATTGCATCTTAGGCTTTATAGAAGCAGACAGGTAAATTATGTGTTGAATTCATCAAAACAATGTACTTATTATCTGCATGTGATCAAGTTTTTTTTATGGAAATTTATGGTAATGTATTGTTTGATACTTTTACATAATGTACGTCTATAAGTGTATTCTAATAGCATTGTTATTATACCCCCGCTTTTGAAAAAAGCGGGGTATATAGTATTCGCTGTGTTTGTCGGTCCGTTCGTCCGACCTTTGTATCTGCAACTCCTCCTAAACTACTGAATGGAATTTGATTAAACTTTCAGAAAATCTTCATCCCTTGATGGCATTGTGCACCTCCTATTTTAGAATTTGATTGGACCAATTTTTGGGGTTTCCCATAGAAAAACATGGAATTTGACTTTCACTGTGATAGGGGGTACAATGATGCCATTAGCAACTCCTCCGAAACCACTGTATGGAATTTGATGAAACTTTCAGAGGATCTTTATTACATGATGCCATAGTGCACCTTTGTATTTTAGATTTTGATCTGATGAATATTTGGGGTTACTCATACCAAAACATGGACTTTGACATTCATTGTGATAATGGTACTATGATGCCATCCGCAACTCCTAAACCACTGAATGGAATTTGATGAAACTTTCAGAGGATCTTTATTACATCATGCTGTAGTGCACCTCCTATTTTAGATTTTGATCTGACCGACCAACATTTGGGGTTTTCCATACCAACACATGGACTGTGCCATTCATTGTGATAGGGGTACCATGATGCCATCCGCAACTCCTCCTAAACCACTGTGTGGAATTTGATGAAACTTTCAGAGGATCTTTATTACATGATGCTGTAGTGCACCTTCTATTTTAGATTTTGATCTGTGAATATTTGGGGTTACCCATACCAAAACATGGGCTTTGAATTTCAATGTGATAGGGGGTAACATGATGCCATCCGCAACTTCTCCTAAACCACTCTATGGAATTTGATGAAACTTTCAGAGGATCTTTATTACATTATGCCATAGTGCACCTACTATTTTAGATTTTGATCTGATGAATATTTAGGGTTACCCATACCAAAACATGGACTTTGACATTCATTGTGATAGGGGTCATTCTATGTGATAGGGGTACCATGATGCCATCCACAACTCCTCCTAAACCACTGAATGGAATTTGAAGAAATTTTCAGAGGATCTTTATTACATGATGCTGTAGTGTACTTTCTATTTTAGATTTTGATCTGACCAACATTTGGGGTTTCCCATACCAACACACGGATTTTGCCATTCATTGTGATAGGGGTACAATGATGCCATCCGCAACTCCTCCTAATCCACTGAATGGAATTTGATGAAACTAATCTCACTGCTGTTGGTGTTTTCCTATCCAAAATATTGACATTTCCTTTCATGTATATTATGTAAGGCAGGTGTATCAAGTAGTGAGCTTTGCTCACAGTATTTCTAGTTTTCCACTGATGTAAGAAAAAATTTAATATTTATAACAGAGGAGTTAGTCTGAACATTTTTCCCTGATCATTTTCAAAAAATATATTTGAAGTTCTCATCACTGATGCAAGTTTACATAAAAATCAAAACTGTAACATACCTGGTAATTTAAAATCATTGAAAGTATTTGAATTGAAAGCATAAAATTGAAGGCCATGAAATAACTTGAATTCCACAAATTTTACTAAAATATCCTTGAAACTGGAAATTCTTTTGACTATCATGTATAGTATTTCCACCACTAAACTTGGTGCATGCATTTATTTTACGTAGAAGTGCTGTAGTAGTTTTACAGAAAAAGTCCTTGAAGATCAAAATTTTGGCCCAAAAAATCCTATAAAAGGACTTAAAAAGAATAATAGGTTCTTAAACGAATTCAATGTGAAGACTGGACAATCTTCAACAAGGGATAAGAAGCTTAATTTTAAAAACAAGTTGAAGACTTTACAGTTCTTCACTTTTGAACGAGTATAAATACTAAATTTCTTCTGTAAGTACTCAATTTTTATGTTTTCTTTACCTAGGTTAATTCATTGAGCACAGTCCACATAGTTAAATAATGTTACAAGGTATGACAAAACTTTACAACAGTGGGAGATCGATGCATCTGTAGTGATCTTCCATTTAGTCTGGGATCTCCCACTGAAAACAGCCATTTACAGAAGAAATGCATAGACTCTGTAAATAGTTCTATACAAGTACTAGCTATTCATTTTTGTGTAAATATATAACAATTTAAACCTTTTCTTTTTTTCATTTAATGTAGAATCGATTACATGACCACAATCAAACATAAATGTCTATATTTGTCACATTTCTTAATATGTCAAGGTAATACTTAAGATAAAGCAGCTTAAAAGCAATATATGGATATTGGTATTTTCATGTACAAATGTATGTTGTATCAAAGCATAATTATTTGCTTGATAAGGTCCATAATTTATTTTCAACCTGTTTGGAAAATATATGAATACATGTATATATGCAGAAGCTAGTTTGGATTTCTTAAATAATTATGTTGAAAGTTCTTCTGAAGTGGGTCAGTCCGTTTTAAAGTAGTTGGAAAATAAAAAATCTTCAGAATACTTCAAATGATTTATTGAGCACATATCTTGTTAATTATTCATTATAGAATATTTAACACAAAGAAAAAAAAAGTTAGTTGTTTTTTTTTTTCATTTTAAAATATGACTTTATAGACTTGCTTCTTTATACATAGTTATTAAATGATGACAGAAATCTTGACGAATTGATGTTTTTTTTATATTTGCTAATGATGTATGATGCATTTTAAATAAAAATTCAAAATGTCATGATATGATGGTTTTATACAATTTTCTTGTTTTCTACATGTAAATATTTTTTTCTAAAATACAAGTATAAGAAACATTAGTACATGTATGCCTTGAAACACCTGGGAAATATACTATTAAACTTGATGTCTTTAAGGTGGTGATAAAAGCATATGTAGTGTTAGAAGGTGATGTTGACCTTAATTTTCTTGGTAGGGGTAGCATAAAACTCCATTCTCTTTTGATAGGGGTCATTATAAGCACCTGATTTTTCTTGGTATGGACCATAGAGAAAAAAATATCAACTGACAGACAAATGCAGAGTGAAGACGGGACACTCTGTGAAAGCAATATACACATAATGATCCAAGGCTAGTTTGTATTCATAAATGCCAGTCATAACGAACAACTTATTAAAGTTTTTGACAATTGTATTGTCATGGCAAAATTTATTATCAATTATTCAACATAATTGTGAAATAACAACAAAATTACAAAATTGTCAGTCAAGTGAAATATTGATGACGATTTGAAATCTGTTGCTGAAGGGCGGTTCAGTCAGTATTACTGTCAAAAGAGTAACAGCAGGGCGATCCATAGCAGCATAGTAAATTTCTCTTCACAAGGTTCACTGATTGTCCAAGTCTGTTGCCATGACGAAGTACATGTACATTGCTGTGAAGTATAAACAACACATGTTTGTTGTCACTCCAACAATCCACCCATATATAGTGACATATATCTTTATGTAACTTTGTGGAGGACCTATTGCTGTAGATAAGTGTGATCAAAATATCTAGTGCAGTGGCAGTCATTTATATTTCCTCTAGAAGACTCATCAATATTTACATCACATATTTTTTACTTTCGAAGCTTATTCCTAAATGGTCATTGAAACATAGTAGCCGCTGTTTAGTCAATCTCAAAATTTCATAGTTGTAAAATTGGGAAACTTCAGTAGAACTAGAGAGTATTATCTTTCATGCATTACTCTGTCCTTAAGGTATCCGGACCATAAATGATCACGTGATTATTCAAAAGTTCCCGTATGTTCCATACAACACAATTGAAATGACCTCGGTAATCATCAGCAAACTTCGGAAATGTCAATATAACTAACTTATTTTTACAGACTCTGCATATAAGCAACAAAGTGTGTTTCAACTTGAGAAAAAATATATTTACAAAATCCCACCTTTAAATTCTTTGGTTCAGGCATTCACGGTCAAAAAGAGATACAATTTTTGATCATGATCTATTATGGTCCGGATACCTTAATTGGTGTTTGTTTCTGATTTCAACATATTTTTGGCTTTGTGCACTGGAGATGAGAAATAAGTTCTTGAAATAAACACATATTGTAAACCAGAAGTTCTATCAGAGTATCAGAATATATTAATTTCATTCATTGGGCACAGGAGGCTTACCTTTTATATATAATAATACTATAGCCTCATAAAGTCGTTTCATTCGTTGGGCACAGGATGCTTACCTTTTATATTATTACTATAGTGTCATAGAGTCACTTCAATTCTAGCTTTATGGTTAAAAACTTCATTAATGTGTCAAAGGATGTATTTAGAACATTCTTGATAAGTAATAGATTATATTTATATATATATGTTTATTCATTCATAAAAACTGACAAAATAAAACTGAATTTGATTGAAATTCAATAAGTTCTGAAATGCCTTTGCAATCTTTTCCTGCCATCCCAGCATTCACACAGGTCTTATAACACAGTATCATTGGAGAATTTATGAATGCCTCATTATACATGTTATAACTTACACAAATAAAAATTCAATAGCTTTAACAAAGTTTTCATTAAATAAATTACATAATGCCTCTAACTATCAGAGAGTATAGGACTGGTTTTTAAACAACAATTAACCTCTAGGTGACTTCTAAATACATTCTAGAGATATAGATAGGGATCATCTCCTGACCTGGTCACTGCCCTGAGTGAGTGTAAATTTAATGAACAAAACTGCACTGAAATGTCCAAAACATTTTGATTTACACTATTCTTTTAAAGTAAAATATTAAAATTTAATCACATAAAAAATGTGTTTATTGAATTAAATACATGTAAAAGGATGTCACCAATCATGTAGTCCTGAATTACTATTGTTATGTTAATTTGAGCATGTGATTGCTTAAGTCCGTGCGAACTTCATGACGTAGCATGGCTCACTTTTACATTGGACTTCACACACAGAAGAACTTACATCCAAAAGTAACCCAACCACCCACCCCCTTCTTTCCGCAAAGTTCATATTTCTGGCATCATGCTTGCTAACTTCATTTTTCAGTTATTCCTGAGCCGGAGTTTACATGTAGGCTATCTGTCTGATAAATTAACGTAGCAAAGTCAGTAAACGCCAGGTGGAGCTGTTTTGGGGGAAGTTATTTGAAAACTGGATTCCACTTCTTTACAACCTTTTCCAGCGTATTTTGGGACCAGTATACTGTAAACAAACTGTGGTTTCCGCCCAGTGGTGCCCCTAGTGTTTACTAACATGCTAATTAAAGTAAAATTCTTTGTTCAAGAATTCATTTGAAAGAGAGAGAGATTCTTGTATATATTTGGTGAGTTATATTTAATTTTCAAATCTTGTTTTGTGCTGTTATTTATTTTTGTTCGAATTTTTAATAAAATTGTGAATAGGTTTTGAAGAATTGAGTGTTAACTGTCAAAAGAAAGTACAAAAATATATACCGGTACGTAATTTGTATGGAAAGGTTTTTAAACAATATATACATTTTTATCTTTTAAAATAATATATTGATGATATAAAAAATCAGAAATACAACCTCACTCTGTAAATTTTTTTATCATTGATTTATGTCTCTTATTTAAACTTAAAATTTAACAATGTCATCATTTCAATTTTCATTCACTGGATCACATGAGGAAAAATTTTGGTTTATATCTGAATTGTTTAATATTTTGCAAAAAAAAATAAAATATGTTCAGCATTCTGAGTTTTCATTCAAAATCAGCTTATATTAAAACAATTAAGCCATTTTTGTGTGTAATAACAATACTATGAAAATTGATATCCTTAAGAAACCTCAATTTTTTTACTAAATCATGAATCAACAGCATTTTAAATTAGTCAAACTCGTTGGCTTGAAATTTATAAAAGTCCCTCAGTGTAAATATCCTTACAAGTCAAAGGTCCTGTGTGCTCCAAGGACCACAAAAACAGCAGAATTTAAACCTGCTTTTAAGGGCAACTTGATACAACAGGTAATTATCTATAAAGGACACTATGGAAATGTACCAAAAATGAACAAAACTTTTGAAATAAATGTTTTATAGAGGGTGCCTGCTCAAAAAAGGGCATTTTTTCTTTATACACAGGTTTGACTGTACTGCTGATCTTGCTCCAGTGTTTCTACATTTTTATCAGCAGATCAAAAAAACAAGAAATCAGTTTGGCTTGGCCTTTAACCAGATAAGTTTATCTGTAGAATGTAGGGCAGCATACCTCAGATATTACTTCCAAGGGTTCTAAAATCAGTTTTTTAATAGTCCATTGGGTGTATCACCTGCATACCTCAAATATTGCTTCTAGCTTTAAAAGTCAGTTTTTAATGTTCCATATGTGTAGTTATATTAACAACTAGATTGTGGGTGTTAAAGGAGGTATTTAGAACATTCTTGATAAATACAATGTTTATATATCTGTGTAAATGTTTGTTCACTGATAAAATTGACAAAACAAAGTTAAATTTGATAGATTTTCAACAAGTTATGAAATTCTTTTACAATCTTTTGCTGCCAGCATTTCATGTGAAGACTGATTATTGTGGAAACATTCTTGACTTTTATTCAAAATGCATAATTCAGCATAAACATGTTTTAGCTAATGTATGCAGCATAGTTTAAAAGGTTTAAGCAAACAAAATTTAAGATTTTGATGTTAATATTTTGGTGTATTTGATTAATTTTACATTTCTATTGCCAAATGTCCTGTAGACATATCAAAACAGATGATGCTAAGTATTGAAAACTTAGAAATGTTTTGCATGATTGAGCACAATTTGCCGTTAGTGGTTGGTTGTGAGAAGAGAAAACCAAGAGCTTTTATGGTTCAGGATATTTGCTTTTAGCATTCAAACCTAATGCAGAAACTGATGCAGCAATGTTTTTTTTAAGTTGTCCAAAAGAGGTCATTTGAAGAATTTTGTTATACATGTAGTAACACAATGATCCATTTAGGAATGTTATTGACTGGTAATTCACATAAGAGTTTAAAACAACAACAAGCTTTAAGATGGCAAATGGCACAAACTGAGCAAAATGAAATCTAGAATTAATTTAAATATTTATTGTGTTGTTCCATGTCGAGAACATCCCTATATTTCATTGTAACATTTTAGCTTTAGCACTGCCACATTGTAGTGTCTGTACCAATAGTCCCAGTCATGTTTGTGTTTTAATTGTTCACTAATAATTCATCTGTCTTTTTTTGGTAAAAACACAGTAATTTTGGGGATTTTCTTCACCGTTTTATAAGAATTATATATATCTATAAAAAAAATTCAGACACATTAGTATAAAGTGTTTGGTTAAAATTGTATACACACTGAAAAATCTAAACTGTTGCAATATTCCAATTGTTCTCTCTGTTTTTATTCATTGGGAAAAAATTACATCATTTTATATTGTGTCAATCAATATAACAAAAAGATTTTGTCAAACAGAAATTTAACATAATCATACTCTGGTATTGAACTGGATAATAAATTCTTAGTGAGGTATAACTAGATTCAAATTTACAATAGCTGCAGAAGTAAGACTCCAGTCTGAAATCTAATTTGCATGCTTTATTTGCAGTTGTATAACAATTAATTGTAATTGTCTGCTTAGGTAACATCATAAATAAGAAGTAAAATCATTATTTGTCATTGAGAAATCTGCACTGATAAACACACTGGACAAAGCGTATGATATGTTCCATTAATTACAAAGAACTTTTAAACAAATCCACAAAGGCTTGTATTTTTAGCTCCAGGTAAGCTGACTTGCCAATGGTAGATTAAGTCAAAATTTTTGTGGTCTCAAATTTGCTCCATACAAATACTTTTACTAGTGTTGATTCAAATTATTTAAATTAGGATAGGTCGAAATTTGGGATGTATGGAATTAAATTTATGGTCCCATAAGGTTTGAAAAATTTGTGTTTGGATACCTTACGGAAAATGACTAGCAGTTTAAGTGTCTTAAATGAATTATAAATTTCCTGTTATTGAGAAAATGGTATTTAATTTATAACATTATTACCTGAGATTACCTTTATCCATGCATTAGATGTTGTCATAAGCAGTTAGTGCTAAAAAGAATCGACAGACGATAAAGCTGCTGCATAATATTCCTGAGTCATGTTAATTCTTTAATTTGCAAAATTCTTACTTCGTAACTGTTCATCTGCTAAGTTGAACTGCAGGCACAGATTCAGACATGGGCACACCTGGCACTAATGCCCCCCTTAAAAAAAAAACATGTTTCTGACAATTCATAAATTTTTAGCATAAAATCGTCCAAAACAGTTTTTGCCTCGCTCAGCTCAATCATTTCCAACACTTCAACCCCCCCCCCCCCCCCCAAACCCCTCCCCTTAAACATAAAATCCTGGATCCATGCCTGAACTGTAGCAATCTTGAATTTTTTTCTATTGTCTGGAGAACAGCTGACTGTACATAATAAACTGATAGACATTGGACAATAAGAAATTGTCCATGGTCTCCAGAATGAATTTTTCGGTAACAAATTTAAAAATAATTCATGGCAGCCATACTACGTTTGTTTGTCTCCAGAATGAGTTTTTCGGTAACAAATTTAAAAATAATTCATGGCAGCCATACTATGTTTGTTGGAAACTTTAATATGGGTAACATTATTTGAGCAAATTTTATATTAAGCTTTAGCAATACAAACCTATGACTGATATGAATTATTTCAATTCTAATATGGCAAAAATAGATGAAGTTGAACTATAAGCCCTTTCAAATGGCATCTGTGCCATTTTGATTTTTGCAACTTCTAAAAATAAAATTGAAATGCTAGAAAAAAATAAATAGATTAACTTTTGAAAATGATAAAACTTACTTTTGCATTTTGCAGTATAAAATTACAAATGAATTATGCTATATTTATGGGTGAAATGTACAAAAAAGTTACCTTTCATGCTATAAATTCAGTGTTTGTAATTCAGAGGAGATATTTTTAGCATGAAAGTAAAGGACACATTTCTACATGTATACCCCAGATTTTGTTTCATTCACATTTTGTTCATAATCTATTTTCTTTTACATAATATATATATACATTATATGTATTCCAAGAATTCCATTTTTCAGGACAGAGATGCATATTACCATCCATGATAGATACTGCATATTGAAAAACCTAGACCTGTTAGTTGCAATATCTCAGATTTTATTACTTTAATGGATAGGAAAGTAAAAATCATTCTGTAATATGCCAAATTGTACCAAAACAGACAATCTTATGTCTTAAAATATATTATCTTGTCTCATGTGGCACTGGTCTTGTATTGAACTGTAACATAGAAGTTAAACAGAACAAAATCTGTTACAATTATTGCAGATCTACCATTCTTCTCTGGATTGTAATTGACATGGTTTATTTGCAGTATTGCATAACAATTAATTGTAAATTGTCTGGTTAGGTATCAATTACAAAAACTCTACTTTATCAGAGTAAATGTAATTGTATGAAGAGAAATTAGTTTTTGCAGCAGTATTTTTATTCTATTCTTATTTTAAGAGTGAAGGCAAATAATTTCATGTTTTTGTGCAAGATTGCCTCGTCTGTGTCAGAGAAGAAAACTTCAACTTATTGGATGATGATTCAACTCATTCAGCCTTGATTATGTAATATTAAAATAATGAAACATCACTACTTAAGATGTCACAGAAACTATGTGTAGAGATATTTGTAAATGAAAATCTAGATTTTAGAATGTTTGTAAATTGGATTGCAGTTAAGAAAATAATGTTGAAATGAATTGATCAGAAATCTATTTGTATTTTTAGAACTTTATTACAATTAGGTCCTGTCTGAAAATGATTGACACGATTTACATGCGGTAACATAAGAATCAATTATAACTGTCCGTTTTAATTAGTTCATCTGTTAAAGAAAAGCTTCATATGTCGGAGAAACTCCAGCACAGAGCCAGAATGAATTGACTGCTCATCTATGCTTTTTCGCCCCCTGAACACTTTTTGAGGCATCTAGCCTAAAGGAGCCATGTAAACATGTTATATATACAGTTAATTGAATATATGGTTGTGTGTCTTTCTATACACAGATGAGCAAATACAATTCTATTTGTTACAGGTGTTTATTCTAGTCAGCCATGGGGGCAGAGGAGAGTAAAGGACTGAATTATGGCCTGATGGGGCCAAGTGCTGTTGTGGCAAACATGAACCGTCAGGCCCAAGCTGCCAGGCCATGGTCTCTCTTACATATGTGTTCAGTGGACCAGTGGAAATCGGGGCATGCAGGTAGGCTTTGTTAGTGTGTAAGGAAAATAAAAGTGGTAGACAATTGTTTTTAATGTTTAATAATATTAATTATTGATTTCAATGCAGCTTTGTCATGAGCAAGGTGGTCACTTATGTCTGAGATCATTTTATCATAACTTTCAAAATTTGTCGAAAAATATTTCATTGCAGAGTTTGGATTGTGTCATTTTAAACATTGCTTATGCAAGTTCATGTTGCAACACAGAAAACAAATACTGGAATCTTGTAAAAGCTTAGGTCTATTATCATGGGTTGTGAATTTAACCGATTGACAAAATTTATAAATCCCATCGGGTGCAAAGCCGCTACCTGTAAATACCAGTTTACTTATTCTGTAACTTAAACATTGACAAGGGAAGCCTGTTGTAATTCCAGCAAGTTTTTGGAGTTAACAGTTTTGAATTTATGATATACAGTCAAACCTCGATAAGTCGAAGTTGAAGGGACTGCAAAAGCGTTCAAGTTAAACGAGGTTCGAGTCATTTGAGGTTGACTGTGACCTTGTACAGGTTAAATATTATTTGTGTAATATAAAGTGAGCTAAAAAATGTCAATATATTTTCTTATTAATTATACCCATCTGCGATTTTTACTTGTCTAGTTAATTATGTTACAGAAGAGTATTACGTTAAGACTTTGGACTTCTCTGAGAAAAAAGACTTTGACACATCGATGTAAAATTTCATTGTATTTTTTTCTGGGGACCTCTAAACATCCTCGAGTTATCTGAGATTTCAAATTATCAGAGTTTGAGTCATCAGAGGTAAAAATGCATAGGACAAATGGAAAATTTGCAGGGGCCGCGAAATTACTGTGACACATCCAAGATTTTGAGTCAACTGAGTTCGACACATCAAGGTTCGACTGTACAGAGAGAAAGTTAGGGTCACATTCCTATTTAATCAGAAATCAGAAAACTGTAGAGTCAATACATACATGTACAAACTATATAAAAAATGTTTAATAAAACAATATTCAAAACTTCATACTCATTTGATCATGCAGGAAATATGAGTTTGTCATGATTTTCATTTTTTGCATGCAATTTGTGCTAGGAAAGTTGATTTATGAAAAAAGTTATTTCTTTAATCTTTTACCATCTATTCTTCAGAGAATTTGATTTTTGTGTTTGATGGATTATAATGATGAAGACAATCTATATTTGTTACCAAGGTGAAAACTGAGAGGGTTTAAAAGGGATGTTCTGTTTTATTTTATTTGTTTTTTGTGAAGTTGTGATTTCAATATATGTATTTGCATCAGAAAAAATGGTTTTATATATATATATCAACATCCATCAGTTAGCACTGCTAAGGGGTGAAAAACGACTGATCGTCACAGATGAATGACCTCGATTGAACTTTTGGAAATTGTTGACAGGTGTACATTCATCATAATTAAGCGTCATAAAAACACACACAACTCTGTTAATTACCATATTGACAATAGTAATTGCTGTAAAAACAGTTTGAAAAGATCAGTCAACTTTAGAGAGGAAATGATTGGAATGAGGTAACTGTTCTGCCGAACTTCGAAATGTTGGTGTCACGATTTTTCAGTACATCTTTGTATAAAAAATAGAAATTTTGGACATCCTTTTGACCCTTTTTATGACTGGACGAATAAACATTTCTCCAGTCATGTCCTGAAAATAAAAGGCTTTCCAGATCCTTGGTTAGCAGACATACATGAAAAATTAGCAAATTTGGTGCTAAAGATGATGACGAAATGGAGTTCCAGTGCTTTTTTAACTATTTGGTTTCTCTTTTTGAACCTCAGTTTGAAATATACAGGTAAAAAAATGTGAAATTAAGATTGCAAAATAATTTGATGAAACTTTAATGCTGATTGCTTTATAATGATGTGTTTTTTTTGTGATTATATAATATTATGAATCATCCTGACACAAAAATGTAATTAATTTAACAAATTGCCCCTCCTCCAAATAATAACTGAAATCTTTATGAATCATTAAAAGCAGCATTATTGAAAATGCAATATACTTATGTCATGTTTTGCCTGTGGAAAAATGATGTTACCAGTTTGAAGTTGTAGGTATATGAAGTTTTGGATATTTCAAAATGTATAATAAAGTTCATGAAAAAAATGTTTGAGACCTGGGCCCATTTGTTCAAACGTTAACCACAATTTTCAGTTTCAAATTTTTGCTTCCCAAATTATGCCTGAGGACTGAAAATTTTCTGATGGGTTAATCCCATGACTTTGTGTGTCCATGCAAAATTCTGTAAAGGAATATTACTTAACAATCGAAATAATTGAAAGTGAAAAAAGTGATTAACTTTTGAACAACTGGGCCCTGATTGTCCTGTCAAGTATCAGTTAGGACAATAATTAATGAAGATACATGTATTAAAAAAATAGTTCCTAGATTTCCATGTACATTTTTAACAGGTTTTTCAATGGAAAAAAGTTTGGCATGGTAAAAAAAAGTATGAGAGTTGGCTTTTCAAACGGTAATGAAGGAAATTCTGGTTTACTTCACTCAGATAGTTTTTATGCAAAGACTTTTTGTATTACTGGAGTAAGAGTTCAGTCTTGATCATGACCAACAATGGACCAAATGATCTCAATGCTAGTGCAATAGATATAAAAAGATACTAATTTTTAGTTCGCCTCAATGAAGATGAGGTGGACTAATGGAGTATCCTCAGCGTCCACATCCGCGTACTTGTGCACGTCCGTGTCCACAGGCAGTTATTTTTGTGTGCATGTGCATGTTGAAGACACTGACTATGTGTTATTTATTTTATTTAGTTGGGGTTTAACGCCGTTTTCAGCACATTTGACTATTTCGCGGCGGCCAATTTTTATTGGTGGAGGAAGCCGGAGTACCCGGAGAGAACCACCGACCTTCGGTAGGAAAATTGGCAATCCTTGTCAATTAACACTGACTATGTGACATAAGAGGAAGGTCACATGACCCATATAACACAATTGACTGGCTTTTAAGTTTTATTTCAAAAATCAGTTTTTACATACAAAGTAATCTACAATCATAGTACTTGGTCTGAGGGTACATCTCGGAGAGTAACACAGCCTCCCACCAAAATAAGGTCACTCTGACCTATTTATTGCGGTTCATTGACTAAGGCTAATTTTTAGGTCCGAGTTCAGTTCTCTGATAACAAGGGACCTACAATCATATTACTTGGTGTGAGGATGCATCTCGGGGAGTAACACAGCCTCCCACCAAAATTAGGTCACTTTGACCTACTTATCGCACATCAGGTTAAGTTTATGTCCGAGTTCAGTTCTGTGATACCAAGGGACCTACAGTCATATGACTTGGTGTCATGGTGCAACCCAGGGGTAAAACACAGCCTCCTACCACAATTAGGTCACACTGACCTACTTATTGTGCTTCACTGCCTAAGTTATAAGTTTTATGTCAGAGTTCAGTTCTCCGATACCAAGAAATCTACAATCATATTACTTACGGTAAGGGTACAAGGCCACACACCAAAATAAGGGAGGAGCAAGGAGAAATTTGTAGTCGTAGATTTATGGTTTATAAGGGAGTAAAATTTAAGACTGATTCATATTTATTTTTTTATACATAGCTGAATAGATTATTCAGAAAAGTAAACTAAAGACTCTAAGGAGCCTATATTACTCATCTTGATATCATTTGCAGACTTGGAGCGGAATTTATTGTTTGACTATGTCCATTGTGGTTGGCAGTCTAGAACACTGCTGTCAAATTGGGTTCCAGTTGACTCACTGATTTTTGCCAAATTATTTTCCAAATTTCAGTGTTTTGAGACAGACAATTTTTAGCTCACCTGGCCAAAGGCCATGTGAGCTATTGCCATCACTTGGCGTCTGTCGTTGTCGTCGTCTGTCATCGTCCGTCGTCGTCGTTAACAATTTTTCAAAACTCTTCTCCTCTGAAACTACTTGACCAATTGGAACCACACTTGGTATGAATGTTCTTTGGGGTATCCTGCATAGAACTGATGTGGGGATTTTTGATCCGTCGAAAAACATGGCCGATGTTACTAAAAATAGAACATAGGGGTAAATTGCTGTTTTTTGCTAATAACTCAAAAACCGTTACAGATATCGAAAATCTGACGGGGTAAAATTGATCAGCATGACAAGAACTAGATACCCTGAAATTTTGAAGGAAATTTCAAAACCCGTTTAGGAGTTATTGCCCTTTTTTCGTCAAATTTTCAAAATTTTAACATTTTTCGTCATTTATCTCCAAAACTATTTGAGATAGAAGTGAAAT
The DNA here is from genome assembly GCA_028015205.1 of Mytilisepta virgata. Lineage (NCBI taxonomy): Eukaryota > Metazoa > Mollusca > Bivalvia > Mytilida > Mytilidae > Mytilisepta > Mytilisepta virgata. The sequence goes on from CM051521.1 coordinate 82,518,741, forward strand.
GTAAATTTGAAAAATGTTTGCCATGTTGAGATCTACCTACCCTGAAATTTTAAAGGAAATCCCAAAACCCATTTAGGAGTTGTTGCCCTTTTTTTGTCAAATTTTCAAAATTTTTTTATTCAAAAATCTTCTCCTCTGAAACCGCTGGGCCGATTGGTTTGAAACTTAATAGGAATGGTCTATAACATGTCCTCTACAAACGATCCTCAATTTATTTTGATCTGACATAAAACATGGCAGCTGTCGTAGCTAAAAATAGAATATAGAGGTGCATGTGTTGTTTTTGGCTTATAACTTAAAAACCGTTACAGATATAAAAAATCTGACAGGGGTAAAATTGATCAGCATGACAAGATCTACTTAACCTGTAATTTCGAAGGAAATCCTAAAACCCATTTAGGAGTTATTGCCCTTTTTTCGTCGAATTATCATTATTTAACATTTTTTGTCATTTATCTCCAAAACTATTTGAGATAGAAGTGAAATCTGAATTTGTAAAATGTTTGCCATGTTGAGATCTACATACCCTGAAATTTTGAAGGAAATCCCAAAACCCATTTAGGAGTTATTGCCCTTTTTTCGTCAAATTTTCAAAATTTTTACATTTTTCGTCATTTATCTCCAAAACTATTTGAGATAGAAGTGAAATGTAAATTTGAAAAATGTTTGCCATGTTGAGATCTACATACCCTGAAATTTGAAAGGAAATCCCGAAACTCATTTAGGAGTTATTGCCCTTTTTTTGTCAAATTTTCAAAATTTTAACATTTTTGCATTTATCTCCAAAACTATTTGAGATAGAAGTGAAATATAAATTGAAAAATGTTTGCCATGTTGAGATCTACCTACCCTGAAATTTTGAAGGGAATCCCAAATTCTATTTAGGAGTTATTGGTTTGTGTAATTTGAGGTTGGGTTCTGTTACATTTATTTAAGGTTCACCCTTATTCCTGGTCAATTTTGTCAACTTCCTGCCAGGACTACCACCATCAGGGAACATATTTTAATATTAAACCTTATGAAAAATAAATCTTTAACAAATTTTCCCTGAACAATTGAACCAATTGCAACAAACTTGGTCAAATAGTTGATTAATTGTCCAATGAAAACCAGACTCCATGTGAGCGATACAGGCTCTGGTGAGCCTCTTGTTTGGATGGCAGTTGAGACCATTGGATATATTTCTGAAAGAGGACCTGTTAAGGACCATTCCTGCCAAATTTGGTTCCAATTGGTTTAGATATTTCAGACAAGAAGATGTTTTAAGTCAATTTTCCATGGGGTCCTATGTCTGGCTTTGGTGGCCATCTTGGAGTGAAGAATGTGACAGATTTCAACTTTGAGTTGAGTGCAGAATTTGAAAGGGTTCAATTTTGAGTGTTAAATTTTACTGGCTTCAATTTCGAGTGCAGAATGTGACAGGGTTCAATTTTGATTGCAGAATTTGAAAGATTTACTTTTGAGTGCAAAATATGACAAGATTCAATTTTGAGTGCCGAATGTGACAATGTTCAACCAGTTTATAATATATCTAAAAAAAGTGGACAAAAAGGGGGAAAAGGATAAAGAACAATTCATGTAATCAATTAGGCAGCAAAGGAAATACAGTTGACTCTCGTTATCTAACACATTTAAGTCAAAATTCTGGGTAACTCAAATTATCTGTTTGAACCCTCAACAGCAGTAACTATACAGATTTACTCCTGATATCTTGAATTTTCACTTAAGTCAAACTAGTTTTTCAGGTCCCAATGGATTTGACATAACAAGAATTGACTGTTTTAGAAATTTCATTCAATGATAATGTGGCATTTCTTTTTGAACTTAGACTTTCTGAAATGTTAAGGTGAAATAAATACCTGCCAAACACACCTGGCTAAAATCAAATGTGTTTATTTACATTACATATTGGCTGTTTCTCAAAGGTTTTTTGTATAACAGCTGAAAACTGCATACTTAGAATGTTTTAAGCAACCTGTTACCAGACATTTGATGTAAATTATTGGATTTTACTTATAAATATGAAAAACTGAATTTTTTATGTGTATTCTTTAAAACTAAAACTTAGCTAAGTCCCTTTATTTGATAAGTTGGTTAGTAATTTGCAAAATTTGGAATGTTAGATAATCAGTAAGCCAACACTAATTTCAGGGTCATTAATTATAATGAAATCACATTTAGGGTTATTTTCATACATATTTTATCAGCTTTATTACCTGTATTTGCTAATATTCATTGATTTAAGCATTTTCCAAAATGATAAGGTTGCATGGCTTGTTTTATTTCCTCTTTGATGATATAAAAAGTTTATGTTTGGACTCAATAAGATACTGTAAAATAAAATAAGTATATATTATCTGCACTTTGACAGCTAGATATTGTAAAATGTCATCCCGCGAGCCAGAATATGAAGCTTGGGACGAGCGAACGAGTCCTGAATCTTCATATTCTGTCGAGCGGTGTGATATTTCACGATGTTTAGTTGTCAAAATGCAGATAATATTTTTATCATCTTAATTACTTATCTGAAACGTAAATATTTGTAAACGTTCTGAATTCTCCCAAATTTTCGCGGGAAAAGTATGAATTCTTCATCGCAACAAGTTTTCCGTTACGTTGTTTACCATACCAATAAGTATATATTTCCTGAATGTTTATGTAAAATATCTTATAAACGATAGAAAAACTGACATTAAGGTGTATTTTCATGTTTTAAAAACAAAATCAGTCTGGAAATCTTTGTTTATGATTTTCCGGTAAACTAAAGCACCCGCTTTCAAACTTGCAACCTCGTTGACGTCATAGTCCGTCTCCATTTGCGAAACAACTTCTGACTGAAATATGCGCAACATAAAATAATCACTCAAATTTAACCAAAGAGACCACATATTTAAACAACAGTTAGTCGTTTTTATACTAATTCAGGCGAAAATCTGGACATAGAAAAATAAAGTGTATGTTTAAAAATTTGATTTAATCGCAAATAATGAAATGCAATGGAAAGAGCGGAAAGAAGTCCCAGCAGACATTATCAGCATCGAGGAAAGACACATTTTGTTGATGTCACTTTTAGAAATTTCTTCATCATTCATTTAAATAAAACGCCATAATATTAAAAAGGAACACCAAATCTTGATATATTTATTAATATTTTGCAATTTTGAAAGCTATTTAATAAGTTCTAAGCTGCCCAACGTTGGGAGAATTTGTTGATAAGTCCTGCTGACTGTTGATAACTCCTCCTCAGCGCATGCGCTTCTTGATAGGAAATTTTCGGAGCTGCTCAACAAGCGGATGGAATCACAGGGAAGGATGATAATAGTTAATATGTAGACTAAAACAAAATGTTTACAAAGGTGTGAACATTCCTTTGGGTTTCATCAAATTTAGGATGACTGATTGATGTATACTAGCAGAATATACACATGTACAGCGAGTTTTACTCGCAATATGACCATAAGTAGGTAATTTTAAGTAGGTAATTTTTCAATGAAAATTTCACTGCTCGTTTAAACCTGATTCGGGAAATAAGTGTGATGCTTTTGTTTTTATTTATCAATTTACCATCTATTAGAACATGAAGAAACAAATATTTGAAGAGTTAAAGTTTTTCACCTTTTAATTTGGAAAATATCAATTTTTATGTAGCTATTGGTCCTTAGGGACGTCAAATGCTAAACTTATGACTTAATACTTGAATAAAACCTTTACACTTATGACCGAGTATTGCAGTGAAGGAAAGGTACCTTGAATTTCATATTAAATTTACAAGGTCTCAAGAAAAGCCTTTTGGGCTCATTTTTTGTCACAGCAAAAAACGTGATGGAAATTAGATTAATATATAAGTAAGATATCTTTATGATTACATATCCGATGGCAAATCTTTACAACACTTCCTGCAACTAATACACTATATTGATCGTAATAATATTTGCTTATCAATTGGAGAAATCGGAAAAGCTGTGTACTGATAATTGTATCTATTGACTGGTACTAATCCTTTCTTCAGGCAAGCTAATTAAGAGCTATAAAAGGATGGGAAAAGGAGATCATATTGAATTACTTGGTAATATGGCAGCTGTACAGGATATTGTCCGATCTTACTTAATTGGGATTTTTAGGAAATTATTTGTCATTCTTTGGTCATAAAAGTCAAGGTGAATTGGGTCACAGTAAATGAAATATAAGATTTTAGTGTGAAATTAATGAAGGGCAAATGGCAAAGTATGTATTCCATTTGAGGGGGAAATTATAGTAATTTTATGGAAAAAGTATAAATCAGTAATCCTGAAAATGTTAAGGTTACCTCTCAGTCTTCTATTTTATATATAGGTCAAGTTATACTTTTTAGCAAATTTTTCTTTTCACAAAGATGGGAATAACTTGCAAAATTTAAAGATTTCAAAATGACAGCCAATTGGAGAAAGCATCCTAGTCAGAAACAAATAAAGTACTGGTAGGTTTGTATGCAAGAGCCAGAAAAGATGAAATATGCAAATAGTGAAAAAAAAATGCATGAGAAAAAAATCTTTCTGACTAAGTATACTAACCTCTGAACATAAAATGATTGTTAAACATGTCAAAACTTTTTCTTTGAAGAGTGCATTGATATAAATTCAGAAAAAAATTCAACGTAACCGTATCACTTTTAATTATATCCTTAGTCGCAACAAAGGGGTACAATTTAAGCAAGTAATGCTTAACCCATGTTAAAATCACAGCAAACTTCTGTACTACATACTGTATGAATTTTACCATCAAAATCCTGACCTCCTGACAACTGTGATGGTGCCTGCTTTGTTACAAATAATTAGAGTACTGCGCTTGAATTTTTTAGATGTCCAAAAAAAATTTTTTTTTAGAGTACAACAGTCCTTGGAAAAATAAAGAAATTTATGCATCAAAGGTTTAAATTTCATTTAACTGACAAAAAAAAAAAAATAAAAAAAGTTTATTTTCATATGGTGTTCGTCCTTTATTGTTAGGGAAGAAAAATACCCTGGAGTTCAATGATTAATGGACCTTTTTAAGTGCTCATTAAAATTTGATTTCCTGAAGGAAGTTTTGTTATTAATAATTTTGTTTAAAATTTTATCAGAAATTATACCTGATAGAATATATGTAAAAACAGCAGAATGTTAAGTTTGGTTCAGAATCAATAAGATAGCATTAAGTTGCCAGATTCTGTTATGTAAACTTGACAACTATTGAGAATTTTGTACTGACACCTAAAGTGCAATCCTAACATGATTAAACATAATCAAAACACCACAAGTATTCTTCAGCAATGACCTTAATTGCAAATAACTGTCACAAAGGCTCGATTATGTCACCAGACAGCTTAAAAGTGGATCATATTGAATTTTCACAATGATGATGCTTTTAAAGTTTGCGGTCTTTTGATTGAATGGAAATGAGTTTTGCGAGATTGATAGAAAATGAAAGAGTGAATGGGAGAAATAAGAACCAGGTAGACCGAGAAAAAAGGTTCAGTCATTTAATTCAAAAGTACAGAAAGCTTTCTGTTCCCAAGTCAAATTACCAAATAAGGACAGCTTGCTCTAGTATCACAAGGTTTCCTTTTGTTTTTTATCCAAAAATATATTTTGCATAGCTCTGTCCTAAAATTGTTTTTGACTTTTGTTCAACTTGGCATTTTAGTCTGGGCTTCAATGATTTTGTCCATTTTCAAAATAACTGGAGGGTCATAATTGGATAAAATATGCATGCAACTAGTGTATCAAAATTTGTATCACATAATATGTATTATAAATCCCAAATAACCTCCAATGTTTGATAATGGAGAATAAGAAACATAAAATTATTTTTTTGTGGCCTTAAACGACTGAAAAATGTTACAATGAAACTATTAAACAATTTTCTACTTAAAATTCTGCCTCAATTAAAATAGGAATGTCTCTCCATTAAAATGATTTGGTCTTAATATAATAACTTATACAACGTACATTATAATACTTTGTTGTTATATTTTTTGGCATAAAGATCATTACAATGAGACATATTTATGCAAATTAGGTTATTTGCATGCATGCCTGAAGTCACTCTCAAACATCATAAGACATAACCAAAAAAAAAAAACAAACATAAAATATTACGATAACAAATAATAAAGGTTATCTGAAGAATTTATCTACTGTAGAAAATTTTAATATAATGTTATAAGTAAATATCAATGCAAAATGAAATTTAATATGCAAAGAGAACAACTCAAATAGTAGTACAGATGTATTGAAAGGAGAGGTAAGAGGGGGGTTCTATTAAAATGTTTGTGGTAAAATACAGTGCAACTTCCACCTCTACTGGTCTCTTTCAGATTTCCATTTATAAAAATCCTGTCATTTAAATTTGATATTACGCATATTTTTTTCAACAAATAATTACAGTTTGGGCAATAGGCAAAATGTCCAACTTCCAAAATATTATAGGGTGTCCAAAAAAAAAAAAAAATCTTCCAAATCTCCATCAAATATGGCTTAATAAATTAACCAAATAAAAATTAAAAGGTAAGAAATACAGTTTTAACATTAAAATTTTTCAAGAATGTCTTTTAAGAATACTTTTCTGTTTTTATACTACTAACATATTGAAGTTAAACAGACTTCTTCAGGATTCTGAAAAAAAATCAAAATATATGTTCATAGATGTAATATTCTTTTGTTTCAGAAGCTGCTGGATTTTCAGAAACCACCATGTCTTGCAATGGAGTTGTGTTCAAAGACTGTAGTCCTACCTTTTGTATTGGTCGTCAGGGCATCATAAATATCAACAAATCGCATTCCATGTTCAGCTTCCGTCGGCGCAACAAGTTCACCAAGATGGCTGAACATTTTGAGTACAATCACATCCCCGCACAACTTTCATCAATTCAAAACTTCCATGTTAAAAGTGTTCTATGTTATCATGAGTCAACAGTCATTCTTCATCTAGTCAGAAATATGATGACCCAGTTTGGCGTTATTGACTTAGAGACAAACAAATTTTTAGGTGTTTTTGGTAAGAAGAATGTTGAATTTGTGAACGAGGCCTTAAGGGGAGAGATCAGCCCTGATGGAAATTTGTGCCTGATTAAAATTCCTAGCATAAAATCAGACACTAATAGTGCTTTTGTCTTCCAATTGTTTAATTTGAAGAAACGTGAAGTCATAAGGGAGGTAACTCTACCTTTTCATCATAGTTTGTTTGCATTTGATCCACGATTCAGTTCATCTAGAATAGCTGCCACAAGTTTTATCAGAGGTGAGGACAATAGTTTAAGTTTGGTGCAGACAGACTCATGGGAGGTTATCAAAACAAACCCACGGGTAGATGACATGCATTCTAGTCTTAACCCACATTTAAAGGATATATTTTTTGCCAAAGATGGCTATCTTATTTTTGCAGTCATGGTTTCAAGTGGTGCAGGATGTCTATGTCGAGAAAAGAGGACTCGCAGAATGCAGCCAGTGGATGTCTGTGTTTATATTTTCAATGCAGACACGACACAAACGCTACATTGCATTCAGTATAATCGTTTCATTTGTTCAGTACACTCATGCCCGGTGAATTATCTACCCATATTTTCAAACTGTGGAAGTCGAATGGCAATTGTTCTGAATGACAAAGAGACGCAGTATGATCACCTACAAATATACAAACTGCCAACGGCAGGAAGTTTACAGAACCGATGTCGTATCCGGATATTACAACAGTTCCAATCACCTGATATTATTCAGAGGTTGCCCTTACCAACCAGACTAATTCAGTATCTACAGTTTCAACCAGAATTTGCCTAGACCCAGTGAATAAAAACATCAGCCAGAATTTGCCTAGACCAGTGAATATAAACATTCATACAGTTTAATACGGACACTTCATGAAGAAACAGTATATAATGAACTAAAGCTCATTAAATATTGATAAAGATCTCAGTTAAGTGTTGAGCATAAGTATTCCAAATACTTGTTTACCACATCTAAGAAAAAAATTCATTTTATATTTGTTTCAACATGCGACTTTATAAAATACATACATATTTTTCTGTACTGCTCTTTTCTAATTCTTTCACCAAGAGAAGAGATATCTTTGTTTTAATCCAAAACATCTTTTAGAATATTTTTAAGTAAGAATTTGTATTAAATTCTATTTTGATAAATATTACATCAAATACCTCATCAATCACAAAAGATCTCAAAGAGAAGATTGTCACACATTCTTTCTGTAATTAATGAAGATTATAATACATATGTATGGGATATTTACCGGTAGTCATGAGCCATTTCTTAAAAAGGGAATTTAACTTGGCAAGAAAAAAAGATTTCTGAACTGAAAGAAAAATCTCAATGGCAGAAAAAAATACCTGTCTACACTAACATGATAGTTTTGTAGAAAGTTGTTTCTGAAGGGGGGGACTTTCGGGATATAAAAATGCTTACTGAGAAATGTCAAAAAATGTTCAGAGCAAAGCCATAAAAACAAAATATGGTTCATTGGGTTAGGAGAATTATAGAAATTTTTTCTTTGTCTAATTCCTCCTACTTCAAATAATTAGTAATGTTATCATTCACATCTTCATCTGTCAGTCTGTACATCATTTATATGGTTAGTTTGCATACAAATTTTTAATTTGTCTGCTTGAATATACAGATGACAGTTTGTAATTGCCATTTTTTAATAAAACATGATTTACTTTGTGCAATTTTTCCCGCAATTGACATTTTGCAAAGGCTTAATAATTTGTGTATAGAAATAGATTGTTGTTTAACAATTGTGCCATTATTATACTTCAAAAGTATGAAACCTTTCTGTACAAATAAGCTGACTCTATAACATGAAGGGGAATTTTGAATCAAAAATCAACACAAGGCTTTTTTTCATTCAAAGTAATGTATAATAAGTTTGTTGATGAAGTATATCCTTTTGGATAATTCTGATTGCCAAACCAATGTATAGAATGAAGTACAATTTGAAGATGGAAGTCAAACATGAAAAGAATCAAAATAAAAATCTGAAAAATAGACACATACACTGTTAAACAGAGATGATAAGTTATTATTAAAGGGGAGATAATGAGATATGAAAATACACCTGAAATGAAATGATCCCATATTATTACTCAGATTCAATTGTTATTAAGTAAACATATTATATTTTATATTGAATATGAAGCAGGAAAAAACCTTTAAAAAAACATTAAATGCCAATCAGAAATTTTGGAATTTATTTAATGTGTTCAATTAAAATTTCAGATAAGTTGATACAAATAAAAAATGATGACAATTTAAAAAAAAAAAATAATGATAATGTGAATTATGACATTTTATTTTCATGCACATGTAGCATTTCACTAAGTTATTGATTTGTGTATTATTTACAACCTGTCGTTCAGGTACAATTCTGGAAAGATGAAACAATTTATATGGTCAAATGAACATTCCTAATTTGCCAAGTGGCCTCTTACCTAATTTTTTTTTAAAATCATCAATGCTACTGATAGTGTACTAATGTGTACTTATTTTGAATAACAGATCACATTGGAATTTCATTATTTAAAAGAGATCGAAAATCTCTTTGCTGATGTTCTGTATAAACGAAATTTTAGTGTACAGTGTTGCCTAAGTTGGAGAACAATGCAGAGGTGATCACTATTACGGAATTTCTGTAATTGTACCAGATTTTAGATTCAAAATACAGATTACGGATTAACCTCTGGAAATTACACTTTCCGGTTTTCTACCAAAATTATCTTTTTATTCTCAGTTGTGTAAATGCTTTGTAATTGCACATGATTTTCCAGTTGTGAAAAGCATTTTAATTACATAGATGATGAATACTCGGATTGTTTCTAGACTTAATACAATATAAGATGCTTTGTTGGCAGGTCATCTGGTTTTTCTATGATAGTTTTCATGCTGAAATTTGAGACTACTGACAAAGGACCCAAATTACTGACAAAAATCATTTAACAATATTGAAAACACCAGAAAGGGGTAAAAACCTATGACAATGTTGAATTTCTCAGTCAAAGTAGACTAATGAAATAAACGAATGCTGAAAATATGAATTTTGTAAATGTTTTGATATAAATTTGTAATCGTTAAGATTAAAATTTGATTGTTAACGGTTTATGATTGATGCATAAATATGCTTAAAGCATGATTGTTAATTGTGCTAATTGAAGTAACTGTATGCTGCTTCTATGATTGTTAAAGTGCTTAATGTATAATTGTTAAATGTGCTACATGTATATTTGTTAACTATGCTAGTATAATGCTTGATTGTTTGAGCTGTGTTAGTTGTATGCAGGTATAATGCTTGATTGTTAGAGCTGTGTTACTTGTATGGTTGTTCAGGTTAAATGTGATAAATCTGTGGTTGTTGTGGTTGTGATAAATATATATTATTTGTTTTTATGATAAATGTGTGACTACCCAGCAATAAAAATGTCTGAGTTTGTGCTAAATGTATGCTAGAAATATATGTGTGATTGTCAAAGTACATTATTGATACAGTTTGTTGTCTTGTTTGCAAGATTTTGAATTATTCAAAGAAAGATTGAAGTAATTAGTGGTGACAAAGTAGTGATTTTAGAAGTATGGAATTGTTTCCATTTTTATGACTGTTTCAAAGCAAATTGATATTTCATATACTGTGCTACTTGATATTTTAAATAATGTGCTCAGGTTTAGACTGTTGCCTTTCAGAGCTGTGAATGCTTTGGTCAGACCTGTAATTTAGAAAATTTTTATATTGATAAAGATTTGATTTTTGATATTGTCTCAGAATATGAGAAAAAGTGCTTGTGTGTGAAATTTATACATTTGTGATATTAAAGTTTTTATGGTACATCTTTGCAAACCAAGGCTTACAAAGAGAGAGAGAGAGAAATACCACTCTTAGTTTGCAAAGTTGAACCATACATTTGTACAGAATGTATTTTAATTGGGATCAAGTAATTTTTTCATTATTCATTTCATTAAAAGAATGTATAAACTTGATATACATAAATGTATACACAAAATTTTAAAACTTTGGTAATTTTTTCTTAATTGGAGTAATAAAGCTAAGGGCTAAGGTAATATATTTTGTGCTGAGGAATGCTATTCAAATCAAAGTCAAGGCTAAAAATTCTGTTAAAGATTAACCAAGACTTGGTCACATTTGGACATATACTGGTTAATATGGGCCATTAATAATTATCAACTCTCAGACTGCGACTCAGTGAATTTTACGTAGTAAACTATTCCAATTTCATACATTTTATCTATAATAGAAGGGCTGTTGAACACATTTTCTAAGTTTTTTGTCATCCAAACAAAATAAAAGTCAACAGTTCTTTTGAACCAGTCTTTTTGCAGGACATAGTAAAAAATACATGTAAATATTAATATAAAATAAGAAGGAAAATATGTTTTTATTCTCATTTTTTCCAGAAAGCCTAAAGATCAAAATTATTGGTTATTTATATGAGTTTTATAGCATGTGATATGTGTTGAAGGTATTGTTAAACTTTAATTGTGCCAAAATTTTTTTTCATAATAATAATAATAATAATAATAATAATAATAGATTTTTGGGGTATATTTGATTTATTCCAAAATGTGTAGGAGGTATTTTTATTTTTGTATACAGAAATTCATGGTTTTGAATCATGTCTGCCACTGGATAATAATCTTTATTTGATCATGTCTTTCAAAGACATTATTTACCAGTTTGTGAAACCAGCTTGTGTCATGGCTGTATCCAATGTCAAACTGATAATATAATGTGTGAAAAACCATCATCCACGTAGTGTAACATATCAATGAGGAGATTTTTTCAAAAAGATTTTTTTTGTAATTCCAATATATAGAAAAAATAAATAATAAATTTTAATCTGAAGGTCAACATTGTGGTTATACCTAAAAACACAGAAGTTACAGGTATATTAAAAAAACTCGGAAGATTTTTATCCAGTGATGGACATGATTTGCAAAAAAATCTTATAGAACTGTTTTCTTTGTAAACAGGACACAGTAACAATACTTAAAAAGTAAAATCTTTTCAAGTTATGGAGAGCCCAGAAGTATTGTTCCAAGAATTTACCATAAAAATACGTGAATCATTATACTCATCATTAACAAGCTGTCATAAGATGTGAAAATGAGTCACATGGTCAAGGTACCATTATAACAAATAAGGTGAAACCTTTGAAAAGAGATTGCATATATTCTGGTGAAATTAATGGAAGTTTATATATTTTTTGCCCATCTTTAATTTTATATGCATGAGAAACACATTAGGACTTAATCAATTGTGCCCAACTGCAGCTGACAAAAGATATTGCATGAGCAAAGTTATAAATCTGTATATAAAATAAATATATCAAAGTTTGTAATGTTATATTTAGTCCGATTTATATGAATGTTGTAAGCATGATAATCCACCACTAATTAGTCAATTACTAATGACAAATGTCATGTGACAGCTATTTATAGCACGCTGAAGTATATTGTATTGGTGCACTGCATTATATATATTCATGTATCTATGCCAGAATGCAAAAAGTCAAGAATTACATGCTTTAAAATGGATGTTTAATTATATGTAAAGTGATTCAAATATAACTGAGAAAAAAATCAGAATGTGAAACCTCCAAAATTTGTCTTTGTTATTTTAATTAAATTGCTTTATCAATAGACTTATTGAAATAAGAGGTTTGGAAAGGCTATATTTTTTAACAATTGTCTTTTGCTCTGAAAAAAAAGTGAGCATCTAAAGAATACATGATTTATTAGCATAAATTATTTATTTTGACACAGGAGAAGTTAGACAAAAATTTGGAGGAGGGGGTGAATGTTTTTGAAAAAAAAAAACAACATTTATTACCTTAGTAACTTTTGCTTGTAATAAAGATACATGATGATTTTTTTCTCATTTTTGTTTGACCTTTTGTATTTGTATGATTAATGTTGTTTTGAAATAAATATGATGTATACCAATTGCATATCAAAGCAAAGAAATTTTATTTTTGTAAAATAGGGAACATTTAAAAGAAAATTTTATCTAGTTGCACATTTATTCAAACTTCCCATTAGTAGCTTCATTTTGTATCTTCTTTAACAAAATATTCCTATTTTCTTCTTTAAAAAGTCCCAAGTTTAACAGATTTCACCCTTATTAATTTTTGTAGACCTATACTTCAATCTATATGAATACACTTAAGGCTATTGATTTTCATACCAAGTATTTAAAAATATTTGGTTAAAAATAATATTTTGTTATACCATAAACAGTTTTATACAGTAATTTTTTAAGGAAGAAAAAAAATTAATGGACAAAAATTAACACAGAACAAGCCTTACAAAGAGTAACTGAGACCATTATATCGTCAGAAATGTTTTTTTGTCGTTATGCTGTATGATAGCTTGAATATGGCTTTGAGTGGTCCCTTGTGTTTTGTTGTTAAGTTGACGATCCTATTGATTTTTGTAAGGGGATCTTTGTAGTCATTTGTTACGCTGATTTTATTTGTTCATAATGACACATTTATATGTCATAATTATATTTACAAAATATTCTAGTCAAACTCCGAGACATTCATGCCTCATGTTTCAAGTGATTTTCTATAGTCTACTAGATTTTTATCGATTTCTCAAGAGAAGTAGATTTTTTTGTCTTGAGTAGTTTTGGGTACATTTCCAACTAAAACATATGTTTTATTTCAAAAGAATAGAAATTTTGTCAGTGTTTTTATTACTGTATAAATTCTTGGTGCTTTTATACAACTTTATTGTTATAATTTTTTAATTTTCCATACTTTAATTTTCTCTGTAGTAGTTACTGCCCCTGTTTCCTCTGCAGAGAAAAATCTTAGTAGTGCTCTATATCTATATTCAAACAAACAAACAAATTAATTTTTTTAGATGTATTTTTACATTACTGAAACTTTTATCACAGAGTTCATATAATGGGAAGTAACTCCACTAATGCAATAACATTTGTAACCTAAATATACAAAAACTGAGAGTTTAGTTTGATATTATCTTAATTAACAATCAAAATTGAAAACTTTCTTATAACAAAATATAGTATAGTGAAATCTAAGAATAGGTATGAAGTTTGTTGTTGTGTGAATAAATTTTAGAATATCACAAAATATAGTAAAACATAATAATATTCGGAAACCAAGGAAAGTGAAAGCGTCAGGGTACTTAGATATTTCTTTGTCTTCTTTGAAATTAAAGTTTAATGGGACACAATCTATTTCTGTTTGTTTTCAGCCTAAAATATTGAACATTTGTTACAGCTTTCAAATAGATTATTCTTTTCTATGTAGAATTTTTTTCATTAAAAAACAGATTTGTATAATCTGACCAGTAAGTCCTAGTCCTAGTAAAACCTTCTACACAACATACATTCTAGGTCAAGGGAATCATTTTTCAACAGAAGCATTAGTGCAATTTGCATTTGTTATTGCCATTGTTGTTATTTATTTAATTTATAATTTTGTTGATTATATTTCATGTAAGAGATAGTGTTTTGCCTGCCAAAAGTATGAGCTCAAATGCTAAGCAGTGTGTAAAATATGTTAATATTCTACATAAAATCACTGTGGAAAAATAAAAATTAACAAAATCAGTTGGTGTTTTTTTTGTATATGATATATTTTTGTAGCTTGTTAATGATTCGATTCTCAATTTCATAAATGATTTTTCATATGTTGTTGTAAAAGTTGTCTCCCTTATTGGTAGGTATTTCAGTGTTATTGCTGGTTATTGGGAAGTTATTGTGTTTTGGTAATGTTTTATTTTGGTCAAAAATCAATATTTATGCCCCATCACAAATGTGGTTGGGGCATATATATTTACCCTTGTCTGTCTTTATGTCCCGATTCGGTTAAGTTTTGCGTTTAGCTCCATTTCTCAGAAACCTATAGTAATATATCAATGATATTTCACCACTATAGTCCTCTTGTATACTTCAAAGCAGTTCAGTAACACTTGGGTTGCTATGACCTACATTTCATGCTTCAGTGACTTGGTTAAGTTTTGCGTTTAGGTTCATTTCTTAGAAACCTATAGTAATATATCACTGATATTTCACCACTACAGTCCTCTTGCATAGTACAATGCACTTCAGCAACTCTTGGGTCTCTATGACCTACATTTTATGCTTGAGTGACTCTGGTTAAGTTTTGCGTTTAAGTTCATTCCTTGGGAACTAAGCATAGTGTATCAACGAAACTTCATCAGTAAATGTGGCTTGGATAGTACTGAGCAGTAAACAATATTTGGATCATTATGACCAACATTTTATGCTGGAGGGATTCAGGTTAATTTTTTGGGTTTAGGTTTATTTCTTTGGAACTAAACATAGTGTATCAATGAAACTTCATCAGTGGATGTGCCTTGGGTAGTAATGTCAGAGCAGTCATACCATTATTGGGTCATTATGCCCAACATTTATACTTAAGTGACTCTGGTTAAGTTTTGTGTTTAGGTTCATTTCTTTGGAACTGAGAATAGTGTATCAACAAAACTTCAACAGTGGATGTGCCTTGGATAGTACTGAGCATTCATACAGGATTACCTACATCTTAGGTGGGGTATCCGTGTCTTACACACACAATTTCTAGTTATTTTAATGTTGATTTCAAGCTTAAAATTGGTCCTAAATCCAGGAATATATGCGACTTTACATTAACTTGATTTTCCAGCAGAAAAAAAATCCAATTATTATTATACCTCCCGCAAACGAAGTTTGGGGGGGGGGGGTATATAGGTGTCTGTCTGTCTGTCCGTCCTGTCCGAAATCACGTCTGCAACTCCTACATTACTTGCATGATTCTCATAAAGCTGAATGGAGTGTTAGATCACTATATGGAGATGTGCATATTATCAGGATTTTCTGTTTGGACAAGAAATATAAAAGATATGGCTGTTTGGGCTTGGGCATTTTTTAACAAAACTTTGTTCCATGTTTTGTCCGCAACTACTCCTACATTACTTGCATGATTCTCATGAAACTTTATGGAGTGTTAGATCTCATTATATATTATGTTATCAGATCACCTGGCCCACGAATAACAGTTTTATTCTGATCGGATGGAAATCATGGTTGCCAGAGACAATTCTTGATTCTGATCGGTTAACTTTTCAAATTTCTTCTCTAAAACTACAATGCCAAATCATTTCAAATCTTATAGCAATAATCATTTTGAGACCGTGCATCTACAATTATTCCTCATTTGGTGTTGATCAGGTAGCATTCATGGCGGCTATGGTGGCACATAAATGTAAATTTAAGCCCACAGGAAATCAGTTTCATCATCTCAGAGACTACCAAGCCAATATTTACCTTTACGGAAAGTGCTTTATACAAACCGTTGATTTGTTCTGATTGGCTAATTTACAAACAAAATTTAATATGCAATATGTTATTTGGTTAATTTCCCAGCAAAACTTGTATTTTCTATGAAGGCTGGTTGCTCTGGTAATTTAGAAAATTGATGCAAGGGCCTCTGTCGAATGACGAAACAAGAAATTAATCAGAAAGATCATTTCATCTTCACGAAATAAATCATCACAGTATGCAGTGCTATTGGCTTATTCGAAAAAGCATGTCTTTTTATCTCACCTGGAGCAAAGGTAGGTCCAGATGAGCTATAGCCATCAAATTGTCCGTTGTCCGTCCGTAAACTTTAATAATTGGAACTAATCTTAGCGGCAATTGTCCTTAGGTGGTTCTCTCAAAATTATCTGCGTTGACCTGGACCGCCATCCAAGATGCCCACCAAAGGCGAACGTAGATTAGCATAGGACCGGGATTCAGGGAAAACTGTCTGAAGCCGTTAAGCCAGTTTGAACAAAACTTAGAAGCGTCACTCTTTCAGAATTGCATCTGACGACCCGGTCCGCCACCTAAGATGGCCGCCACTGGCAAAGTTAATTTGGCATGTAAAATGTAAGAATTCACTTGAAGATCTGGGCACCAATGGTCCTTAGGTGGTCCTCTTCCAGAATTGTATCCATGAATCCATGACCCAAATTGTCATCCAAGGGTCATAGTAAAATTGTTCATTCTGCTTTAAATCTGCATATGAGCGATACAGGCTCCTGGGAGCGTCTAGTTCATTTATTGTGCCTTTCAGATTTGGTGTTCAAATGGTTGTTCAATCAAAAAAGAAACACTTTAAAAGTTAAATTCTTAATTTTAAAAGTATATGCCGACTGAAACATTTGGTAAGGTTCTTAAAAGAATACAATGTTTCTATATACTATAAAAAAATTAATATTGCGATTAAGATTTAAGTTCAATTATCTCTGAAAGCACTGATGGCAACGTGACCAATCTTTTTAATTCTTGTACATGCTCTGTAAAAGTCTACTTGACATTGGTCTTGGAAAATAAGCTAATATGATTAGGTGCCATTGACGTCATAACAAGCATTAAACAGACCCGTAGTGGTATTTAGTCAAACCAATTAAAAACGTCTTTGTCTTGTTATTTTAGGAGTAACTGCATAAATAATTGGAAAGTGGTCAATAGATGTCGGAATATTCAATCTAATATAATGTACAGCAAGGTTGGACAAGTTGCTGGTTATTGCATGCAGATGTACCGAATCAGACTATTGAATTAAGATTGCTGCAATATGGCATGCATATTAATGAACTTGGTATAAATAGAAATAATATAGGATGTGCACCCGTCTAGACAACATGGGCTTATACACAGCCCCCCCCCCCCCAAAAAAAAAATAAAAATAAAAATAAAAAAATAAAAAAAATAAAAAAATACAAAATAAGTCATACGCAATACATTTTGTCAAGATTTATATTTTCTGAATCTTTATTCATTATTGTTGTTCTTTTTTAATAGTCATAAACTAGTATTTTCACAATCTCTAAGCACATAGGTGACGACGGGAGAGCCAGGGACCGATAACTCGGGTTAGAGACTGGTGTTTTCAGTATTGACGACAGCAATCGACAAACTTATTATGGTTGTGTATTTGTTGTGTTTCGGATTTTCAAAGTGAAATTGTCGGAAAAGTTATAATAGTCTTTTATTTTTTTGCCTGGCATTGTGAGAAATCTGTTGATATTATCTCCCGTGCTAATTGTACAGATATGACATAACATATATTTAGCAAGGGGCATAGAAAGTGGCTATCAGGGGCTATCATCTGCATGCACATTGGAAGAGTAGAGACACAGATATTTGAGAAGAGGATGGAGAAGAAAAGAAACAATAGCAAACCGTCCGACGAATATCACAAGAAGCTTGCATACTGTAGCCTTTCTACTTAAAAAAAAATGAAACTTTATTAATAAGTACATGAAAACATTTTTCTTATTGTTTCCAGTGTAAATATTCATAATTATTCTAAAAAATTTAAATTATCTTTACTAAAATGGTGAAAAATGGTTACAAAATATTGCCAAGTTCCTTGTATCTGTGATCAAAGTTTGAAGTTGCTAAAAAGACTCACTCGACTGACATTTCCTTAGGCTCCTCTATACTGTTACCTTATGAAAGTCAGGTGTTGTTCTGGAGTTATGTCGTCTTGTCCATAAAAAATCAAATATGCACGAAAAATCACAAAATTAGCAATTTTTGGGTAAATTAAAAAAACGTGTCGACTATGATGGGCTCATATTTCTTGTTAAAATTTAAAATATATTTTGTTGAGATAAGTATCTTTCAATGGTCAACTGCTAACCAATGCTAAACATATAGCTTCAACTCCTATTTTGTGTTTTAATTTAATGAAGTTTACCCTTGACTTAAAAGTAAAAAGCCTACATAATGCATTAAAGTAAAGTAAACTTTACCTACAATTATTGAAAGCTGTTTCGTATCAATAATGAACAAGACATGAGCTTTCAGATTGACAACAAACAGGATGACCAGATAGACAACTGGGGGAAAGAGAACGGTCAATGTCCCTTTATTTCAGTTTCTATACTAAAACAATGATAATGGTATACTTATTAATGCAGTTTTAAACCAATTTATATAAATCACATCCTGCTGGTCCAGTGCCAGTGATGTGGCCTCTTGGTAGCTCCGCCGAGATAAAAAAAAAAATTGTCACAGGAGCTACATTATCATAGCTAGCCCGACCGACACATTGTGTTTCTTTTTGAAATTAGCACTTTCGCTAACGAACAAAGGGAAAGAGAGATAAATCTTGTGATTCAAGCTAACCTACGAACATATCCTAGTTTTTCTATGGAATCATTTCTTCATAGAGATTAACATTCCAGGCGACTCTTTCTTTTATTTGCGCTATTTTATAATTTAGTGTCGGCTAGTTATCTGTCCTAGCGTGAAATTGATACTTTATTCATAAAATATTTTATAAACATTTTAAATTTTGTATCATCTACACATGTAAGGGGTTTCTCCGTCGTTCGTTTCGGTAGTTGTTAACTTTTTTTGCTTAACCCTAAGGCTGCGTTTGAATCTGAGTTGTACATATTACCCATCAAAACCAGTATCATAGTATATTTTGTTTTTGAGTACTACTGAGGATACTTAGTTTAATGAACTGTACATCTACCGCATCAAAGTTGGTATCACACAATGTTCTATATTGTTATACGTTATTATTACCAATTCTATTCAACAATAGGTCACGATATCAATCGTAATCCAAAACACCAAAATGAAAATAAAATTCACATTAATAATACAATAATCTTGTTTGCTTAGCAAGCATTCTCTCTTTCAGAAAAAGTCATACCAGAAGTTTACATGGCAAAGTGATGCTATTATCGACAAGCTTTGGAATGGTAGAAGGTATGGGGTTAATGCTGCCGACAGCAGAAATACCAAATCTGATAGATCTATACAAAAACCTCAAGAAGTAAAAGGTACCCACACTGCATGACAATCATGGCTCGATACATGTATATAAACGTTCTTATATAGGGAAATAAATCGAAACATTGTTATACTATACCTGCAAATTTTGAATGGCATAATACACAGGTAAACATGCATATCATATCTATAATATCTGTATTTAATTTGTTCTTTCAGCATATTTTCATAGTAATTGTTTATAATCAGTCACTTTAAATTTAAACAATAGATCAAATCGCTGTTAAATCTTTTGTTTTTGTCAATTTAAGTATCAACTTTGATACATAAATATGTAATTATGTCTTAAATATTTTCTGTGATTTAAAAATGAAGACTTTATGTTTATCAAGTCTCAAATTTTTATGCATACTACTTTGCTTCTTTGGTGGATTGGTCGGAGCTGCAACAAATGTAAACGAGACAGGTAAGAAGTATGGACAAATGTTTGTTTTTTTTAACAGATAAATAAATAACTAATTAACAAAAAGTTTACAAATATCAATTTGGCACTCCTTTAAAAATACGTATTTGTGCAAGTAGTGGATTATTTAGATAATCTTAAAGGGCATTTCGTATTTCATTGACATCAACCAGACATACTGTGCCATCCAAGATGTCAAAAAGTTACAAAAAGCTATATATATATCTCAACTGATAATGTATCACAAGCAATGCTTAAGAACACAAAATAAAAATGTAAAACAATGTCCCCAATTTCTGCTAAAAAAGAAAGACTCAAGTGCAGAATGGCTATATAAGATTTAGTAAAAAAGGCGTCTTAAAACCGAACAAAAGATGACGGAGACTCTTTTTAATAGTTTCCAAAAACAATAGTAGTAATTTCACGACAATACAAAAATACTCATGTCCGCTCAAATTACCTTATAATCATAGCGATATTTTGTTATGTTTGTATTAGATCTATAGTTTGTAGGCCTTTCACAACAAAACTGGGCACCAATGTTCCTTATGTGGTCTTCTTCCAGAATTGTATCCATGAATCCATGACCCAAATTGTCATCCAAGGGCGATAGTAAATTTTTTTATTCTGCTTTAAGTCTGCATGTGAGCGATAGAGGCTCCTGGAGAGACAAGTTAGGTTTGATATGATTTATTGGGGTTTTACTCCACTTAAAGCACAATTAGTCACATCTTGGGGTCCAGTTTTACAGGTGCAGGAAGCCGTGCAACATCTGGAAAGAACCACACACGTATGGCAGGAAAATTGACAATCCTTGTCAATTCTCTTGACATCTTTTTGTGTCTCGAACACACCTCGCCAAAAATTTGATTTGAACAGTTGGCCACTGATGCTAATCTCAATTTTGATAACATACTGTGCGCCAAACTGGTATCAGGAATGTTCATTACCTTTTAAACCAGATTCCAAGATACTCGACGACTAATTTATCTTTTTCTATAATTTTCGAAAGTAAGATAATAATAAATAATTTTCAGAAAATGTAGTTTGGACTTTATCAGGAACTCTTGAGACGAAAATTCGTTGTTCATTAAAATTAAAAAATCTCCAATTCAATTTTACAAGCAGTATGCTTCGCACAGGCACTTGTTTCTATCAATGGGAAGGTCGACGATCCATATATACTTCTATTATATATGGATAGTCGATCTTCCCATTGATAGAAACAAGTGCCTGTGATGCTTCGTCATAATTCTCCACAATATTATAAATGAAGATTATTATCAACAAACATATAGATTTTCAATACCTCCGAGCAATCCATAACTTTAAACTCTGAATTCTTTCATTTTGTAGCAAAACTCACACCGCATGTCAGATTACCAAAGCAGAATTACACAGCAGTTGTTGGAAAGCAGGCTACTATTAGCTGTGAAATATTAACGCCAAATACTAACTTGGTGTCCTGGCGATTCACAAACAAAGAAGGATATGTGACCAAAATTGTCATTTCACAACCACACTGGAAGTACTCAGGTTCCACAGTACTCAACCCATCTTTAACTATAAGAAATTTAGCCTTTTCTGACGAGGGAACCTACAGATGCATGGCAAGAAATTATGCCGGAACGAGTATTAGCGATGGCACTGCAGTGCTTACAGTTGTTGAAGGTACTCATTAAATTCTGGCTTATAACTGTATTGTTTTTTTCGATGAAAATATGAATGTGATGGTAAGGTCGCAAACGTAGATTGAACTGACATTCCAACATTTAGTTGGAAAAATATTTGAGTACAATAATGGTACAATGTAAGAACGTTATATTTTCCTCCACACTGACCAAGGAAAATGATCCGTGTGGAATGATTTTAATTTGTGGTTTTTATCTGAATGTCATAAAGATTCCAAAACGCGAAGTTTACAAAAATGTATTGTCCTTCCAGTTTCCGGAATCTGACATGAATAAAATGATACAGCTAAAGTTTAATTTCATTTGTACATTAAACTTTAAATGGAATAAAATATCAACTTTACATATAACTGCAAGGCTAACATTTATGCTCCTGCAGTTATTCCCCCTAAGTACAGTTTATTATCGAAATTGTATCAAAATCTCCTACACATGTATCTTTTAATTCTTACAAATATTGCAGATTTAAACGAATGTTTATCAAGACCTTGTCGCAACGGCGGAACTTGTATTGATGGTGTCGCAACATACACGTGTTGGTGTTCGGAAAAGTACGAAGGGGACAACTGTGAGATAAGGAAGCTGGTTTATCCCCAAACCAAATCCTGTGAGTTTTCGATTTTAATGCTGCCAAGTTTAAAAATACATCTTTAATAAGATAATGAAAACTTTTTTTAATACTGTCAGTGTACAAACCTTTATAAATTATCATATATTTTTTCTCTTATTTTTGAAATTCACGGGCATATTTAGAAACTTTCAAAATGAAGAAGTTTTAAGTTATGTGAAGAAATCGAGCTGGATTTTTTTTAGCCTTTTTACATATTATAAAAACTCCTTGAATCAAATGGGAGAAGTGAAGGACAACATTTTTTTTTTCAAGATTAGGTCTTTAATCAAGGTTCTGTAGGTACCCAACCAACAAAATAGAACTTAGTTTTGAACATAGGAATTCAAGAAGTAGTTGATGAACGAAACTGTACTGTATTATTTAATTTCAAAAATGAAAGTTATCACACGTATTGTATTGTGTTTGCACATTGTTCATTTTCCAGATTGCATGTCAAATCCCTGCTTGAATAATGGAATCTGCGATGAAGCTATCACTAACTACATATGTCGGTGCACAGATCAGTATGAGGGAAAGAACTGCGAAATCAGAAAACTAATAATTCCAACTAAACAATCATGTAAGAAGAATCATATCTTTACTTATATAAATTATGAGATTTAGTATAGAAGTAATCTTTGTATGATTTGAATGACTTTCTTCAAGTCAATTATACTTGTGAAAACTTATGAATTTTTAACTTCTCTCTTGAGAGTTTTATTATCTTTCATGTCACTTAGGGTTTCTTGCTCTTCTACCGCCGATATACCACTTTTTTGGATTTCATCGAATGTCACGCTTTTGATTTCAGTGATTCGCTTTGATCTCCACCATATACAACTTTATTTTTGATATGAGAATATGTACATACAAGTATATTTAATAATATCACATAGATCTATTGTTTGTATCAAGATATAGATGAAATAAACGTGGAGAGATAGTTTATATACTTATGTATATACATGGGGCAGTAATTCTTTGATGGTGCTTTGTAACATTTTTGGAACTACCACAGAGTCTGTAATGTCATCAAACAAAATTTGCCCATATCCAAAGTTAAACCATTGTTGTGACGTCATCTATTGAAGAAACAGTGGATTATTTTTTAGGAATCCACTGAAGTTCTGTTGTGTCTATAAATACTACTCACCACAGTTCAATGAATTTCGTGTGAATGAGTAGATTTAATTACAACCGTAAAAAAAATCTATCTACAAATTGATAGAAAATGAATGTTGTAAACGATAAGGCACCAACTATCGAAACTGTTTTTTATTTTTTCTGTTGGTCAGAGGATTATTTTTATTTTACATGTAGGAACAGGATTTTTCAAAAAAAATGTCGTTAGTGAAACAAACGATTTTTTGACAACACTTTTGAAATATTTGCTTCCCATAAAATTTGGTACCCCATGGTGAAATTCTTATTGTAAGGTAATAGATTGATGCTTGTGCACCTGCAACATTTTATGCATGGATTTTTTTAAAAAGAATGCATTCCCTTTTTTCCGGACTTTGGAATTTAAATGTAGGAAATTTTTCAACAAACTTAATAACAAAGGAAAGTAATCAACCCCTTCTCAGTTTTCGACTTAACTGAAGTTGTACAATTTTTTCTGTACGTGGAAACTAGCTTATTTCAAGCAAATTGTACAAAGGGGGTACAAGTTTTGTGTATTCAACTGATTAACTACTCTGACGTTGTTTAACTGAGACCTTTCAAATATAACCCCCAAAAAACTGCCAATGAGACGCATTTTTTTTAAAATTTGATGCAACCCAAGCGACAGTTTTTTTGACAGGAAAAAGCAATAATCTTGTCTTCTCCCTGATAAAAATAGTTATCCTCTTATACATAGTTTATGGGCCTTTCCTACGTGTTGAACACAGTTGATGGTCGTGCGGTTCATATATAACTGCATAGGACCGTTTCAGAACATCATATATATACTTTATAAAAAAAGGGGGGGGGGGCAAATAATTCGGAAAAAGTGGGGATGAGGATTTATTTCTAAAGAATCAAATAAATATAAAAATATAATAATAACCTTCTCACAGAAAGCTCTTCTATTTGACTATCAGACACTATCTTCTTTATTCTTGACGGCCCTGGTTTGGTTGGTAGCTCAGAATCTACCTTATCGACTAAGGTACACCAAGGACGTATATTATACGTCCTTGGGTACACATTAAATCCTCGTCTTATGCAGACGACATATCCTCATAAATAGGTTTTATAACAGGAAAAGTTTCATTTTCAGATGCCGACGAAATGTCATCATACATTAAAAAAAGTTTGCACTTAAATCCTCATCAGATTTTTGTGGATTTTCACAAAATTTAGATTGCGTTATAAAAATATCCTCGTCGTCCATTTCCATTGTCATATAATTAATGATGAGTAGTTTTCAAACTTCTACACTCATATATATATACTAATATTTGGCTAGGGGTAAGTTCAAAAAACATTTTTATGACAAATGTTCTAGCATCGTGATTTAATGCTACTTTTTTAAAAATACTTTTGGAATTGTAGCTTTTTTTTTTATAGTGATTTTAAATTAAATACATATGGTTATTATTCTGTGTTAGAATTATCTGTATTTATAGTCGGACTATATTCATTTGTTTGTTTAATCGATTTTTTATTTTCACCTTTGAAATAATCCATCTATGACAAAAATCCATGCAGAACGAATAGTGATTTTAAACTCACTCAGAATTAAAATTTAATTTTAAAAATGTGATTCGAAAGGGATATATTTTATTCGATTCCGACAACAAAAATGTGAACAAACTATAAGGAAACGCTGAAATTGTATATCACAAAGAGTAATGACTTAAAGAATACATAGCAATGGTTTAAGTGAGAGAACTTATAAGAAGTAGTGAATTCGGAATCGATAATCAACTCGCGACTGACGTCGCTCGTTGATTATCTTTTCCGAATCCACTACTTCTTATAAGTTCTCTACTACTGATTTCCATCGTTCCCCTTCGAGGGAGTATACTACATTTCAGAAATTTGGTATCTAACTACATGTATTTACTTTTAGGTTTTGGATTTTAACTTTTTGGCTTCTGGAACCAGTGATGAAAGC
The DNA here is from genome assembly GCA_028015205.1 of Mytilisepta virgata. Lineage (NCBI taxonomy): Eukaryota > Metazoa > Mollusca > Bivalvia > Mytilida > Mytilidae > Mytilisepta > Mytilisepta virgata. Next base: position 82,544,417 of record CM051521.1, read on the forward strand.
CTTCTTTTTTAGATTGGGCATATGGAGGGACATATTTATGTTCCTGACTTGTCATTTTATATCCAACACTCGTTAGGGTAGTTTTTGTACATGTACGTCATTTTTGACAGTTTGTCCTTGGTGGTCATGATTCACCACTTCAGAATCAAGTGCCTTGTTATGGTTTACGCTGAAAATGTCAAAATATCAAAACCGTTTTATACAAAATGTCAAAATGTATGAACATTTTACTACCAATTGTCAAAATATCAAAATTTTTTTATACAAAATGTCAAAATGTTAAAACATTTTACTACAAAATATCAAAACATTTTAGTAAAAACTCAAATGCAGAATATATTTTGAACAGATTCTGTTTCTCTATCAAAGTTCAGTGTGTACACTAATTGCTGAATCTGTGAAGTCTAAATTTATCAAAACATAGTAAATTAAGTACAAAACGGACCTACAAAGTATAGAAAAAATCCTGAAATTGTCAAATTTATTCATGATACATATTAAGCATATAAATCAGCTGAGAATTCAATCACATGTATATCAGATTGATGTTATGCCGAAGCATTGACTTTTTCCACGATGATAGTGTCCCCAGCAACGGTATCACTTCAGTATTACCATGACCACAGTATCTGCAGTTTTCGCTAACACAATGCTATTTCACGCTAAGTAGTTTTGTTGCCTTCCTTATTAAAATTTTTATTTTCTCAAGCACTGGATTCTCAAAGAGAAATTCTTATATGAAATTTTTTTTTAAGGCATTTTCATTTTAGTTTGATGAAAGGTTTATTTTATAATGATATTAGTAAGTAGCATTATCGAATCCCTTCACTAGCATATGGTAATATTAATAAATGTTTATCATAATGTTGTACAATATAGCAAAATGACCTCTAAACAAATGTATTTTTTATAGTGAAACTTGGAAATGAAGATTGCGCAGTACTACTCCAAACAGAAACAAACATCAATAAAATTACGAAAGAATTTTCCAAAATGCTCCATATTACGCTTGAGTTTAGAAACACAACAGCACTGTCAAAGGTATTAGAAAACAGCAACCTCTACAAACCTTTCAAGTGGGCAAGAACTTCCGGAAAACATGGCCGCGGTTTGTTACAACTCCAACCACACTTTGAAATTCTGTCTTTGCGATCCTTAACTTTTCATACAGACAGAATAAAAATTCAGATGAAAGAAATGCCCGATGGCTGCATAGAAAGGATAAATTCAACAAATTACGAAGACCTTGTGAGATATTCTCTTCTTAAACATTTGACAAGGGATGACGACGAAATATGCAACGAACACGTATTCAACGATGGAGGATACGCTAAATTTTACTATGAATGTTGCTACATAAACAGAAAAAATAGAATAGTATGTTACAAAATGGAAAGGAATTTATGGATGAAGTTGATCGATGTATGCACATACATAGTTATAGTTCTGTTGATCTTGTATTTTCCAATGGTGATTCCATTGACATTTTATGACAAGAAGTACATTCCATCAATTTATGAGCTTACATTAGAGCATCCGATGTATTTAACCGCACAAAAGACTAAAGGAAAATGGGAATCAAATATCATGCTATCAACGACTCTAGTGAAAAATGATCAACCATTTCCAATGAAAAAATTTGAAAGAATGAACAAGTGTTATCCTTATCTATATAACTTGGACGACAAAAAAGAGTTTGTTTTTAGAGTAGACAAAGTAGATTTGGTAGTTCGTAATGACCAGATTTTATCCGTAGGCAGCACTCCTTTCAGTCTGTGGCGATCATTCTATGACACCTTCATTGAATGTGGTATAAGAAAACGTGAAGAAAATCGAGATTGTTGCGATGCCAATGTTTGTGGTTGTTTTACACCGCTGGGAAAAGAGTATCCATGGTATAAGTGTTTACGTTCATTGATGCGGCTTTTATTATGCGTCATAATTTGTCTGCCATGGATAATCAGGGTCTACGTATTTTGTGTGTATGAAGCAGACACACATGAGGATAGAAGACATGCCGCTGAAAGAAAAGGTCTTAAAACTGGTTTAAGTGCCACAAATATTACGTCTGCTCTGACGCCAATTCATGTGCTTTTTATATTATGCTATATCGTAATCGTAGTCGATTCATTTCTAATGGGAAATTTCAGCAAGAAATTAAAGTCGCTACTACAAGAAACAATGCAAACATGTCTCCAATACAACCATGATCCTTTAAGAAGGAACATTTTAACTAAATTGATACCAATTCTCACAATTCCACTGAGAAAATATGGGATTTTCGGATTATTTATTGGAATAATATTTTGGATACCGGCACTGCCATTTGTCATTCTGATTTTATCCTTTCGTTTCTTCCCGACTGTAGGTGTTGTTGTCTCTATCATCAGATTCCTTTCACGTGGTATCCGATTTAGAAAGGAACCAAGACTGTACAGCGGAAACGATGACGAACATAGATTTTATAACGGAAACGATGATACACCAAAGAAGTCAACAGTCGTCGTACGGATTATTCTAGTTTTAATTGTTCTTTTGACAATAATATCTTTTGCTGTTTTAGTTATTGAGTGCACAATTTTTCTGATTGACGTTGCTGTGTACACAGTTATCGGGCTTATTGTGAATGCTTCCCGTTCTGTGCAGTGCATTTCTATCATTTTGATTGGATTTTTATACTTCAATACATTCTTTGGTCATATAAGCGTTTTATATTTCGAGTATAATAAGGCTGTTCATAAGATTCTGCAGATGGAGAACAAGGGACAGCTCGACAGAGTTGCCATACTAAGAGAAACTAACCAAGCCAGTAAAGCATTTAAAGTTAAATACGCGTCCAAGGAAACAGTTAGTATAAAAAATGACCATGGTACACCTAAATGGGCAACAAAGGGAGTTATCTTGTTTTTGAGTAATTTCGATAAACTCTACATTTCGAAAGAATTTTTCTTTAAAGTCTGTGGAATCCATCATCGCCACTGTCCCGGGGATTTATTCCCACATATATTAAAAGCAGGTAAACGCTTTTTTATTATTGTGATTTTCTTGTTGTTTTTAACATTTATAGTGCAAGCATTTGGCGATGCATATAGCATTTCTGTCTCGAGTCAACTCCTTGTGACTGTTGTCATAGGAATGATACCCTGGATTCTCGTGAAAGCTAATATCTTTTTCACTAGGCCAAAGGAACCAAATTTAGATGAACTAAAAGACGATTATAGCTTTATGAACAGTTTTCGAGAATTAATTGAAAATGATGAAGAAATATGGAAAATGGATGATATACACGTGATAGAAAACAAACTTCCAAATGAAACGAACGAGATTACACATTTGAAAATGATTTCATGATCTTCGTGGAAAACATATATATTTAAATATGTTTATGCAGCTGGTGCAAATGCAGATGCTAACAAGGAAAGCAGAAAATATGGGAAGTGCGGAATGCTTTCGCTTTAAAAAGTACGAAAATGAGCCCCGGAAATCTCTGCTGCATCTAACTTTTAGTGTATGTAATGTTTATCGTATAAAGTCTTATTTGCTGCTGTCACTTGAAATAAATAGAATGTTATAACTTAAAGTTATAACTTTATACATAGGAGCACAAAAGGCAAAGTTAATGTACAGCGGTTATATATATATATATATATATATATATATATATATATATATATATATATATAATGAACATGTATTCAAGGATTTAACCTCCCTTTTTATATGTTACTTGGTGTATATCGAAAAGAAAATCAATTTTTTTTCATGGTGTCGGATATAATCAGTTTGTATCTTAAAAATAAATTAATATCAGAGTTATTCTTCTTTTGTTACCTCGTTTACCCTGTGTGCTTTTGAGAAAAAAGTGAAAGAAATAGAGCAACCATTTCATTTTTTTTGGGAAACAAGGAAGAGATCGTGGATCCAGGAAATATGTTTCGCGGCCTCCGTGAGCTTGTGTATTTTTATTTTTAGCATGAAAGTGTGCGAGACATATTTTTTTTTTCTTATTTATTCTTATTTATTCTTTTTTATTAAACATGTTTAAATGTACCACTGATTGATACCAGGTGATAATCAGCTTTTCATCTGTTTAAATACAATTTTGAGCCCGTCTTTTTTTACTCGTAAGTTTGATGCTTTCATTTGTTCGACACAAACAAATAAGAAAACAATTTTTAAACCTACCAGCGGAGGAAATGACACAGATGAAAGTTTATGCGAAAAGTAAAACGACCAAAGTTCCACAAGCTTAATACAAGTAGCACAGAAAGATATATTGTCTGAAATGAAAACACTAATTATGAGTTCACTAAAAATAAACAGATACAATGTACAATATACAACACAAAAACAATGAAAACTAAAAAATAAAAACATAACTAGAGGCCCATAATATAGGAGCCTGTATCGCTCACCTGAATTAAACTTGTCCACTTTAAGCATGATAAAAATCTAAGTGTAACAGTCAATTTGGCTGGGTTTTTCATAGGGTCGTATGATAAACTAAATTCGGCTGTGGCAGTTATCTTGGTTGACAGTACAGGTAATCGGAGACAATTTTGAAAGAGGACCATTTAAGAATCATTGCTGCCGAGTCTGTTTCCAATTACCTTGATGGTTTCAGACAAGAAGATTTTAAAGTGAATTTTCAAGTTGAGTGAACTTTCATTTAAAGATCTTCTACTCTGAAACCACTGGGCCAATTGGGAACTTTGGTGGAATGGTCTTGGGTGGCCCCCTTCCAAACATGTCAGGTAAAAAAGAAAAAAAGGGGGATGGATTTCAAAAATCTACTTTTATGAAATTACAAGGCCAATTGGAACCAAGCTTCGCGGTAATGGTCCTTAGGAGGTCCTCTTTCAGAATGTCCGATATCACTGACTTTGAACCAAGATGGCCGACAAGGACCCTATGGGAAATTCACTCAAGAATCTTCTCGTCTGAAACCCTTTTGCCAGTTGGAACAAGACTTAGCAGTAATGGTCCTTAGATGGTGTTCTCTTTTAGAAATGTGTCCATTGACCTGGACTGTCAACCAAGATGGCTGCCACAGCCAAACTTAGTTTAACATAGAACCCTATAGAAAAACCTGCCAAATTGACTGCAACACTTAAAGTTTTAGTCCTGCTCAAGGTGAAAATTAAATCCAGGTGAGCGATACATGCTCTTGAGAGCCTCTCGTTTTATGGACAAGGCGACGTAACTCCAGTACAACATCTGAATTTCATAAGGTAACAGTGTAGAGGAGCCTACGTGAGTCGTTTTAGCAACTTCAAACTTTGACCACAGATACAAAGAACTTAGCAATATTTTGTAACAATTTTTCACCATTTTTGTAACGATAATGTAAGTTTTTTTTATAATAATTAAGACTATTTACACTGGAAACAATAAGAAAAATGTTTTTCAGGTACATATTAATAAGGTTTCATTTTTGTAAGTAGAAAGGCTACTTTATAATTATTTTCAAGATAATAACATAAAACTGCAAAATTTCCTTAAAATTAACAATTCAAATCTTGACCTGATTTTTTACCCATGTCAGTTTTGCTTTAAATAAATAGTTTTTTGAGATATAAGAAAATCTGCAGTTTATCCCTATTTTCTATTTTTAGCCATATCGGTCATGTTGTTTGGCAGGCGGGGTTATTGGTCACATTTTTTAAACTAGATACCCTAATGATGCTTTTGCCCTAGTTTGGTTCTATTTGGCCCGGTAGTTTCAAAGGAGATTTTTGCAAAAGTTAACCGTTCACGACGGACACCAAGTGATGAGAATAGCTAACTTGACCCTTTCGGTCAGATGAGCTAAAAAAAGAGAGTGCACTTGAAGGTAAGCATTCCTGCTCCCTGTACGTCGCCCGTCATGAAGTCCATTCAACGTCATTTGGGTATTATGACATTGATACTTTCCGAACTAATGATAATCTACCAGTAGCTTATGTGACAGCAGTAATCCACCTTATCCAAATTCCTCAAGAAAAAAATAGGCTTCGTACTATGTCTTTCAATTTGTTTCCTGCTCTGCATATTGCCACGCTACCCCGTATCACAGTCTCTTTTATATGATGCATTTTGCAGTTGCTTTGATCTTTCCATGTAATCGGTTTTTGTTCATATCACTTGGTCAAAACAAAATCCAATGTAATACTGGCTTATTGGATACCAATAAGAATGAAACATGTCTCGATATTTTGCCAACCTCTCATTAGCTTGCATTATAAAATTCCGCTTGTATTATGCTCTATGTACTTGAACATTTCTTTATCAAGCAGTTCTCGCATTTTTGGGTAAATAATATTGTCGAATGAACTATAATTATTATAAATTCTCCGTGTACCCTAGTAAATTCCTGTAACGGCAGTTTGTATTGCATACTGGTCTAAGACATTCATTCCCGGTGTCATATTACATTTGTGTATTTGGTTTTATATAGAAAAGGATAATCTCTAAAAATTTAAATACTTTTATATGGTTTTAAGGTTAAAACAATATAAGTACATCTCGATCGCTGAAAATTCTCGGCAAACCTCGCTTCTAAGGCCCGTCCAAATAAGCTTTGTATTTGACCGACCGTGTACATATTGTATATATACACAATAAAATCCTACGAGAAGGCTTTGTATTCACAATCTTTACAGTCCAACATCGCTATATCCAGTACCTTGCCTGTCAGTGTTTACCTTAATAACATTAAATACTGCTGCTGGTTCAATGTGATAAAATGAGTTAATATATTGGCCCGATTCGTATCGACATGTGTTGCAAAAGGTAAACATTGCCTCGTTGTGGTCCTCTCTTCTCTGGTTTGGAAATAAGATCTTCATTGTTATCAATATGGAGTTCCTGGGAGGGTGGTTTTGTTTCAGTTGTTGAAAGCCTCATATTTAAGCATACATCTGAATTTATATTCGTCTCTTAACTTTCTCATGTCTGTTTTTCTTTCTTTTGGATCTACCACCTCGGATTAAATCTTGAAAATAAAGATAATGCATAGTGTTCAGTCATTCTAAGGCCAGAAAAAGACACTGACAATATCTAAAATAAATCTTAACCAAACGAACAGCCAGTTATTTAAGACAATATAGCTTTCTTCTATTCCGGATGGTTTAATTTTGTTCAACATTCCGGTCATTGCCAGATTAAAAAATTGTTGTAAAGGAGAATTGGTGGAGTCGTACTCTTGCCATCTGGTTTAAATAAAAATATCCTCCGAATTGAGTTCATAAATACTACTTCGATATGTATATATAGTCTTTCATAAATCAACAGAATAGATGATATACTCAATTTTTACCATTGATAAAACTAAAGCTTACTCCTTTTGTACGCCATTGAGTCTACACAAACAGTGCCGGTAAATATGACGGTTATACCTCAAAACTGAACATGAATCCAAATAGGAATAAAAAGTTTTCTTCTTTTTCCCGAAAGTGTATGACTATTAGTAAGCCTCTGTCTGTAGCAGTTTTAAGTTGCTCCTTCAATACCCTAACCTTTTTACCTAGTTGTTGACTATTGAAATTATATGTATCACGTCTACATTCCCTCACTACTGCCATACCTACTACTTAAACAAATTGTTTCATTTCAAATAACAATTCCTTTATCTGTCTCACTGTGTCCGATACTTTACTTATAATTCTGGGATGATGAATTACAGTTGTAGTTTTTACCTTTCTGTTCAATCTACCCCCCCCCCCCCAGTCATTATTTGGAGGCTTTTGACCCGGCCAGGATGTATAAATCTGTTTCAGGGTCTTTGTTTGAGTTTACTGCAAAGTTTATTAACAAACCATTCATCACCTGTATCCAATGAGAATCTGTTCAATCTAAAACTCCCCCAGTCCTTATTTTGAGGCTTTTGACCAGGCCAGGATGTATAAATCTTTTTCAGGGTCTTTGTTTGAGTTTACTGCAAAGTTTATTAACAAACTATTCATCAGCTGTATCCAGTGAGAATTATATAATTCAGTGATGCAGTGTACCATATGTTACACGAATGTGTAGCTCATGTAGCTCTCGGTACATTGTTAAAACTACTACGAGATACAGGACATTTGGATTTCTTTCAATTCTTAATGCCTCCTTTAATTCTTTCCTTAATAGTTATTTAAGGAATCTCGTTATCAAATAACCCATAATCAAGTTCATCCTCCGTTCTTACCAATAGATAACGAGTAATAACTGTAACAGTGAACTGTTACGAACTGTTACGAAGTCTCCTAAACGAAGTAACTGATATCTCAAATGCCTTACATTGTATTCAATAAATTATTTGTTTTTCAGAGACTGAAATTGGGAAATTGTTCCTATCAAGTTTATGCATACTTAATGGATAGGATACTTGAAAATCGTGATATGGGTATTTTTTGTTTTACAGTCATACAATGTCCCATTTTATCAACTTTTGCTTGTCGACATGCTGCACTGACAGAGATATATCCCAATATTTCTGAACCGTTTATGAGAACTAATTTTATTGTATGGTGTTATAAAATGCATTCGGTTTCACTAAATAAAACTAGTAAAAAAAATACTTCTTACCTGTCGTGATAAGTCCTCCCAATATCAAGTCAGTAAAGTTTGAATCATATTTATATAAAATGATCAATTGCAACACAACAAGAAATTATTTTAATTTATGACCAAGCAAATGAAATAATATCTATTTAATACATATTATGTCTGATACATTGATGTCTTCCTTGTATCAATATTATATTAAATCTACAATATGATGGAAGGACAGAAAATAAAATAATTAAAAGACGAAACACCACATTACTAATAAAAAATATATGACTTGTATATTCACCCAATAAAACTAAATCTATCTATAAAGAAAGACAACTCTTAATTTCTTTTTTAAAACAAGAACACCTACAAAAAAGAAAAGAAGAAACATCTGGACAGTTATGATTCCCGGCCAGGAGCAATACCCTTCAAAAATGAATTTAACTGGTTAAAAAAATATACATATATTTAGATTAAAATTTGAGATGTACGGTTTTGCAGTTTTAAAAATTACGCTATACATGTAGTTAACACACCCGCGAAATCACAGAACGAAATCAGTGTCATCTTTTGATAGATATCGTCCTCTTAGTAAGTGACCTTGTCGACTTTTTACGCACTGGGGTCAATAACAACAGGATTTTTCTCTTTCTTTTATTCATTTGCGGAAGGGCGAGGCAAAATTCAATATACATATAAAAATGTATGGACATGTTGTAAGCATCAATGAACCTATCATGGCCTCTTTGGCCCTTTTATTTTGGAAACGGGGAAAGATACAAAAAAAATTCTGCAGTAACTTTTGTTGGGTTTTTCGTGAGGAATCATTTAAAAAAAAATCATCAAATCCGATGAAGAATCAAAAAGTTCCAAAAATTAGCGCGTCACCTTATATCTCAAAAAAACGATAACAGATATAGACAAAAAAAAACGGTTCGAAAGTGATTTTTTTTTTCAGCAAGGAACATAATAAACAAGCCCCATAAAAATCAGACAAAAATTTAAAAAAATTAGATCAATACAGTATAGCATAAAATATTATTGGAGAATTTTTTATGATGTATAACAATTTATTACAATTTCAATGCTTTAAGAGATTATTAAAGACTAATGATTCGAGGGGATGCGAATGAACCCTTGGGTAAATGAGGTATATATCAGTTCATGCGTTTTGTCATGGGGAATAAGAAAATATACGGTTTAGGTGTCGGGTTTCTTACAGATTTTTTAATTTTTTATATATCAAGATTAAAGGGGAATCACGGTATTGTTTTATAAATGGATCGCGCCGCTATTATGCCGTTTCTCCATTATGACTTCGCGCTTGACCGTAAAAAATTTATGAGATAATTGAACATTATTGATTTGATGGAGTGGTGATAACCCCCTGGGCAAGCGAGGTATGTGTCATTTTGTGCGTCTTCATGGGGAATAAGAAAATATATGATTTAGGTGTGCGGATTTTAACGGTTTATGAGATAATTGAATATTATTGATTTGATGGGAGTGGTGATAACCCCCTGGGGAAGCGAGGTGTGTGTCACTTGGTGTGTCTTACCATGGGGAATAAGAAAATATATGATTTATGTGTGCAGATTTTAACGGTTTATGAGATAATTGAATATTATTAATTTGATGGAAGTGGTGATAACCCCCTGGGGAAGCGAGGTGTGTGTCACTTTGTGCATCATACCACGGGGAATAAGAAAATATATGGTTTATGTGTGGGGATTTTAACGGTTTATGAGATAATTGAACATTATTGTTTTGATGGGAGTGGTTATTACCCATGGGAAAGCGAGGTATATGTCATTTGGTGCGTCTTACCATGGGAAATAAAAAAAATTATGGTTTAGGGGTGGGGATTTTAACGGCTTATGAGATAATTGAACATTATTGATTTGATGGGAGTGGTGATAACCCCCTGGGGAAGCGAGGTATGTGTCATTTGGTGCGTCTTACCATGGGGAATAAGAAGATATATTGTTTAGGGGTGGGGATTTTAACGGTTTATTAGATAATTGAACATTATTGATTTGATGAGAGTGGTGATAACCCCCTGGGGAAGCGAGGTATGTGTCATTTGGTGCATATTTCCATGTGGAATAAGAAAATATATGGTTTAGGGGTGGGGATTTTTACGGTTTATGAGATAATTAGACATTATTGATTTATGGGAGTGGGGATCGCCCTACTGAAAGAATGAGGTACATGCCATTTAATGCATCTTGTAACGGATAATTACAAAATATATGATTTAAAGCTATGGATTTTAATTGCACATGAAATTTTTCAAAATTATCGACTTTGAGGGGTGGGGATGACCCTGGAGGAACAAGGTATATGTCATTTAATAGCTGTGGTCACGATGTATAATAATTAATATATGATATGAGATGGTTATTGGTCACTCTCATAGAGTTTTCGATGAAAAAAAAAATTCCCCATAGGGTCCTATAGTAAACCCCTAGCCTCTTTGAACTCCTCATTATACGTCTCGGTGAACCCCATCAAAAAATGAATAGTATAAGGCAGAGTATTAGAAACATTGATCTTTCATCATGGAAAATCTCAGATCCATATCTTTGACGAACAAAATCGGAGAGGAAGAAAACAATATTCGATAAAAATCGCAAATCAAAATCTATAAGTTTCTCACTTCTTTTCAGTGGGAGACTTAAATATGAAAGCATAGTAGATATAGCCACAAGGCACAATAATCTTTTAGGTATAACAGCCTTCCGCGTGTTTATAGTGTGATTAAACTCAACCTGTAGTGCAGGATCTGTACCTTTCTGTTCATTTACATTCTGTAAAAGAGAAGGATTTTCTTTCACGGCATATACTCAGTTAGATCATTGGGTATATTTGCCAGAAATTTCAGATCTTAAATGCTTTGAGCTGCGCCATTTAGTTTTCTCGGTTAGGGCTAGTCAGTTATCTGACACAGCAACAATTCCTCTTTCCATGCTATGATTTTATTTTCTTCAAATAACAAATTCCGGCTAAATCCCTCAATCTAAATCTGATTTGTGATCGCTTGAATCCCTTTGGCAATTAAAAAAAAACAACTTTTAAATCAATCTGGTATTTCCCTATCTATGTAAAGTTTGATAATGGGCAACTTGTTTCTTCTTCCGATTCTGTGTTTTATAACATACTGGAGATTTCACCTCTTTTACTACTCTTAAGACTCTGACCGAGGAGATTTCAATTCCTCAAGAATGTTGTTATCCGTCTCAATAATACACTATTTCCAAGTAGTTAACGATATAGTCTTGTAAAAATTACATCACCAACAGTTTTTTACTTTTAGTGTAAGACTAGTATTTTCTTTGTGAAGGTCATACTGGAATAATAATAGTCCTCGCTTTCCCGTCATTCATCTGACCATCAAAATAATTTCCTAGGATTATTACGTATTGAAGATATCCTAGACATTATTTTCAAATCAATTCTTGAAAAGACTCTATAGAAAGTTACATACATGTAGGACCAAGTTGCATAAATCAAAGGGTAAAACTACGTGTACATGTTTTCAAGGCGGTATTTTCGTAATAAATGTCCCGGGTAAACAGTTTTGTGATGGTATTTTGAATCTATGTTCAGTGGCCAATAGCCGGCGGCTATATCTAAGGTATACCATACCTTTTAAGGTATACAATCATGTTTCAATACGAGGTTGTCATGGTAATTTTTTTATCATACATACTCACATCTTTCTTTCTAATTACAAGGCTAGATTACCACTCTAAAGTATAAGGTTTTATCACAATATTTTCAAGTATTAGTTACATATGTCCTCATCTTTCTCAAAATTGGCGTTCTTCTAAATTATTCTTTCGCTGTGACGACTAGCCCTGCATAGATTTTATCCTCTATATTTGTTTTATATTTTCCTGTATTAGTTTTTCGTAAAAAAAAGTTTGTGCTCTTATTATCTCTTTTTATGACCGGCGTAATTACTTTTTAGCCACCAAGTGTGTCTCTTGGCTTATCAAATCAAGGTTCTCCAAATGCTGATTGTCCTTTTTCACCTCATTCAAAGCAACAATTGTATTGCCAAAGTCATTTACAGTTTTAAAATACGTAAAATTGGCTGTGTCTACATTCAGTGTTTTTTTTTTGGCTGCCATGTTATGGGAAACAAATTACGATTTAAAGTGAATAGAGAAGAAAATGTTGCTTTTGGAATATCGGAAGGAACGACCTGTGCATTTAGGACGTACTGACAATTTAAAAAGTTTACTACATGATGTTCATTACCAGAACTAGGCACCTATGATTAGTCGCGGGAGCTCAACCCACAGAGCTGCATAGCGCGTCCTCTGGTTGCAGATATTGGAGACTCTCTCGTTCGGGGGGTTGTCGGGTCACAACACGTAAAGCCTGACCGCGGACCAAAGTGGGTAAGTGTTTGGAGAATGCCACACTCCCTGCACACTAAAGATCCCTTTTGTAGTTTTCGAAAAAGAGTTGCCTATTGCCACTATAGTAGTCTAAATTCTCCGACCCTAACCAACCATCCACCCTTTTACAGTGGCAGTCAAAATTGATTCCCCTCTGTATCCCGCCCCATCCCTATTTGAATTATTTGATAAATTATTCGAATGTCCCTTTGGTATTTCTTGACTTTACTTATTGAACTGGTTCTCGTCCTGAAGAAGCATGAAATATTTGCCACTGGACGTTAAGCGAACAATCATCACCAAAACATCTGACAAAAATTTACTACCATTAAAGGTGGATAATCTCTTCTCGTTTTCTCTATCAGTGTATGGAATAATTCATCATGATGGGAGAAAAAAAACGCCGATTTCAATTTTTAAGATATTAAAATCATGTGGAAGGTATCTACTAAGTAAATACCCGTAAAATGTGGCCTTTTATCTCCAGGTCCTTTGGTCTAGGAAAGACGTTAGTACTCGACGAAAACTATAAGCTACCTGCAAAGAATCACAGCCGAGAACATCCTGAATCTAAATCAATTATGACTATGGATATGTTCCGTATTAATTCAGGAAATTTCTACAGTACATGTATAATAAAAAGTAAACGTGACGTGTTTTCTGTTGTATGCGAATTATTTCCACCTTTCTTCTAAACAATCGAAAGGGCTTTTAACGATTCCGAAATGACATTTAAATATTTCGAATTAGCAAATTTAAATGTCAAGGGTGCTGTCCGTCATTGGGTTTTTGATGCTGTAATTATACATTGTCTTCAGGGCATTGTTTCATTTCTGTAGAATCTAATTTATACAGATATTACTCGCATTTCGTATTAAAATTCCTCGCTAAATTACCTCTCCAGAGAAATTATTTCCAGTCAAATTCTAATTAAATACAGATAGCAAATCACTCTGGCATAATTAAGCAACATTTAGGTTGAAAAATATAAATAATGTTCCTCTTTGACATTTCCGCGTCTTGTCAATAGTCTATTGAAACGTCGGTATTTCCATTTACTGCAGTTCTACGTGGAATTGTGTCATTATTCTGCGCATCATATATAAAGTGTGTTTTAAATAGACATTTTAACAAAAACAAGAAATATAAAAACAGTATTCACCCAGACACATGAAACAGTATAGTAAAATTGTCATCTGTTATCAGTAGTCCTGGATTACTCTTACGTAGAACTATATCTGACTGTTTGTTTGTTTAGTTGGGATTTTACGCCGTTTTCAGCACATTTGGCTATTACGCGGCGGCCAGTTTTTATTGGTGTAGAAAGCCGGAGTACCCAGAGAGAACCACCTACCTTCGGTAGGAAAATTGGCAATCCTTTCCTTATCAATTTAGATCGGAGTCGAACACACCCCCCTACAGGTGAGATTCGAACTCACAACCGAAATGTTGACGGGCTCGTGATCATTAGTAGTCATGACGAACTACCTAGACCACTCGGCCACCGAGGCCCCTATATCTGACTATGTAACGTCACAAGCACGTCTTTTCGTATCATATATAAAATTGGGAAATTTGGCGATTCTGTCAGAATCGGTGCTTATTACTGTTTTTCAAATACATTTAAGACATTTATCTTCTATGGAGCTTAAAAAAATAAAATAAAATCCGGATCCAAGAAACAAATACTGGTTCCCTTAAAGATTAACATTAGATTAGTAACCAAATTACATTAAACTAAAAAAATATATCATGGTTTACATTTTTCCATCTTTTCAAATTTGACATCCTCATCCTCATACGGAAGCCCATTACGCAAGCTCATTTATCGATCATTTATCGCGAATTTAAAAAAAAATCTGTTATAACGAATTCAATCTGTAATAACGAATTTAATCCGTTATCACGAATTACAAAAAAAAAGTGACAACTATTTCTACAAATACGGAATAACGAATTTAATCCGTAATAACGATTTATAAAATTCTTTATCACGATTTTGATCCGTTATCACGAATTACAAAAAATTTAATTCGTTATAACTATTATAGGTCCTAAATGTGCTTCCGTATCCTCATGTTTTCCATAATGTTCTTCAGTAAAATCTCAAGTGTATTGTGAAATCCTGGTATTTTTTTCAAAACACAGATATCGATTTTTATCCAAGATGCAAATTTTATCAACATTAAATGAACTCGTTGCATAGTTAATGAGACAAACCATTCTATTAAAAAAATTGTATTGAAAGATTTTTTTTTTTTGAGTTTACCATCGATTTTTAATAAAGACGATAAAAATGCATAGGCCTAAATGTTGAAATACTTTTTAATTTAGGCTTCTTATTAAAGGAATAATACCTACACCGAACATTAGCGAATAAGATCAGCCAAATTGGTAAATGTATGTTCATAGTTATAGATTTCACAAGCTGCTAATGCTTTCAAAAAAGTTTTTTAAATGCTATCATCATCAAAGGTTGGCTCGAAGGATTAATACTAATTAGGTCGTGAATAGCATGCAAACGTCTTACCAATAAGCTACAGAAACAGGAGTACCTTAAGATTTTTTTTTTTGGAGCAAGGTCTATAAATATGAACCCTCTCTCTCCTTCTGACTTGAAGGCTTTAAATTATACTGGCCTCTCACGAATAATGCCAGTTTCAATCGAAATCAATTACGATATACAATTAATCTATTCATGACCAGGGTGTTTTATCTAATTTTGATATGACCAGCTTCAGTCTACATCCGTAGTAAAATATGGATATTTTTAATTCCAACATCACAGACGTGAGACGGCTTGTTTGGCAACGTCATAATAAAGTTTCCCACAAGCTTTAAGGACGTCATAGTATAACTTGTGTTGTGTAACGGCGTCTTCCTGTGTGAATACCTATGGTTCAGGGTTCTTAATTATTCTAAAAATAGGTTCTTGGGGCGAAGATAGTTCTATAAAAAAATGCACCCAAAGTTTGGACATGGTGTGCATTGTTATCTTTTTACATAGGATAAAGTTTTTTTTTATTCTGATAATTAGCCACATTTCCAATGAAAAACACAAATTTTAAATTGCAAAAAGCTTAGTTGAAGCTGAGTAATGATACATTGATTGGATTGGTCATCAAGGGGAAATCATTACAGGAAATCCCTATGTAAATTCATGGGTTCCAGTTGGGTGGATTTTGTGAAAAATTTAATCCGACATAGTACCCCGAAAATTCAGTCAGGGACCCTGTGATATTTTCTCTAAAGGAAATATATCGCCATTAGAGCTAACGAAACATAGTGTTAGAGCTTTATGACTTCAAGTTTGAGTCATTTTGGTTGAAATATTATAGAAAAAAAATAGGAGCCCGGAACCTATGTTGCGGCGTTTCAAAATGTCGTAGAAACTGTCTTAGAAACGTAGTAATAATTCACGGTGCATGGCTGGAAAATATCATGATTTTACCACGGATATGCCTTTTATATCGATATTTTATGGCACAATATTTGGCATAAAGGGCCTATCCATGGTATGAAGCCACCGTGAATTATTTCTCAACTATTTCGTTTAATAGTGTGAATCCAACACGAGCTGCTTTGAGAACCGTAGCTGGTTTTACAGTTAAAACGAGCACATTTTTACCCGGAAATCTATATTCTGTAACGTCATGAACTTGAAAGTAATTTTATGATATACAGCTAGCGGTCATCTCGTTGATAATCGTACTTTACCATATACTTTGTACTAAACATGGTTGTTTTTTTTCAGTTGTGTAACGACTGGAAGTGAAAAATCCATAAATGCACACCGCAGGCTAATAAACCATCATTCAGGTGCTATTCGAAGGTACCCATGCTGATATGGCCAGACTGGGAGCGTAAAGAGGTCAAGCTCAGTAATATGGCCATATCAGTCCGCTTTCGCTCGGAATAAGTACGTAGGCAGTATAAGATAAACAGATTTAATACATGACCTAATCCATATCGGACCAGAGGTATTAGTAAGAATAGATAAAGTGGAGGGTTCTTTAGCCATAAATTGGTTTTACCCCGGTTTATTTATCTTCGATCAGAGATTTTAAAGAAATTCAGAAAAAAAAGATATTTTTTTTTATAATACTATAAAATATAATGAAAAATAAACTCATTCACTCATTCATTCGTTTAATGATTCATTTAAACACTTAGGTTTAGGAGGACAGATGGAACTGGACTATAAATTTGAAATTCTTGAACGCGATATTTACTTGAAATACATAATAATGGTGGCTATATGTGGCCATTTCGCGTTTTCGCCGTTGATATTTCATGAAGCAAAAACATGAAAACACGAAGGCGAAAGCGCAAAACGAAAATAATTTCCTTTTTTCGAGCTTCATGAAATACGCGAAATTGCCGAATACGACCACTATAATAAGAAAAGAACTTAGTATAGCAAGTATGTCCCATGACATAACTTCATCATGATCGACCATCAAAAATCTATCCTGACCAAAAACAAAGGAATACCATTTTGAGTCTTAAGGATGTTCTCTGGTCATGGTTTTGAATTTTTGTCAGATGTTCAGAATCATCTGGTTTTATACATTTGAATGCCATAAATTATTTTTCTCACTAACATCCATTTTTCTTTTGCATGCAGAATAATAAGCCACTTGTAAAAATCTTATAAAATCCTAGTTATTATTTAATGTTTTTTTGAGAAATAAAACTTTTCAATGATAAAGCTATGTAAAATCAAGAGAGCATATTTTCCTCGCCAAATTTTCAATGGCTTATATCTCGAAAACAAGCACACGGACCTATATTTTTTCTCTCTCTTTTAGTTCCTTTATTAATCCACTATCAATATTTACCAGTGTTATGAAAAGCTTATTATTTTGAAAATGAGCAGCGAACATCTTTATACAAGAATAACCAATCAAACAAGTTTTTGGTTAAAAATTCCAAATACATATTTAAATATAAATTTTGATTTAAATACTACGCCGGTTAAATGATTATTTTGAAAACTATTTTATATTATTTTCAAATAAGCAAGCACAAATGCTTTCTGTATTCAAATAAGATAAATCTATGAAAAATTTGCATTTTTACAAATTCCAAATATTGAACAAATTTAAACAATCAAAATAACTCTGTTACTAAAAAATAAAATGAAATAAATAAATAAATAAATGAATGAATGAAAATAATGTTATAAGATAAATAAATAAAAAAATGAATAGATAAAAATTCTAAAATAAAATAAAATAATAATAATAATAGTTGGTCTATTTAAAAACAAAATATATAAAAAGAGAAATGTGATAATGACGAGGAAAAATACATTCTATTCCTAACTTCAAATTTGATCTGATATAAAAAATGAAACATAAAACAATTTGTTTAAAATATCATTTTTACACTTTTATTGACTAATAACGTAAAAGTAATTATTGGTAAGCGGAAATCAATTATTAACTCAAACCGAGTGTTTACATAGCTATTAAATACAATAGTCCTAGAAAAAAAGAACCATTTTCCACTTTTAGATGACACGTGTTAGTTTTCTTGTATACAAATCATCGATTTTTCTTCGCATCACATTTCAATGAAAGCGTTACACGAGCACCAATAAACATTAAGCTTTGAGCTTCGCCATTGGATTTTTCTAAAACAGACACAATAGATGATCTTTTTTATTGATATGAAAAACGTATTGTTCTTTAGCATCTGGACTGGAAGTAAATATAACGATGTAGAGCTTTGTTTACATACGAATAGCAGTAGATAAAAATCAGCTGTGATGAAATGTGCATTTTGAAATCCAGCCAAACATTGTTCTTTTCTATCAAGTGGTCTAGGAGCCGTAAGTAATGTCCGAGGTCTTGGAGAAAGGATGATTTCATGATATCTGCATAATAGCGAACAAAGCTAATGAGCTGAGAGTGTTAAATTAAGAAAGATAAAAAAAAATATCAAAGAAACAAAGAAATGTGCGAGTCGCTTCACATACGACTATAATTCTATACAAAGGATTCTAAAAGCATCATTTGACATACGAATAGTTGTAATTTTAAGTTGCTGATAAAAGCATTTTCTATTCTCTAGAGGATAAAACTTGTTCAAGTTACGAAATAATTAATGGTAACTGTTGTGGACTTGGAGTGATTTGTTATTGCTAATAATTGAAGAAACAGTGTTAAGATATTTACGTATGTTATTTAGCTGTGTTGCACACACACACACGTGCATTTAATTTACACATCTTACATTATCAACAAGAACGTAAATTAGTTCACGACATCAAGAAATCGGCACAAAAAATCATGGCGGCCAATGTGGAAATGTTATGGGAGAAAAAACTTTTACTAGGAACAACTGCTGGGACAGTATTTGCCTTTTTAATTCAAATTGTAGCATTAGCCACGAACCACTGGCTCACTTTTGAAATTCCAAATGGACTTTATGACAACAAAACAGGAAAATATTTATATGAATCTTATAGCGGACTGTGGAGAATTTGTGTCATAGAATTTACAAAAAATAGCCAAGGAGGCAGAGTATATCGTAAGTAATATTTTATACTTAGATAGAAAAAATTGCGTGGGAGTAAGATGGTATCAGCACTAAAAGAAACTGGCTTTGAAGATTTCAAGGGTATGTAATCATCAAATCGAGATATTCAATTATTACGGTTGTTACTGGTTTGTGATTAAGATACCCCTTTAAATTAACTATGTATTCACTTTTTATCTGTGTAATCTCTGTAGCTTAATATCTTGTCTTTATCCTCTAGATATTTGTACAATTCACCTAATATGATTTTAATTACCTCAATATGAAACACATCCCCTAAACCCTAATTAGAGGAATTGGGATCTGAAAATTGAATTTGAAGTTTTTCGGCTGTTTCCGTAGACTAATGTGATGTTTCCTTACATGAAAAATGTTATTAAAAAGTAAAATAACAAAAATACCGAACTCCAAGGGAAATTCGAAACGGAAAATCTTTTATAAAATGGCAAAATCAAAACCTCAAAGACATCAAACGAATGGAAAACAACTGTCATATTCCTGACTTGGTACAGGCATTTCCTTATGTAGAAAATGGTGGAATAAATCTGGTTTTATAGCTAGCTAAACCTCTCACTTGTATGACAGTCGCATAGAATTCCATTATACTGACAACAATGTGTGAGCAAAACAAACAGACATAATAGGTAAAAACGTCAAAAATTGGGGTACTGCAGTCAACATTGGAATATAATCTTAATCACTATAAAAACAAATAACTGTTTCAACAAAGAAACACAAAATGGCATATAGACAAAGTACATAAGCAAAAATGAAAGACAAGAACTCAAAATTGAACATAGCACAATGGCGGGATGTATAAATATAGATTCTCCTTCAGGTACGAGTGAGTTATGGAATTTCCCCACCCGAGATAGTTAAATTTTCGATTTTCAACACGCGAGCCTTTAGCGAGCGTGTTAAAATCTAAAATTTAACTATTGAGGGTGGAGAAATTCCATATCTCACGAGTATATTGAAGGAGAATCTGTTTCTTCTATGATTTTCGACAAAAACCTCAAGAAAATGTCGTTGCTATGTAGTTTGTTTACATAGACGTCATTTCGGGACTTTTCTAGTTTATCGTTCCAATAACTGTAGAAAAAAGGGCGGTAATTCCCACGTAGAAATTTAATCACCGGGAAGTGGTTAAAGATATTATGTGTTTTTATCCCACTGATTAAACACGTCAAGAATAGGACCGATCCACGTCTTGGCTGTAAAGAAAAGTAATTAGATCTCCGTGTGCTTTTAATATATTTAACGATTTGAATACTTTTAAATTCTTTCTGTCATTATTTTTATAAAGTTCTGGAAAAATGGGACTGATAAATTGGTTGACAAATATGAATTTATATTTCCCATTTTTGTAACACTGCATTTCCATTTTCATAAGATTTTGTACCTCATTTCACAATTTTTCATTTTTTTTTACTCCTTTCTTAAGAATCTTCTCATTTTTCGCCCGTTCTTACAGCTCTTTCTTCTGTTAACCTCATATCCTATAAAAGTGATGTCCGTGATCACCAACACGCTACCAAAAGAAAATATTTATGCCCCAATGCTAACTTTTATCAATATTCAATCCAATCTTGGCAACGAACTTAATTAATCTAATAAAAAGTAATATTTATTTAGAGCTTGTATCATATCACGAATGAATGATCAATATCATAATTTCGCCTTGAGGTTACCAGATGTCGTTCAGTTCCAATACTTATCTCTATCACGTATCAATAGTGATATCCGTTCCGGATCAGGTTAGGCAATTAAGTAATTATTAACCGGGAGGAGTCTCTCATCTCTTGTAATTAGCTCTAAAGTCGAATATTAAATATATTCATATATATCATGCACTTGACTCAATATTTTACATTTTTGAGGCTGATAATTTTATATCAGCTTCAAAGGTATGTGATTTTTAGAGTAACGTCCTTACAAAGTATAAAAGCAATCTGTTCCCTTTGTTTGAGCAGTCTTGTGTCAATATTTCTCATAAAATTCATGTTTAATGTAATATTACTTGTATTTGAATTCATACTCAATTTCCGATCATTGTAAATATACACCGAATATGACATTTATTTTCCATTACGAACATTTGCAGCGGTACTGCATTGTACAATTTTAGCAATAATTGACGATAAAACAGGGTTGAAACTAGTAAATGTTACTATATCAGTGGTATATGGAATCGATTTTAGATTCTGCTGAGATAAGAGTGATACAATTTATTTAATTCTTCCGTTACAAATTTGATTACTTGTAATCTAAACAGGCAAAAAATGAAGCCATCGTCTTGTTATTAAATCGGAAGCTATATAATGTTCCATGGCATAACAAATGTTTTCTGAGTACATGTGTACTCACTGGAACAATTTGCTCTTACAAAGGTATCCTTGTTTTAGTCATACGTAGGAATAATAAAGATTTGTATAGAAATGAACACAGTATTTGCTTTAGGACCTTGCGATTACATCAGCTATTGTACTTTTACTACAAAATTGACACACAAACATTTTAAACTGATGGTCGTTTGAAAAACTACTTAAATGATGTTTCAATAACCAAATTGCAACTCTCTTTGTAAATCCAGGATTTACTTTTGTGTATGGTAGAGAATTTATTGATGCTTTCCATGTGATGGGGAAATTTGCTAATTTAAATTGTTGAAAACGACACGAGAGCCATTTAATGTAATCAAGACATTTTCGTTTTCAGTCCTATGGGATTTTGTCTGATTTACATTACCCCATATCCTTCCATTTTAAATGCTAAATTAAACTTCCGGAATAAGTTCGATTTTGAGTCAGTCGACCGTGTTTACACATCCATAATTCTCCAGAAAACGTTTATTAATATTACGATATATATTACATATAGATTCTCCTTCAGGTACGAGTGGGTTATGGAATTTTCAACACGCGAGCCTTTAGCGAGCGTGTTAAAATCTTAAATTTAACTATTGAGGGTGGAGAAATTCCATAACTCACGAGTAAATTGAAGGAGAATCTGTTTCTCCTATGATTTTCGACAAAAACCTCAAGAAAATGTCGTCGCTATGTAGTTTGTTTACATAGACGTCAATTCGGGACTTCTCTTATTTATCGTTCTAATAATTGTAGAAAAAGGGGCGGTAATTCCCACGTAGAAATTTAATCACCGGGAAGTGGTTAAAGATATTATGTATTTTTATCCCACCGATTAAACACGTCAGGAAGAGGAGAAAATCCTTTATCTTGTTTACATTCGGCTTGTCATGCACAGGACATTCATTCTGCAAAATAACATCTTACTGAATAAAGCTTTATTTGATTGTAATTGTGTCTCATGTTGCGAGGTAATTTCCAAACTAATTATTTTTATATTAAGGAATTCTTACAGGTTCTTAAGAACATAAAAGGGCCATAGAATGGTCTTTATCACTCACACACAGGTTTTTATGTAAATTTCTTCACGTTCTTTACGTGATTTACTTTTGTTTACTTCAGTTTGCTTTGTGGTTATTTTACTGATTACGTTTGCACACTTACCGCTATCTCATTCTTACCATGTTATGAAGGAAACACAAAACGCAAGAAAAGTTTGTGTAAACATCGAAAGTAAATGCATAAATGCGTTAAATTGAAATAATAAAGTGTGCATATATATATATAAATCTATATACTAAAGTTGGGGCTTTTTCTAAATTTATAAGTCGCCTTTTTTCTTGAAAACCAAACAAGCAGCTAAAAATATCTCGCACATGTTCTTTAAATTCTCTTACTATAAACGATTTTACTTTAAATATTTTTTTCTTTGATTTGTGGATAGGACTGTATTGCGACAAAGAAGCATATCATCATATATATATCATATATATATATATAAGTTGTGTTCTTTTAACAATATTTTTGGATATACTAATACATACATGTACATGTATATGTACCTGTGTATATATGAAGAAATACATACATGTTCATGTCTACAAGTATAATCTTAGAATCCACTCCTTATGTTCTTTTGACCAATCCAGATTTTTTATGGCAGTTTACCAAAATATGAACATAACGTGCATCCAGGCAACTACTTGTGTAAACATCTGATTCATCTGTAAGTATAAACATATAAGAACAATTTACAAAAGTATTATACGGGAGAATTTTCGATCATGCAAGAACATCACAGAAACTAACTTACAAGTTACAGTTCAAGGCAGTCGTTAATTGGATATATATAAATTAAGTTGCTGACATAGGAATTTGTAGTTATACCGTTAACTTTCATTAGACATTACAACTGTAAACATAAGTATCTCTTCAGAAAGAACCATTTTGTTTTTTCATCCTTTGAGATAAACTAATTAGATGTATATACCATTTTTAACGCACTTTTCCGAATTAACCAAAAACACAACCAAAGACTTTGAAGTTTACCGTAGAATTTTCCTGGAAATAATTTCCAAACTTACAAGACTGTTAGTTGAGGATTTTTCCTCACTTCATTTTTAATAAGCTTCTTCTAAGTATACCTCGGTGGATTTTTTTAGTTCGAAGAAGAATGTTCACGGACAAGTTTAAAAAAAGAAATTTGTAATCAACTTTCATTAAAGTGAGTAGCATATCCTTAAGAGAGTAGGTCTTTATGATAAGTATTTTAATTTTAAACGAATTTTTTTTTAGAAGACCAGTTTTTTTTCAAGCGAAGGTCAAATTTACGTCCGGCACACATTTTTAAAACTAAAATATTGCAAAATATTGAAAAATTCCCTTTTTTACAAACATTTTGAGCGGAGGAGCAATTTTTATTTTTAATTTTTGAAAAATGAAGAAATTGGGGCGAATATTCAGCATTTTTGAAAAATGAAGCGGCTAAAATTGTTTTCCTTAAAACTTACATAGTCAAAAAATCGGAACGACGAAATTAAAAAACTAAAAATCCACTTGGTGTGGCCTTAGACATACTGTAACTTTTTTCTAAGAATGGATAGATAGACTAAAAGCAGCCTGTTTATTGAGTTACTGCAATCAAAACTAAAATTTCACTTGTACCCACGTGTTCACCTCTTACAAAAAGCGTATGACGCTGTATTTGGTAAGTGAACATTGACCTGCACAATTATCCTGATAATTTTATTTCTAGTACTTGTGTTATTAATTATAATCTAATATCAATTTAATCTAGAAATGTACTCTAATAATATTAAACTGCTTGCATTTAATGTTAATGGGTATATAATGTCACTGCAGATTCTAGATTCTCCTATAAAAAAGTAATGATATTAAATGTTTTGAAAGCATTTCTGTAAATTTATGAGGGATAATTTGTAAAGATTTGTAGTTTACATTAACGGAATCCTTTAAAACTGTTCTCTAAATTTATCAAATTTCCGATACTATGAAATAAATGATTATCAAAGGGCATCGACTCTTCGGCAGCTTTTGAGGTTTTAGCGTTCAAAACAATCGGATTATAACTTTGTTTAATCACCTTGTTTTCCGTTGTAGATGAATGACACACTGAAGTTTCAGTGACAATATCCATTACCAAGTAAAAAATATTGACGTAGATAAAGTTGTTTTTAAAATCATAGATTCGTTAATTCTATATCGAAGTCAACAGAACAATTTAATCGTTTTTAACGCTCTAGCGGGAATTCAGAATAACAATAGGGTTGGTAGGTATGGATTTAATTCAGAATTTCGTGACTACCGAGTCAATATCCTATACAAAAATGATGTATTTTAGTGCGTTAGTGAAAAAGTCGACTATGATTGTCGTGAATTTTATGGCTTCTTCCGATAAAATAGGTTTATGTATTTTTCTTTTGCCTTCTAAATGTGAAATCTTAGTTCCATTTTCTCATTTTACAATCTATAGTGTATTGAATCTACATACAGTTCCTTACAATAAACCAAAACCGGAGTTCCAGTTCCTCTATATCATAGAACGCTTGTACATTTTAAAAATGAAAGTGAAAATGGTCTTATAATTTTTAATTGAACAATATATGCAGACTCCGATTTCAATTTAAAATAAGGGTGCATTTGTTTCTGACAGTAAACGATGTCAATTTAGACCATCGTTTATCCCTCGTTTAGTAAACGACGATGATACGGAAACAAATCTGTCGTTTATTAGTCGTTTAATAACCTCTCAAAACATCGTGGTTCGCTATAAAAATAGAACAAAGTACATTCGGTATAAACAAAACAAAATTGCGGGAAAGTGGATGAATCCATTTACATCTTTTCAATGATGTGCGACTCTTTTGCGTCTGCATCGTTTATGTAAACGATACCTACAACATTTCGTTTAAGTAAACGACACGTGAATGACAGCATCGTTGACAAAACAATGTCAGAAACAACTGGATTAAACGACGAAAAAAAATCAAAGGAACTGTAGGTTGAAATGCCACACAGTTGCAAGTGAAATCTGAATCTGTAAATGATAATATCTTCTTTCATAAAGGTTTCCAGAAACACCTGCCTGTCCTTGTTAAAGCGAGAAACCGCATATTTACAATATAAAGTGCTACCTTTACTATGTTCGTTACCTAATAATTATCTAATAGTAATCAATTTATCAGATTTAAGACATTCACATATAAACGGATAATAAAATAAAAGATATGGGCGGAAGAAGTAGAATTTTATTGAGTTCTTTATTGTGTTATTCATTGATAATTACATTCTTACGTAAAGTTGCATACAGTAATACTATTAACAAAAATGTTAATATCAACAAATATTTAAGAGTTCTTGGGACAATTCTTAGTACGGGTTGTTTTAATGAACTGTTTTTCAGAATCATAACTTGCTGGTGCTGACTCGTAACTAATTTTACAATAAATGATATATCTCGAACCTTAATTTTCATATTACATGTGTATTAGAATAATTATATATGTGAAGTTATCCATGCATGTATTTGATCATACCATTAAACCCATTTTATTATATGGATCTGAAATATGGGACTGTTTTAACCATTTCGCCTCCAAATTCAGAGCAGATACATTCACAATAGATAAAATATATGGAACAGTAACTTTTGAAAAACTTTGCACTAGATTCTGTAAATTTATACTTGGTGTGCATAAGCGTACAATAAACTTTGCAATATTATCAGAACTTGGTAGATTTCCTTTACATTTTGATGTATAGTCAAATCAATAATAAATTTTTTATTGGTATCGAATGGAAAACTTAGGGACTTCATTTCCATTGCTTAAAGAAGCATATTTGTGTTAAAAAATCTCTATCGGGCCAAAAATGGTTCTTGGTATGGTACAATTCAAACCATATTTAAATGCATTCATGGTATAAAGGAACAGAATAAATTTTCAAAATTTACTTTTAAAAGGATGAGTAAAAAACATATTAGAGCCTATTATGTCAAAGAATGGGGAAGTCAAATGCTCAGTTACTCAACTGGAAATCTTGAAACGTATAGTTATTTAAAAAAAAACAAACTTTGGCCCAGAAAATTATTTGCTACTGGTGAGGAATTTTGAGCAGAGGAGAATCTTGACCGGATTTCAAATATCGACACATAAATTGCGCATTGAATCTGCAAGATACCAGGGTATTCTTCGACAGGATAGAATCAGTCTCACATACACCTCAAATGAAATTGAGGATGAGAAACATTTTTTATTTGTTTGTTGTAAGTTATTTTAAGAAGGGGAGAATCTTTTTCTGAATATTATTAAGACTTGTAAAAATTTTGCTTCATTAGAAAATAAGGATAAGCTTATATGGTTAATGACCACTGAAAATTTGGAAGTTTTATATTAATTTGTTTATCAGATTACATTAAAAAAATTTGAAATATAAATGACTAACTACTGATTTAACATGTCTGTGATAAATTTGATACTCATTTTTATCATCCATGTCCCAGATATTTGGGTGCACATTTCACTCTTGATTTACTGTGTTTATTTTTCTGCATTTGGCACGAGGAGAACTTTTAGGTTCTTGTGCATCGTCCCTTGGTGCCTTTTGCAGTTGAATGAACATTAACTGAAATTTACTCATGTGATGCAATGAATATTTTTATATTATACTCTATAGTTACTCGTTATTTCATGTAATAATCAATTTGTTTAAGTACTTGTCTATTGTGAAAGTAGGTTCTTGTGGACCTTGATTTGGTGAATAAATATCTATCTATCTATCTATCTATATTTATGATCGGTACCAGGAAGGCATGGTTACCAAAAGTAAATTAAATTTTCAAAATAAGTACACGTAATGCTCCAAATGTACTTCAGAGCGATGATCTTACGAATTATTAAAACATTCCTGCATGGAGTGAAATAAATAAATACTGTTTAGATATCTTTAAATATTTCTGCAAATGATAATACACCTGAATTTCAGAGGCGAGTATAGATAATTTGAAAAGGCGGTTCCAGGAATGGATTGGTGAATTCCAAATGTAAACAGAAGGCTTTTACATATGAAATCAGATTTTTTCACACGACATTGGGTCAAATTTAAAGTTCAGAATTTTGGCATATCAAATCTAGACACTTGAAATCAATCAAACGTTGTTGATAAATAAGTAACATTTCAATTATTTAAGGATTTAAATCGCATTTTCAACATTAATAATACTTGTTAGATATCATCGACAGTGAATTTAATAATTACAATTATACAATACAAAATTATAAAAAAAGTACGTCCTTTGATGTCGTTAAATAAGTCATCTACCGCATAGACACTAAATTCACTGATGAATGTGATCAGATGTTCTTGATATTCTGTGTCAAACTTTTTTTAATTTGGCACTTTAACAGTGAGTAAAATCGAATGGTAGAGGATGTTTATGCGAAAATAAATAAACAACGGACCGTGCGATTTCTGACAACACCATAGCTTCGTAAAATACAGAAATTATTCAGTTATGTTTCCTTGGTAATCAGGGTTCTAATTAAGTATTTATACAGATGTTGTTATGTAACAAGTGCACAATGCATATCAGCTTGTCTTAATAAATAACTATGCAATTGTACCAATCTTTAATAGAATGAGTTTATCTTGTTTGTGAAAATGCTTTGTAATGAGTTAGACCCATTTGCACTCGCAGAAATTTGCTAAATCGTGATAATTCCGATATTTTCTTAATTTAAACATAAACACGGTACTCCCCTGATTTTTTTTTAAACAAAATACATTTTTACCGAGGCGAGAGGAAGCGTAAGATGACTACTAATGGTGGCTTTCCTATTGAGGAGTGGCACTTTCTATTTTCTTTCAATATTTGAATTTTCTGAAACGCGTTTTCTTCATATAACACAGAAGAAAACCAACCTAGTGACAGAATGGGGTCAACGAACCTTGTAATTGCTGCTTCATAGGTATTTGAGTGTTCTAACTAGCCTAACATAGAGACAGGCAGTGCCCTACCCCTTTGCAATTCACCCGTCGACCATCTGCAATAAGTAAAAAAAAAAAATAAAATAAATAAAAAAAAAATATGTAACACATAAGGCACAGACCATTCATCTTTTGATGGGTATGTTTTTTTTTTATGAAAATCGAATAAAAAAAATTGATTGTGATTTTAATGGAGGAAAATAGTTTGCTTTCATGACAGAAATTAAAAAAAAATTATATGAAGAATAAACAAGTCTTTAGGCATAACGCACAAAGATCAAAAACTAAATACATCAAAAAGGAACTTGACCTCTTTTATGGTCACAAATCTCATTTCAAAAATACAAATGGTTCTGTTTTGGTATTCTCAAATTATTTCCGCTTTGCATAAAATGCTTATGAAATAATTCATATTATTAAATTTATGATTACATTTTCTTCTACAAATTTCTAATACATGTCCTTGTGTATAAGTATATACAACAAATCAAAGATTCTAAGTTAGAAGTTATGGTGTTCACACAATCAATGAATGCATCTTCGTAAAGGCATTCGACCATCTAGTTTCCCCTTTTCTGCATGTTTAAAAACATATTTCAAGGTCATATATGACATACGAATCTATTTACAAGATAAATAGGAGCAACCCAGCTACGTTTAAAGCGGGATTGGACCTACATAACGGAAATAAGATTTCACTTCCAAATCTCACCCTGAATATTTTTTATCATGCAGAAAATGAGAAACTAGATCCTGTCCAGGGTCGATAGCCCGTGAATGTACTTGCATATGTATGATCCTCCATGGAGACCTTTCTGAGAAACTTTGGCCATTTTTAAGCGAGTTATTCTGACGTATTTAATATCTGAAGTGCCAAAATATTGGTTTCAACTATATATATGTATACAAATGTATCTGTATAGTTCAAGAGTAAATTGTTTATTTGGAAATAAATTTTCAGCTTTTCAAAATATACATGTGATCAATCCGAAATGGTAAGGGGTGAGATTTATAACAGTTAAGGGTGAGATCTTGAAAATTCACAGAGAATGTTAAAGAATATTTTGAGACTTCTAATGTTAAAGAAATCTAAGCATTTTAGAGAAAAAAAAAACAGGTTAGACTCATCCCTAAATTGTGAGATACCATTATGTATAAAAAGTTGCCTTTTTCAATTAATTTTTCAGTAATAAAGTAAACAGCTCATTTCTCAACACTGAGATTTTTTGTCTTCTTAGGAAGATATATTATATGTATATCCTGGTCCCCCCGAAATAATCTGAAAGGTGAACTGTTTCAGAGGAATTAATTAAAACAAAGGTTTATGGACAACACCATTGACAGATACCATGTGATGACAATAGAGTACCAGTATTTTGGGTGAGCTAAAAATGAGACTGGTTAAAAAAACCCAGCCTATCAAGATTATGTCTTGTTATATGACAACTAGATCATAGTCCTAAATGTCTGGTACTTTAAAATTAATTTCAAACGTCATAAAAAGACTAGAATAATAATGATCTAGTGCCAGACCTTATGTATAAATATTTTTTCCTTGTCTCCCTTACTCCTGCTGTAAAGCATATTTTATATATAACCAGAACAGTTCGAATGGTTCATTGAATATATTTAGTATTGAGCGCAGTAAGATATATGCATTTATTCTCCTAATTGGTACTTTCTGTTAGATTTAGAGAAAAAAAATGATTCAAAAGGTAATATCGACATTCGAACTATAATATAGTGTTTGATACATCTGAAAACGAAATTTGATTATGTAATAGCTCTGAAGAAGGCATTTAATTCCTCTTAACGACCAGATACAGACATATCTAGTGATTTAGAATGACTCAGAATAAGATAAATACTTATATCTATCATTCAAAGGTGAAAAGTTAAATATGCAGTATGCACTCGGCGATTGACGGATAAATGTCTTTTTTTACATGTAATTATCAGCTGATTGTGACTCATGAAATGGTACGAGGGCATGGTACCTGCATAGTTTCGGTTTCAAATAACTGTTCTCCTCAATGTACTAAAAACTGAATAATATATTGCCATTTTCTCTTAATACGATATTCTGTGTTTAAGGGGGAAGTTTTGTGTGTCAGATGCTTGTAAATTTTGTAGAAACTGAAGATTTTATTATTTTTTAGGCCTCTTATACCTATTTTGAATATGATGAACATGCAGCTATGAGCAATGCTGTTTCCTTTTTTCCTTTATATAAGATTCTGGCTTCGTTTACTATTATAAATGCACTAAAATCTGAAAATTGAAAAAAAAATTTCTTAAAACTATTCCTTCCTATTAGATTCTAACTTCCTTCCTTCTATGTACTATATCTGTCAGCATTTGATTTTGTATTTATCAATTAATATGAAAATGGCCCTTCATTTATTTGATATTGTCTTTGTAACAGATTTACTTTCTCATACTGTTATTATCAAGTGTAGAATGATAATTCTGTGGCTACTGATCAACATCTTTTACTTTATTCTTTGCACTTTTAACACGAATGTGATTATACTAAACTCTCTGAACTTCTCATTTGGACATTCAGTAGTCAATAAGTTGTGTTCCGCGGAAACATTGCCATATAACGGTTTAAAATTTCCCTTCTTGAAGCAAGTATATATTACGTTTGATTTTTGGTGGACTTCAGGCTAGGAAGGATTTTGAAAAAAGGTTCAAGCTCCAAAATATTTTTAAAAAGCCATGCAGTCTGAAAAAGGTTAGTTACAAATTGTAGAATTGAAAATACATAGTATCAAATAAATTAATATAGTAGTATATTTTAAAGGAAAGGAAAGACAGATTAAATCTTAATCATAAACAATCGTTTCCTTCCCTGAGAAATGTATACTCAATACACCCAGTGTTGTTCTTTATTAATGACACTCATTTCGAAAAGAACGAATTATTGCCCAATAATTAACTGCTGCAAATTAGCACCAATGGAAATACACTATTGTTTTACAATAACATTTCTATCAACTATACTCCAAGATACATGAAAACAGATTAATTCAGAAAAAAATTTAGCAGAGATAATCATTCAATGTCTTATTCCATTACAATTCAGAAAGCAATGCTATTATTTCTTTCATTATTTTCGTTTTATTGTGTTATTTCAATGGAAAGTAAGAGGTTTACATTTTCTTAGTACGCTGGTAGGGAATTTTATGTGGGATTTCAATACGATATTTGTCTGTGTGCCAAGTTATTGCTTAAGAATGAGAAAGATTAATTGGTTACTAAGAAATACATCTAATCTTCTGTATTGTTTTATTTCACTTATTTTGAAAATAACATAGAAATTGAAAAATCTATGTGAATGTTAAAAAACTTTAGAAAACTCATGAGTTGTGTAATATGATCCTCACAGAAGGATTGTGTACTTACTCCAAACCAATATAAAGGTGATAGTCTAATGTTAGGTACTGGGTGGAAAATTAAACAGTCTCCAGAGAAAGTCTAGGTAAATCAATGGCTCCACCTACCGCTAGTTGTGGATGTCTTCACTTTGAACTCGTGTAAGAACATATTAGTCTTCAGTATATTGCAGACTAGAGATTAGTGTACATGTACATGTGTATATACAGCTGAAGCCCACATCCGGGTGCGGGATTTTCTCGCTGCGTTGAAGACCCATTGGTAGCCTTGGGCTGTTTTCTGTTCTTTGGTCGGGTTGTTGTCTCTTTGACACATTCCCCGTTTCCATTCTCTATTCTATATACTTGTATGTACATGTAGTGTACATGACTTTTTAGTATATGTATACTTGTATACGTAAGGGCAACACATATGAGACTATTTTTAATTCTGTAAAAAGTGCTCTTTCTCCGGCCCAATGACTTGAAGACTTTAAATTTATACTGGACTCATACACAAACTGCCGATTTCTGCTGAACCCCATGACG
This sequence comes from Mytilisepta virgata, assembly GCA_028015205.1. Taxonomy (NCBI): domain Eukaryota; kingdom Metazoa; phylum Mollusca; class Bivalvia; order Mytilida; family Mytilidae; genus Mytilisepta; species Mytilisepta virgata. The sequence goes on from CM051521.1 coordinate 82,577,186, forward strand.
TGACAGCACCCATCTCTTTAAAGGAATGTTTTTTTTATGAAAGAGCGACAGTATCAGACCAGCAACTATGACAGCCTTAGCTAGTTTTACAATTAAAACTAGCACATTTTGACTACAATTTAAATTATGTACGGTCCAACCAATTTTTGTAGTTCTGACAAGCGGTTACCTTTTTGGTAATCATACTACATTGTCTTTTATAGTACATAAGGGGTGGGGGGGGAGGGGGTGAGTACCCATAAAACCGGTTTAACCCCACCCCTGTTCAGTGCCTGTGCCAAGTCAGACTATCCTGACACTCTGTTGTGTATCTGTCTGTATTTTGTTCTCTTTCATTCTTTCATGTTATTGTTTTGTCCGGGTTATATCTGATATCTGTTTGGTGGCGTTGGTTGATCTGTATGTCATTCTTGATATTTCATGTTGTCCATTTGTTGACTTTTCTTAGGGACGAGATCAAAAGTTCAATGTAGGATAAACAACTTAATTCAAATAGTTTGGGGGTGGGGGGGGGGGGGGGGGGTTTAAATCGCGGTTTGTTATCCGACATCGATTTTCGGATATGCCCACATTGGTCAATCAATCTTTCCCAAATTAAGTTAAGGGGGGGGGTGGGGGCGGGGGGTCAGTGAAAAAACTATGTGAATTAAGTTTTTTATCCTACATTGAACTTTTGATCTCGTCCCTTAATTCCCATGCAACAATGATGAATGCTTCTTGACATACAATGTTTTAGTTTAGACGTGTTTTAGATTCAAAATGGCTGTCATGTTTTACTTTTGAATAAAATGAAGATTTCAATAACTATTCTGCTTTTTTATATAAATGCAGTCTATTGCTCCACCTTGCTATAAACAGGATGAAAATTTAATGTAAAAACAAGGAAAACGGATTAAATAGATTTATACCGTGTGTTTGTATAAGTTGATCAATATTTGTACGTTTATAGGTTAAACCTATAATTTGGTTTATTGACATAGTAGTATTTTAGTAAGCAAATAGCTATTTTTTTTTGATTGTATGAAATCAATGAAATTCACATCAATTATTTATTACACACTGCCATCTTCCCTAAATGAAGCAGTTCTTTCAATAAAATATTTAATTCTGCCATGTATCAACGTATTACTTCGTGTGGATATGTAGTGTTATATGCGTAAGTAAGTGTCAATGAGACAACACACAATATCATAGGAGTGAACAAGGTAAATGATTGACAACATGCACTCGAAATTCATGTATGCATGTCAGGAAGGAGTGAAAGCGCAACAACCCCAAGGACCACATGTAGCTCTAAATGACTCCGGAATCACCAGTGTCCAAAATTACAAGTAATAACAAATCTAAAAAAGCAAACACACACACACACACACATGTAATAAAGACAATTGTCTATAATTAAACAAAAGATAAGGTACTAAAAATACAAATCCTGCCTTTGGACATATACATACAGAATGTTGCAGGGGTAAACATGTTAATGACAATGGATGCCATTCTAACCCGAAAACCTGGGTCAGTGGTGAAACATGATAGATAGATAGTAAAAATCGGCCCCAATAAGTACTTGATACAATACTTTCGATTCTTTAACGAAATACTTTACATAAAACGACAGGCAGTAAGACAGGTGAACATTTCATTACGTAATAAGTAAGAGTTTAATTGGGAAAAAAGTCAGCGGGCTTTATAATAATATTTATAATATGAATAGGTTTCTTGCACATCTTCACAGGACATAACTATTCCGCTAATAGCTCAATAAATAGACCACCACCGAAATATATTGTTTGAGTAAATCTAATTTTCTGCATGTTGAGCATAATGTACCTAATAATACAACAGAGGTGAAAAGTTTAATAGAGGATACACTTATTGATTGACAGGTTAATGTAGAAATTTACGATCTAGATAACAAAACAATGCCAAACAGACATGTTCTGGAAGATAACAAATTGAAAACAGTTCATTATCTGACAAAGAATTCAATCATGTACAATTTCATTGATGTAATACATTCGTTATAAAATGGTTCGCATGTCTTTTTTATCCTTCTTACAGAAGAAGAAGAATATTTTTATTTCAAATTAAAAGGCCCATATGAGCATATTTGACAATACAAACAATCGTCATTAGAAAAAAAACATACATGTACAACACATGGGATATATTATGCGTCACTATTCTTATGATGGCAAACACTAAGTATAATTATTACATAAAAACCATATCCTGGTTAAGACTGCACCCAAGCGCACACCTTTCCGAGTCTATCTAGAACAAACAACAAAGGAAAGAAAATGTTCTCTACTCCAAAAGATAGACCATACCCATCAGTTTTCTATTTGTCCCGCTAAACATTAACAGTTTAGTTTAGGCCGAAATTCAATGTCAGTTGTGTTACTAATCTACAAGTGGTACCAAAGGACGATGCAAGAGGCATGTTCTTGACTGTTTTTACAAGGCAGGGTTCCTGCTTATAAAAGATGATCCACGACCTCGATTACAGTCAAACCATCTTTAAAATTTAATATAAAAATGCATCTTTCACGAACAAAGCTTGTAAAATTAATCTTTATATCAAGAGTATGTGGCAATTAAGAACACCCTTTTCTGGTCCCCAGAGTCTCTTTAAACAAAGGCTTATATTTGCGAGTATCGGGTAAAAAATAGTATTGTTTCAAAGACCCAAGTAGAGTATCGGGTAAAAATAGTATTGTTTCAAGGGCCCAAGTAGAGTTTCATCTAAATATAGTATTGATTCAAGGACCCAAGTAAAGTGTAGAGTATCAGCTAAAAATAGTATTGTTTCAAGGACCCAAGTAGCGTATCATTGAAATAATAGTACTGTTTCAAGGGCCTAAGTAGAGTATCAGCTAGAATAGTATTGTTTCAAGGGCCAAAGTAGAGAATCGGGTAAAAATAGTATTGTTTCAAGGGCCCAAGTAGAGTATTAGCTAAAGATAGTATTGTTTCAAGGGCCCAAGTAGAGTATTAGCTAAAGATAGTATTGTTTCAAGGGCCCAAATAGAGTATCAGAATCTCTATATCAAGAGTATCTGGACATTAAGAACACCCTTTTCTGGTCTCTAGAGTGCTCTTTAAACAAAGGCTTATATTTGCGATTGTCTATGTTTAAAATTTTGCGAAATGGACGAACTTTCGAAAGTTCCTTATTAATAGTAATAGATACGATACAACGAGAGCAAAGGAAATGTTCTTTATAAGACGTCAGAGGATACTTTTTAAAGAAAGCCTTCTACACATGTACATTCCACAGCATGAATATATTCACGGGTATGGATGACTGTAGTTGCGTATGCAAATGTACATGTATATACAGTACTAGTGCATTCGGCCCTGTGATTTGATTCGTATATTTATAATAATCCAGCCAAAAAGCTTATTTTTTTTATATTTTTTTAATTTAGGTATTGTAAACAAAGCATCGAATTTGTTATTCTTTCATTATTGTTTGTTTTATCTTGGCAGCTTTCATCTGCATTTCTGAACCTTTTACCCATATTATTGATACTGTTTATTTTATATTATTTCCGTTATACATAGTTTTTCTAAAATGACCTTCGTTATCATTTGGTATAGATTGTACGCTGACTTACGTATCATATTTCAGATGAAACGCGTATTTTGAAATAATAAATGTAGGCATAGTCTGGAACATATGATCACATATACTCTTGATGTTAATTTAAACAAATGTAGTTACGCTGCTTATTAAAAAACCCATCCTAGGATCCATGGCAAGTCTCAAACCAGGTCTAGTTCATTCAATAATTTATTTCTTTTCTACTTGTTTGGTCATTTTTAGGAGCAACCACCTGAAATTTAGTGAGGTGCATGGAATTCTTTTTCTTTTCATGGATATTTTGGGACTTTAAAGTACAAATTCAAATGCGTTGTGATGTGGCCATAGGTCAAAATCAGCATATAAAATATTCCCACCACCAATTTGACTTGTTCTAATCTCTATACATTGCAGGACTATTTGCTGTAGATGCAAGAGTTGACCAATTTAGATGAAAATCCTTGCTTTTAATTGGCTAATTACATGAATAAATCTCTTGAAAGTTCACCTCACAAACGAATTTGAGCTAGGTCCTTTATTTTGCGTCAAAAAAAGAGAAATTCTTCCTTCTTCCGTCGAATATGACTTGTTGATACTTTTGTTGACTGATATACATTATTTTGGTTGTACTTGATCAATAAACACAGGGTAGTAGGGTTTCGTGGAGTATAAATACAGGAAGTGATCAGATTCTCTGTTTAAAGCCCTGAGATTTGCTCTGAAAAAGAGAAGGAACCAGATAAAATTAAAAGAACATTAATCGGCACTAAACGGCTACAAATATATGAATGAAAACCAACTGATCCCAATTTCTTACATTAACAGCTACTTACATTTACATAGATGTTGGAGGGAGGGGTCACGCGATGATGTTTGGTTTACATTCTCCACACATTAGTTACTCATTTTGTGCTGCCACCTTGTGTTAACTGATATGGCTAAAAAAAATATCCCTTGGAGACATATTGCAGTGTTTTGTCTCTGATATCTGCTTTATTTTGTCTGCAATTACTTAAATGGATTTCTATGTTAACTTTATAAAGTATACTCTTCTACGTGTCTATCAAGAGAGTCATTCACAGAAACCAAACACTCTTTTCTGACATAAAGTAGAAATACGTAATACTTTTTTTATGTTTCTGTATGATTAAACACATGATGTTTGAAGACACTTACACCAAAGTGATTCAATTCCATATTGACTGTTAGGTGAAAAACCACTGGGAAAAACAAAGTGCTATAGCTTTCAGAATAATATTTAGAAAAAAAGCTTTCTAATTGTGTTCCTGTACTAGTATCAGTTAATGTTTTAATCGAGTTTTAGTTTAAGAAAAGTTACAGAGAGAAATGCATGTATATCTTTATGTCTGTAACATAGTTCCTGTACAAAAAATGATATTATGTTGTGAATGTAGGCGAACAGAAAATCAAATTTCGGCGTTTGGTCAAACATCACATTCCTGCTGCTTTCCTCAAAGAAAATATTGAAGACTATAAAGATACACAAATGTGATTAGTTAATTGACTGGTGTCAGCATTCAGATTATGAAAGAACAGCAGAATACTTGCCAAAAATGCTCCATATCACCAGCCGCGGCTGATATCATTTGTGTAGAACATCAATTAGTACAGGCAGAGAGTTTTCAATCCCCAAAGTTTTGAAGAGGGGGGAGTTGGGGTAATTCCCTTTGTTTAGATGAAACGAGTCTATAAAACATTGTTGTATGAATTATACCAAATTAAGCTGGACGGATGAATATTTTTTGTCTGTAGCCATTTAATTTTTTCCAATATTTTAGTACTCCTTTTTGCCTGATTGGAATGGAATTTATATGATACACTGTACTTCGGATCAGAACAGGCTTGCGTTACGAGCAGAAAGATTCAGACTAATAAAACGCGTCTATAAACATGATATTTGAAAATAAACTTCTTTTTTTGTTTCAGATGAAGAATGCAAAGACCACAATTTGTTTCCATCAGAAACTGAATTATACCAAGACCATTCAATTGATATGCAAATATTAGGTAAGTAAGGATACACCATTTCTGGTTGTTATAGTAAATGTTTAAACTGACAATGAATTTTAATGTTACATAATGATGAGGCAAAGTAATTTTTGCTACACCTACAGCAAAGTGAAATAACATTTAAAAAGTATCGGACAAATATAAATTTGATAATTTTTTGTCAATTACAAGGCCGAAAATGTAAAAAAGGCTTGGTAAACGAGAGAAAAAAGAGGGGTTAATTTTGAAAGAAAGTAACATTTTCCCTAAATCGTGATATGCGGTTCAACAATGGAACTAGACCAAATGCAATACATAAAACGAGTGAAGATAGGATGAAAATGATCCGAACTCGGAATGCTCACTGTCAACTGACAAATAGCTCAAAATGCTAACTGGGTGATAACACATTCGTAAGACAACGTTTTGCCAGTGTAGAGTATCATCTAAAATAGTATTGTTTCAAGGACCCAAATAGACTATCGGGTAAAAAATAGTATTGTTTCAAGGGCCCAAGTAGAGTATCGGGTAAAAAATAGTAATGTTTCAAAGACCCAATTAGAGAATCGGCTAAAAATAGTATTGTTTCAAGGACCCATGTAGAGTATCATCTAAAATAGTATTGTTTCAAGGACCCAAATAGACTATCGGGTAAAAAATAGTATTGTTTCAAGGGCCCAAGTAGAGTATCGGGTAAAAAATAGTAATGTTTCAAAGACCCAATTAGAGAATCGGCTGAAAATAGTATTGTTTCAAGGACCTCAGTAGAGTATCATCTAAAAATAGTATTGTTTCAAGGACCCAAGTAGATTATCAGCTAAAAAAACATTGTTTCAAGAGCCCAAGTAGAGTATCATCTAAAAATAGTATTGTTTCAAGGGCCCAAGTAGAGTATCAGCTAAAATAGTATTGTTTCAAGGACCCAAGTAGAGTATCATCTAAAAATAGTATTGTTTTAAGGACCAAAGTAGAGTATCAGCTAAAAATAGTATTGTTTCAAGGGCCCAAGTACAGTATCAGCTAAAATAGTATTGTTTCAAGGACCCAAGTAGAGTATCATCTAAAAATAGTATTGTTTTAAGGACCCAAGTAGAGTATCAGCTAAAAATAGTATTGTTTCAAGGGCCCAAGTAGAGTATCAGCTAAAAATAGTATTGTTTCAAAGACCCCAGTAGAGTACCAGCTAAAAATAGTATTGTTTCAAGGACCCAATTAGAGAATCGGCTAAAAATGGTATTGTTTCAAGGACTCACGTAGAGTATCATCTAAAAATAGTATTGTTTCAAGGACCCAAGTAGAGTATCATCTAAAAATAGTATTGTTTTAAAGACCCAAGTAGAGTATCAGCTAAAAATAGTATTGTTTCAAGGGCCCAAGTAGAGTATCAGCTAAAAATAGTATTGTTTCAAGGGCGCAAGTAGAGTATCAGCTAAAAATAGTATTGTTTCCAGGACCCAAGTAGAGTATCAGCTAAAAATAGTATTGTTTCAAGGACCCAAGTAGAGTATCAGCTGAAAATAGTATTGTTTCAAGGACCCATGTAGAGTATCATCTAAAAATAGTATTGTTTCAAGGACCCAAGTAGAGTATCTTCTAAAAATAGTATTGTTTTAAAGACCCAAGTAGAGTATCAGCTAAAAATAGTATTGTTTCAAGGGTCCAAGTAGAGTATCAGCTAAAAATAGTATTGTTTCAAGGGCGCAAGTAGAGTATCAGCTAAAAATAGTATTGTTTCCAGGACCCAAGTAGAGTATCAGCTAAAAATAGTATTGTTTCAAGGACCCAAGTAGAGTATCAGCTGAAAATAGTATTGTTTCAAGGACCCATGTAGAGTATCATCTAAAAATAGTATTGTTTCAAGGACCCAAGTAGAGTATCAGCTAAAAATAGTATTGTTTCAAGGACCCAAGTAGAGTATCAGCTAAAAATAGTATTGTTTCAAGGACCCAAGTAGAGTATCAGCTGAAAATAGTATTGTTTCAAGGACCCATGTAGAGTATCATCTAAAAATAGTATTGTTTCAAGGACCCAAGTAGAGTATCAGCTAAAAATAGTATTGTTTCAAGGACCCAAGTAGAGTATCATCTAAAAATAGTATTGTTTCAAGGGCCCAATTAGAGTATCAACGAAAAATAGTATTGTTTCAAGGACCAAAGTAGAGTATCATCTAAAAATAGTATTGTTTCAAGGACCCAAGTAGAGTATCAGCTGAAATAGTATTGTTTTAAGGATCCAAGTAGAGTATCAGCTAAAAATAGTATTGTTTCAAGGGCGCAAGTAGAGTATCAGCTAAAAATAGTATTGTTTCAAGGGCCCAAGTAGAGTATCAGCTAAAACTAGTATTGTTTTAAGGACCCAAGTAGAGTACCAGCTAAAAATAGTATTGATTCAAGGACCCAAGTAGAGTATCAGCTAAAAATAGTATTGTTTCAAGGGCGCAAGTAGAGTATCAGCTAAAAATAGTATTGTTTCAAGGACCCAAGTAGAGTATCAGCTAAAAATAGTATTGTTTCAAGGACCCAAGTAGAGTATCAGCTGAAAATAGTATTGTTTCAAGGACCCATGTAGAGTATCATCTAAAAATAGTATTGTTTCAAGGACCCAAGTAGAGTATCAGCTACAAATAGTATTGTTTCAAGGACCCAAGTAGAGTATCAGCTAAAAATAGTATTGTTTCAAGGACCCAAGTAGAGTATCAGCTGAAAATAGTATTGTTTCAAGGACCCATGTAGAGTATCATCTAAAAATAGTATTGTTTCAAGGACCCAAGTAGAGTATCAGCTAAAATAGTATTGTTTCAAGGACCCAAGTAGAGTATCAGCTAAAAATAGTATTGTTTCAAGGGCCCAATTAGAGTATCAACGAAAAATAGTATTGTTTCAAGGACCCAAGTAGAGTATCAGCTAGAAATAGTATTGTTTCAAGGGCCCAAGTAGAGTATCAGCTAAAAATAGTATTGTTTCAAGGACCCAAGTAGAGTATCAGCTAAAAATAGTATTGTTTCAAGGGCCCAATAAGAGTATCAACGAAAAATAGTATTGTTTCAAGGACCCAAGTAGAGTATCAGCTAAAAATAGTATTGTTTCAAGGACCCATGTAGAGTATCAGCTGAAAATAGTATTGTTTCAAGGACCCATGTAGAGTATCATCTAAAAATAGTATTGTTTCACGACCAAAGTAGAGTATCAGCTGAAAATAGTATTGTGTCAAGGACCCAAGTAGCGTATCGGGTAAAAAAATAAGTATTGTTTTAAGGATCCAAGTAGAGTATCAGCTAAAAATAGTATTGTTTCAAGGGCCCAAGTAGAGTATCAGCTAAAAATAGTATTGTTTCAAGGACCCAAGTAGAGTATCAGCTAAAAATAGTATTGTTTCAAGGACCCAAGCAGAGTATCATCTAAAAATAGTATTGTGTCAAGGACCCAAGTAACGTATCGGGTAAAAAAATAGTATTGTTTCGGGTGAAAAATAGTATTAATTTAAGAACCTACATAGAGAATCGTGTAAAAAATAGTATTTTTCAAGGACCCAAGGTGGTAACTCGATATTTAGATACGGGACGTGCAGCAACAAATTCGGGTCAAGATTTTACAAAGCCGGCGGAGATTTCGGGTCGGAATTTTTTGACACTCTGGAGAATTCCGATCAGGATTTTATAAAGTTCTTCAGATTTTTATAAAGCACTTAGGAGAATTCAGGTCTATCCATTTTTTTTGGGTATCATAACAAAAGTTATTATTTTTGTATAATTTCGGGTACGTGATTTTAGCTTTCCTGGATATTTTCGGGTCACAAATTCGATATAACGTGGATAATTTTGGTTATGGGTTTCAAGTTCACCGACGCACCCCGCGTCATAAAATGATCAAGTTACCCCCTAAGGTAGAGTATCGGCTAACATGGCTAAAGAATAGTATTGTTTCAAGGACCCAAGTAGAGTATCAGCTAAAAAATAGTATTGTTTCAAGGACCAAAGTAGAGTATCGGCTAAAAAATAGTATTGTTTCAATGACCCAGATAGAGTATCGGCTAAAAATAGTATTGTTTCAAGGACACCAGGTAGACTGGTATCGGCTAAAAATACTATTGTTTCAAGGATCCAAGGAAGGAATCAATGTTCCGTTCCTAAACAAATGAACAAGTTGAGAAGAAGTGGTACTAACAGTCTTAGAACAATATTTCAATTGTACAACACCTGAATTATAACATAAAAATCAGAAACACAGATATAATTTTCTCAAAATTAATCTGCGTTAAGTATCAGTACATTCCAGGATTTCGTTAAATGTCCGATGGGATATATAAATGCCAACATTATTACAACACTATAAAATCCAATGAGGTAAAACATCGGTTTCTAATCTAAGCTAATGGATCTTTAGCATGGTTTTATTGCAATGTTGTCGGCAAAGTAGGTTGGAATTTGTCAAAAAACCATATTTAAATCAACGAAAAGTACGAAAGTTTACATTTAACAGTACAAATAATCAGATCTGTTCTCAGGGATTTAAGTTAAATGAAAAAATTAAATAATTTAGTTACGACATCTGCTTTTGAAACAAGTAAAGATAGTCAAAATATATTGAGAAAAAACCTTCAACTTGAATTCATCTATTAGATACATACGGTTATTTTGGAACAAACAGAGTCCGTGGGACCAATAAAAGGATATTATAAAGAGACATGATATACAACTTTTATTGAAGAGAGAAATGGATACACGTGCGGACTGGATGTATTTTGATTGGAAGTAAACACATTTAAAATGACATAAGCAATTATAACGGATGAACCTTGACGGGATAGAAAATGTTTTCCAATAATTATATGATCTTATATCATACGGACACATTCAGTTCGATGAAGGCCGTTCAGTCCAGAGTATTTCAGACTAGGAATGGTCATTCATTGATTTACATTTGTAAATTATGCACAATGACATAATTTTTCAAATTAGTAAAGGAAACTAAACTTAGCATAGAATTAAACGGGTTAAGGAGACCTAAATCATTGTGCAGGGTTTTTTTTGTTACGCATGTTATTGTTCGGAAACGGTGACATTTTTGTAAAAATGTAACACTACATTTTGTACTTGCATATAAAATACCTATTTACAAGTAGTATACATTTTGTTTGTCGGAAATGAAAGTAATGGTCACGTCAGGTTTAAATCGGCTCTCAACAAGTAAATAATTAACACACTTTATATCATTTACTATTTGACATTGACTATTAGATTTCCATTTTTCTGTTTTGCGATTGTAAGAATAATTGTGAGAATTTTAGGGTTTTATTTGACTAAGTGTAAGTGATTTTTTACGTATACTTGCATCGTAAATCCATGGATTTGTTGCAGAGCCAATTCATTAACCGAAAATCTTTTTTCCAGAGTACAAAAATAATACCAGCCAATTAGTCACCCTGACAGCGAGGAGTCTAATTAGTTAGTTAAACTATGAAATGGATATAAATTTTAAACTTATATTTAATTTTGACAGTTACGTAGTCGAGTTAAGACTGGAAGATATAGTGCAAACACATAAACACATGCCAGAAAAAATCTTAACGAAAATGTTCGTTAAGTTCAGCGAGGGTGGTTTATTCGAATAAATTAAGAATGACACTTAAAACAAATCATTTAGCTTTTCTATAAGATTATTTTCTGCAAATTTACACTGATAATCCTACCGAAGTAAGGAAAACAATGTTTCTGAGGCTTTGCATTACAGCACCAAAGCAAGGTCTTGTATAGAAAATCATCAATTTGAAACTCAAGTTTTTCGATGCATAAATTAAATTTATTTGAGAATACATAAATGGAAAAGGTAAAAATTCATCAGAATATAGACACAATTTACTGAACTTGATATAAAACATCACTACAGTTGCATGGTTTTATTACAGAATGAGGAACAAAATATATTGTTGTCAGCAGACTCATGCTGTCTTTAAAACCTGGGTCCAGTTTTAAGAACATGTATTATGAAGAAGACATACCTCATGGTGGTCTTAAGAGATTTCGAAATCAGGTTAATAAAACGGTCTTAAGTTTGAATGCATCGCAAATTTTATCACCAAAATAGGTGTCTTATCAACAATTTTTTATTCAAATCAGCTAAGTTTGGAGAAGAAAAGTTAAAAGTTTTTCTACTAATTGCAAGATTTGTGTCAGAATTGTGTAGTGTATATCAATTTTTGGTTTGACACCGTCGATTATCAAATTTTGATTTGATGGTTTTCTGGCTAATGGAAATTACTGTAATAATCAACTCAAGTTCTACTCCTTTACATATTAGGAGAATATCAAACAGTCGGATATTCCCAAAGAGTTATATATTTTACAATTAATTAAACAAAAGCAAATGCTATTACGTAGAGAATGACATTTAAACCTATTTGTATCTAATAAACGTGTCCAGTGAGACATTTGTAACATTTAGTTCATCATTGTACGTCTGGTTTACTATGCCTGTACAGCACGCACATTTATAGTATATAAATAATTGATAGCGAAGTGTTTAATTTCATGGAAAAAATTGAAACGGACTTGTGGCAAATCTACACCCCCCTGGAATGTCTGAGTAGCAATAAATGAGTGTCATGTATTCCAAATATACTATAAATGATTTGTTAAAATGTTAAAATCGTTCTGCTACACCAAATGCGTTAATGTCTGCATGACTATTACATGTAACCTTGTGGAATACTTCATCAGCATGATCAAATCTGCAGGTAGACAGGTCAACTAACAATATACTCGGAACCTGCTGAGCAAAAGGGAACCGAACTTGCAATCCATAATATTTATCCTATGACCAAGACTATCGATTACTAGATGCCCACCAATGCCTAACATAGGATTGAATTGGAAAGTTCACTTCATAAAGTTTAAGTTACTGAATTTATTACCATTGTCCAGGTAAGCGATACTGGTTTCTAGGAGCCTCTAGTTATTATTAAAATAGCTTAGTGAAGAATTTTTTTATTGATCTTTTTATCCATATCATTTCAGATTACATGCGCACTGGAACAGCATTTGGAATAATTGCAGTGTTTGTCATGCTGATTAGTCATTTTTTTGCTTTTTATGCCCTCAGGAGACCCCGGTATATCGTCAAAAGACTGACAGCCCTGATACATTTTATGACAGGTAAAGCGTAAATTGTGTTTGATTTCAATTCAGTTTTATATCACAAGCGTTATTTTCATTATGCCCGCAAGCAAATGAATGTTTCCTGTATCCGTATAATCGACAGAATATTTGAAAAGTTAAAAAAGTTCAGACAGTGACGTTTAATTGCTACTTCAATCTATTTATAACTGGAAACCTTTGTAGGATTCACATTTTGTGCAACAGAACCAGTGGCAATACTCTTAGCCGGTGACAATATGTTTATCTTACACAAAGAAATGAAATGAAATACGGGGCAAATCTCAATGAAACAGCAACTCTGAAACGGAAGTAAAAAGTGTAAAACACCGTCGTAGTACAGCCCACAGCATGGGGCACGTGACCAGTACTTTCCACACTGTATTATAACAATTAAGTTGTTAGTTGCCATGTATCAACAAGTTGGGATTCAACAGAAACCACAAAATTTCTGAAATAAAACCAAACAGCATGAATCGTTCAACTTCTGACAAAGGCTCCTGACTTTGGACAGGCACATAAAAATATTGCGGGGTAACACTAGTTTAATGAGTACTAAACCTTTGTCCTTGTAACAGTGGCAAAGGCAGGATACATAAACATAATTAGACATACTTTAAAAATCAATAAATATATTGAAGTTAGCATCAAAATAGCTAAGACAACCGTCTGTACAAATAAAGCCCGAATGAAGTTTAATGAATTTGTATATAAAAAGGACAAATATACCTAAGGAGCAATCAAAACAAACGTAATCCATTGGACAGACAAACCCGGGAAGACAAATGAACAACCACAAGCACAAATAAACACAGAAAACTAAAAAACAATGAACAACGCGAACTCCTATAAAAACCAGGAGTGAACCCAGGTGCTCCGGAAGGGTAAGCAGTTCCTGCTCCGTATACGGCACCCGTCGTGAAGTTCAACAAAGTCAATCCAGTGGAAGTCACAAATCGGTGGAGGCACACGAAAAGATACGACAGTGGGAACAGGTCCAACATCATCTTAGATATTGGAACACTGTAATGGTCAATCAATTCCTGATGACGACCGTAAAATTTCCCAAGTGATGACATCAACTTTTCCCTGATAAAACCATGGTTAAGAAGCTTTTGTGACAGCAGTAATCCTCTTTGTCGAAAGTCATGGTAACTCACGCATGCCCTTGAAAATCGGATAAGCTGAGAAACGTAGACGCTGGTATATTGCTACTCAAGAAGGGAAAATTAACAATAGGAAAGTCGAAGTCATCACGTTTGTCATAAGGTTTTGTCTTCAAACGTCCTTCATAGTCTATTTCAAGAAACAAATCCAAATATGAAGCGGACTTTGGTGTATCTGTTGTATCCTTAATTTCAAGCTCACTGGGGTAGATAAGATGTAGAAAGTCTTGGAATTTGTCGTTATTTAACGACAACACATCATCTATATAACGAAAAGTGAAATTAAAGGATTGGGCTAGTTTCTTTTTGTTTTCACGTAGTAACCCTTGAATGAAGTCCGCTTCATATGAGTACAGAAACAGATCGGCGAGGAGAGGAGCACAGTTGGTTCCCATTGGAATGCCGATTGTTTGTTGAAAAATTAGACCGCCAAATTCAACGAATATGTTGTCTATGAGAAAATCTAACATGTCTTCAGAATACTTTTTGTCAGAATCAGAGTGGTTCTTCACGAAATAAGCCTTTTCTCTACCTAGAACAAGAAATTTATACCTGCGTGTCCCATTTTTCTTGAAAAAACATTATACTTCGAAGTATAATGAACTAGTTGCTTTAAGCGATCTTTTAATTGAGAATGTGGTATGGTAGTGTAGAGTGTAGAGAAGTCGAATGTTTTTATGCTGTTGCATGTAGCCAAAGATTTTGATTTTAGATATTGAAGTAAATTTTTGGAGTTTTTAAGAATCCACATCTGATTGACGCCACTGGTGGAATATGATGTTTCACAGTAATTCTGAAGGCCCTCTTAAAAACATGTCAATATGAATGTTAAAATCTTTGAAAGAGGTTTCGTAGGGTAATTAGCTGACCCAGCAATGTACCTTTGTTTAAACGGATTCTTATGTAGTTTAGGAATCCAATAAAGAGCAGGAAGGTCCATCCTGTCCCTTCTACAATGGGTAGAACGTCAAAAATATATACTATATACAGAATCTGAAATTCTAAACTTCATATTATTATGTCTAATTATCATTTAAAAAAAATATGAAATGACTGATTAATTCCGAAATTTCACTGTTATCAAATTGCCTTTTTTGCACTTTGGAAAAACCTCAGACATCATTAAAATCGAAATAATGTCTTTTAACGATCCTGGAATAATTCCTTATAATTTGAACATTTTTCAGCAATTCCTTATACTTGCAGATAAATTTAATGTACAGATTTATTAAAGGCAGAATAAAATATGGTGAAAAAACAATAGTTAATATAAATATAACAAGGAATCGAATAATATTTTTGTAAAAGGTTGGACGTACTTGCGCGTCGGTGAAAAAGCATGTTATTTCCTAGATGTAGGTTCACTTCTTTGCCACCCCCAACCCCGAAATAATGAAAAAAAAAGAAATCAAATGGTCGCTTAATTAATAACAGAGAAAATTGTTTTGAATAGCACACTTCATGGCCCCGTAGTTCAAAACTTCATATGTTGGGTGAATTGGCAGAAAAAAACAAACATTTTTGACATCTGGCACTAGAAGAAATAGCACTTGGTTAGACATTTATCAGAACTTCCAACATTTTGTCAGTATGACGTCTCTGTGACAAGTTGGTTTCTAAAACATTGAACCGGTACCATGCATATGCAACTTGGAAAAATATAAACAAAAAGTAAGTTAGTGTTCCAATAATTTGTTTTAAATGGCTCAATGAAGTCTTTAAATATGGGAAAATATGTAAAATGCTATACTTTTGCTTTTTCAGCTGCTTGTGTACTAGTAGAAAATGAAGTTTTCGTCAGACGAACCGAGTATGCAAAGTCGGACCTTCCTCATCGCCTTCCACAAGAGGCAGAGCATTCATATGGTTATTCCTTTGTGTTATCTTGGCTATCTTTCGTCATATATCTTGTAGCAGGATTAATATTCTTGGTTCTATCTCACAAGAAGAAGTCCGATAACTTGAATGACCCAATGAATGATTTGGAGATAGACGAACCGGTAGTTATTCGACGGTAATTCCACTCCCGGTTTCAACATTTCCGGTCAAGACTTACAAAAGATGACATATATGTGAAGACTTTCATCCACTGCCAATTTCGATATAATCCAAAAATTCATGCGACTAGGGAAAAGAAAATAGATCGTGTTATTTGTATGAACACCTAAAACTACAGAGTAATTGCTGTAAAACGTTTTACTCCGTTTTTAATGTTTCGTTTCCCAGTGGTTAAGGTGGTACCCAACACTACAGGGACATAACTCTTAAAAATCACCAGAGCGTTTTAATCAAATTTAATAAGTAAAGAGACATTAAGCTTCTCTATGATCAAAATTGATGTTTGCCAAACTGCTATATATTCAATGAAATTATTCCCGCGAAGTTTGAAATTCTATTTACTAAAAAAAATCAACATTTATGTCAACAGGTCAAAGTAAATATTTCCTAAAAATTTTATGAAAATTAAACGAGCCAATTTTATTTTAGTCAAGGTGTTGGGTACCACCTTAATACAATTTTTCAATCCGCCATTTCATACCACCATGCATAATTCCCTAGATATCACAGCAACAAAATCAGAAAAGTCTACACAGAAAATAACAACATTTGCTTTGTTCCCGAGATTCAACTTCGAAATGAGGTACGCAACCTTGTGAACCGATATATTTGTATCAGAATCTGCGAAAATCCTATTATATTATTAACAATGACGAATGTGTTAAATAATGTTTCATAGCTCAAGATCTGGTTAAAACAGTTGCAAGATCGCTTTTATTTGCTGCGTCTGCGAAAATAACTTGAGTATATTCCGGTTCTGATTTTTCCGGATTAATACCGAATTATTGCCATTAGTTTGTATGGAAAGTCCGGGACATTATGAAGAATCACGTGGTCATTTATGATGCGGGTACCTAAGCAGATTTTGAGTTATTAGTTCGGCTATTTACGAGACAAAGTGTATAAGCACTGGAAACAGAGAATGTGTATTCTCTTGTAGATATACAACGGTTTCTCATGCAGTGATAATCCACAAAGCTGTTAAATTGCATTCTCACATGTATTACTGCTCAATATGCTCGTGTTAGATCGTGTATTTCATTGTCGAATCACCAGCCAATTCTGGAGACCTTTACAGTTCAAGCCAATTTAACCCTTTTATAGATAACTGTGTATAGAAATAGTTTCGTATAACCTCGATCAGACCGAAATTGTTCAGTAGACTTCAATCTCTTCAGTCAACATTTAATAATGAAAACAGCACTAAAAAATAAATTTGTCGTTAAGGTACATTTTTCTTATACTGGAATAGATGGAGATATGACTACCTTGTCTGTATTAAAACCAACTTTAACTTCATCTGTGAGTTTTTTCAGGTTCAGCTTTTAAATCTCTCTTGCTTTAATTGGGTATACGACTAAATTGTATGAAGAATTGGAATGGACCCAGAGATATTTTTATTATCATTCAAAGTAACAAAATTTACGAGATTTCGATGGAAGAACCTATTTTAGCCAGATGTGAAATCGTTTAAATATTTTAAAAGAATACATATTGTGGACGCATTCTGTCTTTTTTGTATGTTTTTGCATGTTTATTGTGTATTCCATGTCTAAGATTTCAATTCAGGTCAGAATTGTTTTTCTTTGTTTTGCGTTCGACATATGGTAAAACACAATTTGGTGCACCTGTTGAGCTGTGTTGATAAGTTTGTGATCGAGATTAAATTTCTTTAAAACCGTTATCTTCTTCCTGTTACACAGGCAAAAATGCCACACATGTGTCACAGGTGTGTTACATGCGTGTTAAAGACGTTTCATGCCACTCTTGTAATACATGTGTGAGACACACATGTGAATGGCATGTATCTAAAAACGCATGTGACACAGGTGTTTTCGCACGCATTGAATTCACATGTGAAACGCATGATCACATGATTACATGCGTTTTGCAAACACGTGTGCCATGAAACACATACGGAGACACACATGTGAAACGCATGTGTCATGCATGTGCACATGTGTGACATTTTTGCCCGTGTGTATTTTCATGAAATAAACTATCACAATGTAAAAAAAATATCTCAATAATCCCTTTAAAGCTCACTTGATTTCAGGTTGCAAAAACAAAGAAAAAATCAAACGACCTTGTCTACACTGTATGTTAAGTATGTTTAATATTATATACTTTGTAAATAATTTAAAATATTACCTGTTAATGTGCACTACATTGTTTGTATATTGATTTATCTATTTTTTCTATTTTACCGAGATCGCCACTTTTTACCATTTTTTCAATAAAACTGTGAAAACTGTTTGCTTTGTCAAATGCATCTACAATATTCGAGACTTGCATTTTTACATTTCAAAGATTTAACAGTTACCATGAAAGAATAGATAAGACATTATTTGTTGATTCCAGTCGCCTAGAATATCAAAGGCCCGATATCGAAATTCCATAATTCATGTAGCAGACAACGCAGGAATAAAAGAAAAACACAAAACATCATGAGGGGACAATGCAAACTTCAATAAACAATGACAGTGTTAGCAGGTGCTCCAGAAGAGTAAGGATATCCTGCGCTGCACATGACACATGTGGTATTGCTTATTTTGAAATTAAAGCTATAAAAAGCAACAGTGGAATTCGATACAATAAGGTTCCTCTACTGATTTTTTTCTGAAGATTTACAAAAGGTCAATTTTGTTTGTTCTGTCCTTATACGCAAAGAAAATTGTGCCTTCATGACTTAGTTTTTAAGATATTTGACACTGATTTTGGTTTAATTGAGCCGAAAACTCTTAATTTTTCTTAATTCAGAGAGACCGACGTCTGGGTATAAACTGGTGTCTATCAACCTTGCCATGAAGCTTATGTAATTATTTAGGTCTACCAGAGGTTTAAAATGTATACCTTTCCAGTGAAATTTTATTAAAGGAGCTATTTTTTGATTTGAAGAAAGAGGCTGCCTCTTTAGCTCACCTGTCCCAAACGGCCATGTGAGTTATTGTCATCACTGGGCGTCCGTCGTCGTCGTGAACTTTCCTTTAAAGATCTTCTACTCTGAATCCACTGGGCCAATTGGAACAAAACTTGGCAGAAATGGTCCTAAGGTTGTCCTATTTCAGAATTTTGTCCGATGACCAAGATGGCCGCCAGAGCCGAATATAGTTTAACATAGGACCTATGTGAACCACAAAGTCAATTGGAGCAAATCTTGGCAGCAATGGTCCTTAGTTGTTCCTCTTTCAGAATTGTATACGATGACCCCGCCCGTCATCCAAGTTGGCCACCAAACATATTTTAACATAGAACCTTATGGGAAAATTCACTGGAAGATCTTCTAGTTTGAAAAGAGTTAACAATTTTGCAAAACCAGTGAGCCAATTGGAACTTGACAGCAATGGTCCAGACTGCCAGTCAGTATTGACAAATAGTAAAACAATTTGTTCTGCAAATGATTTCCAGGTGAGCGATACAGGCTCCTGGGAGCCTCTAGTTTCCCAATTTCTTCCTTGTCCCTCAACCCCTTAAAAATAAAATAGTAAAATAGTTGCTGCTTTTTTGAAAATTATGAAAAGTGGCCTACTGTGTCTACAAGTTTTTCTGGAATATCTCAATTGTTTCTTTGAAATGAAAGTGTTACAATACTTTTTGTTTCCAGTAGTCGTAATGAATTATTGTCTTTACCGCCGCTGAAATGTCCCAAATATTTTACGAGAGAGCTTATTCGTGATTTTCCAGTTTTTGTGTGCATT
Source organism: Mytilisepta virgata (assembly GCA_028015205.1). Taxonomy (NCBI): domain Eukaryota; kingdom Metazoa; phylum Mollusca; class Bivalvia; order Mytilida; family Mytilidae; genus Mytilisepta; species Mytilisepta virgata. The sequence goes on from CM051521.1 coordinate 82,596,854, forward strand.
GCATTTTCCCTGATTTTTGCATTACATATGACTTCATCAAAAAAAAAAACTTGAAGTTGCAGAAAATGTGCAATTTTTGTTACGAAAATATACCATAAATAATCTTTTATATAGTGATGTATTGTCGCGTTTGTTCTATAATATTTAGAGGTTTATTGTGACTATGGAATACATCATTGACCGTACTTTTTACCTGCGTCGCCAACGGAGAAAACAGGTCTAGCAACCGCTTTACCCGTCCGTCCATCTGTCCATTTGATAGTTAAAAATTCAACAATACTCAAAACACTATAAAAATTTTCTCGAAAGTTTTCTTGGCTTCTACAAAAGGAAATGATTTTATATTTTGTCTGGAGCTTGATAATGTTGAGTTGTAGTGTGTAAGCTATTTTTGGATCTGTCGTGCAGCCAAATCCTGTTTGCAGATCAATTAATTGCATGGTGCGACACGGTTTTGGTCTTGTTATTCATTGTAGAGACCTTAGTATCCTGATTTCGATCCAGTTCTGACTCTGGCACACCTAGCGGGATTTGTGAATGAACTCACACCCCTCAAAATGAGAGTGTTTTGTGATACATGTGCTTGATTGAAAAAACAACGTTCCGTTCACATAATTGTCTGTTCATCTTTTGGACAAAATACTCAAGGAGATCCGTATCACATTTATGAATAGGAATAAACAAAAACATTAATTGTCCAAAATCATGCAAAAATAATTCAATACGATAATTTTAGTTTTACATCTGTCACAATCGTAGACGCTCAAATTACTTAAATCAATGATTTAAGGTCGGACATCAAATAAAACGTAGAAATACCAGATAATATAGGATTTATTTTACATCAATTATACGTGAAAGTCACATATATGTAGGAAGATGATGTCTTTTCATCAAATAAAGAAGTATATATATCCTTTCTAATGTATATGAACACGAAAACCAAGAAATGTCTGGAAAAAGTAAAAATCGCAGTTAGTTATCCATTTAAAACATTTTCGAGCTCTAGAATGGAGAAGTCAGTTCATCGCTTCAAATTCAAATATTATTGATGATAAAAAATTCGAACAAACATGGATACAAAAAACACAGAAACCACTATAAATCTATCTGTTAGCTCCTCAAGGGATTCTATCTCGGCTAAATTAAATCGATATATAGCATAATTCTGAAGCAAACAAACTTGCAGAGGTTTCAATTAAATCACATCTAAAAAGGACAAATATACCTAAGGGGCAATCAATAAAAAAAAACGTAATCCATTGGACAGACAAACCCGGGAAGAAAAATGAACAACCACAAGCACAACAAACAAACACATAAAACTAAAAAATAATGAACAACACGAACTCCTATAAAAACCAGGAGTGAAATTACCTCTGATACCAATTTACTTGCTTATAGTGCGAATCAAACAGACCTAAACAAGACAGCTAAAATCCAAGTAAGGTACATTGTAAACTTTGTCTGAAGGATCGAGCTGAAACCCTACTTTTAAAAGAATAACCTTACCAAATAGTCAATTTTGTTTCCGTTTTTTTTCTCGCTTCTAATCAGTGGCGTTTCAGTTTTTAAAAAACATATATATCAATTTTATGATGACATAACCAAATATATACAATAATTTAATTTCCTTTCAAATATTGACCTAATATTAGACATTAAGTAGTTATGTATTTCTGTTAAAATAGCATATACCAATACTGTCGCAGACATATAAATCTTTACATAACATTTATTGAGTTCTAGGAAGATACAGAATAAAAACTCTTCAGAAAGAACACAACTTTCTTCTACAGCATACATTATTTACGGGCTAAATATGATAAGAATATCGACATACCTTCTGGTAGAAGATAAATAGCTTGTATATCATCCAATAAATTAGAGGCAATTTTTTGCTGACGGAAGTCTATTTTATTGATGTTTTTTCCAAATATACTATTGATTAATTCCATCCTTCTTGTTTGCACCGCCATATATTAGGCTACTTCCAGATTTGGGAGACAGCATTTTTTTTTTGTATTGCTTCCTCCCCAAATTCAAACGATAATTTATTCATTTCTTTAAAACGTGTAGTACATTTATTTTTCTTTGATTTCTCAGCGGTTTCTACTGTTGGAAGCTCATTTGGTATTTATAACACTTTGTTTATTTTTTCGATTTTTTGCAACGACAAAGATTTTTCTCTTTTTATTATTTAGCTTCTTTCGGATCTCTTTATATCCAAAATGGGGCACTTAATATAACTATCGTTCGGATGTCCTTGGATTTCTAACACGAAATAACTAAAGTCAAATACTTAGAATTCTAAAATGAACATGCGTGCGAACATCGCCATCGAAAATAAGCAACCCAGGACTCTGACGATGAGGCTGTGTTTTGTGATAAACTTATGTGAGATTGCTATGACCATTTCAGTGTTCACATTAGCCCTACTTATCTAGGTATACGGGTAGATGTATAAGGAGTAGAGGCGCTAAGGCTCGTTTTTTTCCCTACAAATATGAACATTTGAAGAGTGCATTCAAAATTAGCCTGGAGTTGGTAAAATATATATTATGCATGAAAAATAACTAAATTCAGCTTAATTTCCAGCATTGTGACGTCAAAATGGTGTCATCATATTGCTACAAAATACATTGTATCTTTAAAATAGCTAATGTTTAGCCGTTTTCCATGCATGCACATATTACTTGAGAAATCTATGTGCGCATCCGAGAAACAAACAAATATTTTTATAGGAGATGTATACATTCCGAATAAATATTCTTGTGAAATATAAAGCTGTTTCTTGCATGCGCAGGCAATATCCCGTTGCAAAGTATATTTAAAATTGGCCAAATTCATAAAAAAAAACTAGAGATTTTTTTATGAAATTGCGTCATTTGTTGATGATTTATTGACATATTAACGTAATAAATATGGTAATTTCTTTATTTTTGGCAAAGTGGATACTTAAAAGGTTATTTATACAAATATATCTTTTTCGTTGCTTGGGGTTTTATTTTTGGTCATATTTTAGGCCAAATACAGGCCTTATCGCCCCTTGCCCTTTGTTCTATACAAAATGCACATTTTATAAAACATCTACGAAATATTTTCTAGCCGACCCATTAGATCGGTATGTCAATAGTCTTGAGGTTTTGACTTCAAAATCTAAATCGATCAAATCTTGATCCTTAACAAGTTCTTTATGTCTTTTTCCATCGGAAGAAATTACGAAAATATTTCCGGACACATTTCCGGCAACAAAGAGATCGCCATCAGGATTCGTTGCTATACCAATAGGACGAGAAAGTTTACTGTTCTTGAAGGTCCAAAGTTCGTTCCCGTTCAAATCGTGGCAGTGAATAGTATTGAAAATCCAGTTTGTAAAGATAATTCTATCAGACGTGACCACAAGGAAGGACTTCTGATTTATTTTTAGTGGGACTGTACCTATCGTCTGCCAATTTGTTGTGTTCAGTACGACGATGCCGCGACCTTCAATTACAATGAATAACTTCCTGTAGATTTGCGAAACACCAAAGCAGTTTGAATCCCACTGAAAAGTTCGAACAACCTCTTTCTTAATCAAATCCCAAACCTCTGCATACTGACCTTCTCCGAAACTAATGGCAACTAACTTTTTTGACAGGACAGCAATATCGAACGGTTGCCCAGAAAGATAGATATTCTCAACGAAGTTACAAAATTCGTCGTAAATTTGAAGTAAACTGAGACTGGGCTCTGTGAATGCCATTTTCCCCGACGGTAAAATCAAACATTTTTTCATCAGAACACCAGATTTGGAAATGTCCGTAGAATTACAAACTTCTTCCCGTTTTTCTTTTACCGTTTTCCACAGCTGTAAATGGATATCTTTTGTTTTTTTAGAAGTAGGTTTCGTCTCTTCTTCTATAAATGTGGACGCAAAAGATACTGCTAGCAATGACTTGTTCATCATAAATCCTTTCTGAAAACATAATAAAATAACTTGGTTTGGGAAACATTGATGAGGGCCCTTCACACTTTTATTCAGTTGTTTCATCGAAAAATTATCATAAGATGCTTTAATGAAATTTATTTTCTTCAATTTCCGATTTCTAGAAACTACACGTTTACATTAAAACATGTGTATAATATACATATTTGATACAAGATGTGCACATTTACGGTCGATTTACGACCCATCGGTTGTTTGCAAGGCCTAAAATGTTGAAAACCAAAAGAACAGTCCAAAACGTTGAAGAGCAAATTCAAATATTCAAAAATGACCAAAATGACCGAAAGGGGTAAAGCCAAAACCATCTAAGAACAGAGCTGTGCAAGATGGAGATACTTCTCAATTTTACAATTTTATAACGGTAATTTATCAACAACTCTCATGGTTCAGCTTTTTTTATCCTCTTAACCGAATAAAAGCCTTCAAAATCAATTTATAGTTTTCATTTTGTGGGGGTCGGAAAAATTTCACCTTATCAGCTTTCGTGACTCAACTAGAAATTTTAACCAATGAATGTTAAAGATGTGTTAGAGTTAGAGTCATATTTTTTTTGGTCAGATTTTTGAACTTTCTGGTTTACCCATTTCATAGCATTAAATGACCTCCATATTTTTTCTTCATAGTTCGGTTACATTTATAATGACAAATTATTACAATCTTCTTGGTAATTTTTACACGTAATTGCATCTGATAAATCCAAAACTTGTTCCCATAATTATATGAAAAATCAAGAGAGGCCCGTTTCCTGTCAAGTTTTGAATCGATTAAACAATTTTTTTTCATTTTGTTTCCGAATATGAAACTCCTTTCAAACTATTATACATATGAAATCCTTTATTTTGAAAGAACCGAACAATGGACAAATTTTTGGATGTGGCAGTCTCAGATTCTGTCTTCTAAAAATTTTTGTACCTCTTTTTTTTGCAAATAAGCTTATTCTATAAAACTTGATAACAGTGACATTTTTAAGTCAGAATTAAGTATACAAAGGTTAAAACGTAAGATTGGTAAGGTTCAGGTAAGGTATACATGAATGTCTTTTTCAAAAGGTTGTTAGGTGCCTCGGTGTCCGAGTGGTCTAGGTAGTTCGTCACACTAGCCTGTCAACACTAAAGTTGTGAGTTCAAATCTCACCTGTAACGGTGTGTGTTCGACTCCGATCTAAACTGACCACCGAAGGTCGGTGGTTCTCTCCGGGTACTCCGGCGTCCTTCACCAATACAAACTGGCCGCCGCGAAATAGCCAAATGTGCTGAAAACGGCGTGAAACCCCAACTAAACGAACAAACAAACAAAAGGTTTTCGGAATCCTCGGGTTTTATCCATTTCTTAAACATGAAATTTTTTGCCTATGAACGCCCACTTTTTCTTTTATATACCTTAAAATGGTATTTGACAAAATTTCATGAAATCCTTTTTATTTTTTCATATATTTTTGAGAGACTGAAGTTGTCAATGCAAAGACAATGAAAAATCCAGAGAAAACCCATTTCCTGCAAATGTTCATGGCTTTATAGCTCTAAAATGAGCAAATGAACCTATATTTTTTTCTTGCTTATTTGTTTACTATTCATATGTTCTCTCAAACTAAAACACCTATTTCATATCCTGTTTATTTCCTATTAGACCAGCGATCATCCTTAAATATCAACGCCATATGTATGATATACATGTGTACCAGATTTTGTGGCAAAATTTCTATCTTCACAGTTGTTGTTTTCTGTAATTCCCAAAATCTTTATCTTTTCTTAATAAATTATTAACAATTTTCTAGAACGTAATTTATCTCTTTTCTTTATTTTCAAGGACTTTTCCTTCTATTCATTAATTCTAAGTCAATATTCTCTCTCTTTTGCATCCAAACCCTAAGCTACGGTCGTAGTGTACGTACACATAGGACTCAAAGAAAAGCTTACATTCTACACACAATTTCTAAAATATTATTTATCTAGACTAAACATTTATATTCATTTTGCGAGATTTTTGCTAAAATTATCAAAATACCACTATGTTAGGAAAAACGAAATATTACTTACATAGACTTTTACATGTACAACTTTTTATCTGTCGATCATTGTTGAAAGAGAAGCGTTAAAAGTCACTTACTTTTGGTATAATTACAAAGTGTTCATTCGTTTGTTTAAAACTTAATTGAATGGATCACTGACGGTGTATTGTAATATGTAATCAAAACTAGCTCAAAATATGGCTATAATTAGCTAATTTCTTTATTAAGATATAATACAGTACTATTTGCAGACGACTAAATATTTGAGAGAAATCAAGAAAAGAAATTTGGGGTCAGTGAGCAAACACATTTTCTGCTATGAAACCAAAAGAGTTAAAAGCTGGAAAAGTAACTTACTTCAAATTGAAATTTATTAATATCTTCTCGATATATACTAAACATTTAAACTAAAAGTGTCTTTGATCAACTTTAATATGTTTGTACGTATATGAGATAATAAAGGAACATTCGCCCTCTATGAAAAATGACATGAAGTGAAAATATGAAATATAAACGCAACATGGAGTAAGAATAGTCTGGCTTCGTACAGACACTAAAAGAAGTTAGGTTAAACCAATTTTATGGGTAGCCAAACCTCCCCCTTATATATCACGAAGACAAGGAACAGTTCTTAATTTAGATGACAGGGGCAAAATGCGCCTATTGTTCCCCGTTAGAAATGTCATAGTAATGTCAGGGGTCCGTGTGTCCGTCCGTACATCCGTGTTGTAACTAATCTAGCAAAGTGCATGTTATGATCTGGCCTGTTGAATTCCAAAATAAAAAAAAAATAATGAAAAATTTACTCTCTGTTATCATGAGGTACTCCTACAATGTAGTATTCAGTTATGGAATGTGTTTTGTTTTCGACAAAAAAAATTCTGCTATAGCTGCCAAATATGGCTAATTGTGAAGAAATCAATGAAACATATCAAATTTAATTCATTTTTGGACTTTGAAGTAAAATTTTGATATGAGCAAAAGCCTTGCCCAAAAAGATATTTCAATGAAATGTGTCTTTATGTAAAACAAACATTATATTTAAAAATCTACTTTGAAAACACTCAATTTTCTTCAAATCCTTGATTTAGCAGGCGTTCATGAAGTCGCTGTTGCATCATGGGATGAATTTTGTACTTCGATTGATAGAATGTGAAAGTTCGATAATTATATGATAAAATGATTCAAATTTGAATATGAAATCTTAATCTTAATTTTTCATGTCAGATTGGGGCAACATAATGGCTGAAATCATACCATCTTCGTTATCTCTCATCTGATTTTAATAATATTCACACATAAGCTTTATCAAGCAAGTGTAACAGTAAAGCACGATTTTTCTCCCAAAATTACCTACCGCACCAATCGAGGATCGAACCCGGAACCTTTGGTACAGTAGTCCACCGCTCTACCAACTGGGCAACAGGAGTACACCACGGAAGGTGATTTTAAACCTGCTACGGTTCTATAACCAGTTCTATCATACACGTTGAACAAGTTCTGTTCAAAATTATTTGTAGGAATTGTGTCCCTTAATGACCTAGAAATTTGGCAAAATGTTCTTGTCAGCACTAAAGAAAATTTATTATTGATCCGATTTTCATAATATTTATACACAAGCTTTATAAGATGAGTCCTGCTCAAAATGTTTTAGGAGTTATACATACATGTACTCATTTATGACTTTGAAATTTGGCAAAATTGTCTGTAGTTGATACTATATAATTAGCTCAGGTATTCACTGCTGCTGGTCGGACAATGTCGACCAATTGAGCAAAATAATTAAAATTAAAAATAACTGGTCATGAGATTTAATTGAAATCGGTGGTATTTTTCCTTACAAAGTTTCCTAACCATTTGGAGAAAGTGCCATCTTACCTTTCATGTAGCACTTAGAGTACGCTTTGAACGTATTCCGTAATCTTGTGAAATCAGTAAACCTGAAACAATACTGTATTTGTGATGTTCAAGTTTCTATCATTAAGATCTTCTACCCTAGAACAAATTCGTTCAAAAGAAACACTCCATATGAAAGAGATAAGAAAAAAGCGAAGACATACTTGAACATTTGTCAATCAGATAAAATCCACTAAGAAAGGGCATAAACATCTTCGAGTAACTAAGGCAGCACAATGCAGTAACTGGGAAGGGGTAATAGCGTCGCTAATAGTTACATATTCTGACGTCAACATATCGACCAGAACCCCTTTTTTCTGCTGCAGTTAATAGAGGACCTTTATTATATGGCCAAGCATTCACTTCAAATGGTCCAATGGAGACGTGGTTATTCATTTGATAATAGTAAATATTAAAAAAGAAATGATTCAAATTTTATTTCCCGAAAAAAAAGAACTAGTAAGAGTTATATGGAGGAAAATATCGAAAGTCAGAAATTAACACACGGACGACGGACAGCAGGTAATGACAATACTTCCATTAGGCTTTGGAACTGTGTGAATTAAACTAATTGGAAAGGGGACACGAAAAAGTAAGGAAGGTGGCAATATTTCTCGGTTTAACTAATTTACACAATTCAGAAAATGAAATGGCACCAAAGACGTCAAAAATTGACAATTCATCTCATGTACATAACAAACAGTATAACTATTAGAAGATAATCTGAATGTATGTATTTGATAATGTCTTACTTTCTTCAAATTTCATAATTCCTAAAAGACAAAACAAAGATAGTCTGAGAATTTCAACGAGATTTTCTTTCTTGAAAAATATGAGCAGTTACTCATGATACATTGTACACTATCAAAAATGGAGATATTAAATAGAAAACAAACTGAGAAATCAACACAAAAATTATATTATACTTTTTTGGGAATGATGCATAACAACAATTGATGTTTAAAACACTAAACGTATTCAAATATAAGAAAATGTCTGTCTTATTTTTCATATAAATGAAAGAATGGGTTAATACCATTAATTAGACATCTGTCAGTCTGAAATGGAACCAGAAAAGTGTATTATTCCAGAACTAAAACGTCTCTGTGATTCAGATAAAACTTACAGCAAACTCCGTTATCGAAAAAGTATAGTTCGGTGATTGTAGATTTTAAACCAATACCAGCTATTCTGAAAAATTATTCATCTCATAGCAATTCAATGAATTGTTATGTGAATAAACTTTAATGTTATGCAAACTTGGGAGACGGTCCGATCCGATACTACAAACTATTTCAAGTTTTTAGACTTTTTAATTATGGAAGCTGCATTGTAGTCGATGTATATGAGCCCCGGGTGTTGGTGATTAATATGTAGGTACAAATGTGCAGCCCGAAATGATATACGTGTAATTTTTCAGGTAGATAATGTTATGGGAAGAATCAAGAATAAACAACAGATATATGAATATATGTAGGACATTATCAATTACATCAGGAAATAGATTTCAATAAACGCTTGAAATTGAAAGCAAATGCGTAAAAATTATTTTCACTGCGTCAAATAAAATTTATACAATGCATACGAATCGCTACTCATAGCTGAAGCAAAAAACACAATTCAAGGAATAGTTTGTTTATAAATATTCTATTTTTCACGTGTCTTTAAACTAAACTCTCTCATCTTTTCTATTTTGTGATTGCAGGCTTAAAATGCTCCTTGGAATAAGTAAAAATGACCTAGTTATCTCTCTGCTGGAACTAAATATGGGGGGGGGGGAGGGGGGGGGGGGGTGACGGTGAACATTAGAGCTAATCAGAACATCTCATTCAGCAATTTTCGCCTAATGACCTCTCAAGGATGGCTCAATTGCAAAGTAGGTGCATGTATGTTGTCATAAGTAATGCTGCCGCACTGTCATATTTTGTGGCTATATTTCTAGGATGAAATTACTGATGGTGTGACAAGTCTATATCTCAAAGACGGGAAGAAAGAAACTTCGTATCGGCCAATCAATTTGTGATGACGACCGTATAACTGTTTGAGTGATGAAAATAATAGAAACTGAATACAACCCTGTCTTAGAAGTTTATGTGCATGAGAGCAATATCGCACTGCCGTATAAATCACATGCACGCCAGTAAAGATTAACTGTGATATGTAAAGCCATGGGCTAGAGACCTTGGTATTTTACTGCTATGAAAGGGGAAGTTCACAATCGGAAAATTAAAATAATCACTTTTGACATAAAGTGTTGATTTCAACTGCCATTAAACTGGAAATAGGTACTTTTTAAGTACTATTTGATCGTGAATAAATAGTAGTGTAATATTGCGCCTTTTGCATTGATCCACGTGGTTACCATGTGCCGTTTGACATCGGGCACTTGTTCATTGATTTTTACTTAGCTCTGGGGCATGACAGCATTTGTGAACGTTTTCAGTTATTTACCTGTGCCCTCACGATCATTTGTGTTGATATTTTTCAGTGTTTAGTCATTTGTATGTCTGGATAAGTGAGAAAGTTTACTCTCTTGTCGTGTGTAACAACTTACATTTTCATGTTGCACGATTTCCGGTGAAAAGTTGTAGAAAGCATGCGCAAGAATTGTATGCAAATTTGTTTGTGGAATGTGACCTGACGTGACCTTGTTTGTAAATTTTGTCGGAAAGCGAGTATGAATACGATCTGAGTGAATTTGAGCATTAGGATTAATTTATGAATTAAAGTACAAATGATATTTATTGTCTAATTGCAATGTATTTTATGAACATTTTAGTGTTCCGTAAACATCTTGTTTACGCTGTATAGTATTTTTATGTGCTTGTCGGGGATTACTTTTCTGTCATTTTCGGATGCTGAACCGATATCCCCGACGGTTGCTATGAACGCACGCTCGTTGCCCCGACTGTACTAGGGGATATATAAAGGATTTTTCCGACAGATTCAGTTCTTCTTCTTCTTCTTCCACGTCTTCTGGCTCATTATCAGTCGAGTAGCTTCAGCTTATTCAGTTTCTTACACATTTTGGTTAGTAATCATGTTTTTCGCGAATTTCGGAATATTTTCCAAAGACTTTTCTTCACTTTTGGCATTTCTTATTCAAGTTTAATGTTCTCTTAAACTTGTATCAAAAATTAACAGACAATTTAGATTTTTCCTGACTTTGAATCATTCTAGTGATGTTTAAAACTAAGTCAGAGTTAAACTTTGAGTCAAACTGTATTTTCCCATTGATCTGAATTGCAAGTAGCACAAAATTTCTACTTGATCAGATTCGTTTTCACCCTATCAGTTATTTCATTTTATAGAAATAAAGTATTTGCCATTTTCCCATGCCCCTTTTTCATGTAAGGGTTAGGAATCATTTCATGGTTAAGATTTGGACATACAATGTAGGAATCCTGATTCATTGCGTTTTCCTATAAATCAGAGAAACTCACAGTTTGCTAGGAATCCTGCAATATAACATTGTCTGATATCATGTTATGCAGAGCAATAATTTCATATTTCTAAACTTTCAAGTATAGGGATAAGTTAAGGGTTATAGGATTTTCATATAAATAAAGGATAGTTAAAAGTAGGAGTAAAAGTTATTTTAACTTCTGTGCACTCCAGAAGTTCATTTGTATTATTGAACAATTTACAGTTCAAAATAAGGGATATTATACGCTGTAGTATATAAGTTTACCATAGTAAAACTGGTTGAACACTGAGGCTTATTTTCATATATTGTCAATAGAATAACAAAGTAAATGTTATAAAATTTATTGTTATGAGTAATGCATTGTTAATTGAATCAGAATAATAGAATATCTGCTCAATACAGTCTTCTTTCTTCAACATAATTATCTCCCATATATCAGCAGCAAAGGTCCACAACATCTACGGTTCCCTGGCTATCTCGTGAGACATTAGACCCTCTTGCTGTCCAACAAGAGACTAATTGATTGCCAGATAGTCCCTGTTCTCTTCAGATAGTCTGTCGGTATCAGCCTTAAATTAGAGATCTCCCTCTGGAGTGTCGTTGGTCGTGCTTGTACCATATTCTTGGAGAGTCACCTCCTCCACAGTTGGTATCACTTCCGTCGAACGCATAACAGAGTGTATGTTTAATATTTCCACAGACTAAATTGAGAGAACAGGTCCTTTTCATAAGTTTATTCTTTTCAACTGAGATTGTAATATTGAAATTTGTTGGATTATTCCCCATGTCCCATGTCCCTTTATACATATCAATGTAAATGTTCAGAGACAAAATACACATAGAAACATAAATAACCTTGTTCTCAAAAACATTCAAGATTAGTTGTCTAATCTTGCATTCATTCACTGTGAATTAGTGTCATAGTAGTGCTGGTAACCTGAAAATAACAATCTTTTGTCACAGCAGTATTTGGGAAAAACGAGTGGACCCCTCCCTTGACCGCTACAGTAGTTTAAAAAATTCAATTTGCTTCATCAAGTTGAAAGATCCGTGAATATAAAGATAAGTTTTCAAATTTTAGACAAGATTTTTAAACAAACTGGGTTGTTTGCTGATTTTTAATATGCAGTCAACGAGTCTATATCTCTGAATTTTAAATGCCGAGTATATAATATTCTGAACAGATCTTTGGGGAAAAATGTAATTTTCCCAACAAACCACAGTTTACCATTATTTCTTAATTCATTACTACCACCAAGTGGATGTTTCTATCAGTGCATATGGCAAAATAAGAACCAGGAATGAAAGTACGACTCAGAAGCGTAATTGAAACGCGTCAAAACTTTTTCTTCTAAAGTGAGAAATTCCAGTAAGGTGTAATAATAAACAACCAAACTGACGCATGATTAAACAGACTGCTAATTGAATAGATATAGTATGACTTTAACGATGGTCGAAGGAGGGGGAAAATCGAAATAACTGACAAACTCCGGAGAACAACGAAAACAAGACCAAAACAATACATGCACTACAATTAAAGACTAATAACATGCACAATCTCAAGAATTGTTTCCGGATAAATTAAACAATAGCTAAAGCACGTAAGTAGACAGTTTCCACAAACATACAGACCAGAACCGTCAAGAAATAATAAATTCATCAATGTATTTTAATGATTATCATTTTTGTAATATTCATTTGTTGTCATTTTTCCCTTTCTTCTTTTCGTGATATTCTATATTTTGCATGTTTGGGTATTCTGCATATATGTTTCTGTCTATTTTTTTTTTATAGATAATAGCTCTTTCTAAAAAGCCTTTGAAACTTTTACCTTTGTCTTTGGGTAACATAATTCCTTTAAGTTACGACATAATATTCAAAAACATCCGACATTGTTTTTTTTTTCAAGTTAGTGTAAAATTTGAATGGAGTGTGTTACGTCACAATCATCGATATGTTCCTATTGAAAGGAAAAATGTCAGACAAAAGTGTAATTTTAACCCATGAATCTCTTTCTGGCTACCCCAATATCGTAGAAAATGCATTAACAGAGGACCATTCAGAGATCACGTACACTCTTTGACTTGCTTAGATTACAAAACCTACAGTTAACCAATTGATTTACAATATCAAGCAAGCAATGGTAAAGAAAGTTTTGAAGTCACACCAGAAAACACTTTCTACCTGAACACCGAACAATAATCTTGATCAGCATTCCTCTTTAAATACATCACAATCCAAAACATTTCTCCTACATTTGCCGAAATTTGAATATTAGACACATGTATGTTGAAATTTGATGCCAAAGTGCACACATACGACATCTATTATCATAGATTTTTATTGAATTTTGTGTATGAACAAATGGAGAATATAGTCCTTGACAGGTAACTACAGATGCTTTAATATCAGTGATTTGATGCACCATTATAATGAAAAAAAAATGATACAAATGTTTTAAACAATTAGCTAAAAATTGAACAATATGTAAATTATGCATAGTAATATTTCCTTGACTTGCGACAACCATTCTCGTATACCCTGTTAAATACATGTAATTACAGTTCTAATCATTAATAACATAACCCTCAAGCAGACAATGGAAACAGATATACCAGAGATTATGACTGGTCTGTTTGGTCATAAGGTGGTCTGCATGCATGAGACTTACCCAAATACTTTTTAGATGAAAAAAATTCAATCTCTCACTGAAAAAACACAAAATTTATCTTTTCAAATATTGTTAGGATGATGCTAAGTTAGATTTTGCCATATCAGATTGTGTGATGTAAGATAAAAATAATTTTTGTTATAATGCTGTTGTTTTTTTAAAGTAAAAATACAAGTTTAAAACTTAACAGATGCTTATTTTATACTTATATTATATTATATTTTGACATGAATTTTGTTCATAAATATGTTACCGAATCTTCAAAAAGCTTCTCTGAGACTTACCGTCATACTTTTTATATAAAAAAATCATTTTCAAACATTTTAGGATGATACTTGTTAGATTTTGCCATATCAGAATGTCCAATGTAAGTTAAATATGATTTTTGGTATAATGCTGTTGTTTTTTAAAAGTAAAAGCTACTAGTTTCAAAATTGACGAATGCTTATTGATACTTACATCAATGTTTTACATCATATAGAAACCAAATATTTCAATATAAATATTTTATCATTTTTTCACAGACTGTGATTAACCAATAACAATAAAATAATAAAATTTGTAATGGAAATCTAAATTATGAAAAGCGGAAATTGTTTGATGAAAGAGGTAGTGAGTTAACTGTTAAAGATTTGATATTTAATATAATGTCATTTCTAACCTGTAATTCTAATTAAGTTTTAGAAAAAAATATATACACATGTATTCATATATATTTATGAAAGAAATAAAATATTAATTACGCTTAGACAGATAAAAAATATTATGCTAACAAATATTTGTAAAATTACTGATAATATATAAACTATACAAAAACAAACAAATATATAAAATTGTGAGTAAATATGTTTAAAAAACCATAATAATACTTTAAATATTTAGCAGAAAGTAAACATTATAAATCAGCAGTTATAAGTATTTGATAAAACTAACAAAAACAAGTATTTTTATATTAAGTCTTTGATTTCTAATAAAAGAGGCGTTCTAAATATGCTTTTAAATATAAAATACATGTAAAATATCAAACTGCCATTAAAACCAAAATAATAGATAAATCTGAAACAAATGTCCATAGTAACTGAAAACCAATCCATCCTAGATAATAGAATTCTGGTGGTCATTGGTGTACATGTATGTAATGTCATTTCTAAACTGACATTCTTATTTTGCAGAAAAAAACTGGGGAATTTTTAGTTGAGATGGTATGCGCGGATTACATAAACATAACAAGACTATAAGGTCTACTGGTTGATAACTACTGATAAGTCTTCCTTTTCTTCTAATAAAATGGAAAAAATGAAATGACTTTTACGTATGGTTTGAAGCATGTGTATATTGAGTACAATTTTGAAACCCGATTTCTTATAAAATATGTTTTTCAGCACCTAATTCAAAATCCATGTTCAGATGTACAGGAAAGTGCATTTTTGAGTGTACACATACAGTGTTCCATTTACATGTACACTGTTTAATTTATATGAAAAGTGTTCAGTTTACATTTTCAGCCTTCAATATATTTTATAGTTTCAAATAACCGATAAACTATATCCGTAACTTCAAATATAAACTTGTATATTTGTCGAAAATCGTTTGTAAGATATGTGTGTACTTGCATATTAAATTTAAAACTGACGGCTATATACTTTCAATTTAAAATGCATTATTTTTCGTCCGTTTTTTTTAACTCCATGACCAATATGGCATTGGCTGTAACGGGCGTCCGGAATCTAGGTCTTGTACGTAAGGACTAGGGCCGTATGGAACAGGAGGCGGGTAAGGACCGTATGGAGCATATGGTGGACGTTCCATTTGATAAGCCCTATTGTCGTAACCATTAGCCATGTAGTCTCGCCCTCTGCCTTTCTCTAAGTACTCTCGGTCTTCGTATCTCTCGTCCCCAATGTAGAATCCAGCTATGACGTAGAATATAGCAGTGATGATGGCACATCCAACTCCGACCCAACCTAAGGCATACGACCAATCATAATCTGTATCAGTGGCTGTTTGTATTTCCTAAAATCAAAATAAATTCTTTTTCAAAACACTCGCTTAAGCTTATCGACTAAAAAATCATAACTTCTAAAAAAAAAACTCATAAAAAAGAACAGTTATGAAGCATCTCAGAATTTTAGTCATAAAATAAGATCAAATTTACATGTTGCATGCAAGGGAAAAAATACCAAATTTTACAAAATTTGATGAGCAGGCGAACAATTGTTATTTTTAATTTATTAAAATGAAGAATTGCGGGCAAAATTTCAACATTTTTGCAAAACGAAGCGAAAAAAAAGTTTTTCTTAAACTTTACATAGTCCAAAAATAGGAGCGGCAAAATCCAAAGACAAAAAGATCAATATGGTGTATCATTGTACACTTCATTGATACAAAACAGCTTTAAAAGACTGATTGTAAGCATTTTTTTCCCTTGTGGATTGTCAGAAGAAATACTAATAATGTATAAAATTACCGAGTCCCATTTTTTGAAAAATTTCATATTTCCGACCTCGTCTTCAATTTTTCTCTTTTCAAGATACTCTGCTCCATGGAAAAACGCAATTCCTCCGGCGACGAAAAATGCTGCAATAGAAAGCAGGAAATTAATGAAACAATTTTAAAGTGTAACTAAGAATACCGTATAAATACAATATTTTAAGTACATGTACATGCGTGTCTAAAAACCGCACAGGGAATTCATGGTCAAAACAAAGTTTTATGTAAGCACAGAAAGCTATACAACATTTCTCCTTCTCCTTTTCTCTATTCTTTTTTTCAGATTATATCTGAGAAAAATACTTCTGTCTCTTATTCTCAAATGAGAAAATGTAGTTCAGCAAATAAGATGTTATCCCTTTAAGATTAGGTCCTAAAGTTAAAAATACTTACCGACTAAAAATGATAGAAAGCCTGCACTGAAAGCCCATTTAGATCGTCTACTACAACTTAAAGGTACAAGTCCCACAATAAATGTAACCACCAGTAAAAACAATGATACTGCAATAAAAGCTATACAGGTTCTCAATAAATCTGAAAGAAAAATTGTCCTACTGTAATATAGGCAATAAACATATTCTTAGTTCAAATGAAAGTAAAATATTTTGACATAATAGTCCCCAACAACATCAATAATAGTCTGGTGTTCATTTTTTCCTTCATTTAAATAGACTGTTCTAACTATAAATTATAAATTGAACATGTTACACTATGATTAATGATAATGAATTCATATTATATGTAGTCATGTGTCAGGGTAAAACCATAGCATTACTGAATTGTATCATTGAAATCGCTAGACACAACACTGGTGTTAAATATTTGCGGTTTGGCGGTAGGTTAATCTAACAACTCTATTTAAAAAACTTACGAATTAAGGCTGTGTATTCAACACAATAATTTCTTAAGCATATAAAATTCTACCCACTTACGTATTCTAGCTAGGAAATTATCTGACAGCTCATTTGATGTCGCATCAGGAATGTCAAGGTCAACCTTGAAACAATCGGAATCTACCACATCTTCAGCTTTTGATATAAATGCTGTAATATAAAAAAAATGAAATTAGAAGACAAATTTCATTATAGGCGCTTACCTTAAAAACAACACTTTTTTGTTTCTTTTACTTGTCGTATTATTTTTTTCTTTAAATATATACAATTGTTATAACGTATTTTGTAATTTCAATACGTTGATCTTCAATCCGTTAGAGAATACATGTATATGTTTTATTATTATTGGTATTATATGCATTCAATTATCATATCATTCAGAAAATTGTTTTCTTTTTCATTAAATCGATTGAAATTTTATTAGACAACTATTTTTATTTTTTTTAAATAAAAAATTAATATAAATGGTTACTAAAAAACTTTCATAGGTATGTAAAAGCATTCGGAGATTTAAATCTGGTTAAATTATGAATAATAATGGTACCATTATATCATAGATCTTCACTCAAAGTATATGTAAATTAAAATTAAATACTTTTATTGAAATTTACATTCTAAACCACTTGATGTAATATGATGTCAAATAAGGTCGATTGCAAAACTGGAAATAAAAAGATTTTTTTTAAATATAAAGCGAGGTCAAAATATAGAATTTCTTAAGTACAAAATATATTATAGTGCATAGTTTGGACCTTCTCCCACATGGTGTTAGATGTCAAATAAGTGGATTCTAAAATAACAGATGTTTTCGGTAGAGCCACTACCACTACTGCTGTAAGGCTGTACATGTATAAAAAATACGTTGACTCATACCTCGAATCCTTAAATCTCCACAAATGTTTTAGTAAAACTATAAAAGACAACAGGTGTTAGAAAGTAAAGTGTAAAAAAAAAATAAAATAATCATGGATTAAACTGATATGAACTACCTTCAAAGTATGGAAAGCCAAAACGTCTAGAGGCCATGTTTTAAGGGAATACGATACAATAGCAGGGGGGAGATAATGACGTCGCCAAGAGATACACATTGTGACGTCATAGCACCCTTCAAGAAAAACCTTTATACCATTCTTAAATTTGGGATTTTTCTCAAATAGCTCTGCAATAAGCACATGGACCCCACCTTTTTTCTTTTACAAACAAAAGCTCATTACTTAAAGTTAAGTATACTAAAATTTAAAGAAAAGATCAGTGGAGGATTTTTTTCTACATGCATCTAATGTTACCAAATTATTATCAATATTCCGTATTTGACTTAATTTTGCATAATTTCCTAATTAGTTTATCAATCTTTTTCTTCAGGAATTTAATAGAAGACAATATCTATGTAGTTGTGAATATTTTACAAAAGACCTGGTGAAGTTATCTTTTTTCGTAAAAAAGTTAGAGACTTTTTTGTGGCACTCTGTATAAATGAAAAATTTAGGGTTTTTCGCTCAAATATACCAAAATCAGTGTTGATTATCTTAAAAACTAAGTCATGAAGGTATGTTTTTTTATACATATTTGAAAATTATACATAAAAATTGACCATTTGGTAAATTTTCAGCAAAAATTCAGTAGAGGAACCTTTTTGTATCGTATTCCCTTAAAACGTCAAGTTTCTGTATAAATCCAAATCAAATCAAACAGAACGTCAGTACCTGATATGATTCTTCAACGACAAAACCGGTTTAACCCCCCTACTACTCAGTGTCTGTACCAAGTCAGATTTTCCTCACTCTATGTTATTTCTATATGTTTGTTATTTTGTGTCTCGATCAGAACTAGGCAACTTTATTAAAATTTAAGGACCTGATGAAAATAAATATTTTAACTATTAACCCCTTATTGAAAGAGGTATATCAGATATCAAAGAAAATTGATTCAAAAGGAGCTTATTGCTGGTATACATATGCTTAAAATGTTGCTGAGGACTTAAAATTAAATATTGACATAAATAAAATCGTTTAAAACTAAATACTCCAGAAACCAAGAAATCAAGAAGTGTGCTACTGAATTTGATAATAAATTGTTAAATTCAAAGATGGCCAAGCTTTGTGAAAATAACATTATTCATATAAATATTTTAAATGCAGTGATGAAATAGGGGAGATAGAACCATACCTCTTAAACCCCAATATTGAAAATAGAATACTTAATACAAAGTTCAGAACAAGTGAACACCCTCTCTTAATAGAAGTGGGCAGATATACAAAGATACCCAAGGATGACAAGAAGTGTCCAGTCTGTAAGATATTGGGCAATGAAAATATTTTTCTCACATGTAATATAAATAAAAATTTGAGAAGACTTCTTCTTGGTAAACTAAAAGATGTAAACAATATATCCTCTGATACTTTATTAAAAACCCTGCAACACCCACTGATTTCAAGGCAGTAAGTGTCTTCATAAAACAGTCATTAGAACATTTTATCTCTCAAAAGCAAGGTTAAAGCCATCCGAAATGTTGTCGAGCAGGTTCATAGGTCAGAATGACCAAAAACCTTAAAGCCAAATATCATTTAAGGACAAAGATATATATGACAGATATTTTCCTTAGTTTTTCATTTATTGTTAAACTTTCACTTTTACGCTTGTAATGAAACATTAGCAAAGAAACTTGACAATGTATACCCTCCGGGACTCGAGTTCACCAGCAGAATTTTAAATAAGTGTTCAATACAGCGGATAATTAAACTTTTGTCCCATTTCAAATTCGGACGAGTTACATGTCCTCATTTTCTCATGCATTGATATTATTCATATTAAAAATGCGTATAACCATAATGTCTCCAAAACGAAGTAAAGATACTTTTGGGTGGAGTTGATGATTAATAATTTTTAAAATCCATGGCTTCACTCTGCTGTGCTGTGTGTACCTTAATTGTACACCTTTATGTACGATTTAATTGTATCTATATCAAGTTACTAGTATAAGAACGCCCACAACTGACATTTTGGGTAACACACATTCACATATACTCAAATACATTTAAAAATTTTCACATTCATTTAAAAGCATTCCATTTTTATGTTTCTTTCACTAGATGTTATCCGAGATATTTAAATCCTCATAATAATTCACATAATAATCTCAGAAACTTTTATTGCATCTACATATAAGAGAATTATGAAAAAAACATTTGGATGATTTTAAAGAAATAAAAATCAAGGTTAATATAATTGTAAGTGTAGACAATGGTCATGTAAAAACATACTTCCACCCGGTAAAGACAATGAGTTTCATAAATCGGTGCTCAAAGGCAGATGTGAAGGGACGAAGACTTAGTATTTACATGTAGTTGTTATTCGGGAACAGACAACCATCAGTTTGGATTCTTTGTCTCAATAATATTCAACCGTGGATTTTTTCCTCCATATTGTTGCCACCTTACCAACATATTTTAACCTTATTCTAAAACATTTTTATGAAGTCTGCAGAATAGGAGATGATGGGATAGCTGCCAGAAAGACGATGTACTATATTATCATTATAAAAAAAACATTCAGTATTCGAACTTACAGAGTTCGACACATGAGAGACTTTCATGTTGACACTGTGTACACGAGCTATGTTTTTAAGTCACAGTTTGATGATGGTTTCTCATTAATATAGAATTTTTGTGTGTTGCTTGGCCATAATTGTGCATTTCAAATCAAAAACTGGACTAGCTAATGAATATTACTTCTGAGAGAAAAACCAAAATTCTTCTGACAGAGAAATTTTAAGAAAAATAATAATTACATGGAACAAAATAAGTATGTACTGTTAGATGAAACCATTATATGCAGTAACTTAATATTTTCACGCAATCCTTTTATAAACCTGTTGTACCCTATATAAATTATGACATTTTTTATGTTCTTTCCACAATTTTATTTTATCATTTTAAAGCAATTCTATGGTTTAAGTTTTTTTTACTCTCACCTCAAAACTATATACAAGCTTAGTAACATATATACAATGTATGTATTACTTGTTTTTATTTAGAGATTTACTTTTAGATTATCTGCCTATTTAAACATATAAAATTTACAAAATTCCTTTTATAAGTAACAATAACGGGTACATATATATATATTGTAATAAATATCTGTTATTTCAACGAAGAAAAACTTTAAACAGATGTGTAATCAATTGTGCTAATTTAAACAAATAAGTACACAGTTTAAAAGGCTAAACCAGTTAATACTGAAAATTTAGTGTATCATTTACATGTAAACCTGGAAAGGAAGTATTAGAATCTGAGTTTACTTTATTTCAACAACTTTTATAAACATAAATTTCATTTTGAACTAATAAAGCATAAATATCATCGAAATTCAAAACTTGTGAAAACGTTTTATACACCCGAACTACCCGTATGAATGGCTATCGCCATTTTGAATTTACCATATGGGTGGGGTTTCGTGTTTTAAACTTACCAGTTGAATCGTTCCCTGGGTAACATTCTCTAAAAAGTCCTCTATTTCTGGAAAATGTATATCTGCCGTTTGTCATATAAGCATTTCGCTGCGTTTGCGTTAAATCGTTTCTTTTAACTGTATAAGACAACCAGTAGTCTGTAGCAAACGACACTGCCACAAAAATAATGGTAATAATTGTAAAACAAGTTCCTGCTATTAACATAACAGTTCCACATGTACTTTTTCGAGCAGCCATTTTGAAGTAGCAGACTTTATATTTCCAAATATTACACTACGGGTGGAGCCGAAAACCGAAAGAATTTGTTCAAGGTAGTAAAATGTAGAAGGAAGTCATGTGTTGCGAAGTCCTCTGTTCTAGATGGCTGACTCTGAATAAAGACTTTAAATGTCTAGAGTTACACGTAAATTATTTACTTTAGAATAAGAAAAAACTGACGCTTCATCTCGTTTTTAATCTTTCAATAATATATAATTAGAAAAGGATTTCCAACCCGACGGCCATTGTTCAAAATGGCAATATTCAATGGACACAAAATCAATTGACTTTTTTACCTGATCAACAATAAATAATTGATCAATTTATTGCAATTAGAACAACATTGATCGATAAATCTATAGATGAAATCCCTGCTTAAAATTACTCCTGTGTCAGAATAACAAAGCTGATTAAATATCAAAAACAACAATTGAAGGATTAGCAATTTGCACCTATTCATTACAATCTTTTTTCGCACCCAAATTGTGTTATTAGTTTATCCATTCTTACACTTCTAAAATTCAAATTTCATGCAGCGACACTTATCGAAAGTTTAAGATACCTAACAGACTACAATGACAAAACCCCCTGTCATATTCAATGAAAATGATTTAAAACATGCAAAGGGGACAAGCAAGAAATTTTGGGAAAAGGAAAGCTCCAAAATTTGTTGAAAAACCACGCAGGCTAAAAAAATGTGGTGGGTACAGGCAGGATAAATGTCCAGAAATAAAAAAAATGGTATTATGTAAAAAAAAAAGTTTAGCATACTCATGCCAACAAGAAAAAGGATCTTTGAACCCATAAAAAACTTCCAGGTTCCAAAATCATTTATTTGCACCCCGGAAAAATAAAAGTTAAGTGCTTGCTCTCTAAATATACATTCAATTTATGAAGGAAATTGTTCGTGTCGGTCCGTAAATTGTAGGAAATTTTAAGACAAATAGGCTTTATTTTGGTGAAAATCCTGGCCTGTTGTGCTACGCTTGGAGAAAACTTCTTCATGGTAAAATCTCAATCAAACCACGAGCAATCATATTTTTTTCTTTTTGGTAACTCGAATCCTGACATATGCAGAAATCAAAAGAATGTTTCTTACTTCCCTGAAAAATTTTCTGGAGGCGATGGGTCTGATCGAAAAGACGACCAAAACAAAACGACTCATCAGTTGTGTTCGTGACAAAAAATATTGAAAGCTAAAACAATAAACAAATACGACGAAGAGCATATTCAAATGATGTTTAGTTTAATTATCTCCCCTGAATTTGATATCGATAATTAGTTACATATAACCTTGGTTATAATGTAGACAATCCATAGGCCACCTATAGATTTAGTTTTAGTACCTATCGGTACCTGTAGTTTGAAAAGCAATTCCAAACATATAACTTCTATATCATTCACTACATCTATATAAAAAAGATTTTTCTGTTTATTTTATAACTTACTATCAAACACATATTGCAATTCTGATTTCTTAATCGGTGTTTTGATGTTCCGGTTATCTAGTGGAAAATGAATAAGAACAAAATGCTTTCAACCATGTTTGTGACGTAATAATTTCATCTAACACTGCTATAAACTGTCGGTAGGATTGGCAACCTATGTGTAGTAAATGAACAAAAACTGTGCGTGAACTTTGGGTACAAAAGGTCACCCATGGTCAGATTTATTACTCGAAATCTCTAACCTAAGGTACCATGGATCAAATATCCAAACACACCCATAAATACCACAGGGTTGTTGTCTTATTTCATGAGTACTTTTAATAAATATTTACTGTTACAACGAATATTCTGCGTTTATTATCAATGTCTAATCATCATTTTACCAAGATACGACATTAAACTCGATAATTTGACGAGCGAAGTCAAAAGTTGTCATATTTCGCGTCGAAAGCAACGTTCCTCGTTACTTCACTATTGCCTGTCAAAGGGAAGCAACTCCGATTCTCATTGACTTGTATATAGAAACGTTGCTTTAGACCCGAAATCCGCGAACTTCTGACTTTGCTTGTCGAGTTAAAGAGTTTGATACCGCATCTTGGTACATTGATGACTGGATTTTGGAAGATCATTCATTTTGGAGGAGATTGAGGGCAGATATGAAATACATTGTCACATGGAAGTATTTTTAATTGATTGTAATCCTGGCAGGGGTAGGAAATCCAAAATGACGGCTTATATCCATTTAGGATTTTTTAGTATAAGGACGTGGATAGTGTATAGCACATTGATAATAAACGCAGAATATTCGTTGTAATAGTAAATATTTATTAAAAGTACTCATGAAATAAGACAACAAAGAAATAAAATGAGAAAGAAATAAATATCCAGAAGTCGGTACATCTATATTTTGGTTCATTTCTAGGTATAGTATATAGTTAGAAGAGCGGACGTACTTTCTCATTGATGTGTTGAATTGTTTACTTTAAAACTCGAAAATTCCGTCTAACCACATGACGCCCGTGCTGTGTCATATAGTTAAGCATCTTTCAGGCTAATTTTTAAGGGCAAAAACCTAGCAAACAAAGAATAAAACCACATAATCACAAACCCAACAATGTAAACAGTGCCTTTATTACCTTACTTATTATATTTCAACAATCAAGGATATCCTAACTTTGCGATACATTTTAGGACATATCCTAATTTAAACATCACTTGTTGAGTTATCGTTCTTTGTGTAACTTATTTTATAATATATTGCAAAGTGAAATGTATTTATTGTTTATGTTTAAATTTTCTTTATTGACATTGAATTTTGATTGATACATTATATCATTAATATAAAATAATAAAGTACATTAAAAATCTTTAAAACTTTTTGCATCTTTTTTGAAAGATTACACATATGCAAGATATAATATAAAAAACTTGAACTCATTTTCATTCCCAATATTTTCATGTTAAACTAAGTCAGTTTTTGTCAGGCAGGAGCTGTTATCAGCTCTATAAGATATGCTAAAGTAATTATCAATCAACTGTACGTCATCAGCGTCATAGTAGGCCTCTGAAAATGTTTTCGACATCAGTGGCCAAGTTAATAAGGAGGAAAGCCTCTGGATGAACAGCAGAAACTTCTTAAAAACATTTTTATTTATTATTATGTTTTTTATTATCGGCGGCTATGATGGCCTCAGGTCCTGACCCTCAGGAGACAATTTTGAAAGAGTACCACTGAAGGACCATTCTGCCAAAGTTGAGTCACAGTTTGCCTGTAAGTAATATCAGAGGAGATTTTTTAAAAATATTTCTTTAAACAGAATACTGAATGTAGTAACGGTAGTTATAATAAGGGTTTTTAAGTTCACGTTTTTTTATTACACTCAGACCTAATTACATAAGAATTAGAATATTTATTTCAAATTAAGAGTCCCTGAAGAGTAAGACAATCAAATACAATTGATTAACTTAACTGAAGGCTATCAAATGACCAGTCAGGTATGTTCAAAAATATAGAACGGTCAACAAACTTGCGCAGGCCGGGGCCATCAATTTTAGTATATGCCGCTAAGCGAGTATAAGAGGTATAAGAGATATACACTATGACAGCATACAAAGTAATGACGGAAATTATATTTATCTGTAAATTTTTGCAGTCTATTTATAAAAGAGTCTTAAAAAAAATCGGACCTTAATATTACAGAATATCAGTTCTTATTTCATTTTGTTTACATTTGAATAACTTGAAAAATATTGAGGTATAAACTTTTTTTAAAGATTAAACAACAGTTAAACAGTTGCATTCGAACAAGTAATGGAATTCAGTTCCTATTAACCCAGAATTATATATTCTATTATTTTTTTTATATATTTTTCCACGTTCACGTTTCTAAAGGTATTGTTATACATGCTATTACATCATCTAATTTATGTGATAGAATGGTTCTTTCTTGTGGTAATAATCTCAAGAAATATATTTGAGACTCCTTGAAATGAACTGTAATATTCTCCCTTCGAGGGGATGCTATGAAGTTTAGTGTTTTTTAAGAAGTTGAAAGTAAATTTCAACTAAACGGAATTTCAAGTTTCGTTGCTTGTTCGAGATATTAAGACTGATAGGCTTTATTTTCATGACAATCTTGGTCTGCTATATTCTTCATGGTAAAATCTCAAACAAATCATGGACGGCCATTTTTTTCTATTTAGTAAATCTGTATCTGACTAATAAGAAAACGAATGTTTCCAAAATATGACAGAAATCAAAGAAATCTTTCTTAGTTGCCTAATATTTTTTCATGATTAAATATTTTGTGATACAAATTCTGATGCATGAGATGGGCCCAGTTCATTAATTTACAATCCATCAGCCGTGCTCGAAAAAACCGAAAATGTTGTACGCCAAACCAAGAACCAAATACAATGAATATGTATAACTTAATTATCTCCCCTGAATTTGACACTTAAATCATAAAGAAGTCTATATTTTTTATTCATTTCTAGAACTTTCTGATACTAATACGTACTAAATACATATAAAACTAGATTGAGTTAGTCGGAACCAACTATCCCCGGATTCCCACATGTTGTATCTCTTTGCACCTTTTTCACAATCATTATACAGGCCCAAATTTTTGGAAAATCAAAATTCTAAAACCTTATTGCACATCTACACAGTGTGTGATAATAGTAAATACTGTATAGAAATTAATTGCATAAAATGAAAAAAGAAAGAGGAGTTAATGTCACTAGTTTAAATTTCAAAGTTTTTGGAATTCGATCCCGATGGGACCCAATTAATTTTTGAAAATAAACTTTCTAAACCTAATTGCACATCTACAAACAGCATATGTGACAATACTAAGTAGAAATTAAATGCATGACATAAAAATGAACGAGGAGTTTAGGTCACAAGCTTAAATTCCAAATTTTCGAAATTCGACCCCCTTGGGTCCCAATTTTTGAAAATCAAAATTATAAAATCTCATTGAGCATCTGCATACAGTATGTTACAATACTGTATAGAAATTAAATGCATAAAATGAAAAATGAATGAAGAGTTTAGGCTACAAGAAAGTGTAACGGACGGACAGACCGGGACGATAACAATATCCCCGAACATCTTCGAAGTTCTGGGATAAAGATATCGGACGCACTTTCTTGTTATTTGTTTATGTACTTTAAGACCCAGTGATTGGCAAATGTATACGTCTGCCACGTTTATTTGTGCAACATATTTTTTTTGTAGGATTGATTGATTGATTGATTGATTATCTTTTATTCCTCCATAAACATGAAGAGTACATTTTTATAACATTATACCATCACAAAACAGACAAACATATATACAAGACAAACAATATGAGAGTGACTACAATGAAAAGAAAAGTTATTCTCTATATACACTAAATATATTCAGACATACAACTACTGAAAGTTATAAATATGGCAATAGAGGTGGTACTTAAAGGAACCATACAGTTTATACACGTAATCTGCTGTGTGACACATCAGTTCAGCCCATATATCTGATGAGATATCCTGAATGCAATCAGTTATTCCACCCAGTAATGAGATCATAAGTTCATTATCCTCTTGTTCAAAATATTTTATGGAATCTGTAACTGTTAATATGTCAACTATTTTGTAAAACATTTCACATCGCACATCGAGAAAGGCTTTACAAACAAGAATAAGATGTTGAAGTATATCTTCTGTATACATATTACACAAAGTACAATTCGCTGCTTTTAACGGTAAAGACCCTAACTTAACTAGTACTAAAAATTGTTCGTTCATTGTTGGATATAAAGCTGCTAGTCGCAAAAGTCTGTGTTCAGTAAGGTTCGTATGTATATTGGCATAACGTTTTAAATTCGGTCGTTCTTCAAGTGCTGTCCGCCATTTGTTTTCTTCATAAATTTCGATCGTTTGATTTACAATTTTCTTCCATAATAACTTATTTGGAAAAAAGCAATCAGTCAAGTAGTTTTCAAGAAATAGTGTGAGATCGTATTTAGCCAATAGTTCTGTAAAATCGAGAGTAATTGATTTTCCACGACAATCACTGGTAATAACCTGTCCTATTCGTAGATTGAATAATAACTTGTGCATACAGTCAGATTTCGAGCGACACAGACGTCCAAAAAATAGTAATTTCATTTTATCTATATATCCAGTTAACGACCAAAGTCCAAGATTACTAATACTGGATTCAGTAGGACTTCTCTTGTAGAATCTTAACATGAATCGTGCAAAATATCGTTGTGTTGTTTCAAGAATGTCAAGATCTCGATTTGTTAATGGTCCCCATGTTTCACACGCGAACAGCCCGGTTGGTAATATTACTCGTTTCCAGATAATACCGCTTGTAAGTGTGTTCATTCCACGTGGATTAAGTCCAACAGAGTAAAGCGAATGTAACTTTTGTTTCAATTTTTTTGGCTACATTTTCAGATCGTTCAAAAGTATTTCTTTCCGTATCAAGCACTGTTCCAGCGTAAGTTATCAGCCTTTTCCATTCAATCACACAATCACCTAGTTTAAGAGAAATTAGTTCCTCCTTTTCACGACTGTTTTATGTGAAAATTTCAATGCACTACTTTTTGACGCATTGTATTTCAATTTCCATTTAATGGCGTATGAATCGACGACATCGAGTAATTTCTGACAACCAGTGATTGTAGTGCTCAGAAGCGTAGTGTCATCTGCTAAGAGAATAGAGGGAATTTGAAGACCACCAACGTTTAGTCCACAGTTAGTTGATAGAAGTTCGTATATCAAATCATTAATGAAAACTGAAAATAGCCAAGCAGACAAAACGCGACCTTGGCCAACACCTTGTTTGATCCGAAAAACATTACTTGTCAATCCGTTAAATTGAACATGTGCTGTTATGCTAAATGATACTCATGGGTGTTAATCATAATTAAGTATCTTTAAGGTTAATATCTTAATGGCAAAAATCGAGCATTGCAAAAAAAAATTCAGTATATGTGGTCTTCCCGACCCACCAAGTCAGGGTTTTGTATCCATGCACGTTCGTTCCTACAAACTTCTGACATCACACATTCATATTTTGCGGGTCGAAAGTGAACGATTTTCATTGGTTCTTCTCAAGGTCACAAGAGAATCCATTTGTGTAGTAGGTAGAATTTTCTAGGTCACACACCAGGCGGCGATATTTTCGACCCGCAAAATATGAATGTGTGATTTCAGGGGTGTTGTAGGAACGAACGTGGATACAAAACCCTGACTTGGGAGGACGCGTTATTCCAAAAGTCATCAGTATATTTCGTAATCATAGGAATTTAGTTTTTAAATGTTACTAATTTATATATTGTAATTTACTGATATATGTCTAAATTTTAAAACTGAATTGATGTGTGAACCGGCACCCTGTGGGTGAATCATATCCGGATGCTTCATTCGGGATCCGTTTAGGAGGCTCTTTTTACGAGGAATTGAGATGTTCCGAACGGTATAGAGGCCATAAGATTTCAGAATCCCGCACAGTCCCGCGGACGGATTTCTTTTCGGCAAATTTCATATGAAAACCAAAAACTATTTCATATTTACAAAACTTCGATTAATTATCAAGAATTCAATGAATATGCTTGCCATTATCAGCAATATATAATTATATGTCTTGAAATTGAACAAATAATTTATAAATATAAAAAGAACCAGGGTCTGTATTGTGACGCGTGATCTGAGTAGTAGTACAGTGTCGAGTTGTCTTTCTAATCACTCACCGGCCATTTTAGTATTTTAGTTTACAGAAAGATGTTAAGGGGATAGTTCTATAATAAACCTTAAAAATAAATTGCACTAACATATCATTGACCGAATGTAAAATTACTGAATATTACATGTAATATTGAAATGACAACATAAGATTTTCAATTTTATTTAAGTTATATTTAATTTTTCTCTCCAAGTTTACGATAAAAATCAATTATAATTATAGTTGTATACTAATATAAAGGTTTTTGCTAGAATGACAAAGTACTTATAAATCTGGTGAAAAATGTACGTATACCTATAGATTATTTTTCTTGGGCTTAATGTATGTCACAGAATTAGTGAGTACCAAATTGAACGATTACATTTATAGCAGAAATTAACATATTTTCAGTAATCTCAAAGACTCAGCAGACCGAAATCCACCAATTTTCAGAATTTCAACCATTCCTGATGGTTGTACTGGTATGTACGAGGACATAACCCTAATGACAAACTCAGTCTCAACAGGTGAATTGGTAGAACAAGTTGCTTTCTTTAAAAAAAGAAAAGCAATACGTGAACCCACGACTGCTGACTGGTCACCAACATTTGTTGATTTTATTTGCTTTTGATTTGAAATAATTAGCTGTGAATTAGATATTGATAAATATTGATGAGTTTTGTTGTCACATCATCATTGAAAATATGTAATAGTGTGTAGATTATTGCACAAGTGAATAGGAATGTAGATAACTTTTACTTTGTGTTTAATGTACAAATTCCTGATCCTATTGCAATTCCAAATTTCTGCAAACTCTAAAGTGACTAAGGCAAATTGCATTGACTTTGCAACATATGTTTAATCCTCAGGTTGCTATATTTTCCGGCTCAATTCATTTTAACTTTCAAAATTCATATCGACATAATTTGTTTCCTGGATGTTTTTAATTATCCTGCATAATTATTTGAGGCTGTCTGTGACAATCATACATACTTTATTTGTAATGTAAGCAATGAGGACATATAAGATAAGTGTAAATGTTAAAGTTTTTGACCTCACATTTGAATATGGTTTTGGCTTTACCTATCAAAATACCTTTATATATGACTAATAATTGCTAGTATATAAGAGGTGTGCTATGATATACCTTCAAGAATAAAGGAAACCAAATAAATATAAAGAAGAAGTTTGGTATGAATTTCGATGAGATTGTTTCACAAGAGACCTTATAACACCGAAATTAACAGCTATAGGTCACCAAACAGCCTTCAGCAAAAAAAAAAAAAAAAAAAAAAACAAAAAAAAACAAAGCCCATACCACATAGTCAGCTATAAAAGGCCTTGAAATCACAAACGTAAACAATTCAAACGAGAAAAGGAACGACCTGATTAATGTACCCAAAAAGGAACGAAAAATCAAACATGCAACACAGCAACAAACAACATCCATTGAATTACAGGCAGATACATACAGAATGTGGCAGGGTTATGTTTGATAAATATTGGTAAATCTATACTATTTAAATATGTCGCCAATGAAACAACTATCCACCAGACTAAATGAATAACCTTTTGCAAAAAATAAAGACCACTTTTTCAAATAAGATTTATAATACTATAAATTCAGATAACTTATATTAGATATTATACCAATTTATTGGCAACATTGGTACAATAATTAACACTTTTTTATAAACATATTATATGATACAATTATATATATATATATAACTTACGAAAGAACAACACAAATACAAAATTTAAATATGAGTTTATGATATAATAATACATCTTAATAAAAAAAATATTAATGAATTAACACGTTTTAAGAATATATCGGTAAATTATTTCCCTTTTGGAACCTCATTTCATGTTACATAAGTGACCAAAATATCTGGGATGTTCATGTCCATAATTATCAACTAATTTAATTTTAAGACGATAAACAAAGGCGAAGTCTTCAAAGGGTTATTTAATTATATATAATACTGACACATGCTTTCATGATCACAGTTACGCAATTTACACTTAAACGGTTTCTTATGAAGTAAAACAATGCAAACTATTCTCATATTTGCGGGGCCTCGGTGGCCGAGTGGTATAGGTAGTTCGTCATGACTACTACTGATCACTAGCCTGTCAACACTGGGGTTGCGAGTTCGAATCTCACCTGTGGCGGGGTGTGTTCGACTCCGATCTTAATTGACAAGGATTGCCAATTTACCTACCGAAAGTCGGTGGTTCTCCCCTTGTACTCCGGCTTCCTCCACCAATAAAAACTGGCCGCCGCGAAATGGCCAAAATGTGCTGAAAACGGTGTTAAACCCCAACTAACTAAATAAATAAATAAATTCTCATAATTGCAACATATGTTAAAGATGCAGATACTTGAAGACTTTCAAAGTTATTTAAAAACAAAAATAAAAAAGTAATTGAAATTTAATGAACATAAATTCAGATTTAAAAATCTTTTCCGAAATTTCCAAAAACTACCATCAATAAACCAAAACCAAAATTCACGTTTTTGATATATTCGTATATTTCATCAATATCGTCTTGAAATCTTCCTTTCCCGTTTTATGGATATATTACAATACAAAAATTGAATAACAATTACTTATAAAACCTTACTAAAACGGTATGAATTAATTAACGTAGAAAAATAAATACTTCATTTTGGAGGAGATTGAGGGCAGATATAAAATAAACTGTCACATGGAAGTATTTTTAATTTATTTTAATCGTGGCAGAGGTCGGCCCCCTGTGGTTCATATTCGAATAAAACATGTCAGTAAGCAAGAGAGATGATCCCCGATGCAAGGGGAATCGTCTGTACATTCAAAAATTCAAATCTATGCTACAAAAATTAAGAGCTCGACTTCTTTTGGGCCGTCATCACGTAACAACTGCAATTAGACACAATTCAAATCAGAATTTGATTGAATAAGGATCAATGTGTCTTCTAAAAATTTCACACGTCTAGGTCAATAATTTTCTTTAAATGCATAGGTAAAGTAAAACAGGCTATGGTTATCGTTCTTGGTGTGGTTTTTATAAATATTTTGCAAAATGAAATTTATTTATATAAATATCACAGTTGTCTTTCATTACAATAAATATGTATAAATATTTGATATACTGTAAATAAAAATAATCCACATATTAAAACAATTTAAAAACTTTTTGCATTTTTTTTTATAAAGATACCTTGAAAGAATATAATTATTAATAAATCAAATATTTAATTGTGCCCATATTCTCGTCACTATGTTAACTATGTTTTATTTCTAGAAAACGAGAGCATTCACAGGCTCTTCAGTGATAAATAAATATCAAATATCCTAGCATATCTATGCTATCAAATATGACTTGCCTTGGACCAATTACTATGTCAATAAGGAACACCATACGCAATTAAACCTTTATTGACTAACCAATTCAATATGTCATATTGACTAGTCCAATACGGCATGTTGGACAGGTATGTGTCGTATTGGCGTACTTTGCCATTTTGTATTGTATTGAAAGGTTTTATCATATTGAGGCTTATATTCTTTTGTTACTAAATAATTTACAAGTAATTGCAAAATTTTCAATATTTGAAAATCTTCCTTTAATTTGGCTATTTTATAGTCATTTTTACCTTTTATGAAAAAGATCAAATTCACAAAATATACGTCAGAGACTTACAATTGAGTAGGCAGTGCGTTATAATAACATCCTAAGCAAATTACGTTACGCTCAGACGAATGAATATAAACAAGACCCGGTAGTGCCACAGATCCGGAGAAAAATCGGAGATGGGGACGGACGAAAAAAAAAATAAACAACAGAAACATAGCAAAATTTCTACGATAAAATTGTAGTCTTTGATACCGATTTTGCTGCACAAGATGTGCACTTTTGTCGATTTACGACTCATCAGATGTGCCAAAGGCCCACACTGAAAAACAGAAAATAAGAATAATGCAAAATAACTAAAAAGTAAAGCCAAAACCATCTAAGGACAGAGCTACATGTATGCATGAGGAAGATGCTCCTTAGTTTTACCAAAACCTTAATATTTTTGTAACAGTAAATTTAAAATATTAATTTTGAGCTATCAAAATACTGGCAACTCATCTTGTGATACCCTTGGGGATTTTGAACCACCAGCAGCGGTATCGAGTCAGTGGTAATAATAAATTCTTTGATTCTAATTTTGCTGCAAAATAGTTGTCTAAAAAGTCACTACATGTATTTTATTGTTTGCCGGGTCTCACAAGAGTCATTGTCATCAACACTGTCGATCAAGATGTTTAAATCCTACTTCTAGCACCATCCCCATTCAAACAAAATCTGTGGCTGAGGCTATCTGATGGATGGATGAATTATTGTTTAACGTCCAGTGGCAACCAGGTGCATATCAGGACGAGAACATGTTGATATGATAATGAATATGATCCCTGCTTTGTACTAGACCGACACGCTAAGTCGGATTTTTAATGTGCTAGCTCACGAGGTAACTGTCCGCAGGAAGACATATCACCTCACTCGGACACATTATACTGACCCCGAACCGACCACTCTTTGCTCTTACTCCTAGATGCCGCGTGCTTGGCGGAGAAGCAGCAAATTCCAATTTTAATGGCTTTGGTTTGACCCGGCAGGGGATCGAACCCGCGACCTTCCGCACTCGGGGCGAGCACGCTACCACGAGACCACCGAGGCGGTTTGAGGCTATCTGTGTTTTACTTTCTTTTCATGCAGTGCTTTGATATTTTTTCATTTTTTCCTCCGAGATATCTACACAATATTTAGAATCTGAAATTGTCCTACAACATTATTGGATAGCCTTGACACATCTTAAAAAATGAATCATGCAGACTCAGAGCGTCCAAGACCCACACTTAATTTAAATAATTACCTTTTTTATTGATCTATATAACATATAACCTCGGGTTATAAATATTAGTTCCTATCTTATTATGAAATTATTTTACATAATAAATTAATATAACTTTTTTTATCATTTCAGTTTGTTTTATAATTTACTGGCTCAATTTATCCAATCGAGACAAAATTTTAATGGAAAGGTTCTAAGGGGGGTTTCTTTACAGTATTATGTCTATCAGTCTAGATCTTCAAACGATATGGCAGCCGTATAATTAAACATAGAACATTCATATCTATTTCAAAATCTATTATGAAAACCACTTAGCCAATTGAGCTCTAATTTTGGTTTAATGGTCCCCAAGCCGTATCCTTTAAAAATTAGGATGGGAACTGGGACATCGTCTAATATGGTAGTCGTTATTTAAAGCAGAAAAAATAAGCAAAACTATTTTTTTTTAATTATCGGCTAAGCTAATGAAATTATTAATAAAATATTCTCTTAATATATCTACACTTCAAACCCGTAACGATTATAGTCACAATTATCAGCCATCAAGTATTTAATAATCTTTTTCTCTGAAACAGGGCCAATAATTTCCCTTTTAGAATTTTATTCTGAGGCCGGATCTTGAAAAAAGGCCCTCTCAAAGTTGTGTGCAAGGGCCTGGATCTTCACCCACTACAGCAATTGTTTCCAAAAACAAAAATTCTTTTGACAATTTTACCTCGTAAGAGCTGAAGAAATATTGTAAGGATCTGCAGCCTCCATAGGTCAAGAAAAAATGAATAATTCGTAAAACATTTTCTTTAATTTCTAATTGTGTGTAGTAAGCGATAAAAATAAGTAAAACTTATTTAATGTAACACAATGGCCTTTTAATATATTCATTTAACATGTGAGATATGTCCGCTTAGAATTTTATGGATCGTTTGACAAAATCTGCAGCTCTTTCTCCGATCATCATCACTGCAGCGTTTATTAAACCAGACGGAAGATTTCTAAGAACTGAGGCATCAGCGACTCTTAGATTCCCGATCCCCTTGACTCTGCAATGAAAATTGAATAATTGTTTTTTAAAAGCAAGAACAAAAACTTAGATCGGTAAAAAAACGAGTAAGGCATATACGCAAGAAAAGTAACATCATAAACGTAAAAATTTTATACTTTGCTAAAGATAAAAACTGAAGTGGTTTGTGACCAATTTCATTATATAGTGTTCATTATCAATGACCAAACCCCTTAGTGTTTCTCTATCCTTTATACAAGTGGATTTAGAGTGTGGTGGTGGCTATGATGTGTAGGGATATAAGGAGATTCCGGAGTCTCCGGTTTTAATTTCTTTTCTTTTCAAATTTGTAATTGTTCATTTCTGGTGTAATTGTTTATTTCTGTCATTTCATTTCATATTTAAAAAAAAATTCATTCAATTGATTAAATAAAATTCTAAAAATATGGACATTACAGAGCTGAAATTAAAGAACATTCAAAATTACTACATGGTATTTTATATCAAATTTTATAACGGAAAGAAATTATTTCAATATTAAATCTAGAACAGTACAAAGTTCAGGAAAATCGGAAATGATTAATTCCGAATTTAAATGATTTTATAGTTAAAGGGTGTACGTATTATAGAAATAAGAAAAAGCCTTTTGATAAACTATTTACTTTCAGGCGGGTTGACCTTATTTTGGCTAGCCTGTTTACGGCCGTTTGTTTTCCTATTGCTCACAAGCGTACTCGATGAAGGTTTATCCAGATATGTGCGTCGAACTCAAGGAATTTAGGTACCCGAGTTTATTTTACATCTGTTTACATATAATATACTAAAGGTAAAGGGTCAATATATTAAAAAAACACACACAATTACCATTCAGTAATTACCTTAAGAATGGATCCACCACAGTCGTTGTATCAGCCTGGTTACCGATTCTACAAGTACCTCCAAAATGTCCACCTTGGAATGTAAAATGTCGGACCATACAATTCCAGTAGGCGTCAGTATTAAAGAACAATTCGCTACAATGACCCTTTAGATCATGACGTACTAATTGTGCATCAATACTTCTCCATGCCTTTGTCTTTTCGAATTTCCTTATGTATCGAATTGCTAAAGGAAAACAGAACAGTCTTAACAGACAGGATGTTTTTCTGTGTGAATTTTTCATTGCGAATACCTTTTCATATAATTTGGTTATCTTTGATACTTACCACTGTTTCGCTCTGTTTGGAGTATGTGACCGAATCAGATCACCTCAGAATATTAAAAAAAACATACACGCACAGAAAAAGGTCTTGCATGATTTTATCGGTATAAGGAATTTATACATTTTTAAAGTAAAATGAGATTTTATAAATAAATACTTACCATCATAAATTCTGAGTATACCATTTGCGCATGTCAGCAACAGCCGGAATCCCCAAAACTAAAAATAGCTATTGTATGGTACCACCCAAGCACCTGTGTGAACCCCAAACCTCTATACATCCATTATATTTCCCAAAAAGGCAAGCATGTAGGAAAAAGGGGATGAAGGGGAGGCTGGGAGGGACCTTTAATTTATGATGGTAAGTATTTATTTTAT
Organism: Mytilisepta virgata; assembly: GCA_028015205.1. NCBI lineage: Eukaryota > Metazoa > Mollusca > Bivalvia > Mytilida > Mytilidae > Mytilisepta > Mytilisepta virgata. The sequence goes on from CM051521.1 coordinate 82,634,082, forward strand.
AAAATCTCATTTTACTTTAAAAATGTATAATTTTATCGTAATAAATACGTTACCACTATAAATTCTGAGTAATTGAATCTAACGCAAAGCTGAATCCCCTGAACCCGAAGATGCAGGTGGAAAATTAATTCTTTGCGCAGCAACAATAGGTCTCAAGGAAAACAGGCTTTGAGCTTGGGAAGCCATAGATTTCAGATAATAGGATATGAAGGAATTTTCATTCCTCCAAAAACCTGCAGAAAGTACCTCATCAATTGAGGCATGATTGAAAAGGCCCAAGATGTAGAAATAGCTCTAACATCATGAGGCTTGACATTAAAACTGTCCAGAAGGGCTTCATCAGAAATCTCATATGCTAGACTGATAGTCCTGCTGATCCAGGAAGAGATAGTTTTGACTGATAAATCAATAATCCCTTTTTTAAAAGGGATAAAGAGTCTAGAGTTACGAGATTAGCGTAAACTCAATGTCCTCTGCAAATAAATAGATAAGATTCGAACAGGACAAAGCAAGCTTGAATCAGAATCTGGAGGTAGAGTAGGAATTACAACCGGCTCAGCTCCTCTAAGTGGCAATTGATTCTTTGCCATAAAGACTGGATCGGTTAATAAGGTGACTGAGGACTTGTCCCTTGAAAAACGGAGACAAGCTTCTGATACCGAAAAAGCATGGATCTCGCTTCTTCTTCTACCTGAGGCCAAGGCAAGAAGAAAACAACACTTGTACGATAGGAACTTGAGATCCACCTGGTCAGCCGGCTCAAAAGTTGAGGACTTCAAGGCTGATAGAACTAAACTGAGATTCCACTGAGGGAATAGAGTTCTCTGTTTGGGCCGTTCAAGACAAAAATTACGGACCAGAAGAGAAAGGTGTTCATTACTCCCAAAATCTTCACCACCAGCCAAATGGATGGTGCGAGAGATAGCAGATCTATATCCCTTAATAGTTGAGGGAGTCAAACCTCGAGAGTCAAACAGGAAAGTAAGAAAATCAGCTAATTCTTGTACAGTGATTTGGAAAGGATCGATTTCCCTTGGAATACACCAATCACTGAAAATCTTCCATTTAGCGTCATAGACGATATTGGTTGATTGCCTAACAGCTCTGGTGAGGTGTTTGGCTGTGCCTTCAGAAAATCCTCTCTTTTCGAGGCTATCCCTGAGAGAAGCCAAGCGCAAAGATTCAGTCTTTCCGGATTCTGATGCAGAATCTTTCCCTTGTGTTGGGAGAGAAGATTTGGTTTTACCGGAAGTACCAGAGGATGGGCACAAGACAGACGTAGAAGATCTGGGAACCATGCTTGTCTGCACCAAGCTGGAGCAATACGTATGATCTGACATTCTTCTGAAGCAATTTTCTGAAGGACGGCAGGCAGAAATCTGAAAGGAGGGAAGGCATACGCAAACATTCCCTTCCAAGATATTGTCATCGCATCTACGGCCCACGCTTTTGCATCTGGAACTGGAGATACAAAGGTGGGCAGTTTGTGATTTAGACTGGTTGCAAACAGATCTACCAGAGGAGAACCCCATTGAAGAGTTATTGCCTCGAACACTACTGGGAGAAGTTCCCACTCTGTATTGACAGGAGTTAGACTCCTGGAAAGAGAATCTGCCAGGATATTGACTCTGCCCGGAATGTGTCTGACTACCAGTAGGATATGGAGCTGAAAGCAGAGAATCAGAATATCCCTTGCTACGAGGTACAGATCGTGGGAGTGAGTGCCGCCCTGATTCTGTAAATAAGCAACTACTGTTGAGTTGTCCGTAGCAAGAGTTACTTGTTTGTCTTTGAGAACAAACTGAAAATGAGACAGCGCAAGAAGAGCCGCTCTCATTTCTAATAAGTTGATATGCTCTTTCCGGAGGTCTGGGGACCAGATTCCGGATACGGATTGACCCTCTAGATAAGCCCCCCAACCTAGGTTGGAGGCGTCTGTGTAAAGAGTCAGATCGGGGACATGAGAGGACAAAGGAAGGCCTCTCAAAACGTTCTCCCGATTTGTCCACCACAGAAGATGAGACATTGGGACCCAATGTTGATGTAGGTAAAACTGAAGCGGACGAATATGAAGTCGGCCGACCTGTGATGGTCTGGAATGGACTGTTTATGTCATTGAATGACGACATTTTAATTAATATTTATCTAAAATTAATTGAATGTAGATAAATATAATGTATCTAAAAATAAATGGGGATATCAATAATTAAATAATATTAATAATATTACAGTATACACAAAGTTTGTCAAACCATAAATCGTTTTCATCTGTGTAAATCCGAAAGCGGATTCAGTGCGCCCCCTAAAAAAGCCATGTTTCTGACAATTCATATGAAATTTTAGCATAAAATCTTCCAAAAGATTTTTCGCCTCGCTCAGTTCGGCGCTAAATCAGTCAATACCATATTTCAGCGCCACTAACGTCAAACCCTGCATCTGCGCCTGGGGTTCTATCCCCGGTTGGTGCGGTATGTAATTGGGAGAGACAAACCATGCTCTACTGTTACACTACACTGCACAAAGTTTGCAAAAATGAAATTGGAAGACTGAAAGAATTTATTTCTGCAATAATTAGTGTAAACATTTTATTTAGAAAAGCGAAAGTGTGCATTTTATTTGGGGTCCTTACATTCCTACAATTTAGACGATACCACCTTTGGCGAACTGATCCCTTAATCAAAATGCAGGTGTCGAAGTTTATTTTACACATTTTTATTAAAAGTGAGCTTTAAACTTCATAACATTACTTTTATCAATATTTTAAATATCCTATTAGGGTAAATGTTTTCGGATGTTTTTTGGATTGTGATTTTACAGACCTCTGTTTTGTTTCTATTTTCCTTCGCCGGATATTTGCTACTGATACATACCATTAACAAACGTTTTGACGTCTGCTGGATTGGACAGGTAGTTAGGATCTATAATCGGATATTCAAAAGGATTTATACCGGCAAGCCTTATTACTCCTTTGCTCTTAGGGTGAAGTAACCAGAACAACACCTGAAATCCTGTTGGAACAACTCTTTCCAAATGTACTTTGATGACCTGAATAAACATTATATGAGGTCTTACTAAAATTATAAACTGAACGACCAGAAAGATACTCCTGAAATTGAAAGGCACAAACATATGACAATGAAATAACCATAATTTTCTTTCAATATGGTTTTATTCTAATTTATATATTATATATGTAAGGGGTCTCAGAGACTTCAATATATAATTTATATATGAAGAAATTTTGATGCACATTTCATTTTAGATCCACTAATTGCTTCTTTCAGTCACTGCATATAGATCTAACAACACTCCATTTTACTTTCTGTTATGACCTTCCAAATCAGCCAATCAAATTTCAGCCTTTATGATTTTGAAGGCATCAGCCTTATGAAAAACCCTCGAGGATTCTCATTGGGTCATCAGAACAGAAAGTAAAATGGAAAGTTGTTAGATCTACAAAGCAAATTAAAATGCCAAAATGATCCAAAAATATTAAACCAAAACCATCTTTGCATAAACTCCTTAGTTTTCACAAAATTATATATATATTTTTTTAATTTCAAGCTGGTATCAAAACACGGAAAATGGGGAGAGGAGGGGGGGGGATTTCAAAAACGGTTTGTTTGTTATTTATAATGTTTTTTCACGGTTTTTGGCTTTCTAATGTTTTCGTCACGGGCATACGTGATAATGTTAATCCTAAAATGCGCATTGTAACCGAGAAATATATTTTACTACTGCTGAATAACAGACATTGCTTCGGCGAGGTCAAGATTTTAGATTTCAGATGATATAGTTTGGAATTCTGTTTAAAAAAGATGTAAACTCCCTCATGATACATGTAGTTTAAATTACCAAAATTGTTCTCGGTTAGATCCTTATGTCGTTTAGTTTTGTGGCTGTTACGCAGATGAGCCTTAAGTTTTCAATTTTTTGCATAAAAATCTATACGGAAAAAATGAATCATGATTTTTGAGATGAAATTTGCGATTTCCTTCTGAATTATACAAATGTATAACCTTTTGCTATACCAACGATTTGCCAGTAACCGTGCCAATAAACATATAAATACATGTAACTTACAATTTCTCAAAAGTCCGTTTGAGAGAGCAGAGTAAATTGAAAGATACAAACCTCGGGTTTCAAGTTTGCATCACGACTGGTAATCTGTGGCTTACTGTATGCTAATCCAAGGAATGTTAACTGAATATCGGGAATCTTCTGTTTGGAATGCTTGTTATGAGATCCAATGAAAACGTTCCCATCAGCCCCATTCGTTCTATAAATACCTATAAAGGAAAATTACAAGAAATGCAGAAATAAAACAAAGTAGGAAAGAAAAAACGCAATGCAAATCTACTGTAAAAATATATTCAGGTTGAGAGATAAATATCTCTTAATGACAAATGTTACCCCTTACAATGACGACACAGCTTGTCTTAAGGATGGTCGCTGGTCATGTTTTGGTCTTTTTTTCAGATTTTCGGAATCCTCGGATTTTATTCATTTCTTAAACAAGAAATTTTTTGCCCATGAACCCCCACTTTTTCTTTTATAATTCAATCATATATACCTTAAAATGGTATTTGACAAAATTTTATGAAATCCTTTTTATTTTTTCATAAATCATGAACTTGACAATGCAAAGACAATGAAAAATCCAGAGAAAACCCATTTCCTACAAATTTTCAAGGCCTCATAGCTCTAAAATGAGCACATGAACCTATATTTTTTTCTTGCTTATTTGTTTACTATTCATATGTTCTCTCAAACTAAAACACCTATTTCAAATCCTATTTATTTCCTATTAGACCAGCGATCATCCCTAACTCTATTCTAAGTTTTATAAATTGGTGGTTCATTTCTGAAGACCTGTCAGTGTTTTGGATGCCTCATACATGTCATAATTAAAATCTTTTCTTATAGTAAAAATCTATAGATTTTACACGTTTTATCGTCATACAAGTTGAAATCTTGAAAATGATATTTTCTGACTATAAATCAATGAAAAAAAAACAAAGATACTGTTTCCATATATTTTATGGGGTTTGAAAACCCTTAACTTATTACACGTATTAATGAATATATTTTTGGATTGTTGAAACTTTTCATACCATCTCTATCAAGAACATACTCCAATACGTTTTCGCTACTCGTGAAATTTATATTCAAACCAACTTTAGTTGAATATTGCATATACATCCTCGGCTGATCCTGAAGATTTTCTCCAACGGGTAAATCAGCATTGACAGGAATCTAAAAGATAAAATGAACGTCAAAAATTAAATATAATGTCACGTTGAATACCGATTAAACGGATACTAAGGGACAGTATCAAAAGTTCAATGTAAGATGACCCCATCCCCTGTGAACTTAATTTGAAATATATTGATATAGAGACTATATATTAGAAATAAATCATATTATCAAAATGAATTTCAGCAATTTACCATTTACCTGCTTGTTTCCAGGTTTATTTTGTTTTTAGTGCTCAAACTGTTTTAGATGTGAGAATCGCCGTCAACTATCAAGTATTTGAAAGTAATATTTGACATGTAGCTTTTTTGACCCCCAAAACCGTGTGAATTTTAAAAGTTTCTTATGCAACATCGATCTTTAAATTGTATGTCGTCCCTAAGTTCGCAATACTACAGAAATTTTAGACAACATGTTAGATACACATTCTTTTATCAAGACGTCTAATGATAAGAGCTTTTAATAAGCCGAAATAATGAGAACTTTGTGAATATTAAAACCGGTAAATTTCAAACAATCTCAAAATAAATGAAATGCAAAATTCTGTAGTTATTCTAATATCATGTCGTTGACAAAGCAATGGTTACTTAATAAATACCTTTCTGCCTATCAAGAAGTTATTAGATTTTCGAAGTCTATAGTTCTTTTTTTCCCTTATCAAATTAAAATGCGTATTTCGCTGATTTTAACAATGATTTCAACAAGAACATTTTTGTTTTACGCATATACAAGTAATAAACTTTATCACAAAATACCGAAATAAATTGATGCATTGTCTGGCCATATCGTTGACTGACAGCTCATCAGCAGTGCTCTAGATCAAAATGTTGGAAAACCGGTTAAAGATATAATGATAAAGTAATAAGCACAACCATCAAAAACCAAAACAACCTACCTGTAAAGATTGCAGATGTGTTCTCGGACCAACCCCAGACAAAAGTAAGATCTGGGGAGAACCAATTGCACCGGCAGACAATATAATCTCCTTTCTGGCATAAATCTCGTATCTCTTCTTGTATTTATAAAGCTCAACTCCGTAAGCAACCCCGTTCCTTATAAGCACCTAAAATTAATCAGATTCAATATATTACATAGATTTAACATAGTCTTCAAATTATATCTACTGTTTTCTTTTAAAAACGGAATTTTTAAGTAGTTTTTTTTTAAATAAATTATATCGAATAAACACACTACTTTCACAATTAACCGATGCACGGTTCAACCGATCATGGACAATCTACTAACATAAATATAAGTCTAATCTGACAAGGTCCACGGGATAAAGATACATTACCAATTTAAGATGAGAACACAGAGAGGACAACGTCTGTTCGTAGAATCTTAAAACCGGAATAAAAAAACGGTTAAAATCCTGAAACAGTAACTGTAACATTCTACAATACCAAGTTTGATGAAGTGAACGTGCAGTTTAAAAAAAAAAACTTCATGGCATCCCTATAAACTAGTTCACAATTGCCAACACATATATCAGCTGTATAGAAATATCTAGAAACCTTCTTACGTTCAACGATTGTTGAAATATATGCATTGGACTGGATAAACCTTGAAGCCTCTAATCTGACGTCATACGGCCCATTTTTTTCTGGGTAGATGAACGTCGGAGTGCTCTCCATAAATAAAACTGGGAAATATTTTGACTATATTTGTCAATGTTTTTCAAATTAGTGGAGTATATACGGTTTTCTTGGTAGAAAAATACGCGTAAAATAGTGGATATTTCGTCAGAGGATTCTCGGACGAAACATCATTTTGAATGTAGAAATGACTTACTTTGGTCACACGACTGTTGGTATTGACTTGAAGGTTTTTCCTGCCGAGTACTGGACGGATGTAACAAGTCATTCCATTACAACGCCTACCATTCCTTACACTGATTTGCATTGGACAGTAACCTGTTTAAAGGATCAGATAAGATATATTTGGGTATCTTTTATGTAATTCTGTACTACATTATGCTGTGTATTTTTTGGCAATTGATAATAAAATCTACGAATAATATTCTTAAATGCTTTATTTTATATAAAACCAAATGATATACATCAGTCCGAGATTTTTAGGAGGTCAGAGTGCACTCCATACAAAACTTGGTATTTTTTTCCCGAATTTTCCATTTTACACCTTAAATAGTAACAAGTTTTATAGCTTGAGGTGGCTCCGACGTTTCTTGGTCAATTTTCATAAATTATATATACATGTTATAATTCCGATGTCACCAGCCACAACGAAGACTAAACGGTTGTTATGCTGATTACAAAGAGGAAAAAAAATCAGGAAGCTAAGTCATGTGAAAATATGGAAATCGCTTTAGAACGGATGCGATCAAGACTAGTTAGCATCATATCCAAAGTTTGGTCATAATCGAATAAGATAACCAAGCATAACAAATATAATGGTGATGTATGGATAAAGAATGAAGAAGAAAGACAACTGATCGTAAAGTACACGGGAAGATTAAAATAACTTTCAAAGTCTAGAAGAAGCGGAAGACGAAATAGCAGACAAGGCCGGTAAAAAGTAGTCAAGAAAAGAAAATATCTAATGAACGAATAGACATGATCTTCCTCCAATTTAAGGCGCCATGTATTCCTAGTGATGGCTGAGAAAATTAGGATGAATATATATAATAATAACAGAAGGAAAAGTAAACAAAAGAACGAAAAAAATGAACAAAATTAAAAAGACGGTGAGGGTTATATATGTAGTAATGTCAAGAAATACCAAAGGGATATTCGAGGGAGGGGGATATCGAAACAACTGACAAACTCCGGAGAACAACAAAGACAAGACTAAAACAATACAAGCACTACAATTAAAAACTAAAAACATATGAACAACATGGACTCCACACAAAAACCGAGATAGACTTAAGTGCTCTGAAAGAGTAAGCAGTCTCTGCTTCCTGTAAAACACCCGCCATGTTGTCCATGTCAAATCCGGTATGAAGAAGGGACAACATCAATGGAACAGACCCATTTTCTTTGGGAAATGAAAAGTTTTTTCATACCTGTCAACCAAGTCATGATGACGTCCAAAAAAACTTTAATAAGGATGACTCCAACGTAGGAGCAACATAGTCAATCGTCTGGGGAATTGAATTGTAGTTCCTTTGAGTTGGGTAAGTCGGGAGATTCACGTATAGGATTTGTTCCATATTCAGAAAAACGAATCATAAAATACTAACAGATATATATTCCTACATACAGTAGCTAAATAGCACACTGCCGTTTGCAGGAACCTTGATCATTAACAAAAAGCGATAATCTCTCCAGCAGACCCACGAGTGGCCCAAAAAATCCTAAAAAATACGAAAAATGCTCATTACCTGCCAGTCTTCTCTAACAAATAAGATATTAATAAACGAAAATCTCCGACGGATCTGTAATATCGAAACCAAGCCCAAAAATTTAACCCCCTTCACACTGGACGAAGACTGCGCTACGACCTAAAAAATCACCCGAGATCGCTGAAGGTCTTGGCAGGGTCGTAGTGGGGTCTTCGAAAGCGTATCAGCAACGTATTGGAGTCGCCAATTCGCGTGGTGGAGCATTGCAAAGCTTGGTAGACCTACGACTATTTTGAACATGCTCAAAATTTACGTAGCGGGGTCCGCGGTGTTTTATGGTCGTAGTAACATCGCATTGGCGTCGTAGAAGGAGCGTAATGGCAGCGGCGTATCAGCGGTTGCAGCGTAGCAAAGACGTAGAGCCCGCGTGGCTTGGTCGTCAATAGTTTTACAATAGTTTTACGAGAATGACTTCGCTGGTCTCGTGTCCGATCTAAGATCCTTTTACGCTTACACTATGACGGCTACGCTCCAACTACGTTATTACTAAGTCCATGCTGCGAGGTTGCTACGAGGAGCATTGCCGCTCTCACTACGATCAAGAAGACTATGTTGTCAACACGACTAAAAATAATGTAGTCAGCTCAACAGTCCTTCGTTTCCTTTGCGAGGAAGGAAGAAGGGTGGACGTGGACAGAGTTCTGCGCAGAGGCTATTGTCGTCTAAGTTTGCAGGACTGTTTGTTGACCTTGATATAGCGCAAGGTGTATAAATGACTTCATTTGTTTTTTCTTGTGTTTCCTTCTCCAACGCAAGAATAAAACTGATGTCAAAAGCCCAAAATATAATAAAAACCTACCGGTCGTAACAAGGTCGTGAAACTTATACACATTACAGACGTGATAGTCGTGGTAGCAGCGTATTTCTAGCGTGATACGATCTTCTACCGCGTAGCTGTATCTTCACACAGTCGTAAGAAGTCGTGCAATATAGGGTTTGGCGCGTGATGTGGTCATGGTAGGACCATAGCGGGAACTTACCGCTGAAGGATAGAGCATGGCGCGGTCGCAGAAGGACGGCGTTGTAGTAGCTATTTTGCACGTAGCAGCGTCGTGATTGCCTTCACACTGAAGGTGGTTTTCCAGTTTTTCCACGATCTCGCTACAATCAAACTACACTGACTTACCATGTTCTTCTCGAACATTACAACTTGAATAACAGGGTAAACCCAATTCTTTAGCAGCCTGTTTGTGGAAAAATTCTAACTTTGTAGCGGCTGCTGGTTCTATATTTAAAGGCCCATTTGTTCCAATCAATCCTAAAAGAGAAATTTTTTTTAATATTCATTCAAAATGAATGTCTCAATGCACAAACATTGCGTAACATTCTAAGTGGCATGCCCAGGAAAATGGGAAACCCCGTTGAATTTTATTTAGGGTGCTCCAAGCCTGGAATAAACATAAAATGGAAATAATCCGGGGGAAAACCTTGAATTTTGCCATCCGAAAGTTAATTTTGAAATTGGATTATTAAGGTTGCGTCCTTAATAGTTTTGCTCATATGATATCGTATGGTCTGATTGCTGCAAAGGTTATAAAGGGCGAATATAGTGTGAGAAATTACGTTGTGTGGCGAATTGATGTAAAAGTATAAATGGAAATCTTTCTTGTGCTTATGGATATGATTTGACGTTAGTTGTTGACGTGGACACTATGGCGTGTTAGTTTTAAAATATGGTGTATAAACTAAAAACAAGAAGGCACAATACAACAACAAACAAACACTATTAAGAAACCCCCATGATTTTGAATAGGCACACTAAATAAGGTAATATTGGTTAAATGTACATGTATATTGTAATTTTAGTTAGATAGTGTATCAAACTAAGAAATATTATTGAACAATCCTGGAAAGGTCCTTGGTTTTCAAAAAATAATGTTAAGGTGGTACCCAACACCTTGACTAAAATAAATTTGGCTTGTTTAATTTTGATAAAATTTTTTAGGAAATATTTACTTTGACCTGTTGACATAAATGTTGATTTTTTTAGTAAATAGAATTTCACACTTCACGGGAATAATTTCATTGAATATATAGCAGTTTGATCATACAGAAGCTTAATTTCTCTTTTCTTATTAAATTTGATTAAAACGTTCTGGTGATTTTTAAGAGTTATCTCCCTGTAGTGTTGGGTACCACCTTAATCGAACGTTTAAAGATCTTTAACTTAGAAATGTCGTAAATATGACTTTCCCAAGCTGATACACACTTCAGAGTTTGTGTAAAATAAGTTGCATATAACAATGTTTCCGTAGTTATCGATAATTAACGAGATAACTGTCATTACTTTGATGTAAAATGATCTTTTCTCATATACTTTTTTTCCAAAAAATGTTCTCGTGCAAGAAAAGACGAAGAAATACATCTCCCGTTTCCACGCCCACTTATCTCTATCTGAAATTGAAAATTAGTTTAGAGCCTATTTTGCAGCTACATTTATGTATAATCGGATGTAATTATCTAGATATGAACAAAAACACACTTTATGGACGTATTATACCATTAAATAATTCCTGGATTCGTTCCTATATTTTTAAAATTAATGCAGAATAATGCGAATATTTTGCATTATCGATTGGTACATAGTCAAGAGACTTAATTCTATTATGATACTTCACCTGACTTCCTAAGATTAGGCACTTGTATGTTTTCGATCTTTTTAAAGAAAGGTAGAACATCGTTATAACCCCAACCAGTAACACCCTCTCTCTCCCATGTGTCGTAATCAATTCTACTTCCTCTAATATAATTCAAAGCACTAATTGAATCTGTTCCTCCCAATACTTTACCACGAGTTATATAATTTGACTAAAACGATAAATTCTCAAAACGTTTTCCACTTTTATGTAACACATAGATACAAAAATAGCATGCACAATTACATAGTAATAAAGTAAGGTACAAAAAAGTCAGACAGTGAATCCCAGAGAACAGTACCTTAGGGGCTATACTGTAAAGGTATGACCAAAAGAAATAAAAGCAAGAAGTCAACCAGCAAGAAAGAAACAAAACAACACAAAAGACATAAAAAAAAAACTAATTCACTAGCAATGCCGCTTCTACAGCCGTAAAATTCCAGCTACTTAGTGACACATGAGATAATTGCAGATGATATATCTAGTTAATCACGCCGAGATCGATGTTTTTTTATAATGATGATATGATTAAAACATAATATTGTCTTAAAGTTTACTTTAAAAAAATAAGTTTGCACATATCAAGACAATAACCACTGTAACAACGAAAAATTTTTAAAATATAAATTTCATCAGTACGTACATGTATGTTCACAACTGAAGATTTACAACTTCGCTTTGTCATTCGGTTTTCATTTTATTTTTCCTACTACTAGTAGTCTATGTGTCCAGCAAAACTGGTTGTGTCAGCGTTTGATTTTATGTCAAGTACATTACTGTATTTTGCAACATAAACTGGAAATATATTTTTAGTTTTCTCGTTCCTTTAAAAAAACTGGAAATATATTTTTAGTTTTCTCGTTCCTTTAAAAGAAAATTAATAAATTAATAAAAGCTGCTGCTGTATTTTTCATTTCATATTCTTTTTCAATATCAGCTGTTTTCTGCTCTTTGGTCGAATTGTTATCTCTTTGACCCATTCTCAATTCTCCATAACTTTTAACCATGATGACTTTTATGATATACATGATCGTTAAGGCCCAAGAAATCAGCTCTAAAATATTTAGGACACATTAATATGACTGTCATAATCCCGAGAATTCCGACGCTGGTTAAATAGGAGCGAAAACATCATCTATATATGTAGCGAATATGGAAATAAATGGGTTAGGTTTGTTGCTTCTCTTCTAGCTATTGTATAAATCCAAATAACATAAGAACCATCGACCAGTAAAGGTACACAGCCATGAACTGATAACCCATATAAGTTCACCTAACGGGGACCCTGTTGCTCATCTTTTTAATGTTTTGTTTGTATTGAGTTTCTGTTGTCTATTTGTTTATTTTGTCTTCATGGTTGTTTGATAGCTCTGGTCCGAAATTCCTCTAGTCTGTTTTTCTTTAAATTGGCTGGGCCGTTGGAAGTCAGAGCGCACTCGATATAAAAAACTGGGAATTTTTTAAGCGAGATTTTCCACCCTTTTACCGAATTTCAAATTATGTTTCTAGGAGAAAATCTCCTGTTAACCATTTGAATAATCTTTTCTAAAAATTATGTTCCTCAACCTGGGATTTTCGTTCCTGGTCGGATAAAATAAAAATAGATGACACAAATATGTCATCAATACCAACCGTTTATTTTAATTAACTTCTTTATAATTAGTAGAAATTTCATAAAACTATAAACTTTTTTGAAGAGGAAACTGGTGAGTAAATGTATATAATATTTCTTAGTATAAAATTTACAAGCCATTCGTAAAGCAGTGATAAGTACCGATTCTGAACAGAATGCGCAAATTTTCCAGTTTTATATACATGTACATGGGGTGCGCTCTGACGTTCCAATTCTAAAAAGACCCATTTGACATAACTAATCTTACCCGAGTTCCGCTAGAAATATAAATTTCTGATAAAATGAAAATTAGCATTGACAGACCTCGTCTTTAAGAGCACGCTGGGCATTCTTTTGGGGGATCGAAACATAACCCCAGTCTTTTTCACTTCCCTGTAATGTTGCAAATAATAATGGTATCTGTGCAGCGTCGTCGTCTATGTCTGAACCTCCCGCTTCTAACAATAAGACGGAAACTGGTGCCTCTGATAAACGAGCTGCTACGACTGTTCCTGCAGATCCAGCACCAACTAAAACAGACATAAAAATAATTGAAACTCCAAACACTCCATACACCGCCATTCGCTTTTTTCATGTCATATTTTCAGTGAAGGTAATTCAATTGACAGATTTTGAAATAGCTTGATAAAAATGACGAAAGATTTTTTGTCTATGTGTTAAAAATTATGCTCGGTGGGTTCTTAGGGACGAGATCAAAAGTTCAATGTAGGATAAAAAACTTAATTCAAATAGTTTGGGGCTGGGGCGTAAAAATTGCTGCAAGTTTTGTTATCCGACATCGATTTTAGGATTGAAAAATACGGATTCAAGTGATGTCCAAGTCAATATACAGAACAAACATACATTGTTGAGGAAAAACAGGACCCATGATACAAAATTCTACTCTCAAAGCATATGCCCATATTGGTCAATCAATTTTTCCCACAATAAGTTAAGAGGGGGTGGGGAGGGGGGGGGGGGGGGTCAGTGGAAAAACTATGTGAATTAAGTTTTTATCCTACTTTTGATCTCGTCCCTTAGGAACACTGGATTTTTACATTAATTTGGACTTGTACATATTATCAGGTTTTCTGCAAACGTATATCGTAAAATATCAGCCGCGAGACACAATGTGAAGCTTTTTCGGCGAGTGAGCTTAATGATAAATTTATCGTATTGCTAACTAGCAATCTTAATGGATTTTCATACTTTTCAATGGCCATCCGCCTATAACCGGATGTTTTCCTGATATATTCGGGTCAACGTTGGGTCAAACATTATGACGTCGCTGATATATTCGGGTCAGTTCATATTAGGGTCGGGTCAACTCTTTACGACGTCACAGTGGCAAATTACGGGAAATTTTGGAGGCCTCAGCAGGTGGATATAGCCATAGGGAAATACAATAAATATAGATTCTCCTTCAGGTACGAGTGAGTTATGGAATTTCTCCACCCGAGATACTTAAATTTTCGATTTTCATCACGCGAGCCTTTAGCGAGCGTGTTAAAATCTAAAATTTAACTATTGAGGGTGGAGAAATTCCATAACTCACGAGTAAATTGAAGGAGAATCTGTTTCTCCTATGATTTTCAACAAAAACCTCAAGAAAATGTCGTTGCTATGTATTTTGTTTACGTAGACGTAATTTCGGGACTTCTCTAGTTTATCGTTCCAATAACTGTAGAAAAAGGGCGGTAATTCCCACGTAGAAATTTAATCACCGGGAAGTGGTTAAAGATATTATGTATTTTTATCCCACCGATTAAACACGTCAAGAATAGGAGAAGTAACGTTACACGCCATTCTTTCCATATCCCGAAACGCAATACACAAATTAACTACTTTTTATTTAAGCGCTTATAGCTAATTTTCATTTTAAATTAATTTAAATACACAAATAAGATACTGTTTTATTTAAGGAGCAGTGCCACACTACGGAAGAATATTCTAGCTGCAAGTAAAATTTCACAAAAATCAGTAAGTACATCCTACCTTAACATAAAGTTACATAATTGATGTCCGTTATGAGGAGTTTTGTGAAATATCGGAGGCGTTGAGATGAACTGGGGCTCTGAAGTTCCTCAATTGGTTATTTGCTCTTACTCAATCACATTTTGCATTACTTTCTGATCCTGTATTTTCCTCTCTGACAGTCAGAATATTATCACCCTTACAATCAAACGCTGTTTGATTTGGCTTAAATATTGAATATTGCTCAGTATTAAGCAATTAGCAACAAATCAATCAATTACCTTATAATCTGTTTATATCCTATACATACCAACTATATAGTCATAATATTCGGCAAATGGTTTGTTAAATATACCGGGTGGATCAGACGGAGCAGGAGGCAAAACATCACTCAAATAATTAGCTACGGAAATCAGTCCTGCCATGGTTAATAATCCTGCACCGAAAAACATTTTTTTGATCTACAAAAAATGACATTTATATGTTTAAAAGATATTAATATATACTGAACTATGAAAAGTATAAATTCAAACTAGCGGGTTAAACGGATTCATAATTCATTTGATATTTAAACTTTATGAAAAACGAAAACTTACAGTTCCAAATGAATATAGAAAACATGGATTACAGTCATCAATAAAATATTCGATTTGATTTAATTCGTTCGTTAAAGATTGGACTCACCTGTTTTCATGGATTTCCAATTCGACTTGAGTGAACATCTGAATATGTTATTTAAAATGCATATTATACATCAAAATAAAATAAATTCTCCATGCTTCGGTAGTAAGCAATGAATCTTAGTTGATATATCTGACACATAGACAAGACAAATACTTAAATATAGTTTCACCTCTCATAAAATATAGTACAAATTAAGTAATTATAAAATGCACTAATAGAGTTTTATCATGACATATAGAATATAAACCATACAAATGTCTTCCCACTTAGCCAAAATTTTAAAATTTCTATAAAAGTTCAAGTAAGAGCCACTCTTAAAAGAGTTATGAGAGACTTTTTAAAAAAAATATTTATAGCATAAAAAAGACATTGTATATAAGATATCAGTGAATTTAAATATATGGCAGGTTTTGTACATAATAATACTATTTTCATTAGTAAATAAAAATATGAATTTATCATGATAATTTAAATCATAGAAATAATCTTTAAAAGAAAAGCTTACATAAAAGGATCCTGTTTCAAGTGAGAATATACTGGGCAGTTTAAAATTACATGTTTCTCATCTTCAACTAGCATATGTGGAAAGACTTCCTTTTGAACCCCCCCTCAAATGACGGAATAAATAAAGATCTACATGAAGGGGGTTCAAACGTTTCCGTAATTCAAAAGTATACGTTTCCTGTTCCCACTGTCGTAACCTTTCATGTGCCTCCACCGATTTGTGACTTACCTCGAATTGACTTTGTTGAACTTCACGACGGGTGCCGTATACGGAGCAGGAACTGCTTATCCTTCCGGAGCACCTGGGTTCACTCCTGGTTTTTATAGGAGTTCGTATTGGTCATTGTTTTTTTAGTTTTCTGTGTTTATTTTTTCTGCTTGTGGTTGTTCATTTGTCCTCCCGGGTTTGTCTGCACAATGGATTACGTTTTTTATTGCTCCCTAGGTATATTTGTCCTTTTTATATACTTATATTAACTTTCCGAAAATTAAAAAAAAATTCTGTATTACAAAATGTTCAAAACTGAGCTCTCTAAATTTACTATGAACTCTAAATTTCCATTTTTTATAGTTTTTTATTACCACATCTATTTTGACCGATTTCAATAAACTGCAATAAATATAGGAATTTCATATTAGACATAGAGGGCTTGACATCAATTTAAAATGATATAAAGTTTTATATGAAGTTAGCCTCTATCAAAAATATCAACAACATAAACATGTATCTTTTTTCTTTAAAACCGACATGTATACTAATATTCACGGCGAATTATTTTGTCTCACTCATCGCATTCAGCACGTTGTGTATTTAAAATAAATTTTCTTGGTATACAAGAATTTCTACATAATTGCAATATTTCATCTAAAAAAGGAATTAAGATATCGATGTTGGATAAGCTTAAAGGCTTAAGAAAATGTGCTTTGGCTACAGGAATTTTTGGTATGGACATATATATGTTACATATTTTACGCACAATTAACGTGCGCGTGAAGTTCCGTACGATCTCAGACGTTTTCTTGTAATTTGATTGTAATTTCCTACTTTTCAAATTGAAATAAATAATATATATATAGCCTACAATATATCTTTACATTTCAAGTTAATATTTTCACTTCTTTTACAGATAAACATTTTATTTCCTGGGTTAAAATCTTTATTTATGACTCATTTTCAAGAAAATATATAGTCCTTTAAATATAATATGGTTTTATAGCATCGTAAAATAAAACCCTCGGAACTGTTCAGGGTTTTACATAGCCTTTAAAGAAAAATACCTACAAATATATTGCTCATGACCAAGGTATCGCCAATCTGCACTTGAAATCTTAAAACAGCAAGTTCCTATCAAAACGGCTTGCATGTGGCCACTGAATATTTCATTAAAATTTGAACAAGATGTGCAGACTCATTTTAACAACAAACTTATAGATCTTTGGAACAGTGGTTAACAAATAGGAAAAAAAATTCGAAGGTTTTTGTATTCATTTGATAAACTATATATTTTTTATCTTTCAAAGATAATAAAACAATATTTGCAACTGTCTTGTCATAATTTTCTGTCCTTAGATGGTTTTGACTTTACCCCTTTTGATCATTTTGGTATTTTGAAATTACTCTTCAACCATTTGGATTTTTTGTTTTGATTTTCAACATTTTAGGCCTCGAGCACACCTGAAGAGTCGTAAATCGACGAAATGTGTATACCAATTTTGATGCACAAGATGAGCACATTTCGTCGACATATGAGATAGGCCTAAAATGTTACAAGCCAAAACAGTAATCCCAAACTATGACAAAAGATCTTAGTAGTCTTTGGTAGACCTCTTCGAAACAATTAAGTAAAAATGTCAAAGAATTGTTGTATGATTCACAAGGACAGAACTTGGTATGTAACGAAGTATCATGATCGAGCATTCTCTTTTGACAAACGAACAATGGACCCAATTACATAAAACATCTTAGAGATGTTCTCAGAGAACACTGCATCGACAAAATCTCATTCCGCCAAACTTCATTTACAGTAGAGCCGAGTGAGGGAGACATTTATTCTCAAAAGTGGTCCAATGTATACAGTTTTCATATGCAAGCTATTGTCGTTTTTAAGTCTCAACACTTTGAAATTCAGATGTGAAACGGAGCAAAAAATCTAGAAACGCAATCTGTTGAAAGATCTGGCTCACAAATAGTAATGTGATAAGTCACGAAGGCGAAAAATAACTTCCTCCAAAACACCACCACCTGTGGCTACATAATTCTTAAAGGTAGTGAGTAAAAGTTGGTGTTTTTTTTTTTTATATATTTCACTAAAAATCTTCTTTAGCAAAAAAAGAAAAATTGTGTTAATTCAAGATTGGTTTACTAAATTTTAAAGCAAATTCTAATCAGTAGACAATTTTTGGGACAAGGCTTATTTCGTGAAGAACCACTCTAATTCTGACAAAAAGTATTCTGAAGATGAAATTACAAACATGTTAGATTTTCTCATAGACAACATATTCGTTGAATTTGGCGGTCTAATTTTTCAACAAATAATCGGCATTCCAATGGGAACCAACTATGCTCCTCTCCTCGCCGATCTGTTTCTGTACTCATATGAAGCGGACTTCATTCAAGGGTTACTACGTGAAAACAAGAAGAAACTAGCCCAATCCTTTAATTTCACTTTTCGTTATATAGATGATGTGTTGTCGTTAAATAACGACAAATTCCAAAACTTTCTACATCTTATCTACCCCAGTGAGCTTGAAATTAAGGATACTACAGATACACCAAAGTCCGCTTCTTATTTGGATTTGTTTCTTGAAATAGACTATGAGGGACATTTGAAAACAAAACTTTATGACAAACGTGATGACTTCAGCTTTCCTATTGTTAATTTTACCTTCTTGAGTAGCAATATACCAACATCGGCTGCATATGGCGTCTACGTTTCTCAGCTTATCCGATTTTCAAGGGCATGCGTGAGTTACCCTGACTTTCGACAAAGAGGATAACTGCTGTCACAAAAGCTTCTTAACCAGGGTTTTATCAGGGATAAGTTGATGTCATCACGTAGGAAATTTTACCATCGTCATCACGAATTGATTGACCATTACAGTGTTCCAATATCTAAGATGATGTTGGACCTGTTCCCACTGTCGTAACCTTTCATGTGCCTCCACCGATTTGTGACTTCCCCCGGATTGACTTTGTTGAACTTCACGACGGGTGCCGTATACGGAGCAGGAACTGCTTACCCTTCCGGAGCACCTGGGTTCACTCCTGGTTTTTATAGGAGTTCGTGTTGTTCACTGTTTTTGTTTAGTTTTCTGTGTTTATTTGTTCTGCTTGTGGTTGTTCATTTGTCTTCCCGGGTTTGTCTGTCCAATGGATTACGTTTTTTTTATTGCTCCTTAGGTATATTTGTCCTTTTTTTCCTGTGTGCATCTTGAGTAACCAAACATTATAATAATTAAATATGATTTTGGGGGGTCAAAAATAGCACAATTCCTGTAAGAGATTATATAGAAATTATAGTAGCTGCAAATATCTGCGAACTATCACGACTATTAACCAATCAAATTTCTATTTAATACATGTAATATATATATTCGTTCGAATTACTGTAAAACTTACAGTCTGATATTCAAGCATTTGAAACTTAGCTCCTTAATATATAGTAGAAGAAAATAAAGGCTTCCAGAAGCACGTATCGCTCTTCTGGATTTAATTTGCAGGAATGAATTAAACAAGATCATGATCATTAAAATAAAATACTCATTTGTACTTTTTGCTATATAGCACCGACAATATTTGTCCATGATTTGGACACCGTAAGTGTTGTGATCCTAGATCCCGGGATTATAATAAATATTTAACCCAACCCTCAAAAATTAAGACCTATCTTTGGTGTAATGCTGCTAAGGCAGTTCTCTTTTAAAATTTGTCGGACCTGAAACAAATATGGCCGCAGTTACTACATAGACAAACTGGCAAAAAACATTTAAATTTTTTTTTCTCAGAAACGACTGAAGCATTTAGGACCAACTGTTACTCTGAATGATTCTCTAAAGGAAGAATATTAATAGACTCACAGTTTAATAACCATATCTAAGGAGTGGAAATTTTAATATTCTTTAAGTATCAAATCAAGTAACAAATGTCTATCCATAGAGTATGCAAGACATTTTATAAGAAAATGAAGTTCATCTTCCACTTTATTTAAATCATCTCCAAGTCTCAGTCGATGATATGAAATCCCTAATTTTGTAATAGCTTTTCTAAGATTCAAGTTATTAAAAATATTTAGATAATTTTCTCCATAAAATGCATGATGGCCAATTATGTTTTTAATCGATAATATGTTCTCAATGTCCCCTATGTTGTGAACATTCTCCCAAAATTTAAAATTGGATATTTTTAACAACTTATTTAACTTTAGTAAAAAGTATTTGCTAATTAATAAAATTACAAGGCAGATAAATAATTTTCGATAGGTGTCTGACTGACACAGCTATACCAACTATTATGATTATCATTATCTAAATCTTTTGAAGTCTTTAAAGCTTTATACAATAAAGAGTCCTCAGGCATATTTTCAATTCTAAAATAATACAAGTATATCACTTCCATATGAAGGGCCATTCGGGTCACAATGCAATTGTTGACACGTTCGTCAGAGAAACATTGTTTGAATGGAAGTGATATACATATATTATTTCAGAATTGAAAATATGCCCGAGGACTCTTTATTGTATAAAGATATTTGTCAAATCAATATTCGATGACTGTAGATTAAGTTTTATATGGCATAATCAAATACCGATTGAGAAAGCCCCGAAAACACTTTTTTCGTTACAACTTCAAGACTTCATCCAACATTGTTTTTCTCAAATAAAAAATTCATCAAGATGTTCCTTTTACAGACAATTTAAAACAATTTTTTCTTAGAAAATTATCTAGTTAGATTAAATCAGCGAGATAGGTCATGTTTAGCAAATTAAGATGCTCGAATTTAAAATTTCACATATAATCGGTGGTTCCTATAAATGAACGAATACGCCATCTTTGCGGGAGTGGAATTGGAAATTATTTCCACTGCTTTTTCATATGCTAAAAACAAGAGATAAAAACCCCGAGAGAAATTAAGATATATACCTACGTATTATACCCTTAATCCTAGTGAATATAAATTGATCAATATGTTGAAATTTTACCGCTACTAAAGATATATTTATGAAACAGTATCTTACTTTTTTAGCTCTTGCTGTGATTATGAGCTGTGTCATTTGCATTTGAACCCCCTCGATGGTCTCGTGGTAGCGCGTTCGCCTCGTGTGCGGAAGGTCGCGGGTTCGATCCCCAGCCGGGTCAAACCAAAGACATTAACACTGGTATTTGTTGCTTCTCCGCCAAGCACGCGGCATCTAGGAGTAAGGGCAAAGATCGATTGGTCGGCTCGGAGTCAGTATAATGTCTCCGAGTGGGGTCTTATGTCTTCCCGCGGACAGTTACCTCGTGAGCTAGCACATTAAAAATCCGGCTCACCGTGTCGATCTAGTACAAAGCAGGGATCATATTCATTGTCATATTAACATGTTCTCGTCCTGATGTGTATCTGGTTGCCACTGGACGTTAATATGCATTTGTTAAATATATGTACATGTGTATGTAAGCTCTATTTATATTAACTGTTTTTATTATTATTTGTATATATATGCTCTTGTACACCTGTGTGTCTGAGGTTTTTCAATGGAATCTTGTCTTGTCAATAAAATATATTCGCCTCAATTTTCATTAATCTTGTTGCGCATGATATACGGATTTCGAAATCGTCAGTGCATGGTAATATAAAGGAGTAAGGTCACCTTCCCCTGTATTTGTTTCACTTATAACCATTGAATTTTAATCTTAAATATTTACCTACTTTTTATGGTAAACGATTGTATGTAATGTATTTTTATGTTAACAAACAAACATTTTATATATGTTTAATAATATATGATGAAAAAATGATAGATAGACTTCACATTAAAGTGCAAAGAAAGTTTACAAAGAAATTGGCCTTGGCCATTGAGAAATTGTGAAATCCTACTTTTACGATAAATACAAGTGGTAAAAATGACCGCACCCCAAGAATATCATCAGGTGAGTCGCCAATATATAGGCTTTTTACTTGACGTTTGTCATTTAGTGAAGTGTAAACTTCATTAAATTAAAACACAAAATAGGAGTTGAAGCTACATGTTTAGCATTGATTAGCAGTTGACCATTAAAAGATACTTATCTTAACAAAGTATGTTTCAAATTTTAACAAGATATATTGAGCACATCGAATTCTACACGATCTTTAATTTACCCAAAAATTGTTAATTTTGTGATTTTTCGTGCACATTTGATTTTTTTACGGACAAGGCGACATAACTCCAGAACAATATCTGACTTTAATACGGTAACAGTATAGACATGATAGAGGAGCCTAAGGAAATTTCAGTCTAGTGAGTCTTTTTAGCAACTTCAAACTTTGATCACAGATACAAAGAACTTGGCAATATTTTGTAACCATTTTTCACCATTTTAGTAAGGATGATTTAAGTTTTTTTGAATAATTATGAATATTTACCCTGAAAACAATAAGAAAAATGTGTTCATGTACTTATTAATAAAGTTTCATTTTTTTAAGTAGAAAGGCTACAATATATCTATATAAGCTAAGAATAAAAAATTAGATATTTTCTTTATTACGGTTGGCAGTTGGGAGTCAAAAGACAGAATTTTGAAAGATAATTGGCAGCCATCTTGAAATTCTGATGGAATTGTAGATCCATGGAATCACCATTCACTTTAAAAATTTAGTTCAAATGTACCCTGTGTACATTTGTAACTCAGCTTACATGCAAGATAATGTCAATTTATTAATTCTTTATAATAGAAATTATAACTATTTCGTACATATAGTCCAGTCAAAATAAAATTTGACCTCAAACTAATTGCAACAGAAGATATTTTGAATCTAAATTGCTTAAGTATATCCTAAATATACACAGAAGAAAGTCCATGAAAATCGGACCACGGGAAACTTCAAAATTAGACTTTCAGTGGAACAGGGGAGGTAACTCTTGTTAAAACTAGGTTTTTTGTCTTTTTTCCAACAATTTTCTTCCTCTGCTTGTTACTTCAATAGACTAAATTGTCTTAATTTAACTTAGTTATAAATTTTGCTTTTATGATGCAAGAATATTCATAATTTTATTTGTAGTTTGATTTTATTGACATGTTAAATATCACAAAAATGCTTACTTTGATCGTGCAGCGATTTTGAAAAAAAAAATAAATAAAATATTTGTTTATGATTATCCCTTTTTATTATATATCAATAATTTCTGTTTGGTTAATAGAATTTTTAAAATAAAAAATGTAAGTACTATTTATATTTTCATCAAAATTTGACTTCATAAATTTGATATCCTATTTTTTTTGGAAATGAGGGATCTTAGGAAGAGAAAATCTAATTCAAAACTTGAATTAAAATATCAAAACTCTGTTACAATAATTGGTTTTACTCTTTTTAAATGCGTAATATGTACTTTGGCAAAACAGTTTGTACGGGAAAATCAGTAATTATTATTTTGTTGTGGATTTGGCCAAATTTCAAGCAGTTTTTACAGAGTTATCTCCCCTATTCAATACAAATTCCCATAAGAAATTTCTTTCAGCTATTATTTTATTTGCTTGCAATCATTTCATGGGGATTTTTTCTTGACTAATCCCTGTACATTTCCTGACACAAAAAAAAAACATCAATTTCTTCTGTTGCAATTCTTTAGGGTCCATTTTTGCTAGATTGACTGGACTAATATCTAGAGAATAAATCTCGTGAAAATAAATCAGGTTTTTTATCCTGAAAAGTAACATGTTCGACCATTTTAGGTGAGAGTGCTGGGTCAAATATACCAAAACACTTTTAGTAAAGACAGATTATTATTAACGGACATAGTTATAATCTCTATTGGGGTATGTGTAGGTTTATACACAAGTCAGTCCTATTCTATACTTCATTTCTCTTATTCTTGAACCAAGCGCAGCTATAAAGCATAGCTTGGTCCGCCAAAAACTTTTCTATTTTTAGTAACGGTGGTTCACAGTTTACACCTTCATTTTTAGTATTCAATATTTATTTTTAAATACTAGGTCATTATAAGTCTTATATTTGCATATATACAAAATAAACATTTATAAATGAAATATATCTTTTTGATTCTCAAAGGTGTAGCAAATCATAAAAAACAATAGCAAAAGTTTTGCATGATTGAATCAGATCCTAGTAAAAATTGCAGAAATAATAAATCTATCTAATTAAGGGGAAACAACTCATGATTTTCTCGATTGAGACCAACTTCATATATCATTAATCACAATTATCGAGATGTTACAAGCTATTGTTTACTCTTGTAAATAACTGAGATTTGTTTATATAAAATCCATTTTCATACGGTTAATGCAATCAAACTGTCTTCAATGACCTTTTAATTTTATATAAATCAACAAGGCCTCATTTCATTAGTGTCTCTTTAGAAATAATCCACGATTACGCTAAGTTCTTATGTTAAATGCGTCACTTGTTACAGCAGTTACACTGAATTGCCGAGTTGCAGTAGACCAAAATATTTTGTAACGAAATGATGGACAGGTAGATGGATGGACAGGCATAGAAGATCATAGAAAACCAAGTATAGCGCCCATTCCTTTCTAGAGCGAGAGTATGAAAACAGGAATTAAATTTAGAAGGGACTGAAATTATGCTATTATTTGCTATTTATATAAACGTGTTCTTTTTAGGCATCCATAAAAGAGGTCTTAAATTAAGGTACAAGAAAAATGAAGCAATTTGAATAGAAACGCGTCACTCCGTCACTCACGATGATTGGGATTTTTGTATTATTACCCAAAGTCTTTTATGTCTTCCAGAGGCACTGACCTCCTGGATATAATTTAAAAAACTATTCTGACGATTTTGGCTTCTCAGTTTCCCAATAGTTTTATGAAATAGTAAAAAACATATAAACAGAGCCTTTTTCGCTTAAGAGCACAGAAAACATTGTTTACTGAATTTTATTTTTAGTTACGGCAGCCATATTCAAGATATTGATGCACAAGTAATTCTATTATCAGTTACACAGTTATCAGTACATTTTCTATGTATATCCACCTTTTGAAAACTAAAGCTTATTTTAACTACTAATTTTCTTATGGGGTTTGTTGTTAAATTTATAAAAAAGTCGAGTACTGAGGAAAGTTAACTATATACAGTTCCATAGTATATGTATCCGTTTCTTTCACCATATATATATTCTTGCATTGATTTGTCTTTTACTCTGTTTTATGTTGAATGTTTATTAATGCTATCAAACCTTAGGGTTTATAATTATGCATTTCAAATAAAGATATTGTATATAAATGTATCATGGTGTGTCTGCGACCAGTTTTTATTGGTGTTGGGATCCGGATAGAACCTTTTCAGTTTAGACCTTACTCCAGCACACCCAACCATGAGAGGGGTTATAATTCACACCTGTGTTGACATTGACGCTTGCTACCGGAATCAATAGAGCTGTAATGAACTACCTACAATGTACACCACAGGTCAACCGAGTGACGACGGATGCAAAGACCAATGCTTGGCCAGGAGAGCTAGAAAAAAGACATGAGATTTCGTAATATTTTATTTTGTCCTTGCAAGACATAACTACATGAAGAAGCTATATATGTTTACTTGTAACTAGCCACAGTGTCTTTCAAGTAACACTTGCTGTTAGCTTTGTGTCCTTACTTTCAGTCAGGTTATTCAATTACACAGGGTGAAATTGGGTGTATTTTACTGGTTCATAGAAACCGTTTTCTTATGACAAGTAACATCACAATATAAAAGTAAATATTCATAAATATGGACAGATGTTCTCTGCCTACGAAATATTATGCTAAATATAAAATACATGTATGTAAATAAAATAAATTTATATAATTAAATATGTATGTTTAATGGGACATTTAGTTCATGGTATGAAATCTCCATTCAAAGTGTTAACCGTATACCATAAGGCATCAAATTTACGTTATATTTTGACTAGTCAGTTGTATACAATATTAATCCGATTAATCCGAAAAGGGAACTAATGCTCACTATATTTAATTGATCTCATTTTCTCTCTCTAGTTGTCTCCCATTCAATTTGTTCATAAGATATTCAACCACTCCATGTCCAATACGGATTATCATTTCCATATCCTACCGCGGGTAGGGGACGGCGAGTTTCTATATCATAAATGTAAGGTCCTGGATAATACGGTGGTCCTGGATAAGGTCCTCGAGGAGGTGGATATAAATAAGGCTCCGGATAAGTTAATTCCATTGGATAAGCCCTATTGTCGTAACCGTTATATCCATATTCCCGGCCGCGCCTTTTTTCTAAAATTTCTTTGTCTTCATAACGCTCTGAACCAATATAACATCCTGCTACTGCATAAAGTGTTGCTGTGAGTGCTGCTACTCCCATGCCTACCCAACCGAGAATGTATGACCAACGATAATCACGTGTCGTTGCTGTTTTAATTGACTGAAATTTACAATATCATCAGTACGTGAAAACTTTCAATATACATATATGAAAGAAAAACACGAACAACCATTATACTTTTGTCGTTTTTTATTGTTGGAAACTGTAGTGCTTGTATTGTGGAGAGGGATGTGGCATGTTATTGAAAATCCTACACATTTTTATATACATGTATTATCAGTATCAGTCTAATAGGGTGTTGTCTTATTGATGGACACATCATACCCTTTCATTTTATTATAAAATCTTTCAAGAAAGTATTTATCAATTTTTTAACACATATGGAACTAGTATAATTTCCAATCAAATTCATCTAACTTTAAGGCTCGGATATCTGTAGGAATGTCAATTTATATCTGAAGTCTATGGTATGTGTAACAATTGATATGGATATATACGGGCCATTGATTGGTTAAAGCATCTTTTTTATTCTACTTTATTTTACAATATTAATAATGAATTGTGTCTGGTTTGTTTTGTGTATATGGTTGCATTTTCATCACTGTAGTATATATTTGTCCCATAAATGCAAAGTAAAATACAAGGGGATTTACTTTCTCCCCAACATTTCATTGGAGACTCGTTCATTATTTTTCTCAGATCTAAGAACATTTAAGCCAAAGTGATTAACTTAAATCTTAAATTCCCGTCACATGCGGTCGCCACCCATTGTTTATTGAACAAACTGATACATATATATATACATACCGGGTCCCAGTTTTGATAGAACTGTGGTTCATCTTTTATTTTGTTTCTCTCTAAATATTCAGCACCGTGGAAAAACGCTATAGCAGCCGCTATACTGAAAGCTGTAAGAAAATCGGTATAATCATATCAATCCTAAATAAATGTATACAAGAAATTTTTTTTTCCCCACGTGACATATTACGGTGTAAATATGCCTATTCTTTCCGGAGGATCGAATGTAAGTTCGGATTCTTCTGTGGTAGGTCACATTACTAGAATTTTAGTTTTTGTATTGTCTTGTAGAGTTTCCATTTTGTTTGTTTTATACTAATTTACAACGTTGGTATCCTTTTCTTGTTTTTGTCAGGTCTCTTTCTGAATTTTAAATTTAGCTTGTCATGTAGCTGATTTTTAATGGTTATTTTATGCTAATTGCCAAAGTGAATAATATTACAGTTTCTATCCATGCATTCAATTGTTGACGAGTATTTCAGGTACAATAATCCTATTTCATCAAATTGACCAAAACAAAAACGTGGAATATAGCCGAAATCCACAATAGTTTTCCCTATAACAGAAACTCCATTAAAATTTGAACAATATTTGGTTTGTTTCATTGAAGCTTTACGTCATTTTCAGAGCAATTTGCTGTATCTAAGAGGATAGTTTTTATTTGTGAAGAATGCGGTAGTAGTGACCGGAGAGAACCACCGAATCTACGGCAGGAAAACCGACAATGCTTGTCAAATAAGATGGGAGTCGAACACACCTCTTCACGGATTCCAACTCACAAACCTCATTGTTAATAGTCTACGGATCATTAGTATTTAGTCTGTTCATACCGGTCTTTATCAAATTCCAGGAAATGGCTATTTCAAGTAAGGCAACATAATCGCTGTTTCTTACAAAAGGATTTTTTTGGTAATTTTGGACTTTAAGCGATTTTAATTTAATTTTAATAATGGTTATTTTTGTGCGAGACTATTTCTAGATTGATTCATAGTGTGTTACGACTTAATTGTCGTGAGATGATGGAACGTTGTCTAAATGACACATTCTGATATATTCTAATTTATTCGTTGACATTTGCAATACATTTTGTGTAAAAGAAAAAAGTCCCTTCCCGTTCAAGGTTCAAGGTACAATTAGTTTATACCTGCAAAGTATGCACAGAATCCTGCGCAATAAGCCCACTTAGATTTTCGCCAACAACAAACTACAGCTCCAAATACATATGAAATTAGGAAAAACACTAACGCCATGATGAAAAAGGCCATGTGACATCTCATCAAGTCTGAAAATAGAAGATTTAAACAATATGTGTATCTTATTCATTTAAAAAGAAAATGTAATTTCCCCCCAGTTTTTCCTCTGAAGTAAAATTTTTGAAAATACAAGTATATATATCCTAACCAAAATCTAGCTAACCTTATTATATCTAATTCAAATGGTTCAGGTAAGTTATGAAAATGTACATTTTACCGGCTCCACATCGCGTGGATAAATACCAGTAAGACGTTGGAAATAGAACAGTCACAAGATCCTTACATCAATAAATGCGTGTATAAAAATTACATCCGGCAATTTCACAGTTTAATTTGTTGAGGAAACCTAAATTCCAGGAGATAATCCTCGATCATCGATAGGAAAACGGAATCAACGTCAATTAGAGTAGGAGTCGAAACACAACTTGCTGCAAACCGAGGTATCATTCACAACCTCTATTTTGTGAAGGTCAAACCGAACACAATTAAACAACACAACTTACTAATTTACGAAACTTACGTATTCGTGTAATATACTCTCTGGAGTGATCTATATTTGTAGTATCTCCAAATTCATATGAAATATGAAAACAGTTATTGTCAACAATGTTATCTGCATTCTGGAAAACCACTGAAAACAAACATTCGTGTTTAATTACAGCAGTTATTTAACACAGAATCCAGAAATATTTCAGTTGGAGAAACAGAACAACACCCATGCATGACTATCTCTCTGCTGGGAAAGGCAGAAATATGGCTGCATATAAATGTAATGATATCAGTTTAATCTGACATAATCTTTCAAAATACTTTTAGTCTACATTTAGTAACCATACTTGGGGAAAAGCATACAAATCATATACTGTGAGATTCCTAGATGATGTCAAAAGGCCTTTTCAAGCAAATGATTTGCCATATTTTTTTTTCTGTTTCAAAATTAATATTAACAGACCATGTAAAAATCAAACAAAACGTGTTATTGTTATCATGTAATTTCCGGATTTGTTTTTGTATTTTCTTTGTATTTTCTTTGTTATTATTACTGATTGTACAAGTATGCAAATGTAATTCAATAAAGGTAACCACAAAGTGACACATTCAATGTCCGTTGTGTTCATGTACGACATGTTAATGTCAACGACTGTGCATGTGGATAAAATATTGTGTTTCTTCATCAAAAAGTATAAAGACATAGCCAGGGGTTAAAAAATAATTTGATAAATATGCAAGACTAAAAATAAATGTATATAAAAATCTCCGCAGGGTGATTAATCATGCAAATCGTTATAATTTATCAATCGTGTTAATTTATACAGGGTGAATAAGTGACAACCTTGTCGAATACTCACTCCTTTCAGAAGTCCTAAATTAAAGGTAGTTTCTTCAAACTGACCATAAAGGTAATTTAAATCCGGTAGTTGTATAGAAACATGGGACCAGAAGTATTGTAGAAATTTGGAAGCGGTATTAGTATAGAAACTTAGAACCGGTGGTATACTCTTAAAAAAAAAAGAAACGCATAGCCCATTTTCCATCATTTTTTATTTGAACGGAATCCTTGTTTCTATAAATCTTATATGTTTTTAATGTCATTATGTAAGGACAAAAGAAATTCATTATGGGTTTTAAATGTAGGTCATTCTTTTTGCCGAAATTTGATTATCAACTTCGCACCTTTTCGCATGAAACCCAAAATATAAGGCCTTTAAAATCCCGTGATTCTCGGTTTCAAAATCAGTTGCACATGTAGACACTCAAAAAGCTATGTTATGTAACGAAGACCAATGCAACAACCCTATCGGTCGGTTACAAGCAGCCCAAACAGTTGTAGCCAGGATGCTGAATGTTTCCCAGAGTCCATCGCCAGATTCAACACGCCACCGTCTACGCTCAGGCTGACCAAGAGTGACCACAACTGCCCAGGATCGTTACACCCGGTTACGTCAATTGCAGGAACAGTTAACAACAGCAACCTCTACTGCAGCAGCAATTCCTGGACGGCGTAGGATCTCAGACCAGACAGTCCGTAACTCCCCGGGTGAAGTCGGAATAAGAGCTAGACGTCCCGTCTGAGATGTTGTTTTGACACGCCGACACCATCAAAACCCACTTGGTGCACATTCAAGGGAATTTCACAGCCCAGTGGTATTGTGATGAAATCCTGCAGCTGCATGTTCTACCGTTAATGCAGCAGAATGGTGCAAGATTTCAATATGACAAGCCCGATCCCACACTGTAAGGATAACAACCGCATTCCTTACGGATAACAACGTTGCGGTGCTTTCTTGGCCATACAAATCACCTGATCTCAACCCCATTGAGCACCTTTGGGACGACTTACCACAACCACAGCATCAATCCTTACAACAACTTGTTGGTGCGTTACAAGATGAGTGGAACAACATCCCACAGCAGGTGATTCGGAATTTGAATCCGTCAATTGGGCGGGGCTGTCAGGCTGTTATTGATGCTCGTGGTGAACATACGCGGCATTGAACTGTAGTGACCTTAAACTTTGTACGTGCAATGAACTTTCCAAGGAAATGAACACTTAAAGGTTGTTTTCAGTTCTTATTTATCCATCTATTTATTAATCATTGTTATCCTTGAAATTTGTTTGTTTTTTTTATCTCCCTCAAATTTCACTATGTGTTTCTAAGTGTATAGCCCGAGTATAGAAACTTGGAACTGGTAGTATTGTAGAAACTTAGATCCGGTGGAAGTATAGATACTTGGAACCGGTGGTAGTATGGAAACTTGGATCCGGTGGTAGTATAGAAACTTGGATCCGGTCGAAGTATAAATACTTGGAACCGGTGGTAGTATAGAAACTTGGATCCGGTGGTAGCATAGAAACTTGAAACCGGTGGTAGTATAGATACTTAGATCAAGTGCTAGTACAGAAACTTGGAACCGATAGGGTATAGAAACTTGGAACCGGTAGTAGTATAGAAACATGGATCCGGTGGTTGTATTCCGGTGGTAGTATAGATACTTGGAGCCGGTGGTAGTATAGAAACATGGATTTAGTGGTAGTAAAGATACTTGGGACGGGTCGAAGTATAAATACTTGGAACCGGTGGTAGTATAGAAACTTGGATCCGGTGGTAACATAGAAACTTGAAACTTGAAACCGGTGGTAGTATAGATACTTAGATCAAGTGCTAGT
Organism: Mytilisepta virgata; assembly: GCA_028015205.1. NCBI lineage: Eukaryota > Metazoa > Mollusca > Bivalvia > Mytilida > Mytilidae > Mytilisepta > Mytilisepta virgata. The sequence goes on from CM051521.1 coordinate 82,665,828, forward strand.
ACAGAAACTTGGAACCGATAGGGTATAGAAACTTGGAACCGGTAGTAGTATAGAAACATGGATCCGGTGGTTGTATTCCGGTGGTAGTATAGATACTTGGAGCCGGTGGTAGTATAGAAACATGGATTTAGTGGTAGTAAAGATACTTGGGACGGGTCGAAGTATAGATCTTGGAACCGGTGGTGGTATAGAAACTTGGATCCGGTGGTAGTATAGAAACTTTAATCCGGTGATAGTATAGATACTTGGAACCTGTGGTACATGTTGTATAGAACTTTGAACCGGTGGTAGTATAGATACTTGGGACCGGTGGTAGTATAGAAACTTGGAACCGGTGGTAGTATAGAAATTTGGGACTGGTGGTAGTATAGAAACTTGGAACTGGTGTAAGTCATACTTTGAAGAGCCATGTTCCGCTTTCTATTCAACAAGGCAGAAACGTACATCACTGGATTCACCTTAGAATAGAAAATTGAATATATCTAAAAAAAATTGGATTGTTTCGTCAGGTGGGCAAGTCCAAAAGCATCACACATTTTTCCACACCGATACAGTGTGAAATTGAAATTTCCAAGATCCATCTTTGACGAGTATATAGCAAAATTCTGGTTTTAGTCGAAATGGTCTATATACACAAGTTCGATCGCTTTCAATTTTAACTGGGGCAGGGAGTAGAAAGATTAGTTCAATACAGTAGTATAGCTATTATCACGTATTCACCGAAACACGAAAACTTGCCAGCTTAAATCATTGAGAAATTTTATGAATGCGACCTTACAGTAATTTCCCATCAAACTTCAATTTCTTCAAAAATGTGGACAAATTGTTAGCCCAACCACAAAAAGGATGGGTAAATAGGGTTAATGATTTATCATATTCACTTTAAAGATTTTATCAATTCTAAATTTGCATGCTTGAATAAACTCAACATACCCTTTCCTTTGTTACCTTTCGTGTGACATGAATTTTGAAACATATATGTATTCAAATAAACAATAGGTATTGTATTCTATTCCAACATTTATGAAACGTATTAAATTTTTATCTCTTTGTGTGTGGCTAACTTGAGGAAGGATTAGATTTTATGAATTCTTGACTTGAAACCTGTAGCAATATATTTTCACTTGGCTATATATACGAAATAAATTCAGTTATCGTTTTACAAGTTGAAGAAATGGACACTGAAACTGATAACTGAAAAAAATCTAAATTTTAACACACGTGTAATAAAGACTGAAAAAATCCCAAAAAACACGACCAGGTAAATTTGATCAAATACCACTATCATTAAAAAGGCTTGAATAAACCATATCCATGTACAAATGTATATTTTTTGCATTTGGAAGGGGTTTATATTTCAACTTGTTTCAACATATCTGGCACATTGCTACTGCAAAATAAACGTATTATATGTTCATTTAGTGCACCGTCTGGAAATGACAAAATTCTCTTGAAAGACTTTTTATTCATTCATCAGTGATTCACATGTTATTTCCATATACACATGTACCTGAGATTAGGCTTAAATGACACCGTTAACAAAACTGTTAATCAAATCTGAATATATATCCATGCTCTCTAACTATCAGCAAAGTTGGTAAAAGGTAAAGAATGATCCTCCCCCCACCCCCCCCTAAAAAAATAAACAAACAAAAAAAACTACATGTAAGTTTTGGACATTTACTGTATTTTTACTTGGATATTTCAAAACATTGTAGTCAACTGACATATATAAATCTTGTTTACATTGCTTGTTGTCATTGCTGTCTTGTTTATTTAAATATAGTTTACCGTTTTCACATGTTGCTTTTATTAACATGATAAAATGAAATGTTAAAATGGAGGAATTTATAAACAAATTGTTTTGAAAGCGTCTTAAACACCTACTAGTAATGAACATATAGGACGAATTAAAAAATAGACTATTTAAGCTGTCCAGTTAAAAATAGCAATAAAGGGGATGGAAAGTATCTTTAAGTCTGGTTCACAATGTCTTGCATACATACACAAAATGTATTGTATATTTTTGTAATGTATGGTAATCTACGACAAATTTAAGGATGGTTTTAAGGGCTAGAATAGGGCATAGGGGTTTTAAGTTTAGGGTAGGCACGGAATTGTTAGATTAGAATGAAACTGATTTACACGTGGAAACGAAAGAACTATAAGAAACTATCATTTCCTTGCTATAGTTAACAGTAATGAAGTATATGTATATTCCTCCCTTTAGATGGAATATGGTTTTATCTGTTTTTGGTTATTTTTGGTATTTTTACATGTAAAACCGAGTGGATGAGTCTGGTATAATAAATTATTACTACACATGTACCTACGGTAAAACCGAGTGGACGAGTCTAGTATCGTAAATTATAACTACATGCAAGTAAAACTAAGTGGATGAGTCTGGTATAGTAAATAATTACTACATACGGTAAAACTGAGGAGATGAGTCTTGTATCGTAAATTATTACTACATGTAAAACTAGGCGGATGAGTCTGGTATATTTGATTATTACTACAAGCAAGTAAAACTGAGTGGATCTGGTATAGTAAATTATTACTACATACGGTAAAACTGAGTGGATAAGTCTGGTATCGTAAATATTACTACATACGGTAAAACTGAGTGGATGAGTATTGTAAAGTAAATTATTATTACGTAAAGTAAAACTGAATGGATGAGTCTGGTACATGTATACACTTGTATGGTAAATTATTATTCCATACGGTAAAACTGAGCTGATGTATTCAAGGGTAAGACGCTGGGTTGCTGGTATTCCTGTATTGGCGTGAATTCTCACGCAGAGATCTATCCTTTAGATCAATTGTTTTTTGGCGTTGCTAATTTTGGTCAGTTTAGCATTTAAATTTTAAATTTACTTTGGATAACGAAACTGTATCAAGTTGGTAATACCATTAATGCACAATATATATATTCCTATACCATCACAAAATAATTCAGCATTAAAGATAGTATAAATTTAGATTTTATTTTGTAGGTTTACAGACCTATATGTCTTGGAGACGTGTCTCACATTAAAATTCAACAGAAGAATTTCACGTACGATTTATCAAGATGTCAAATGGCAGTCACCTCGGGCATTTACTGTCAAAATTTTAAATATCAATATACGTGTAATGTAAACAAATCTAGACCTACAAGACAAATATTTTCTTTTTTGTTTCTATTTAAAAAATTATTCATGCAAAATGATACAAAAAATATACACATCAAATGTAAAAATAATATTACTAAGTTTCAATTTAAAGTTATTTTTGCAATATTTGGAAGATTACTATGCGCCATATGTTGTTTTGACAAGACGTGATGACAACAGAACAATGCCAATAGCAAAATGCATATTGGATAAAATTTACTGGTTACGAATTGGTTGCGATACAGAGATCGGTTGTTTACATTTAATTAAATCTTAGGAATTTATTCAATCATTTAAGTAAATTAATTTTCGCTCTTCCTTTGACACGACTTTTCCTAGACTCGCCCCAATATAAACAGTGCAATATTTGCTATCACAGGCTGTGTCATTATTAATTACAGTAATTAAAAATATGAATGTTAATAAAAAGGTAATATACATAAATTTACATGCAACATTAATTTATAATTCATGGTGTAGAGCCAGGTGAATTTACATGTATATTCCACGCCCAAGAAGCAAGGTTAGAATGTATTGTTACCGAAATGGTGCAGGCCATGCAAACTAAAATCGCTAAGTTTATTTAAGTGCAACGTAACACGAGAAAAAAAAATGTTCATAGCTCCGCTAGCCTTAAAGTCTTACGATGTCCTATTAATTATTAATTTTGATTGACCCTTCTGGGTGTAAATTCAAATAAAGATTATTAGTAGTACTATCTTAGGTTTTTATATTTATATTGCAGAAACATAATGTGTATATATTCAAAATACTGATTTAATTGGGTGCACTAACCCCAAGAATTTGGTTAATGAATGATGGGAGTCTCTTTACTCCCAGTTTCAGAGTAGGAGAAAAACTGATATTTTGTGGTTTTAAGATTCCCGAGTTTAAAATTACCAAACCTGTTTCGGGTGAGTGAACAGTTTTACACATTTTAGTATTCTACATTTTTGCATATTTAACCAAATTTAAATGAAGTAGAACAACCTTTTACATTGGGTTATGACAACTGTAGCATAAATTCTGTAAACTTTTTTGAAAGATTGTGATTGGCTTCTTTTTTGAAAGATAAAAATAAATCGAAGTTGAAAAGTCAGAGAAGAGATTGATTCATAAATCTAAAAAGAAGTCATCTATTCAATGAAGATTACAAATTAATCGGTATGATTAATCATGAAGAAAGTCCTTGTACCGGTCACATTTAATGTAAATGAAATATAACAAATTATTATATGTTTTAATTTGCATTAATTTATAACTGCTTGATTCATAATTTTAAGTCATTAAAATTACCAGAGGATTTCGGGGCGACTGTCAAATGCTCTTTCCACATGTTCTAGTATAAAACTATGTGGATATACAACTGACACATTTTGACATTATGAGCAAATGACTAAATGACTAAATACCGGGATTCACTCCCTTCCTTCAATTAAGCCTAAGAGAGGGCCCTTAAAAAGTTACAATTTCGCAGAGTTTGGTGAAAAACTTCTTTGGCTAGCGATTTGTCGAATCAAATTCTATTTTGTAAATGTAAACAAAATTACAAATACACATTTAACACAAACATTAATAACACTACAATAACACACACAAACAAAAGCATATATTAGATACTCACAATCAGTTTCATTTCCATAGTAACATTCACGAAATATTCCTCTATTCCGTGTCAAAGTGTATCGAGCATGGGTCGGATTCGACCTTATACTTCCCAATTTATCTCTTTCCACGGTGAACTCTATCCAGTAGTCTGTAGCAAATGATATTGCTAATAACGCAATAGCAATAGGCCCCAAACAAGTAGCAAGAACCAAACTCACCGTCCCACACGTGCTTCTTCCCATATTTTTCACTTTTTAAAATAATTTCTGTGCTAAAATCTGTAAAATCTACTGTAACCAACAGAGGGTTTGGTCGAAAACGAAAGAATGTTCACATCACAAAGGTGTCACGTTGATGTAACGCTAATAACCCGAGAACATGTTTCATGCATGAGTAAATATTAATAACAGTAAGATGTCCTCGGAATCCCTTGGCCGTTAAAATGATCAGCTTCGATGTTGTTTTTGTCCTCCGGACGAAATGGTCAAACTATAAAACGCTCCTTTATGTTAGAGTAATTACTTAATTATTGTGCTACTCTCTGACCAACCGAATGACAACATGAAATTTACACCACCGAACAGGTAATTCTGATTGATGTGCAAATACAGGTGTTACAATGTTTATAATTTGTTTATCTGTACAACATTTAAGAATCATCTTAATTGAAAATTTTCGTACATTGACATTCAATGAAACTTTTCGTATTTTAATAAAAAGTTTAATTCTATTGGATTTAATTATTTTTTTAAAAATCCAACACTAATATATTTAAACACGTAAAAACTGAAAAAGGGAACATAAAGGGAACTTTTGGAAGCTTATATAAACATTAATATAGAATAAATTCCAGTTATGAGATATTCCCTGTCATTTTAAGCCACACATCTCCTTTTTGCCCGCTCCTTTACACCAACATTTCAGTTGAATAAGACTAGTTTTCAAATTTAGACCAGCTTACTGAGGAAATATCTTTACAAAGAAAACCAGTTGTGACATAAGACGCAATTTATTATTTAAAAAAAACACCAAGTCATGTGTTAGTTTGGATTACGTCATAACATTTGACATTATACATGTAATAATTAGACGGGATGTATGTGAAAATTGAAGTTGTGACACCCTCAAGATGTTAACCTATAACACAAAATCCAAGAAAAAGGACGATACTTTTGTTGCTGATCATAAGAAGAAAAAACACTTTAAGTCGATCCAAGTAACAGTTTTAGTCAGATTAGTTGCAGTGAAGATGCACGTGCAGCTTTATTCAAGGACATTATTGCCAATCAATATAAAAACACTTGATGTTTAAATGTGTCTATTTTCATTTTATATATACTTCATGGGTATGTATATTTCCTTAGAAGTTACTATGGGTCCCTTTGTTAGCTCACCTGGCCAAAGGCCATGTGAGGTTTTGCCATCACTTTTCGTCCGTCGTCCGTCCGTCCGTCCGTCCGTCCGTCGTAAACTTTTCATTCAAACATCTTCTCCTCAGAAACCATTTGGCCAATTCCAACCAAACTTTGCATGAGTGGTGTATGGAAGGTCCTCAACAAAGTTTCCTCATTTAGTTCTGATTGGTCAAGAAACATGGCCACCAGAGGCAATTCTTGTTTCTGATTGGCTGATTTTCAAAAATCTTCTCCTCTGAAACGGCTGGGCAGATTGGATCGAGGCTTCATAGGAATGATATATGACATGTCCTCCACAAACGATCCTCATTTTATATTGATCCGATGAAAAACATGGCCACTGTTGCTAAAAATAGAACATAGGCGTAAATTGCTGTTTTTTGCTTATAACTCAAAAACCGTTACAGATATCGAAAATCTGACATGGGGTAAAATTGATCAGCATGACAAGATCTACCTACCCTGAAATTTTGAAGGAAATTCCAAAACCCATTTAGGAGTTATTGCCCTTTTTTCGTCAAATTTTCAAAATTTTAACATTTTTTGTCATTTATCTCCAAAACTATTTGAGATAGAAGTGAAATGTAAATTTGAAAAATGTTTGCCATGTTGAGATCCACCTACCCTGAAATTTTAAAGGAAATCCCAAAACCCATTTAGGAGTGGTTGCCCTTTTTTTGTCAAATTTTCAAAATTTTTTCATTAAAAAATCTTCTCTGAAACCGCTGGGCCGATTGGTTTGAAACTTAATAGGAATGATCTATGACATGTCCTCTACAAACGATCCTCAATTTATTTTGATCTGACATAAAACATGGCTGTCGTAGCTAAAAATAGAATATAGGGGTGCATGTGTTGTTTTTGGCTTATAACTTAAAAACCGTTACAGATATCAAAAATCTGACATGGGGTAAAATTGATCAGCATGACAAGATCTACCTAACCTGAAATTTTGAAAGAAATGCTAAAACCCATTTAGGAGTTATTGCCCTTTTTTCGTCAAATTTTGAAAATTTAACATTTTTCGTCATTTATCCCCAAAACTATTTGAGATAGAAGTGATATGTAAATTTGAAAAATGTTTGCCATGTTGAGATCCACCTACCCTGAAATTTTAAAGGAAATCCCAAAACCCATTTAGGAGTGGTTGCCCTTTTTTGTCAAATTTTCAAAATTTTTTCATTAAAAAATCTTCTCCTCTGAAACCGCTGGGCCGATTGGTTTGAAACTTAATAGGAATGATCTATGACATGTCCTCTACAAACGATCCTCAATTTATTTTGATCTGACATAAAACATGGCTGTCGTAGCTAAAAATAGAATATAGGGGTGCATGTGTTGTTTTTGGCTTATAACTTAAAAACCGTTACAGATATCAAAAATCTGACATGGGGTAAAATTGATCAGCATGACAAGATCTACCTAACCTGAAATTTTGAAAGAAATGCTAAAACCCATTTAGGAGTTATTGCCCTTTTTTCGTCAAATTTTGAAAATTTAACATTTTTCGTCATTTATCCCCAAAACTATTTGAGATAGAAGTGATATGTAAATTTGAAAAATGTTTGCCATGTTGAGATCTACATACCCTGAAATTTTAAAGGAAATCCCAAAACCCATTTAGGAGTCATTGCCCTTTTTTTGTCAAATTTTCAAAATTTTAACATTTTTGCATTTATCTCCAAAAGTATTTGAGATAGAAGTGAAATGTAAATTGAAAAATGTTTGCCATGTTGAGATCTACCTACCCTGAAATTTTGAAGGGAATCCCAAATTCTATTTAGGAGTTATTGGTTTGTGTAATTTGAGGTCGGGTTCTGTTACATTTATTTAAGGCTCACCCTTATTCCTGGTCAATTTTATCAACTTCCTGCCAGGACTACCACCATCAGGGAACATATTTTAACATTAAACCTTATGAAAAATAAATCTTCAACAAATTTTCCCTGAACAATTGAACCAATTGCAACAAACTTGGTCAAATAGTTGATTAATTGTCCAATGAAAACCAGACTCCAGGTGAGCGATACAGGCTCTGGTGAGCCTCTTGTTCCATTTTTAGCTCATCTGGCCCAACGGTATTGCCATCACGTGGCGTTTGTCGCCCGTCGTCGTCGTCGTTTGTTTGTTTAGTCGGGGTTTTACGCCGTTTTCAGCACATTTGGCTATTTCGCGGCGGATAGTTTTTATTGGTGGAGGAAGTTGGAGTACCCGGTGATCCTTGTCAATTAAGATCGGAGTCGAACACACCCCGCCACACGTGAGATTCGAACTCACAACCTCAGTGTTGACAGGCTAGTGATCATTAGTAGTCTCGACGAACTACCTAGACCACTCGGCCATCGAGGCCCCCCCCCCCGTCGTCGTCGTAAACTTTCCTTTGAAGATGCCATCCAAGATGGCCACCAGAGTCGAACATAGTGTAACATAGGACCCTTTAAAGATCTTCATGTCTGAAATCACGAAGCAATTGGAACAAGACTTGGCAGTAAAGGTCCTTAGGTAGTTCTCTTTCAGAATTATATCCGAGACATACATGTACAAGATGACCACCAGAGTAGAACATAGTTTAACATAGGAACCAATGGGAAATTTACTTAAAGATCTTCTTGTCTGAAACCACAAAGTTAATTTGAACAAGAATTGGCAGTAATGGTCCTTAGGAACTCCTCTTTCAGATTATATCCGATGAGCCCGCCCGCCAGAGCCGAACATAGTTTAACATAGGACCCTGTGGGAAATTTACTTAAACCATAAAGTGAGTTGGAACGAGACTTGGCGTTAATGGTCCTTTTGTAGTCGTTTTTTTCAGAATTAATGTTCCTTTTGTAGTCGTTTTTCAGAATTGTGTCCAATGACCCCGCCCGTCATCCAAGTTGGCCGCCAGAGCCGAACATACTTTAACATAGGACCGTATGAGAAATTTATTTAAAGATCTTCTTGTCTGAAACCACTAGGCAAATTGGAACAAGACTTGGCAGCAATGGTCCTTGCGTGTCCTCTTTCAAAATTATATCCAATGACCCCACCCGCCATCCAAGGTTTGCGCCAGAGCCGAACATAGTTTACATGGGACCTATGGGAAAATTCATTTAAAGAACTTGTCTGAAACCACTGGACCAATTGGAACAAAACTTGGCAGAAATGGTCCTTACGTGGTTCTCTTTCAGCATTTTATCCAGCGACCTCGCCAGCCATCCAACCAATTGGAACAAAACTTGGCAGAAATGGTCCTTAAATGGTTCTCTTTCAGAATTTTATCCAGCGACCCCGCCAGCCATCCAAGGTGGCCGCCAGAGCCGATCATAGTTTAACATAGGACTCTATGGGAAAATTCACTTAAATTTTTCTTGTCTGAAATAAGTTTGTTTGTTTGTTTAGTTGGAGTTTTACGCCGTTTTCAGCGCATTTGGCTATTTCGAGGCGGCCAGTTTTTATTGGTGGAGGAAGCCGGAGTACCCGGAGAGAACCACCGACCTTCGGTAGGAAAATTGGCAATCCTTGTCAATTAAGATCGGAGTCGAACAAACCCCGCCACAGGTTCTGAAATAAGTAAGCCAATTAGAACCAAACTTGACAGCAATAGTCCTTACATGATCCTTTATCAGAATTATATCTGATGACCAGGACCCCCATCCAAGTTGGCCGCCACAGTCGAACTGAATTGCCATAGGAAATTCATTTAAAGATCTTCTTGTCTGAAACCAATTGGAACCGAACTCGGCAGCAATGGTACTTAGAAGTTCCTATATAAGAATTATATCCGATGACCAAGATGATCACCATGGACGAACTTGGTTAAACATAGGACCCAACCTGAAATTAACTTTAAGGTCTTATTGTCTGAATCCACGTAGCCAATTGGAACCAAACTTGGCAGCAATATTGTCCTTTACCAGAATTGTATCCGATGGACTTAACAACCATCCAAGATGGTCGCTATAGGCTAAGTTAGGGTGCACACAACAGTTTTCTTTAGTTTTTCATATGACGTCATGAATTGATGGTCTATGTTGGGCAACCTGGCAGCTGACCAGTTTTTTTTTTATATCAGATACCTCTATAGAACCATCTATCATTAAATGATTTTTTTATGACTTTCTACCATATGAAATTAATTTTTAATGATTTTATCAATTTTAAGCTGCAACATGAAGATTGACCCTCCCCTACCAAAATCCCAAAAATTTTAGCCCAATCTAGTGATAATATATGCAGAATTTAGAGGTATATTATTAATTATTACAGGCATTTGAAAGAATATGCATTTAAAACATAGTTTCAGGGTACATTCGCTGGCTTCCAAAGATACTACATTACCCGCCAAAGTGTTGGATTTTCCTTCTGCTAAAACCGGGTGTGACTAAACATCGAGTTCGAGTTCGAGTTAGAGTTCGAGTTAACGTTAGAGTTCGAGTTAACGTTAGAGTTCGAGTTAAAATTCGAGTTCTAGTGAACTCGAGATATTAATTTCTAATGTCATTTATCGAGTTACATTTCGAGTTAGAGTTACGGTTCGAGTTAAAGTTCGAGTTAGGGAGCAACCATTTGATTTTTATGGGGAAGGGGGGGGGGGGTAAAATTTGAAATAAAAAGGCAGGACAAAGATTTTGGAGAAAATAAAAATACAGGATCACTTTAGATGTGAAAAAAAATGCAAGACCTGTGTCGATCAGGAAATTTTGGTTTACATGAAAATAAAAATTAAGGCCGCAATGGCGGCCGAAAAAAAAATCCAGGACCAAAATTTGACCCCACCCCCCCCCCCCCTCCCCGAAAAAAAAATCAAATGGTTGCTTCCTTATTCACAGTTCACATGATAAAATTATGCTACGTGGGCCTTTATAGTGCTTCATCTGCTAATAATTTCAGATTATATTTTTTTTAATAAAATGTCAATTAGAATATAAGCGTTCTTTTATTCCGGATGTAGACCATCAGTCCTAGCAAAACAAGCCAACCAGACTCTACCATACGAAAATGTGGACGGAGGTATATACACACAATATTTGCCCCAGTTTAGGCTAGAGGTATAGTTTAGGGTTGATATCTCACAAAAAATGTTTAACCCCGCCGCACTTTTGCGTCTGTCCCAAGTCAGGAACCTCTAGCCGGTTCGGTGCATCCTTCGACTCAATTTTGAAACTGGACACCCCTTATGTCCCCAAATTGTCCGATGGATTTAGAGGAGATGTTAAACGTGCATTCACATAGGGTCTAGTGTGAAACTAGTTCGGCGGCGGAGGCAATTATGGTCGCGGAGTCCGGAATTACCGGATACCGTTTTGGAAGGGCATTAAAGTAAATTTTGGTTGATATTGACTTTGTAGTTTCAGAGGAAAATATTTTTAAAATTTCCTTCCACCTTCTCTATAATTAGCTCCGGCAACTATCTTGGTTGAAAGGGGACCACCCATGGACTATTCCACCAAAATTTGGTTCCAATTGGTCCCAGTAGTTTTAGAGGAGAAGATTTTTATATTAAAAAAAAACAAAAAATACAAAGCTAAAAATCGACAATTCATGGGCAATAACTCCAAGACGGGTAATCCGATTTCTACGAAAATTAAAACGCAGGTAGATCTTATCCTCCTCATCGTTTTTACCTCGCCAGATTTTCTCTAAAAGGCATTTCTTCTAATATAATTTTCAAAAACCACTGTCTGATCTATATATGCTCTATATTTAGTATCATAGGCCATGTGATTTGACTTGCGGCATCCTTTAACACTTTTTTCTACTAGACACCTTAGTGATGACTCGGGCCATGTTTGATTCCAATTAGCCCAGCAAGTTCAGAGTGTAAGATTTTTTCAAAAAAATTTTACGACGGCAGATGACGGACACCAAGTGATGGCAAAAGCTCACATTGCCTTTATGATTTTTTGTTAACATGATATGCAATCGGCTCATCTGAGACAATCAGTAAACTATTCACATCTTTTATATTATTTTGGAGGATTTTTTTTGTATCACAACTTAAAATCTCACAATTCAGTTTACAGATTAAGGAAGGTTTTAAAAACTTGTTTTTAATTATATAGAATCCACATGCATTTCGATTTAGGGAGGACTTCATACTTAAAGGGGGGTTGAACAAAATAAATACACGTACATTTGGGGAGCAGGTTTCGTTTTCAGGTTGTGATTTTATTGAAATATTAACATAAAATGGACAAGAGTAAAACTAAATGTATGTCTCTTCCACATTCGTTGGTGGGACATATGAGAAAGAGAAATGGAAAACGCGTGAGGAAACGCAGTTGGACACGTTTCATTTGCCCTGCATAAGGAGGCGGCCAATCTAGATTCCGGTGCCCAGATGATTAAACGGCGAAGAATAAAAATCAATGCACAATAACTTAATCCCAAAAAGGGGGGAAGGGGGATGGTGCTGTTCAAAATTTTCTGCACGTACGCAAGTACTATTTTTTGTGGTCAAATTTCTTGATTTTGCTATATTTTTTGGGGGTCCAAAAATTGCAGGTATTTTTTTGGGGTGCGTTCAAAAAGACGAAAAAATAGCGTTTTTAACGTGTTTTATGTGGTAGAATGAAAGATTTTTCTGGGTCTGACAAAATCAGAGATACCAAATTTAGGTATTTTTTTACGAGTCTATGTAGAGGTAATTGTTTACCTACCTCCGCCTAAACTTAATCCGTAACTCGAATTTTAACTCGAAATGCAACTCGATAAATGACATTAGAAATCAATATCTCGAGTTAACTTGAACTCGAATTATAACTCGAACGCTAACTCGAACTTTAACTCGAACTCGAACTCGAACTCTAACTCGAACTGTAACTCGAACTCTAACTCGAACTTTAACTCTTACTCCAACTCAAACTCGAACTCGATGTTTAGTCACACCCGCTAAAACCAGGATGTTTACAGAGTTGCCTCCCATTAGTTAATATTCTCGTAAATCTTTTAATTTCACATTTCTGATCTTTTTATACAACTGAAATAAAGTTCAAGATTTTTTAAGATAATAAAACACAAAAAAATAATCAAAACTATTATATATTTATAACGTTTGGAAAAAAAAACCTAGAATTTTATACGAAACTCTTGTTTCATTCAAGGCTTAACAAAGCACCCTGTGGGAAAGTTCACTTACAGTATCTTATTATTTGAAACCAATGAGTAATCTGGCGGAACCATTGTCATTTAGAACTTGTCAGCAAAGTTCCCCAATACATCCGATGTGAATACATCTAAGTTTTATCTCATTTTAAAGTAAAAATCCGAGAACATCAAAAATATTGATTTGTCAGACGACAATGACCGCTTCGATTTACTTCCCTGTCCGAGGAGATTAAAAAGATATATTAGACGACAGTGATGCGAAAAATACCAAAAATATAATACGACATCAGTAAATTTTCTTTCGGTATAATAAAACACTTATTGACAGCATATTCGGTGAATAGTAAATGTAAATTTTATTATTTTGTATTATTTATTTTTGGCCTTGGCTACGCCTCGGGGCAACAGTTGGTATCTCGGGGACAATTAACTAACTATTCCCCTCATACCTTGTCAATAAGTACATAATATTTTACGCGAATCTTTTTGAATTTTCCGCCAAAATTAAAATTTTCTATGCCGAAGAACAATGAAGAACGGCGAACTATGTCATCCTTTGCTTTGTTGGGTTACGCGTGAAATTCTTTCCCTAAAGACCCTAGTCTTGAAGGAATGCGTGAAAATGTGTCCAATCTAACAAAAAAAAAGTCGTTCTTTTATGCATGTTAGTTTTGAAGCTGATGTATTAAAAAATTGAGGTATAAAATGCACATTACATGTATAAAATGTTATATATATAAAAAGATGTAAATTCACATAAATATATATGTGTATACAATTCACGTGATACAATTTTCTCCTATTCTTGACGTGTTTAATCGATGGGATGAAAATACAAAATATTTTTAACAACTTCCCGGTGATTAAATTTCTGCATGGGAATTCCGGTCGTTTTTTAAGTTTATTGGAAAGATAAACTAGAGAAGTTCCGAAATGGCGTTCATGTAAATAAAATGTGTAGCAACGGCATTTTGTTGAAAATCACAGGAGAAACAGATTCTCCTTCAATTTACTCGTGAGTTATAGAATTTCTCCACACTCGATAGTTAAATTTTAGATTTTAACACGCTCGCTAAAGCTCGCGTGTTGGAAATCAAAAATTTAACTATCTCGGGTGGAGAAATTCCATAACTCACTCGTAAGGAGAATCTACATATATTCCTGGGAAATTACAAACTTGTATATGTTCTAAGATCAATTAAAAAAAATGAATATAATAGTTGTATTAAAAAAACTATTGGAGTATGTAGGAAACAACTCTGTTTTGATGCACAAGATGTACACATTTCGTCGATTGTGTTCAGGGCCTAAAATGTTGAAAATCAAAGCAATAATCTAAATAGCTGAAGAGCAAATTCTAAAATGCCAAATTGACCATAAAGGTCAAAGCCAAAAACATCTAAGGACAGAGCTATGCAAGAGGTAGACATTACTCATTTGTTATAAAAAAAATAAGTTACAGTCACAGTAAATTTAAGGTATCGATTTCGGGCCTGTATCGAAATACTAGGAACTGAGCTGGGGATACCCTCGGGGACTTGGAGTCCAATAAGCCCGCCTAGCAGCGGTATCCACTCATCATCTAATAAATTCTTTGATACCAATTTTGTTTCGTAGTATATAAATAGTTTTAGGCAATGTCTTTTAGAACTTAAATTTCGAAAGCCAAGATAAAACGTTTCGACTACTTAACTCGGAATTTTATTGTGGTACCTTCACCAAGACTACAAATATTTTTGAATTAAGAAAAATTAAACATTTTACGGTCTGTCCTTTAGCACATGTTTTTGACATTGCATAACTTACAATGTATGACGAAAGAATATCTTTTTAACTTTTTATTGCAGAACAATTTTTCAGATCCACTAAAATTAATATGAATGTGCTAATTTTAAGACAATAACAAAAAAAAAAAAAAAAAAAAAAAATTTTCAATGTTGTTCTAAATTTTTACATGCAAGGAAAATAATCACGCATGTCTGTATCCTCTAGCCTTTCTACTTAAAGAAATGAAACTTTATCAATGAGTACAGGGAAATATTTTTTTAGTTAAGTCTCCTTGTCCATAAAAATCAAATATGCACGAAAAATCACAAAATTAGCAATTTTCGATCAATATATCTTGTTAAAATTTGAAACATACTTTGTTCAGAAAAGTATCTGTCAATGGTCAACTGCTAATCAATGCTAAAAATTTAGATTTAACTCCTATTTGTGTTTTAATTGAATTAAGTTTACCCTTGACTTAAAGAAAAACATCAAGTAAAAAGTGTTCAGTCAGCTTATATTACAAGGGAGGTAGCTCTAATCAGTCAATAGATTATTTCGTAGAAATCACGGTTACCTCGCTTCTGCTGCGCCGTTTTACTGTGACATAAAAAGAATGTTTTTCTCTCACTAAAATGGTTTAAGATCTATCTTCAATATACGATGTTTTCATTTCATCTCTATATAGATGAGGTAGGGTCACGTATTAATATATTTCGTTGGCTTTCAGTCTATTTGAAATTAACATTTATCAAAGTTCAGTTGAATATTATTTCCTGAATATGTCAAATTGTAGAGAACTTTACGACCCAGTATAAATCAACATTTTTTTTTGGTTTTAATATGAAATAATTTGGTATTCATCGACCTTTAATTAAAACAAGAAGCTTTAAATTCTTTTAAAAAATTCCCCGTGTTTCCGGGATATAACAATATCTATAAAAGAACCTTTGTAAATGGTTTTTATTTGAATGTACATGTTGGTTTGAAGGTAAATTTTGAAACCCTGCCGACCTACTAATATATGTTTTTATTTCAGTGAAATTAAAATTTTACAAACCAATGGCAAGTGATATTGTCTGGTTAAATTCTGTAATTCCTAAAACCACATTTTATAATATATCCTGATATATTAAACTCTGTTGGCAAATATTTACATGTTAATATGCCACGAGTCTTTATATTTTAAATAATCATGGTTAGTTTAGTTTATACTAATTTTATTTGTTCAAAAACAACAAAAGGTATAAGACACAAGTTATAATCCAACTTATGAGAGTCTTCTCCCGGTTACAATTGTTATATAATATAAAGTTTATAATGGAGCATGCATATTAGTATATCTAGGAATGAGGAAGCGTTTAGACTCTTTTATGAATATAAATACTTGTCTGAAAATATTTGTATTTTCATCATAGGCAAGTTCATCACTACCTTTAATAAGCAAATAAACATCCCTATTAACGGAAAGCCGGGACAAATTATCGAGCATATCTTTTCTGACATTATTGTATCTTGGACAAACAAAAAAGAAATGCGAAGCATCTTCACACAGGCTCCACATTCGCGTACTGGACTACTTATTATGTTCACTCGATAAAGATCATACTGTGAAACACTTATTATTCGTTTTACACTAATTTTCGTGGATTTCGTGGACAACCCTATCCACGAACTTAAAAACCCAACGAAATATTTACGTCAATCGCTTTTATTACGAAGAGATATCGAAATGTTCGTGTTCACTGCAAAGAATGCTAGCTCTGTTTGACCATTGTACATTCATTTGGATGACCATGCATGTTGTCAGGGGAGAAATATGCTAGTTTGTTAAACAGGGCGGAATATGGGCTTAAATAATAAATGAAAATATATAAATTCTTCTAACAATGTACGCGTTATGCTTTTTTAACAGTTCATAACTTCCGGTCAATCATAGTAGAGTGTTCATGTAAGGCCAGATTTGCCATAATTATTATACGGTTTTTATTACTTAATTATTTTTTTAATTAGTCATTTCTTTGGCTTCGCTTCTAGCATGGGTAGCAAACATCGTTAGTACAACATTTTGTTTTGATCATGCCTTTAATTGTCATTTGTAAATATTAATCAAGTCTCAGACAAACGATATCGATGACCTTGTTGATCTGTTGATTACACTTCAAAGTAAATATGTTGCATAATAGAATCATGTTTTATATATAACTTTTGCCTGGAAATAAGATAACTAGTTTATTAATCCCAGCTTTTGCGTTTGAAGGCTTTTCACCAACAATAACTCAATAACTGTGGTACTTTTAGTTTGTTTTAGATTTATTATTTATCAATATTATTTTTCTTTTTCTTTTGAGAAATATGAAATCTACAAAATTAAGAACTTACGAATATATCTTTGTTCCCAAATCCACGAAAATCGATGTCAATAAAAAACTGAATTCACAGTAATTAAGAAATGAGGTCCCACACCGGATTTGGGTTAAAATAATGTTTAACTTACGTGGACCATTAAAATAGTGTTTAGGTACGATTTCATTTTTATGATTCCTGCGTAGGGAGCTTAAATTTTGAAATTGTATCTAATTCACGAAAAGAGATATCAAATTTATTCCAATCTCTCACTGTAGAGGGTAAAAAACGAGCCATAAGTTGACGAGAGTCTACAGTAAGGTACAATTAAATCAGAACAATTCTTTAAGGGATATACACTTGTACTCTCAATAGAAGGAGGAAAAAGATTAACAAGACAATTTAGAACATCTTTATTTTTCATATTATAGAATAATTGAAGTTTACGCCTATGTCTTCTTTCTGAAAGACATTCCCAACCCGTTTCTTTGTACGTGAGACTGCTATAACACAGTGTTATAGTAGTCTCAGTTTGTACACATTTTCTCTTTTCGTAAAAATCTGTAAACCTATAACTATTCTAGCTGCTTCTAGCTGAAGCTTTTCTACCATCTTGTGTATTATCATAGATATTTTTTTGCTTTCAGTATATTTAACTCACACATGCTTACGTCCAAGAAGGGTTTTTGACTTTACAAGTTTGTCATTTTATAATTTGAACATAACGTACATTGTAATCAAATTGTTTCGGCCTACATGTACTTGGTTATCAGATTTGCGCATTACGGCATTGTCGATATGTGAAAGTCTACATTTTAACTCATTCTATGGTCATTTTGCATCTTTTTACATTTATTGGAAAACTTGTGTAGTCTTTTGTTTTATTGTATAGATCGTGCGTAAACCTGTTTTTAGTTTTTATTTCCCCTTTTTCAGTTTTATCTGCAAATTTAAATAAAAAATACACACTAACAGTTATGTCATTATTGCCTTTTTCCGGTTTTTATGATACGGAAAATGGATTGAATTAGTCAGTATTTATTTTCATGTCAGAACAACCACTTATTATAGCTTACAAGAGTTGTTGGGAGTACGTGCAAACCAAATTTAAATTCTGTGGTTTGACCAAATGCCAAAACATGACTGAATGCGAATATATTTAATCGACAAAAAAGTACTTTTAATTGAGATCTGAGGATGTGAAAACGTAGTTAAGTTCATGTGTCTATGGTGTTTACAACAAAGTTAAGAGGTAGTTTTGAAACCTGTTACGAAAATGTTCATTTATATTTTAATTGATATACATGTATAAGGTTCTGTTCCAGCTCGACTCGTCTTATCAGTCTATCTTACACCCATGTCCCCTAGGCCTCTTCCTAACATTTTTTCTGTCATTGCCACATACGAAAATATCTTGGAATGCCTAACCCTCGCACCCTTCATCCACCTTTTCTCTCTATCACACCTGTTCTCATTACATTGCTTCCTTATCCACCCGCACCAATCTTTCAAATTTTAAGTGGGGAATATCTGTGTTCGACTTATGAAAGTGAAATACAATGGAAACATAGAAAATAAATTAATGTTTTTACTTTCTGAACTTCGTCTATTATTTAAATTCTGTGAGAAAAAAATTGCATGTACGTGTTTGTAATTTATTGCATGTAAACTCGTTTCAAGCATAAACTTTGTGATCGAATCAAGTTTGTTCATCAATACCAATACTAAAATCAGCGGTGGTTACCTCTCTACTTAGTACATGTGTATAGTTATAAAACAAATACTTTATTTCATTCTACATGTAATTGTTAAAAGAAGTCTTTATTACTCCAGAGTAAATTCTGAAAACCCGGTGAAACATATATTGCAGAGAAAATGTGCTGATGTTGTGGCCACAACAATTTGATTTGTAGTTCTTTGGATGGCAAAAATACTCGTGAGCAAGTGAAATTTTAAGTTTAATTTTTTTCTGGAGGACTAGTTTTTTCGAGCGACGATCAAATTTATCAGCACACATCCTTTTTTAACCAAAATATTGCAAAAAATGGGAAATTTTTAGGAGCACGCGAACAATTTATTTTTAATTTATTGAAAAATGATGAATTTTGGGCGAATTTCCAGCATTTTCGCAAACTGAAGCGGCAAAATTATTTTTTTTCACATAGTCCAAAATTTGGAACGGCGAAATCCAAAGGACTAAAGATCAATTTTGCGTGGCATGATCATGAAATGAGGGGGTGGAAAGGGTATTGGGAGACAGGGAGAAAGGGGGCGGGAAAAAGGAGAGAGGGGGCGGGAGAAAGGAGAGAGGGGGCGGGAGAAAGGAGACGAGGGGCGGGAGAAAGGAGAAAGTACCCCCCTTTCCACCCCCTCATGAAATTATTTTGTGGCATATGTCTTTTACGGCGATCGCAAAACTAGTTATTGACAGAAAAGTATGTACAGACTGTATGTGTGTATGTTTCAACAATCAATCAATCAATCAATCAAGACCAACGAACGTTCATACTGAGTCCAAAAATATATACATTTGTACTACTGTTTTTTTCTCTTTCATTAATTACAGAGAAGTAATAATTTTATATAGAGTGAATCATCCAATACCTAAGTCGGGTGTGGGGGTTTGTCTGTTTTAGAATTGTCTGGGATCCCATTTCGTGTTTTGGAATTGTCTGCGGCCTCCTACAGGTTTTAGACTTGTCTTGGGTACATGGCCTGTTTTAGAGTTGTCCCATGGTTTGTTTTATAATTGTCTTTGGACCGTGGGACTTCACGTAATTCTCAAACTTAACACTATCTGAACTCTCGGAGCAGAGCATATCCCAATAATTAATGCTTTAAGATCTTTTATGCAATAAATTGTAACCACATATTCTGTTACTTTAACTTTTGCAGCTGTAGTTGTTGTCTAGAAATTGTGTTCTTATGTAAATATCAACTGAATACTGGAAATTTGGAATTCTTTTGCCGGGCAGTTGATCAACGTAAATTTTTAGTAAGATTATCCGAGTGTAAATAATATGGTGTACTTTAAAACCCCAAGTTTTTGTAAACATCCTTTGTTTGTAAACACAAATGGCCTTGAACTATAAATAACATGAAATCGATAACTTGACAGAATTAATAGACGAGTTACGAAACTATTTCTAACATATTTGTCTTACCAGGGAAACTGAATTTTTACAAATATGATCAAATAACAAAAGGTTGATTTTTTAAACTGAATCAAAAGAGCAATACAAATGTTGAAACAATATCGTTACAAACTCGGGCCGCTCTAGCAGGGGGTGGGGGTCGCAGTATTCTGGGGGCTGCTCAAGATACCCAGCGGCTCTAGGGTAGAACCCTTGTAAGGGGTCCAAGGGCGCGAAGCCCCCTATATGAGCCAATATGTGCCAATATTCCTACATAAAATATCCCTGTGAAAAGGTTATCAAATTTTTTCGTTATTTTCGTTATTTGTTTTGAACGCAAAATCGTCGTCAACCAGTAGTATTAGTTCGTTATCCCTCGGGCCAACATACATATTGGCTCCCAGTCTATCCTGGTTATTTGGTGTCATAAAAAATATCTGCATCTACATTGTACGACTAAGAAAATATACTGCGAGTGGATTCAAATATTCAACAATGGTGGGAAAAGGAAAACATTTAGAACATATGCCTCATAGACAAGAACTAATCGAAGAGCAATCTAAATAGAAGTCAGGAAAACGGCAATTCAAATGATACAATTGTATCAAAACTCATAATGCCAGAGAAAAAGACAAGACCAGGAAAAACAAGGACAACACGACACAAAACACTAAGTAAATCTAAAAAATCACAACACTCAAGTATTTGATACATGTATGTCCCTGAGGGCGTTAGACCGACATTGGTTTATACTGTTTATATATCACGATACTCTGAAACTTGCAAACGATAGGTTGGTATCAAGAATTTTAATTTTAATAATTTGGAAAGCGGGGGAGGGGGGGGGGGGGGGGGGAGGAGGTCCCGAAGTTCAGAGATAAACTATGATAAATGCAGGATATCTCGTTACATGTATGACACCATGATATGATATAAAACATAAAATGTAAAAGCAACTAGGACTCCACTTAAAAATGGGAGTTGGGACCAGGTGCACCGATATTTCTGTTACTAATCCTACAATCTTTAAGAAATTTGCCTTTAAGAATTTTTAATAGGCTGATGTACATGTATGAGACTTAATAAAGATGACGAACGATCACGTTTCGGTGAATATCTCCAGAATCGGAGAATGTCGAACGAAAAAAACTGAGAATACGTCCCAATCTTCTGATTTCTTGATGTATGGGGGAAGGGTGGGGTGGGGTGGGGGTGGGGGGTGCGCACCCCCTTTAGATCCTGTTTAGAGGAAAGAATTGACTGTTACAATATACGTAAATGTACAATTGGAATATGCATCTATTGATTGTTGCTTAATTGGGTTAAACCGCATAGAAGTTTCCTTCACTACTTCTCCACAGACTGAGTATGCTGAGATCGAGTAGGGCAAAAATTCTTTTTATCGGTCGTTTCTTCAGAATGCAAGAACCTAAATCCGAACGGGTAACTGATGTCTGACAAGTAATCACGTTGCTTTTAAATCGTATCAAATCAAATCAAATTTATTTGTCATTATACATGCACAAATTTTATGTGACAAACAGCTGAAAGTAAGCAAGTATAAGTATTTAAAAAGTAAATAATTTAAGAGTCCCTTGTCCTCAGTTCTGAAGACCTTTTCCAAAAATAATACTATTTTATTAACTTATTCAGTTTGTCCCGATCAGATAATGGATTAAGTTTTGTAATCGATTCTTGGAAATATTTGAAATACTCATCTATAACATTTATTAGAGTTACATGTGTCTCATCTTCAAGAATTCTAGAAGTCTGAGAAAGTCTGTCTTCTCCTGGTATCTTTAGATGTCTGCAATTCTCTCTCATTAAATTGTGATCACTTATCTTAGTTTTGAAACTTTGGAAATTTAAATAGGGTTTTCTTACCGAAGCAAAGCGTAAGCGGGACGGGCCGTGGGTTTCCGACGAAGTGTGCATGAAGGCCTCAATGTAAATTTAAGATCGAAAACAGCATTGAATGAGTTTTTAAATAGTTGTCACGTATAAGTAGAGTGGTAGGACAGTCTTGAACTTGCATTGGGATATGAGATCTTTCTTCGCATTAAATTTGAAGGCCTTATTGAACAACCAATTATAAGTTCTATTTGAATGCGCATGGAACAATCTTTGATCCTGAAAAAAAAATTTGGTTACGCCCTTGATCACCTTTGAGTTAGCTTTTTTTTCGGTGCGAAAATCATAAGATTCCGTGTGATATACAATCTTGCCCTTATTCACTTTTTGAGACCTGAATCTTTGCCCCCCCCCCCCCCCCCCCAAAAAAAAAAAAAAAAATCAAATGGCTGCTCCCTTAGTGTGACTTTAAGACTAATAAATTTATAAAAGCGATGTAAAACATTTGTCACGTACATGCATTTGTTTAATCCTTCTTTTATCTTAATAAAAATTAAATTTGAAGGCCTTATTGAACAACCAATTATAAGTTCTATTTGAATGCGCATGGAACAATCTTTGATCCTGAAAAAAAAAATTGGTTACGCCCTTGATCACCTTTGAGTTAGCTTTTTTTTCGGTGCGAAAATCATAAGATTCCGTGTGATATACAATCTTGCCCTTATTCACTTTTTGAGACCTGAATCTTTGCCCCCCCCCCAAAAAAAAATCAAATGGCTGCTCCCTTAGTGTGACTTTAAGACTAATAAATTTATAAAAGCGATGTAAAACATTTGTCACGTACATGCATTTGTTTAATCCTTCTTTTATCTTAATAAAAATACTAGGACATGTATGAATAATCGATTTTCCTAAACGTGTGTAAAAATGTATGTCATAATTCAGAATTTTATACATTTTCATACTTGTATAAGGTTTATACGTACAAACGTTAGTTTTAATATTAATCGATTTTTCTGTAAAAGATGAATAATTTACAAATCAAATATGAATGTTCATAACTGAAATCGTTTATATATATGAAGTGTAACATGATTTCTATGTTCTTTGTTAATATTTTCTGTTTGCATGTAGATATTAAATTATTGATAAATCAAACCGAAATTTAATGTCATTCTGCACGAAAGGGGTTGTTTTCTATTTTATATATTCTGAGTATCATCCTCGTCATATTATATGTTCTCGTTTTACAGAATCCATGAATTTCAAGCATGCAGGTTTTGGTTTAGGTGGGGAATTTATTAACGATTGTACAGAGGCGAAAAAGCCACATTTTGCATGTTTTTAAGAGAGGTTTTAGGCCTCGACTCTGAATAAGAACCGGTTAAAAAACTAGATAAGAGATTGGTTTTATTTGGGACTGTACTAAAATCTCTAGTTCTAAATAAATCCTTCTTAAATGAAAAGGTTTGTGACGTCTATAAAGACTTTTTGTTGAAAGGACATGGGTCGTGAAACATCCTCTCGAAATGTAAAACTTGCCAGAATCGGCACTACAATAGCTAATTATTGTTCTACAGGGTCCTGGGTGTGGCTATGCTGAGGTTCTGAGTTGAATCCAGTTGGTGGCGAGGTGCGTTCGACTCCGACCTTACTTGACAAGGTTGGTCAGCTTTTCTGTAGAGGTCGGGTGTTCTCTCCGTACACTCCGGTCATCTCCACAGGCAATTGCGCTGAAGGTGGCGTATCCAATAAGCCAAACGACGAGTAACAAGAAAACCTCATATAAATTACTATTAACAAATTTTCTCTTAAAAAGATTATATTTCCTTCAAGTTCATTAATAAGAAGTCATTTTAAAATTACAACTGCTTTGCATGCATGGATGTCATATCTATGTGGTATAATTTGAATTTTCGAGATTCCGCTTGCGTTCAGCGGATTTTGTCCAGAAAATTCATAAAAATTCATGTATATATTGCTGTTTTGTAATGGTGACCACCCTAATGCAATCTAACTTAATATCATAATATTTTGATAAACATATGTCTCCTTAAATAATCTCATCCAGATGATACCAAAAGGCGTTTTGTTTTGTTATACATCTACATCTCAAATCTCTTTTAAATAGGTTTATTAAGATACCAGAAGTAGCTTTGTTTTTTTCTTAAGAAAATGCAAAATCTATTCCCCTTTTTAGCTATTTACATGTATCTCAAGACACCGTGTGGTTATGTTGTACTTTACAAAAACTTTCATGCATAAAACATAAAGTTATTTCAATATAATGACTAGTAAATGTTGTTGTTCGTGCAAAAATTATTGTTGCAGCTTTTCAGATTTCGATATTTCTTCAGAGACCGCACCAGCTTTATCTAAAATAATGTCAGCAGTCATCTACCATAATTGTTTACTTGCTTTACAAAGTGCTTTATGAGACAACTACCTATATGTTAAACTAAATAGTTATTGACAAACCATTTTTTTTATTCTACAATTAGTATGACTTCATGTCTTTATGAGTCCAATTCCAATATCAGTTAACGAAGTGCAATTCGGTTTAGTCACTAACGAACGGTGATCAGGCGATATTTCACGCAGAAAAACAATCATTTTCGTCTGTCCGTGATTCATTTCATTTGGTGAGGTTAAGAGATAAAAATAACTGAAGAATAGGTTATTTATTAATATATAAACAAACATTACTGTCTCAAACGTTTTATCCTGGCTATATAATTTATTGTCAGCATTGATAAGCGATGAAGAACGGGAGATAAAGAAGGATCCGGGATCCATAATTTGCAACTTCCGCTGTTTTTAAAAAAAATCAAACTAAAGTACATAAATACTAGTTTGTACTATTGACGTTTCGTTCCGGCAATTTATTAGATTGAAATAGTCTTTTAAAAAGTGTAAACTATGCCAATAAATTGTTCTGCTTGCATGCAGTTCGAAATTATCTCCCACCTCTTTCCACAGGGTGGGATTATTGTTTTCGTCATGTCTTTTTCTGTCCTTCAGAAACTTTCTGCTGGTCTAAAACTGTCGAACAAAAGGGCGAGATTGTCCACTTCGACTCGAAACTCTAGACTGGGGGGGGGGGGGGGGGGGGGGTGATAAATATATTATATATCTTCCATCGTTGCCGTTTAATTTACCAAGACTTTATATTCAAACGGATAAAAATAGTACGGCATATTCTCACATATAAGTCATGAGCTTGTGCACTACGTTTTCTCCCATTTTTCAATTTGATATTATGGATATTTGGGGGTTTCTCAAGTCAAAACATTGCTTTTTCTGTGTTACAAACAAGGGGAAACTGATTTCACTTGACTTAATAGCTTATTGCCATATGTAGTTGTGGAGGTTGTATATGAGGCCCCCTAATTTGTCATTACAAGTATACTTAACCTAAAATTTTCACTGTACTAATTAAATTTTTTTAATAAAGATTTACGCATTCTTTATTTTGAATGAAATATTTCTAACAAATTCATATAAACATCTGTGTAAGTATAGGAAAACATGTTTACAGCAAAACTGACAAAAAAGATTTTTTAAAGTAAATCATGTATATAGACGGCAACAATCTAATTAAAAACCGATCTCTCATCGCTCCCCTTTTCTGATATGTCGCGTGGGAGATCTAACGAAACCCGCTTTGAGGTCACATGTGAGTGACCTCGTAGGTGTGTCCTGTTCGACCAATGAAATTGCGGCTTACGCGATCTTGTAAGTTGATTACGAAGAAATCGTCAGTCCCCAGAATTCATAAACTTTTTTGATTGGCTTTACTGATAGGAAGTCAACTCATTTGCATGTCATTATAAATTCATAAGTTCCAGTTCACTCACATGTGACCTCAAAGCGGATTTCGTTAGATCTCCCACGCGACATATCAGAAAACGGGAGCGATGAGAGATCGGTTTTTAATTAGATTGAGACGGCAACGATCGAAAATATTTAATATATTTAGCACCCCCTCCCCAAGTCAAGACAAGAGTTTTGAGTCAAAGTGGACTCAATAAGCATGACTTTAATAAAGTGGATAAACCGTTTCGCATTTGTACGACAGTTTTAGACCTGCAGAAAGTTTGAAATGTCTCCATGTGATACGCACATTTTGCATTGCTGAAACGAAAGGCAGTTGTCAAGACCAATCAAAATGTTTTTGAAGGAGGGCCGTATCAGCCCTCACGTGCAAATGTATAAAAGAAGAATTCAAAGGTCTGGTTTAGGATTTTAGACTTGTTTAATTTGAAAATTAGCCTACAATTTATAAATGTTAAACAAATATTCCTAAGTTCATCATTTTTGTATGTGTTTGAGTTATTGTCCGAAAACTGTAACCCCACACCCCCCCCCCCCCCCCTTTTTATGAATAAAGTCCCATAGCTCTAAAACGTAAAATTTGGAATTTTTAAAAACCGGAAGGGAACTTATGTCAGTTGATAAAGTTTCATGAAAATTGCTCAAAGCAGTTTTGATTTACAGTCCGAAAACTGGAAAATCCCCCTTTTTTATGAATAAAGTCCCATAACTCCGAAACCTAAAACCGGAAATTTATAAAAATCGAAAAGGAACTTCCATCAATAGATAAAACAATTCACTTAATTTTCATGAAAATTGCTCAAAGCATTTTTGAGTTATAATTCGAAAACTGGAAAATCCCCCCTTTTTATGAATAAAGTCCCATTACTCTGAAACGTAAAATCGCAATTTCATAAAAATCGAAAGGGAGCTTCCGTCAATAGATATAAATAATTCACAAAAGTTTCATGAAAATTGGTGAAAGCGTTTTTGAGTTATTTTCCGAAGTGTGGACGAAGGACGGACAACCATAATACATCCCGTCTTTAAAGACGGGCGTATACAAATGTAACGGACTAAGATTATACCTCCAATTGAGTATGGCTATTTTATTTTGCTTTAAAATTTTATCAACGAATGTTTCCTCTATTACCCAGTGTTTGTGTGGGGCGATATGCCTTCCTGCGGACAGTTATCTCGTGAGCTAGCACATTAAAAATCCGACTCAGCGTGTCGGTCTAGTACAAAGTACGGATCATATTCATATCATATCAACATGGTCCCGTCCTGATATGCACCTAATGGCTGCCACTGGACGTTAAACAGGATTCACCCACCCATCCTATATCAGGTCTCGGGTTGATATGGGATGTAGTATGAAATACCCCACAATTATCACATTCTGTTTATTAATATATTCAAATCAAATAAAAATTCGCTGCATACCCATTCTTAGGGATGAAAGGGTGTTGTACGAGCCAGACAATATGGCTGGGTTAAATATTTCAATGCAGCCTGGAGAATAGAAATGGACAAATCTGTTCATGCTATCAAATTCTTCCACACTTGTTACTTGTTACTATCTTCTAACAAAATTGAGATAAAATTCTATCTTTCCATTGAACACTTTCGGCAGTGCCTTTGGACATGAGATGTTCTTATAATTGATTGACAATGTGTAAGAATAGTTCTTACAGTTAATACTTCAAATGTTGTAATAACTACCTACTAGGTTTCAAGACTTTTTTATTTGAAACTCTGATGTAATAAAATCCATTTGTGTTTCAATGCATATGAATATGCTTATTTCTTTATAACTGAATCACAAATAGCAAGGCACTGGACTATTTACAAACAATCAAATTCAATCTATTCTTTATTTAAATGCTGCTTGTTACACTAGTTTCACATCAGGATTGAAATATCTTTGTTTAAATCCGGTCTTGATTAGAATCACAGTATTTAATTTCACAATATTGTTATCCTCCACTAAATGTAATCACACGGTTTTTGCATCCACGCATTTTACTTCCCACAGTATATATAGAGTGTCTTGAAATAAATGCTATCCTACTATCCAGTCAAAAATAAACTCCTTGACACCACTTCTCATAAAAAACGAGCATTTCATTTTTGAAAATATAAAAATGATTTCTTACCAACATGAAAACTTGGGTGAATGAATAAAAATGTCCGAATATGGAATGAATGTTTTGTCATAACTGTTATTGAAGTATGACGAATATCCAATTTATCCAATCATATAATCTTGATTATCACAGTATGACTTCAACGTTCTCATTCGTCATTTCCAAAAAATCCTTGTTTTGTTGGGCTTTCAAAAAACGTTACCGTAACACTATTGCACGTGACAGCTGTTGCAACGACGGGTGAAAAATCTTTTATGCCTTCTGCCTCCTTCATATCTTCTTCATCAACGTCCATTTCGAAATCACTCTCCATCCACTCGATTGTCGACTGATCACTGTCAACATTATCGACATCAGAAAACTCTTTTCTGATGTCGTCTGCCGTAACGGACTCGTCTGTTTTTCTGGGTTCGTGCAATCCACGTGTTTCATATAACCAATCAAAGCATGCTTGGTCACGTTCAGACTGCTTTTCTGAATTATCATCGGAGTTTAAACGATCATTATCACATAATTTGTTTTTTCTTAAATTTAAATGATTGAAAAATTTGTATTCTGGGTCATTGTCCAATTTATCGGTTTCGTTCTCACGCAAGAGTTCATCTGTCTCCAAAACACCTGTTTCCAAATCACTGATGTTACCGTTGCTTTTGTCCAACAGAAAATGGCGTTTTCGATAGGAACCGCGTTTACTATGATTATTGTTTTTCTCCTCTGAAAACGGTAATCCACATGGCTTAAAATTTTCAACCTACGAAAAAGAAAAAAAAAGTCTGTTAAAATGACATGATTGCGGATATTAAATTTCTAATGAATTTAGGATAAGTGTGCCTCCAACATAAAAAAGAGCGCGTTTGTATTCATATAAGCCGTGAAAACATTTCTTTGCCCTCCCCTACACATCATATTATTTCCCCCTAAACTATAATAGGTTATCTTTGTTTGAAATGCAAATTTATAAAAGTATAGATACCGATCAATACTGTACATGTATTTGTACTTTAAATATATGCATCTAATCATTATTTCAAGACAAACAACTTCATTAAGTTTCCTTTTATATCATCAGATAAATGATGCCATATTTGGCAACAAATAATTGTCTTTTTTTTGTTTGGAGTTCCATTTATAGAAATGATTAAATGTTTAAACTAAGGATTGTTCTGCATTTCCGTTTCCATCATGAAGCCCTTGAATCAATCAAGAAGACTTTTCGATACGCAGCGTTGTAATGTACACTTACAATACGTATAAATAATTTAAAACATGTTATTTCATCCTTACCTCACTGTGTCGTCTTCTTCCAATTTTTCTTCTGTCTTTTCTGAAAATTAATAAAACAGACATTAAAGTTATTGTACAAATGTACGTGTGATCGAAGAATTATTTTCTTACAAAATGAAAAAATCGGAAAAAATAAATCGGTGCTCATCCAACGAAACAAACTTAGTACAAGAGGGCGTTGACAACGTGAAAGAAAATACGACACAATTAAACACACGGTATTTGAACGTACTGGTTATCTCATTGCGGCTAGATTGTATGTATGAATGAAACCTGAGGACCAAGAGTAAACTAATGTCCTTCGGAATGATAACTGACAGTCCCATGGAATTAAGGTGGAACTAAAATACACCTCGCCATGCGTCTGATTCGAACTCACAACCTTGAGAGGGTATATTTAACGATGAACCACCCAGACGAGGTCTCTATCGTTTGAATGAGAGCAGTTATCCGGAGGATAATTTTTAAGTACAAGGTCTCAAAATATATTTAAAGTTAACTATAAATGGGACCATTCGAAATAAATATACTGGATATTATGTGCAATATAATTACAGAAACAGTCATTTTTTAAAGAAAATTTTCTAAATGACAAAAGTTTTAACGACACTGCAGTGGAGTTTATTACAGAATTGGCACACCCTCGTTCAGTTGATAATTCGTATTCACAATTCATGCGTAATAGTATGTTTTTTTTGTTGTTTAAAATAAAAATTGGACATTCGACAACAAATGCACAAATTTGTATAAAGCAGGAAGATCAAATTTAGACAACGGGAAAAAAGTCAGACAAGGAAGAAATGTGTAATACAACATATCTTTCAGTTTTACAAAATTAACCTATATATATTGTACACGTTATATTAAGAATGATAATTTTAAAATTTAACTCATTTAAACATCCTTTATCACAGTAAATCGTTTCTCCTGGCTTACTAAGAAGTCAAGAGGTTTACTATTGTTAGCTTTCGACTTCCTTCTTGTTTTATTATAATACCGTAACCGGTAAAATAGCTTTATAGTGGTTTATTTCCAGTATTATTTACATGTGAAACAGGAAGGGTTCCGTCTTTACAAGAGGACAAATCACAGACATCCCATATCAATGGTCACATGTTGTGACCTATGTCGCGTTTTTACTGTTCAACAGAATCATATGTATGCCGTCCAAAGCCAGGATTTTGTTTTTATAGATTATCTCTTGTCTATTACCATATTTTATATCTTACACGAATAACCCTATACATCATAATTGTTTTCTTGTTCAATCCTATAGAATTTATCTCATTTACGCATACCCCATATCCATACAGTTTCGTGTTTTTATTGTACCGCAAGGCATTTACATACAATGCGTCACATTCAATCGTTTACTTTCGATGTTCAAAATTTTGGTGTATAAATGGAATTGTGATCCAAAATTTACATCTCTACTCGTTACCTCAAACTCTTTTATCTCACAGTGATTAGAAGTTAAAAAATACTTTGCACATCTCGAATTTTTTTGTCAAGTTAAATTATTCTGCAAAGTGCCAACAACTTTGTGATATCAAAACTCTTGATGCTTAAATAATTCTAGTTTCGAAATCTGGCCATATGTAAATGTATATGTAAATTCAAATATTCCTAAATCGTTCTATCAACCGACAAGGGCGGAAACAAATGTAAAAGAACACCCAGTTCTCAGTGAGATCGCGCTGAATGAAACTTCCGTCAATTTTATAACAAATTCATGCAGATTAAATATATTTCAGAATTTTAGGAATTATCCAAAGGGTGAAATTTAAAAACTTGTTTGACTCCTTTACATTTATTTATTGGAATTAATTTCGGCTACAAAACATAATGACGTTCATTTTTACAAAAATTATAAATCCCCATAGAATACTAAAACACAGCCTTAGGAGATTAATAAGATAGAATTACGTCTTTGAGTTCAGTTATACAAGACGATTATTGAGGAAACGCGTCAATGAAATAAAAGATCGATAAATGATACAATATACCCAAGGTTAATAGTATTCCAGGCTGTTTGTTTACTTACCGCTGATTGTAGTCTAAAATCAATGTCCGGTCAAGGATGTTTTTCTCTGGTTCCCACGTGCTATCTCTAAAAAGAGTTAAGTAAAAAAATTTTTAAAAATAGTCTAAAATAAATGTCCGATCAAAGATGTTTTTCTCTGGTTCCCACGTGCTATCTCTTAAAAATATATATAAAAATAAGTAATTTCATTTTTTATTTCCAAAACAGAGCGATTATTAGATAAGGCGTGGGGTGGGGGGTGAGGCAAATGCAAGGTCTTAGGAAAGAATCGTGAATCCTGAAATTTTCTCTCTGTTGATTTATGATGGGTCCTGTACTTTTTAAAAATTTATCTTCATGTTATCCTGACTGTCGTATTTAGTCCATTTGGTTTTTTTTTTTGCATTCCAGCTATCTCGTGACGGTCAGTTATTATTGGTAGAGGAACCTCAGTATGCGAAGAGAATCTGATGGGGCTCGAAGTCTTTTGAGTTTTTATATTCAAATCGGATAGACCTTGCTGGATTTTGAACTCACAAGGTGAATTGAGTTTTGACAGGTTACTTTTTAGTACTAATTTGAAAGTATCGGGGTCGTATTTCAGGGTTTCAAAAATCTGAAAGTAGCCGTATCAAAATGCAAAAGTAGGCGTCTACCTGCTCCTAGCTATAGTTAAGGTTAAGTTACAAGTGTAGCGGGTGGAAACCCACTATCTACTGGCTACTTTTGAAAACCCTGATATTTAGAGCAAACCTTTCAACATGTAGCATGTACTTTTATCGTTACAGTCCAAACGTTTGCCTAAATTACGATAAACTTGTAATTTCATGGATCTCCGTCTTTCTGTGGTATTTACCCTAAGGGCCTACTAAGATATACAAACCGCAATGTTAATACATGCAGTAACTTTGCATTTATAAATAGTTAAAGAGCGTTTTATCCCTAAATATACAATATATATGATAGATATTACAAGTTTTAACTTTTAACTATAGTTACTTGTATTAAAGAGAATTTACGTTACAAATTGCGAAATTATAACGATGAACAGTGCTTCGGCATTTTACGACGCAGTTGTATAAATTTAATTACATTTTTTGTAGTTTTAAATAGCTATTTCTGTTCCCTACATGTATTTTCGCCTTGCATGTGATATCTAATCGATGAAAAGTTGACTTGTAATTACAGTTCACGGTGTTGTCAATATGTCTTCATATTATGGTGTTACTACATGTAACTATACATGTAGCTGTTTCTATATTGGTCCAGCTATAGATTCGATATTGGCTGTATTGACCCAAGGTCCGTTATATTTTCGAAAAACGTACAAGTCATGTCCATTTTCCGCAATCGGGCATAACTTTTTATCAAATAAACAGTCAGATTTAAGCCGAAATTGTCTTTCGCAAGTAAATACCACGCTTTAAGCGATTGCTCCGTTCATATGAATGTTTTAGACAGGAAAGTTTAGCTCGAAACAAATACACCCTTAATAAGTAGTACAAAAAGCTAAAGTGGAACATATACCGGTTTAGTATCAGTTTTTTAGACTAACGTCATTCACAAGATGTGTAGATCCCTTTATGTCAATCAGTAATGCTATTCAATATATATGTAGCTCCTGTCGGCATATACAAATACATTTTATGGCGCTACTCTTTTATTTGAACACTTTCTACACGTATTAGACAGAAATGGGGGGGGGGGGGGGGAGAAGTATTGAAAAGGCATAAAAAATTCCTCTAAAATGCATAGAAGCAAACATCAATATTATCTGCATATCAGTATTATGAATGAAAGAATGGGCGGTATTTTAAACATTCATTAACACAACTAAATAGTTTAGTAGATTTTAACAAGGCGCAACATAAATCTTTTTGTCACCTATAAATTAGTGGTATCAGAATATTTAGAAAATGAAGATCTTTTGTTTTTAATGACAGTTGTATAATATTTCAACGCCTACATATTTTCAGAACAGAAACTATTGTGGTTGATACTGGAAAATTTCCAGCGTTTAACTAAAATTATTCAAACTGAAAATATATCTCGGAAAACCCGACTTCGATAAAAAGAAAGCTTATGGTTTCGTTTATTATTATTATTTTTTTTATAAGGAAAATGATGATCAAAATCCAATACCCATTGCTACGAACATCTTCTTTGTACTAAGGGTCAAATTGGCAACGCTTACTCAATATATTGAAAATGAAGTCCAGAGTGCAACCCGCTTACTCAGCCGATAAATGAACAGTCTAGACTTTGAAGATTCTGTCCACGTTTTGTGAGGACAAATTGCGCTTGTTGAACTCATTCATGATAGTTTCTTAGAAATGGCGAAAATACAAGAATATTTATATTAAAAACTACTATATATATCCAATTTTTTAAACGTTTTGTTTTGGTAACAAATACTGAACCAAAAACTAACACCTACATTCAGATAATCAGGACCTCAATATATCTATACATTACCCAATAATCAATT
Source organism: Mytilisepta virgata (assembly GCA_028015205.1). Lineage (NCBI taxonomy): Eukaryota > Metazoa > Mollusca > Bivalvia > Mytilida > Mytilidae > Mytilisepta > Mytilisepta virgata. Next base: position 82,699,954 of record CM051521.1, read on the forward strand.
CAAAGATTTCATTTAATATGTACATTTCAGTCATTCTAATAACTTGACTAATTATAAACATCATTATTATGGTAACGCCTCGTAAATGTTTTATTTATTTATTTATTATTAGAGTTACGTCCTGGAGTCTCAGTTTCCAAGGTTCTGAGAACAATAAATAAAAATAGATAATTACGAATTGTTTTCGTTTACTCATTGCCGCTATAGTTTCGTATATGAAATATGAGTTGACGAATCAATTGATTTTAAATGACTGTTATGTATATGTTTGGGTAGGCGTAGTACAGAGGTAAAGGGAAGAAATTTATGTCGGATTTTTATTTTATTAAAGATCAGTATCTAAACAAATACATTTGTAACTGTAATGTCCTTTTAGGAACCAACCATACAGCGTCCAGCAACGAAATATTCTTGTTAAGCAGAAAGTCCCTTTTTCCGATGGAATCTAGACCGAATTCTTCCTAATAGGTTCTGATATAAATTAACAGACTAAAATCATACGGAAGTGTATATATATACATATATAAGTTACGATACGAGTGCCTATGTATACGATGGAATGCCAGTTAATTTGATTAAAAATAATTCAAAAAGAGGGGGGTTTAAAGAAAAAAATAATCTCCAGAAGCACTGCGATGAATTAATAGCATTCGTCCATCTTTAAGTACAATGTATATTGTAACATCATGAAATATTAAAATATGTGACATCCTCATTAAAATTCACAAAATTTTAGTATTTATTGAGTGGAAAGGTGCACACAAAGGTGCACACAATACTGAAAAAAACTTTAGTCCAAAAAGCAACGATGAAGTCTAGCACTAAAATGTGGTCCGATTTTACATATGATCGTGGTCTGAGATTCCGTATGAAAGTTTTCTCGAGTACTCGTGTATTTCGTTACTGATTCTTCCCACACGGATGTCGAATATTGAGTCTGGCTAACAAATGGACAAATAGATGTATTCAAGGTCACCTAAAGGGCAGATCCGGAACTTCAGTGTATAAAAAAGTGTTGTTCATGAAATATCTGTACTTAAATACCCAATGAGAGTTCCTGGTAGTTGTTGTGGATGTAAAAAAGTAACTAGCACCTACGGGTTAATGTTCACACACGTATAAATATACTTGAACTTCGATCATCATATCATCTCGAACTGCGTGAACAGTTTAGAGAGGCTACAAATCAGAATTTTAGTATTTTCGTTAAAATTTGCAAACTAAATAGGTGTCTGCCTATAAAATGGTTCATTTACCAAGAGAATTCGCAAACTAATATCGTTTAGATTAAAGTGTTTCTAATTATGAATCATACGTCGGTTTTATGATCTTGAAAGCTGTCTTTACGACACAACTGCGTAAAACATTGTCTGAAAGTATACCTTTTAATTATTATATGATTAGAGATCGTACAACATCTATTGACTAAATTTATTAGCTTGATATCGCACTTACACTCTCACCTACTTATCTAAAAATCAACCTTATCAAATTGTATATATTTAAAAAAAAAATAACGAATAAATCAATCGAAATCAAACCAATTGACTTTATGTATGTCACCTTAACATGTTAATGTGTTAAATACATGTAACGAAAACACGTGTCTTTTACTTCCTCGTGAAGGTTGGCATTTTATCAAAATATAACAACTTACTTTGATTGGTATCCCTTCCATTTTACTAAATACTCCACTCTTCCCTAAAAAAAGAAAACAGAATTTGTAAACAGTTTTTTTGGACAATTGAATTCACATTGTAATGCATCATTGACTTACTATCATCAGTTCTTAACAGCTCAGTCTTGGTATATATCGTTTTGTTGTTGTTGAGGTAAAACGGACAAATTCTAGGTCTGGACACAAGGAAGACAAAACAGGATCAATAATATTAATAATAAAAATAAAATGCAGCAAAATGCGATTCGGGAGGGCTACGAAAATGGGGGAATTGGAGTTAGGGGAGGGGAGTGGTGTATGCCCGATCACTGCACTACCAAATTAGTGGTGCGAAAACTAAACTGAATAAATATTGACAGTACATTGTCCATGTATCTTTTGTCGCCATATTTTTTCTTACTACTTACGAACCCAAATATAGGACAGCACGCCACTGGCATGGCACTCGCATGTGAAGTTCCAATTGCGTTCAAATGAGCTCGACTATTGACAGAGGGCACACGCGTACTTTTATACATGTATATAGCATATGGGGACAGGACTCATTATATGACATATCGGCAATGTGCGGAGCATTGAACCTTATCCTTCCTTGCTATGCCCATCAATTTTTGTTTTCGCTATATAAACAGTCTACCGGCATTTTATTCACGTATCAAATACTCTGCATTGTAATTGGTGGTGGTAAAGAGGGGGGGGGGGGGGGGTGAGGCGGACGGGGGTGAAATTACGCCGATCTAGTTTTTCACTCGGTCGCAAAAGTTGTGCATGTTGTATTAATGCGTGTTTAATCAAACTTGCTAAAGACCACTTAAGTAGCAAAAAAAGGCATCCTTTTTGTGCAGCAGAGGCAGTAAACTAGCTACATTTACATAGCAGATCACTACATACTTTAAAATCAAATGAAGTCATATTTATATATATATATATATATATTCCATTCTCTATTCTAACTGTATAAAATATCTGTATGTAGGATAAACCCTATTTCATCTAATATGTGTATATGAAACAGGAAGTTATTATTGTTTCTCAAAATTCGAATGAAAAATGAAAAACTTTAAGTTTTCGTTGCATTTTATTCGCTACCATAAACTACAAAAAAGATACGTCTTCGATAATGGATTGTTTAACAAGTTACGCAATTGGGTTGTCGGCACTTTACAATACGGAAATTTAAAATCATTTAAAAGTTATGTCATTTAAAAATAATAGAAATATTTATAAGAAAATATCGTTTTAGTCAAAAATCTAAAATGCTTACCTTTCTCACTCTCCGCTTTTTGATACAATCGGCGCGATAAATCTGCTCGTATGCCATCGTCTGCTGCTCCATTGCTAATGTTTACAACGCAAAAATAGTCGATCTATTGCCTCAGGTGTAAATACAGATCACTGCGCACGACAATATTGACTGCTGACGTCAGAGTTCAACTTGTTTAAACCAGATAAACACTGGTAAACATAGGAAGTTATTTATATAAAATATGAATATGCAATAAACTTAAGTCAGATGTTCAATTAATTGATATCCAAGTCACGAGTGTTAAATAAGGTTACTGGATAGTGTGACAGTTTCAATTGATTTTTTTGGAATGATCTAGAAAGACAATATTTTAGTCATATTTATATAGGCAAACGGCGATTTGTAACATTTAAAAATAGATTTCAGTCTTTCAAAATTGGGACTTTAAATAGAGCTTTCGTGTTCAAGTGTCCATTATTTTCAATTTCTTTATGTCACGAAAAAATGACGAAATAAATTTGGCTTTATGAAAAGATTTTTGATGATTAACAAAAAGTCACTCAGATTGATTCATTATTAAGCCAATGATAAAATTTTTATTTTTAAATGCTGACATGATTTTTAGCCATAGGTCAATAATTAAAACATTTTGCGATAACACTTCGCAATATTTTTTTCTATCATTTTACAAGTTAAATATTTAATGGTAAAAATGAACTACCCCATCGATCAACTTCATAAATTTCAATTGTTCCAATTCTAATAAAAGTTTAAACAAAGAACTCGTGGATAGCGCGCGCGGCAGATGAAGACAGTCAACGTGACACCTGTCCGAAGCTCTGTCCCGCCTGTTTAATATGATTCAGGAATATTTGTAAAGAAGCATTTGTGCAACAAATGTTTAATTTCCGTGGTAACATCTGGTTAATAGAAAAAAGACACACAATTCAATTTCTAATACACTTGGTTAACAGACTAGATATGAAATTTATTTTTTCACGTGATTGTGAAATATATATTTTTATGTCCACCTTCTATATATGTTATTGCATCATGTACTAATAAACTTCAAACGAATGATTAAAAAATGTCCCACTTTACCAAGGAATATCTATTTTTATAAAAATGGGGGGGGGGGGGGGGGGGGTGTATATGCAAAAAGTTAGGTTTAAAATGAAAAATGCTCCAGAGTCAATACCAGCCGGAATCATAAAGTAATTTATTAAAAGAAACAGAAAATAATGTGTGCTTGAATAACCATGTTCATAGATGCTGCGAAAAAACCACTGGTGACTTCTTTCCCACCCCCTCCCCCTAATAAAATAATTAAATGTAGGTCCCCTTAGAGTTTTAAAATTTAAATCTCTATTGTTTCTATTCGTTGTCAATTTGAAAGAATAGTAATTAACTTCCAAGGTCGACCTGTAAATGATTATTTTGAAAAACACTGCTCTTGTCATGTTTTTATTTCTTTCGTCAATATTATTGTGATGTTTTTTCTATCATTTTAAATTTATTGTTGTAAAGAATAGCTTTAAAGTTCTAAGGTCGGCTTGTTAATAATTATTTTGAAATCCCAATTATTGTTCTTTTTATTCAGCATTATCGTCAATGTGAGAAATTTTCTATTTATCATTTTTTTGTAACGATGCAATTCTGACGTAATAATATTACGAAATCCAAAAGAAATTAATATAGCGGTAAAACAAAAATACATGTTTTCTGATTGTTCCTTCTGGCTGGAAGTAATTTACACATTTTTTTTTCAAAATACACTGAAATTTTAATTAAAAATAAAATATTGTTAAGACTGAAGAAAACGTTTGATTTTAAGCTCCAGGTGGACTATTGACTATATTGCCCCTATGGTTCATAAACTTGTTACATTCTAATCTTCGTTATGACTAAAAATGTACTAATGATCTCTAGTCTGTCAACACTGAGGTTGTGAGTTCAAATCTCACATGTGGGGAGGGGGGGGGGAGGGGGGGGGGGGGGGGGGGGTTGTGAGTTCGAATCTCACATGTGGCGGGGTGTGTTCTACTCCGATCTTAATTGACAAGGATTGCCAATTTACCTACCGAAGGTCGGTGGTATACTCTCCGGGTACTCCGGCTTCCTCCACCGATAAAAACTGGCCGCCGCGAAATAGCCAAATGTGCTGAAAACGGCATAAAACCCCAAATAAACAAACAATATATTTATCTAAACTGGGGAAAAAAACTCGGCAATAGTGGTCATCTTTGAAATTTTTTTCCGATATAATTTCCGACCCAAAAAACATGATTGGAGAATTTGGTAGAAGATCGTTACAGTACATGTAGTTCTCCCATGTCTCCTTGTTTGATAAATATTCTTTCTAAATAGATTGCATGTACAAGTAGTATGTTTCGTTTTTGATTTTTGACAATACTTATAAAGGTACATAATGTACTCATGTTTTTGTTATGCACTGTTATTCGTCGACAACCGCTCAATAATTAAATATACGAGGAATTGCACTTTAACGAATACTGTTTATCGCTTTATTTTCCCCTTGTGCAAACCGAGAAAAGCTTTGGATATTTCATGTTACGTAAATGACGTAAATCCACAAGAACTCGCCAACTAAAGCTTAAAGACTTAACGAAATGTACTGTCGTACTCGTAGTTGAAATAAGTCCACTCCTCAATGACCATAATAGTTATTTTCATAAAATTATTTCTCTAGTAACCGATTTCCCAATCGCTTTCTCTCGAACTATTTTTTATAATTCTGTTTGGATCCGACATTGTTTATGATATTAACTTATTTTAATAGGTTAAATATAACAAAACAATGCCTGAAATTTAATATAGACTTCTTATCTAACCTTGTTACTTTTCCAAGAAATGAATAAATATAGTCAAATACTTGGAAGCAGGCTTTTTAAAATGAATAATCTAATTTTTCATAAAGTTTAAAGTGTATATAAGTAATTGTGTAATTTCAAGTAAATTTACACTGACAAACTAAAAATAATCTAAGGGTTTATTTTCTGGTTAAAAGAATAAAGGGATTACGTGTAGTTATAAATACTCTACACACAATGACCAAACTTGGAAAAATCATTTTTAAAACGAAACTCTTGTGATTAAACAACCAAAATATCGAGGGGCAACCTTTACTCTGTACATTTAGAGCACAGGTACAAGATGAAACACACACAAGGTCAAAAACTATTTTTTTTTCTAAAAAAATAAAATAAATATAATACGATGATGGCTTGGGGATAAAATTTTCACAAACGATAGATTACATGTACCTCCTTTATTATACACTGTTCGAAAGATTTTTATTTAAGTGACCTTAAAAATGAACCATCAAAATTTAGCTCAGAAATAAAATAGTTTCGGTTCATGAGTTTTGAAAAATTATCCAAAACGGCGAATTTAATTTCTTCCTTCGACAGCCATAATTCTGTTTTAAACATAGAAAAGAGCGAGTAATTGGTCCATGCAGTTATCGAATTACCACCAATCAGATTGCTCGTTTGTTTGTTTAAAAGGTCTGTCTGGTCATCAGGTAGATGAACTGGCATGGAACCCCAAACAGCAATGAAGAAAGATCTCGAAAAATCTCGTTTTCTGTAAACCAGACAGCTTCTTGTTTCTGTTGGTCTTTGTCACTGGTTGTTACCAAGTACATTCGGACACGCTAGAATTTCTTAACTTATACATCTGGGTGAATTTAAAAGAAAAGGTTATGTACGTCGCTGTAAGTAAAGAATGGTCGCCATTTTACGTATTTGTGTTACCGCAAAATTATGTGAAATTTCTTGCGTCTTGTTCATGTACTGCGTTCGTGTGAAAATTGGAATGGCATACAAAAAAGAGTTATGAGTTTCGAATAAAAAATTTGACCGTATAAATTGTATGTATATAAGCATATCAAATCAGCCCGTTTCGTTTTATTCTTATAGAAAAGCTCGGAAATATATGCCCTATCTTTAAAAGGAAAATCTCGGAACTGTAACCTGTTTTATAGATTTGTTACTTTTTGGGTATATGGTTGTTCCTAGCCATCCTTCGACATTTGCATACTAAAATATGTGTGTTAGCTCCTAAAATAGGAATATGCTGTTAGCGTGGCCAATGATGCGAGCACAGCAATATTAGCCCTTTCCAGAAACTCATTTCCGGTATCACGATTCTGAGTCTAAAATTATAATTGAAGCAAGTTATTTCCGGCGAACGAAACTTTTTCTAGCATTAGTATGTAGCACAATATGGCTGCCCCCATTAAACAAAGACTTTTCTCAATGACCCATATATAGGAAATGCATATACTCCTATAGAGCTCGCTTCGCTCGCTAGTAATGTGATTTAATTATTTTTTTTTTGTAATTTGAACGTATTAAAATGTATCTAACATGATTCTGCGTTAGAAAAAGTGTGTTTGGCGAGGGGGAGGGTGTAGTAGGGATCATATATAATACTATCATACTTCATATACAGTTCCTGGGTGGAGGAAAGAAAGTGATCCTGGAAATAATTTTCACCACATTTTTGAGTGTTTTTTAATCACATTTGAGGCTTGTAATTTTCCTACATAATGTAAGAGGCGGATCACAATAAATATATATATATATATAAATATTTAAAGCGATTTATATGATAGATAAGTCTCAAGTATTGACGTCATGTAATCTAACAGATTGCTGACGTAGGCTAGTTTGTGAATAAATTCACTCATGTGTATGTCATGTATATTACAACTGTAATTGCGATTACATGAAAATGTGTAATATTGTTGATAAAAACTGTACACGTGATCAGTAGACCACGAAAATACTTAATTTATTCGCCATTCACCAATTTTTTATTCGATATTCCAATGTCCCTGTCGAGGGGAAAGTTGGGGGGGGGGGGGGGAGGGGGTGGAGGATATAATCCTAATAAGTTTAACAGTACGAGTGTACGGCAGAATTTTCATGCTTTTGCTGCCTTTAACAGGGTCAAGACGCTCGACGTCAAATAGTGTATTAGTGACTTGTATAGTAAGTGAGAAACCGTTTGATTTTTATGACTGGAAGACAAAAAAACTTCAGACATACTTTACACAAATCCAAACCAAAGGAAAGGGAATTTATAACATAGCAATTTTACAGTAGTATAGTTTCCGAATAGAAGTTTTTTTTCTTTGAAATACAAAATCTAGATGTCTAAGAGTAAGGTTTATACAATGACTCCTGTTGCAAAAAGTGACATTCACAAAAAATAACCTTCTTCGCCGGTTGATTCATTCTGATCAACTACATGCATCATACTGATTGGAACTCAATAATGTTTTTTTATAACACGATACTGTACTTAATTTACATATAGTGTGGAAAATGCCATTAAAGGTATAAAACATATTTAATTTGCTTACCATCCTGAACAGTTGTTAATGTTAATGTCATTTTTGTTCTGTTTTGCTTTCTGTATGTATTGATTCTCTTTTTTTTTTGGTTCAGTTTGATTTGCTGTCTGTGTAGATTCTTATACGTGTTTGTTTTCTGTGTTCATACTATATGCTTTTACTAGTATGTTTTATCATGCCTCTGGTGGTATCTTTTTGACCGATCACTTTAGAGAGCTGTCATTTATGCTTTCTCCCTAAGTCTTACAATATCGGTTCAATGCTTTGTATAATTTACCATAACCTTCTTTCAAATCCGGTTTCAGAGAAACTTTCACAGGGAAATAATTATACAAAAATATGTTTGCATCAAGAATCGTTTCCGTCAGGACTTGCCACTTATACCATACACCACTAGAGAAACAATAATTATACTGTTCATCCGGTAAATACAAAATTAAACTCTTCATCCAATTTAAATGTTGACATTCTATAAATAATGTATTGTTCTATGTATTAACATGCATTTAAAAAAAAATGAAACACAAATAGAAAATGTAGACACATTCATGTACATGTAGAAATGTAGTATCTAGTTTGTCTCTGCTAAGTAGCATGCAAGTAAAAAGTAAGTGTATGATGGAAAAAACGCGTTTTATGAAAATAGCTTTAAATAACTGTGATTATTAAAATTTGCTATGAATGGCATTTTATACATAAAATTCATGATGCAGATATATATGAGCAAGCTAGATGTAGAATAAAAGCACAATTCATCGAGTTAACAAAAGTATATTCTGCGAGTCCTGATGGGATGGAAGCAATATTTGTATTTAGGGGTTGTCATTTGGCAATAAAAAAGGCTAGATAATGTACGTGGAAAGAGCCACTTCGACTCCTTGCACAGTAAAGACCTTTTCTGTAGTTGCTAAAATGAAGAGGTTCATTTGTCCATGTATCGGCACCAAAAATCTAAATTCATCCCTAACAAGCTGCCAAAAATTTTCTGTAGAAGTCAAAATTTTATGGCCATTTATGTCCGAGTCCATCAGCTTTACAGATGTATTTTTTAATTTCTTTTCTTTCAGCAAAAAAAATGTCGCTGGACGTCAACCACAAACTGTTACATAGTCACGAAAAGTATAATTTATATTGTCAGTTTCCTCTGCATGTCACATGAGTACATTAGGTATTTCATTTAAGAAATACTACAATGTACATTTGTAAGGTTCCAATGTGATATACATGTATATGCAACTTTATTTTCTCGTGTATGCCACGTGCATTGTAGTCCATTCGAGTTCCAAAGTACATATATTTAGTAGACGAATAACCGGCATACCATGACCTAAAAACAGGAAGATTTTGCAAAATCGAAATAGCAAGTTACAGTACAAGGTATATTTTCTTCCAAAGTCTCAAGATGAAATTTAACTTTTAATTGACCGCACGTTTATGTTTTCGTTTAGTTTGGTTTTAACTTTCATGCAAGTAACGTTCAATGATTGACTATCAGCACCACTGACGAGAATACAATTCTTGCATTCCTTTTAATATTTTACACCAATGCTGTACGTAAAGGCGAATACACGTTGATTTATGCCTTTCCCCCCATTCTTGATGTGTTTAATCTGTGGGATAAAAATACATAATGTTTTTAACCACTTCCCGGTGATTAATTTCCGGCCGTTTTTTCTACAGTTATTTTAACGATAACAGTTATAGAAGTCCCGAAATGACGTCTATGTTACACACTCGATAGTTAAATTTTAGATTTTAACAAGCTCGCTAAAGCTCGCGTGTCGAAAATCGAAAATTTAACTATCTCGGGTGGAGAAATCCGTAGGTCACTCGTACCTGAAGGAGAATCTATATTTCCAAGGGTTTTAAATATCGGCCAAACAATTTGAAAAAATATAGTTCTCCGTATATAGAATTTTTAATCGTGAATCAAAATCAAAAGCTTATTTTTGCTGTTAATTTTTTATGACATACCTTTGTATTAAATATATGTATCATACATGAACAAATCAAATCATTTATTTTAATCAACTGAAAACAAGCACATTATGTATTTGAAGTCGCATTCTAAAAATATGATTTTAACATGTTTGTCGAAATCTGATCGCATCCAGGATATCCTTTATCACCAAAAACAAACGATAAGGCCACAACAAATTGATTTTAAGTTCTTTTTATTTTTGTGTCGCGTCTTGCGTCGTATTGCGTAGTCACACTTTTCTTCTATCCTCAACTTCTCGTAAACCGCTCAAAGGAATTTGATAAAACTTTCTCTGTGCATTAACATTCATGCAAAGGTGTGCATATATATTAAATTTTTAGAAAATTTTAATATCTTTTTTAAAAATTGACGTCCCGACACATGTCTTCCTTGGAAGACTCGCACATTTTTGGATGGTAAAAATAAGTGCGAGCCAGCGAAATTTTAATTCAATTTTTTTTCATGCGAATGTCAAATTTACGTCCGGAACACAATTTTTAAACTAATATATTGCAAAAAATTGAAAAATTCCCCATTTTTCATCAAATGTTTGGAGTGGCCGAGCAATTTTATTTTTAATTCCTTGTAATATGAAGAAATTGAGGCAAATCTTCAGCATTTTTGAAAAATGAAGCGGACGAAGACATTTTTTCATTAAAACTTACATAGTCCAAAAATCGGAGCGGCGAAATAAAAACACTAAAAATAAATTTTGTGTGGCCTGACTTAGAAAATAAATTGATCTACATATAACATATACGTTTTATTTTATTGAAAACTTAAGTAGTCCATCCTGATATAAGATATGTAGATTTAAATCGTTCTAATTTCAATTTGTAAAGCCTATCATTTCAATACATTAATATGCACGGAAGATTGACTATTTTTGAACTCATCTCCAAAAACGGCGACATCTTGAGTGTTTCCATTCTCTATATAACTGTACTCGGAGTTCTACTATTTAACACAAGGAAGAAGTTATCTGCGATGAAAAATTAAAAAATGTATAAATTAGTCCTTAGCGTTAACATTTTCAAACTGTAAATATGACCTTTGATCAGTTACCTAGAGATTTATAGGGTTTCTTCCCTCAATATCGGAAATTTGAATTAAATTTAGCTGAAAACTTTTATTTGCACACATTACATGTAAATCTGTTATATCGGCGTCTGATAGGATTATGAGACAATTGATGCAGAAATTTGTGATGTATTATAGTTTTGAAAACATTATTAAAAGTAAAGTTTGAACGTACCTAGATGTTCTCCTGTTAAGACCCATTTTGAATTTTCAAATAAAGTTTTGATACTTTTCGACTATTGATTGTTTATCCTGGGAAGGGCTTCAAATACATCTAATCTGACAGTAGGTACGTTTTGAAAGAAAATCCCTGCACGCATAGAACAGACTCTTCATTTAATTATTTCTTTATTATAAAATCAAAGTGGGGCCGTCGGGGCAAAGACGTTAAAATTGCCCCTATACTAGACATTTGACCACAGTGTAATCAGATTTTTATATCAAAGGACACAGATGCAAGTTTGTAGTAGTAATATAAATATAGTGACAGACAAGACATACTGTCATACTTTCTTGTAGTAGTAATACCAATATAATGACAGACGAGACATACTGTCACAATTTCTTCTAGTAGTAATACCAATATGACAGACAAGACATACTGTCATAATTTGTTGTTATAGTAATACACATATGACAGACAAGACATACTGTCATAATTTGCTGTAGTAGTAATACCAATATAATGACAGACAAGACATACTGTCATAATTGCTTGTAGTAATTATACCAATATAATGACAGACAAGACATACTGTCATAATTGCTTGTAGTAGTAATACCAATATAATGACAGACAAGACATACTGTCATAATTGCTTGTAGTAATTATACCAATATAATGACAGACAAGACATACTGTCATAATTGGTTGTAGTAGTAATACCAATATAATGACAGACAAGACATATTGTCATAATTGCTTGTAGTAGTAATACCAATATAATGACAGACAAGACATATTGTCATAATTGCTTGTAGTAGTAATACCAATATAATGACAGACAAGACATACTGTCATAATTGGTTGTAGTAGTAATACCAATATAATGACAGACAAGACATATTGTCATAATTGCTTGTAGTAGTAATACCAATATAATGACAGACAAGGCATATTGTCATAATTGGTTGTAGTAGTAATACCAATATAATGACAGACAAGACATACTGTCATAATTTGTTGTAGTAGTAATACCAATATAATGACAGACAAGACATACTGTCATAATTTGTTGTAGTAGTAATACCAATATAATGACAGACAAGACATACTGTCATAATTTGTTGTAGTAGTAATACCAATATAATGACAGACAAGGCATATTGTCAAAATTTGTTGTAGTAGTAATACCAATATAATGACAAACAAGATATACTGTTGTAACTTGTTGGGATAGTAATACCAGTATAATGGTACCGTGTCCATCATCTCACAGGTCACATCTAGATACAGGCAAGATAACTTGGCAATAAAAAATCGTATGGGCAAGCAACTTAGTTCCAAAGGGAACTGTTCGTCATTTTGATAAGGCAACAGAACAACTAACAGTCATTGAAGCATCTCCGAAATATACATTTCGTATGTTCGAGGTCATTGGACAAGAATATTGTCCATCGCATAGATGTTATAAGACAAACCCGGAAGGCAGCGGGAATTTCAGGAGTTCCAATTAAAGCAGGGAACTAAATTTCCTGAAATATTTGGTATACAATATTTTCAAACACTTATTGTTGCGAACAATTCTACAATATTAAGTACAAATTATTAATTCAAATATATTTTATTGTAAAAATCAAAATGTTAATTGGAACATTTGAGAAGAGGTTTACGACGAAACTGATGTGATAGCGTAAATTTCGAATAGATTTCGAACAAATTGTCCACGATACGACCGTACGTGGTTATATTTTAGAGTCCTTCGTGTTATTAATATCTTCTGTTGTCATTTGTTTAGTCTGTTTGTTTTGTCATGATGGAAAATTTAGATTACTTTAAAGGTCTTTAAACAGGATCCACGAAATTTTGTGTTATTCTAAAGAGTGTTTCGAAACGACTATGTTATAACGGTAATAGTGTAGTTGTAACTTCATTTTGAATTATTTATTTGTTAAACAGACTTTCGTTTGAGTTCAGATTTAGTTGATACACGTGTAGTTTTCCATATATAATATACCCGGTCATTTTCAAGACTTAGTTTGAGTAAATGCCTTATATTTGCATTCATTGAAATCATGGAAATTTTTTATAAAAGTACTGAAAAAGAAACGTCGAATAACTGACATTGAAACTTTCCAAAATTAAATAATTGTACGTCTCTATAGATTTTCTTCCGTGTCGCCTGAGTGTTAATATATCATGCTATCAAACTTTCATCCAAATTATCTCTTTAACCTATATCATAAAGTGTCTAATGACATAAACATGTAAGTGTTTAGTTGCTATGGTTTCGGTACTAACGAGAACCTGTAATACCTTTCAAAAAAAAATAAGAGTGATTTTACTCGTAATATATTTTGTGAAAGGGGCTCCTGATACTTTAAATTTACTGTTAGAAAAATCTTAAATCTTAAATCAGGATTATCCTCTCTGTCCTTAGATGGTTTTGGCTTCATGGTTCTTGTTTGGACATTTTGTCATTTAATTTGCCTTTCAACTTTTTAAGTTATTGTTTTGGTTAACATTGTAAGCCTTCAGCAAAACTGATGAGTCATGCATCAAAATTGGAATCGGTGTCCATTATCATAATTATTTTACAGCTCCATAAGAATCTTGAAACATCTATGATTAGATTACTTATAGTGACATGTATCACGTTCTGTGCCTGAAATAAATTTTTACCCAATCAAAATGACATCCTCAATGAACCTGACCAAAATGATGATAAGAAGGCAATTGGAAAAGTTTATAAAGTAAATAAAATCTTAAAGGATGTAATAAATCTTACATGTTATTGTTTAATCTTTTACAGGGGAATGCTCACACCATATATCACTTCAGACAGAATTAGTTGAATATTCAACACATTACATTTTTTCCCTTAGTCAGTCTTTGGGTAAAATCATTTTACCCTCCCGCCCCACCCTACCCTTTAAAAGTTTTAAAAAGATTTAATAGCATAGGGTTAGACATAAATTCTTTTCTAAATTCAAAAACAGTAACAAACTTATACATCTGCATTTATGAGTAAACATTGATTTTTATTCCATAGAATTCTTAAAAGCTGTGAAAACTTTTCAGAAAATCATTTCAGCCGTGAATCTCGAAATAGTACTGAAATGAACACAAAGGTCAACCAAATTTGATTCCTCCGAAAAGTTATGAAAATTATTTAAAAAAAAAATATAGAGTCCTCCTATAGTGATCATAACCCTATACCCGAGCAAATCTATCATTATCAGCGACACTGAGAGGCAGCCCTTTGAGTTGAGACCCTGTAACCTATAACACATGACACGTACATAGAACACGATTTGCGAGACATTCATAACAGAGCCCATCTTCAAATAAAGAATTTTTATAAAGGCATTTCAATATGTGAAGACCAGATTGTTTGTGCTAATATTAAAACCTGGCTTGTGTGATCGAAATATACGAAGTTAAGGAACACGTTATAGGGGTACAAGTGGGTTAAATCTAAAGAAATACGTGACATATGCATAATACATGTGATTTTAACATGACTAATCCTATCATCAGATATCAAAATCGTTTGGAACATAACGTGAATGTCTTAGGAATTTCAGCGCAAAAGCGTTAATGAAACCAAACCCAGAACTTCAGTTCAATAACTTCTAAAACAGATACTTTCGTTAAATCACGTCCACATTGTAATTCTGAATTATTTCTAAATGTTTTACGGTTTTGCCCTTTCATTGATATGTTTTGGAGTTGAAGAGAATAGGAAATTGTTTTTTTTTTCTATTGGAAGTAAATCTATTAAGTAAATTAGTTCTTACGTATATTTATATATGGGGGTTTAATCTTAAAATGATAGATAATTTATCTAGTCTTTTTCATTGGGAATTTTCATAAAATATATCACAAAAATTAGATCGAAATTGTACAAATACCAACAAAAATAATCATGATAAGAGTACATGTAAGAGGATCCATTAGAATCGATTTTTGTCGATCCTGCGGAAGCGAGATATAGCGATCCTACATTCCGTCGTCGTAGGCGGCGTCAATATGTGGTTAAAGTTTTTTTTTTTTAAACATTAATAAATTTCTTAATCCATCCTGGATTTTTACCAAACTTGGATAGAAGCTTGTTCATGATCAAAAGATAGTATCAAGAGGAAAATTTTGTAGTATTTTGTTTCCAGTTTTTTCCGTATTTTACTTATAAATTAACTTAGTTTTTATCCCAGTTAACATTACTTTCTTAAGCCATCTTTGATGTTTACCAAACTTAGCAGGAAGCTTGTTCATGATCAAAAGATAGTTTCCAGAGGAAAATTTTGTAATAATGTTTTCCCCATTTTTACGTTTTTAAATTATAAATGGACTTAGTTTTTCTCCCTGTTAACATTACATATAGTCTGCAGTTAAAGTTTTTAAAAACATTAATTACTTTCTTAAACCCTCGTAGATTTTTACCAAACTTTGACAGAAGCTTCTTCATGATCAATAAATAACATGTGGATAAAAAATATGTACCTTCAACTATTACACTGAAAACAGACAACAGCAAAATCAGGCTAGACACTGATTTTTCCCCCTGCACTCAGAACATTTCAATCTCAGATCTCGATTCAGAATGATAAAAATTTACAATTTATATTTCTTTAATTTTAAGGTGTTTCCATTAGATTAATTTAATATTGTCAAGTTATCTTATTTTGTTGTGTTACTTCATGAAATTTCAATGCAGAGCTTAATAAACAATCACAGCAAATAGTTAATTCCACTAAAGCACTTCCAACTAATATACGAAAGATAGAGAAAGAAATATTGTTTACATGCCTCTGCAGTACAATTATCACCATTCATTTTTAAAGCATTATTTTCTTCCAAATTCTAAAACAATCCAGATCATACATGGGTGTATGAAATTTTTTATCTTTTGATTGTTGAAAATAATGGGAAAATTGTTTTTTTATGACGATGAAGGTTGCCTTTATTACATGTAATTAATCGACACACATATCTGTTCAGACATTTTGTCAGTTCTGTCTTTTGATTGGTACATGTGTATTTGCGAGATCAAGATAATTGAGGAAACTGCTTCTTTTTTCATCAATAACAACTTACAAACAGTATACGTGTAATAAATATTTAAATATCTTGGTTAAATATAAATTGGATCTATTATTATTGTTTTAAATAAGTTTGGTTTAAATGTATTTTACAAGGAAATGGTCATAAAAAAGTTCACTTCAAATCGTTTCAGATTGAAAATACCAAATAACAATAATTAATGAGAAAAACACTGTGAATCTATTTTCCCCTTTTCAGCAAATTTCAAAAATATCTAGGCCTTTTTGATTTTTTAAATAAGAATTTCCTCGGTTTGTTATAATCCATTAATATCATATTTTGTTATGGCAATACATCGCGGTTTAATCATTTTTACAGTTTACGCACCTTCTCTCCACTAAATCGCACCCAGTTGATATACATATACATTGTACGGTTATTAGAAAAAAAGGAAATGGCTACTGGAGATGTTATATTACTAGTCTCCACATGTATAAAACAATTGAAACACATAATATATATGTATATTTATGTTTGAATTAAAATCTCAATGCGATTTTTCAGTGGCAAATATCAATGATAAAGGTCGACAATAACATAATAACCAATTAACGCCATCAAATCGGCAAATAACATAAAAACACAAACATCGAAACAACACAAGGTTTTCTGACTTGGTACAGACACTGAACAGTACCCAGACCCTCTGATGCATAAAGCACACAAGGCCACTGATAGCTAGAAATGATATAATACATAGTCACATATATAACAATTGTTGGACGATACATAATTTAGATTTCACGGACAAGATGTGCTTGTTTTAACTGTTTAATAGCGAAGGCTTTCATAGCTGCTGGTCGGATACTGTCGGATACTGTCGCTCTATTAAACAAAATAGTCAGAAATAACACCCCCCATAAAGGATTATAAATGGTATCTCGACATAGAGTTCAGAAGAAATCGACAGCATTCTTGAGAAATTTAAAGTTTTCAAGTCATTCGGCGAAAGATCATTTTTTTAATAGAATTACTTAAATATCATATTTACAGCCTTAACTGTGAAAAGATCTTAACGTACTTCCGAGTATATGTGGTTTTTTCCATTAATTCACATTATTACAATAGAAATTAAGATGGGAAACCCCGTTCATCCTAAGTTATTTCCTGAAAGCTAAAAGATGTTGGTAGCTGGTATCAAACTTTTTTAAAGCATTAAGCAGCGTATGAAATCTATAACCCTGTAAAAGGTTTTTTTTTGGTAATCGTATGGTTTCACTCGTTAAATTCTTCAAATCTAGAGTAAATTCGTGCAAACCATACAAGCTGTGATATGTACACACCATATTATGGCGCCACAATAACGTTTCCCCAAGAAAGAGGAAAAGTAGAATTGGAAAATTAAAATCGTCCCATTTATTATGAATTTAGTACAATTTCTTGTCATTTTCAACATTTATTGTGAGATCTAAAAAGGGACAGCAGTTAAAATTTGTATTAGCTTTGTCCAACTTTAGCTCTTTAGATAAATATCTTTAAGCATATAATACAAACTCGGGATTATTAACAGTATGTACATAATTAATAAATAGAATAGAGAATGGAAACGGGAAATGTGTCAAAGAGACAACAACCCAACTAAAGAGCAGAAAACAGCCCAAGGTCACCAATGGGTCTTCAACGAAGCGAGAAAATCCCGCACCCGGAGGCGGGTTTCAGCTGTCCCCTAATCAATAATGCATACTAGTTCAGCGAAATGGACGCCACAATAAACTCCGAAACATAAAAATGAACCAAAATTCAAAAAAAAACACACAAGACTAACAAAGCTAACAAAATATTTTTGGGGGGACCAAAACCCGTTCAAAAATACATCAAAAGCAATCGAGAAATGGAATGGAACGGGAAGGGACACAAAGGGCAACAAATTTTGACTCCCCCATGAAAAGTGTGGAGAATTGATTCTAAATCTAAAGCTTTTCGTGTTATAACCTAAAACCTCTGTTCCAGAAGATTTCTCCTGTCTGCTACATGTTCCTTTGGATATAGCTTCAAAAGGTACATAGAGAAGCATTTTTTGTTAAAGAACATCAAAAACAGAATCCCTCTTCGAACCAAATAATTTTGTACTTAACAATGTTTAAACGAATGAGAAATTTTGAATTTGTATTTAGCCGTTTTTAAAACGTTAAGCAATTTAAGACCAGACTGTTCTTTTTCGAATTTTCAAATCAAAACCTGTGCTTATATATACAAATTTGTACATGTAAAGAAATCATGTCAAAAATATAAGTGGGTTAAATATATACATATTTATGTGAAACTGTTGAATATTATATGGTTAATCTAAATTCCTCACTATTTAATCAAATCCGGGTTCGTGTTTTTTTCAGAAAAATATCTATAAAAATAACACTGATATTATTTTAATTGTTTCCGTTTTAAATTGAGGATGAAACTAGAACAAAAAAATAATAATTATTATTCCTGTTTGTTTTGATATTTTACCATCGCACTATAATTTTACATGCAAAATCTGACATGTTAAGAATATACGCGTTAACGGTTTTTCAGAAAAAAAACGAGTTTTTGAATAAATATCACTATATACGTCCTGCCAAAAAATTAAAATGATAGATCGTATAAGGTTGATTAATTTTTAACACAACACCAGAAGCTGAAGCAAATCGCCGTAATCGACTCCTTCCTTCCAAAGCCACAAACGAAGAAAAATCTAACATAAATAGCAAGACCACAACGGCGCCGAGCATCAGTAGTCGAAGTCGGAACACTGTCACACATTGTCACATCTCTGACAACGAAAGTCACATCTTCAATGTTAAACAACATTTCACACATATGAGACAGGCAAAGATACTACAATCTGACGACACCAGTAGAAACTAGAAATTGGTGCCATCATAAACGATGTCCATCCCCGCACTGCACAAGTCAAAAAACAATTAACAGTAAAAAATTAGCAATTTCACAATTTCAGTCTGAAAATTGGAACACTGAATCAAATTTCAAAATTGAAAACCTTATTGCACTTGTACACATAGTGAAGACCATTTATAAAAAACTAAAACCACTGAAACAAAAAATGAATGACCATTTCCAGAGACAAGGCAAAATTAGCAATTCACCATTTTCAGTCCCAAAATACAACTCCTGTTGGCCTCAAATTGTGAAAATCAAAATTCTAAAACTTTATTGCGCATCTACATACTGTATGTGACAATATTGTATAGAAATTAAAAGGATAAAATGAAAAATGAACTAGAAAGCTGGACTATCGGAATCGACAGTTATCCCCGCACCCCTGCAATTAGTTGGGACACCTACCCAATTGCATAAATCTAAAACCTTATGCCCATTTAAAGATGTCCTATGAAGAAATCACAAATAAAAAAAATTATGTCACAAACTTAATTGACAATTTTTTAAATCTGACCCTTGTATGCCCCAAGGTTAGATAATTAAAATTTTAAAACCTTATTGCACATCTATAAATATTGTGCATGACACTACTGTATAGATATGAAATGCATAAATTCAAAAATGATAAAGGCGTTTAGGTCACAAGCTTAAATTGACAATATTTGAAATTCGACCTCTGTGGCCCGAAATTTTAGAAAATTAAACTTCTAATACCTTATTGCACATCTACTTAATGTGTATATATTGGAAAATGAAACATAAGTTTATGTCAAAAGCTTAAATTTAATTTTTGAAATTCGACCCCTGTGGGTTAAAATTTTAGAAAATAACACTTCTAAAACCTTGTTGCACATCTACACATTGTGCACGACGCTACTATATAGACAAAAAATGCATAAATTAAAAAAATAAAGAGTTTACATCCTCATCTTCAACTGAAAATGTTTGAAATTCGACCCCTGTGGGCCCCAATTCTAGAAAATCTAAAACCTTATTGCGTATCTGCACAGTCATGTAATTAGAAATAAAAAGCATAAATTGCAAAATGAAAGAGGAGTTTAGGTCACAAGCTTAATATGTTGACAGTTTTTTTCAAAATTCGACCCCTGTGGGCCTCGATTTTAGAAAATCATAATTCTAAAATCTTATTGAGCATCTACATGGGTTAAAAAAATGTATGCAACTATTCTTTATAGAAATTAAATTCCTAAACCCAAAAGTGAAGGAGGAATTTATGTCACAAGAAAGTGTGACGGACGGAAGGACGTATTGTCAAACACCATATGCAGATAAACAATAAGGTTTTAGAATTTTAATTTTCAAAAATTGGGGTCCACAGGGGTCGAAATTTGAAATTTGAAATTTAAGCTTGTGACCTTCTCTTTCATTTTGCAATTTATTCATTTTGATTATATATAGTATTGTCCTACACTATATCGAGTTGCACGATAAGGATTTAGAATATCTATTTTTAAACCGGGGGCTCACTCAGGTCAAATTAAAAAAATTGTCAGATTAAGAGAACTAAGGTTTTTTCATTAGGTTTATTGATAAAATTTCTTTATGACTATAGGTAAGTGGGCCGACTACTTACAGAAGGTGCGGGGATCACCGTCGATTCCGACAGTACAGATTTCTAGTTTAACTAAAGGTTGAATTTAATTGAGGGTTGAACAATATACCTTTAACCTGTAGTTAAATATAACCCTTGGTTAAATTATTTGAACGACCGGGCCCTGAATATCAGTACACTGTATAGACAAAGAGTACGTTCGGATACCCATAAAACCGATTTAACCCAACCGTGTTTTGGATTCTTTAGCAAATCAAGTTTTTTTTTGCTTTGCACTGTGTTCACTTATCATTTTTTGAGTAAATGGATGTTGTTTTTTGTGTGTTAACATATTTTGAAAAAGACCATACACCTCAAGCATGCGTACGAGAAAAGTTTTTGCGGCTTCCATACATCATTTTCTGTTGGCTTTTAACATAAAGAATCCCAACTTTTTTTATTAACAGATTTCCAATTGGTTTGGCGTCAATTTGTATCTTAATGTTTTTAAAGAAAATAAAAAGCTAAGATAAATGACTAAAACAACGGATTGACAAATATAAAATATTTTTTTTCTTTTTCTGTCCTTCTTTTCCACAAAAATCTTTGTGAACCAGCGATAACAATCGTTGTTTCGTCCTACACTGTATTGATAATAAGTAAAAAGTTCTCTTTTGAAACTTGAACTACCGTGATTTTCAAAACTTCTTTGGATTGTTAGTGCTAAACACTGAAAAATTCAAGGGATCAACTTTTGATTGAATATCTATAGAATAACTTCCACGATAGTCGATATAAATAAATGTTAGAAAATAACCCTTTTCCCCCAGTATACGTAATGAAAAAATAAATTTACAGCAGGATAACTTTTATATAAAATTCTAAGGTAATTAATTTTTTTTTGAAAGGTCAAACATTCCCATAAAGCCGACATGTTTATTTATCCCAAATGGTTCAGTTTGTACGTAATTTCACAAAAATGTTTTATATTCTGACAATTATTTAGGCACAACTATAAACCGATATTGGATACTTTTTTGCAGCAACCATGATCCTATTTTTTGCACCTATGCACACCCAACTAAAACACATTTTTTACTTCAAATTACACTGCATGTTACCTATTCATATTGAGCTAAGCAGCATCTGATGATTTGTGGTTCTTTTGTAGGGTAAACACCGGAGAATTCACACAACGGAGATAAATGCAGGGAATTTCGATAAATAATTTGCTTTTGTCTAGTAATTACAATATTGTATCAAAATAAACGTTGGAAAAATATCAAATGGTACCATCAGGTTCAAGATAATCGATTTTGATAGTGAAATGTACATTTATTGAATCATTGTATTTCCTCATCAATATACATGTACGTTGCTTTCTACAATAGACATCTTTCTATGGTACATGTACAATGCATTTGGATAATGCGCAATATTTTCAGTATAAAGAAAAAATTTAAATTTAATAGTAAAATTTTAATTTTAATAGAAAAAGATGGATCTGCTGAAGATATGCATGCGTAGGTACTAGTATACAAAAAAAAAAAAAAAAACAAAAACAAAAACAGACTGCCATTATGGGATTTTCCTATGTTTTGAATGCCTCAACTTCTTTGGACCACTTAGTTTTACAGATCAACATCAAGGAATAACATGATTGAATGATGATATCTGTTTACCTATAGATTATTTCCATGAGATAAAAATAGTGTAAAAACGGTAACCCTTTCCACTCTGTATAGGTAACAGAAATGATATATTTCCCATTGTAAATTTCAAAAGTATCAATAACTTTACCGTAATGAAATTTTTATATAAAATTCTAAATTTATTAAAAAAACATTTTAGTTGGAAAAACTTAAAAAGGTCAAACATGCCTATAAAACCGTCATTGAACACTCGACACGTTTATTTATCACAGTTGGTTCAGTTTACGTAATTTTCAAAATGAAGAATATCTATATAGAAGCGCTGTTCCTTTGGTCAGAGTTTTGTGATAATGAATCAAGATTGTATCCTGCCCCGAAAAACTGTTGGAAAAGGATGTTTGTTACTGAAACTACTTGCACTAACTGAAAAACGGGTGTGAATCTCCCACTAGTTCTTCATTGCACGAGGTCTTATCATACACATGACTGTATATATGAACAACGCAGTTTATAATACCTCGCACTTGGTCATTACATAGTTAAGTTCAAAAGCCTTTTACTTTGTAATAACATGTCACTTTGTCAAAATACAGATACATGTAAAATATAATCTGTGCAAACATCAAAAAGAAAAAAAAAAGAACAGGAGGGAATTTTTGATACATAACCACGTGGAGTGAAGGGAAAATTTATCAAATTTACAAAGTTCAACACACTGGACCTGTGAAAAATATCTGTCTTTACATATAGAAAATTTTTAAAATAAAGAAGACTCTAGCTTAAAATTAGTGAGAGGAGTTGAATACATGTACATGTATATATTATATAACGTCCTTTAATTAAAAAAGAGCGAGTTTGTCGACTTGATCAAAGTTCTCGTCGCCTACTGAAACCACAAATTACGAATCAGCTCGCACGTTATTAAATATGATAAAAATTAAGCAAATGGAAATTATCAAAAAGTTTGAGATGAATCATTTTTAATTCAACCCAAGAGAAAATATTATTTAAATCAAGTTTTCTACTATAAGGTAACGTTTTCATTTGATTGATAACAATTAAAACAAGGGTTTGGTTTTTTTTCAAATCAAAGACTGATATGTATGATATAGGTGGGGATTAAAAAAAAGGTATTTTAAGTAGGATTTTAATATTTCTGTTGCAAAAGTTTTAATATTTAATATATATATGATATACATGTACATGTTTTTTTTCATGTACATGTAAAGGGTAATCACCAAATCAATCAGTTACTTTCATAGGGAAATAAAAATATATATTAAGCATTTGCAAATTGACAATTTCCGTTTGAAATTACCAATCTAAACTGTCCTATGCCCGGAAATATAGGTAATTATAAACCAACACTAAATCTCTTGAAGTAATTAATTTCGGTGTTGTTTTGTTCTAGTTTTGTTTAGTTTATTATACGTTTTTTTTTATTCTTTTGTAACACATGAATCCTCGTGGCGTTTGTTCTATTCTCCTGACTTTGTATTTTCCTTGGACTTCGAATTTATGGACTTTTCCCTATGATTTGTAGCTTCGCTATTATTTTGCCAATAATTTTATAAAATGGTTTTGTTTTCCCTTTTTTAAATTTTTTTTGCTTATAATTATATGTATTCTTCTTAAATTTTCAAATTTGATTTTCGATATCAGGATACGTGGCATCAAATTTTGTTTAGAATCGGCATCTAAACAGACAGTGGTAATATTTTATCTGCACTTTATGTCTATAACTAACATATCAATGGGAGGGCCCCGGATAGTGATTGAAACGAAGGGGGGGGGGGGGGGGGGCTTAAAAATGTGGAGAAAAAAGGCGAGGCTGAATACAAAATGGAATCAAATAATATTAATTATCGGAAAAATAATACCGCAGGGACAAAACAATCTGAAAATCCGTAAATTCGAAATAGATATGTTATGGTAATGCAAACAACCTTTACGTAGAAGATAACACATTTTTATGTCGTTCCATTCTTACATTAATACAGAAAAAGCTATACATGTATGTACAGAAACATACAGACGGAACTTAAGCTCTAAATTAAAGAATTTATATAATTCAATTTTCTTCCTGTTCTTTTCTTGCTTTTCTGACGAGCTAGTCTGAGGTAAAATTATTATTATGTTTTAGATTATACAATACCAGATCACATCAATTTCTTAATCTTTAATTTCCTCAGACATCGAATTTGCCTCTTTAATTACGAGTTCATAAGATTGCGGAGTTAGATAATAAGTTGGGTGAGTGACATACAAGAGTCTCAGATATTTACTGCAAATAAAAACGCATGAAAATTATATATAGTTTTTGTCCATGTAGATTGTCACGTAGCATGCAAATTGCGTCGGAATAAGAAAAAAAGAAAAAAAAAGAATTATACGCGTGGTATTTGATCTTAAGGGGGTGAGTATTTATCTTAAAAATGAATATGACTAAACATTAAAAATAAACGATAAAGTCCCTTATGAAAATTATTGTGTATGTTGAATGAAATAATATGCAAATAGTATGAATCATTACTTCTAAATGTAGACTACATAGAAATGTATCTAAAAATATGGAAATGAACGCTAAAATATTAATGTTTTCTCATCTTTTATTTATACTAGTATTTTTTGCCACGTTATTTAAGAAATTCAAAACTTGTAGGCATTGCTTTAATTTTATGTATCTGTCAGCGTTTCTTATTAACAGGTATAGTTATATAAATGAAAATTTTTACAATTGACGTCATTATGTGGTAAAAAGGGTATTAAATTTATTTTTATTCTATTTTTCACCCTAAGTTTAAGTAAATATAATACGTGCAATGCGACAACTTTTTGTAGTGATGAAACAGCAGGATTCTACTAAAAATGTACCAGTTAACCACTTTTGATCTGCAGATAAGTTAAGTATTATGACAGGTTTGAATGATTTTTCCTACTAAACTGATATGACTAATTTAGAGTGTATGAATTTGATTTTAAGGGAGTAGATTTGAAAAAAAAATGGCAAAAATTGAAAAAAGAGTCCCCAATATGTTATTGAAAAAAAAAGAAAAAAAACGTGTGGTGCAGATTGAACCAAATAGTTATTATTTTGAGGTAAACAAGTGTCTTGCGAGCAGAGGCGAGGGAAAAAAATCCGAGTTCCTAAATTCCACGAACAAATTACAGCAACCTATGTTACTTCCATGTCCCACCTTTCACAAAGAACCGAATGATTAACCATCTTCAACGTCTAGTTTATTTAAATTTCAGTTTGGCAAAGGCATTTACTGAGGAACAAAATTGTGCATTTTGTGCATCACAATATGGTATAGTATTTGTTGTGAGTTTATGTTATTATACATTTATTGACTTTGAACTAGGATGCTATCGGATTCGCTATTCTTTTGCCGATGCTTTTATAAAATGGTTTTGTTTTCCCTTGTTTTTATTTTTTTGGTTATAATTACATGCATTCTTCTTAAATGTTCAAATTTGATTTTCCATATCAGAATATTCGGCATTAAATTTTATTTGGAATCTTGTAATTTTTTTATAGTAATTTCTATACATCTCATTTCCATCTCGGATTTTAATTGCAAATATTGTAGGAGCCAATATTCATATATTATTATTCCCAGAAGTGTTGAAAATAAGTTCTTTTGTATTTGATTTAACAGTTGACGTCATTGTTTTTCACAGATTGGTGGTGTAGGCGAGATTATTTGGAAAAATAAGAGCATTCTAATCTCAATAACAATGAATATTGATTAAAGATCAAGTAAATAATTTCCTTAGTTGTAAAAGACATTGCTTTTATCACTCAGCACTCTTTAAATAACATTTTTATTCATCAAAAGTTCTTATAGGATGTGATCTAAATAATGGCCACATATAAATATGTTAAGTCATTGTAAATACCACTTCAAAATTATTCTATTATTACAGTTATAATGCACCGGATATGCACATTTATACAAATTATGCTTATGTCTCATTAACAGTGTTCAAAGAAAAATAAATAATTAAAAAACAATACATGAAAATAAAATGAATGAGTATATGTCAATAAGTTTAAATTTCACGTCTTACGGATTACATAATGGAACTCGACTTATAAATGCATTGTATGCCTTGCAGAACATTTGAAATCACTCTAGGCTTTTGTTGTTGTTCACATTTAGATCTTAGTTTTCCTGAGTTGTCTTATTCTCTTCCATATTGTATTCTTTGTGTTTTAGTTCTTTTAGAATATCCTTGTGTGTTTCCTTATTACATATTAGGTTTTTATTCTTATTACATGTATCTCAATATTCTTTTGCGTTACATTATGATTAATATTTAAGGAAAATCTTTTGTACAAGGGAAATAACTCCCTTTTTAGCTCACCTGGCTAAAGCCAGGGTGAGCTTTTACCATCACTTTGCATCCGTCGTCTGTCCGTCCGTTTACTTTTCACATTTCAATCTTCTTCTCCAAAACCCCATGCCCAATTGAAAGTTTATGTTTTTGGTTCTGATAAAAAATTCAACATGGCTGCCAGGATCATTTATGCACTCTGATTGGCTGAAATTTTAAAAAATCTTCTTCTCTGAAACTACAAAAGCAATCGGATTGTTATATTGCAGGAATGATATTTTACATTGTCCTCTACAAACTTCACGTTTTTGTGCCGATCTGAAATCCAAGATGACCGCCAACACGGGACACATTTAACATAGGATCCTAACAAAATTAATGTTTTTGGTGCCTATCCGAAATTTAAAAACATGGCTGCCAGGGAATTGTGTTTGATAACCTTGAATGTCAACTAAGATGGCCACCACACCCTAACTTTGTTTAACATTGTACCTATGTGAAAACCAACCAAGATAAATTCTTGCTGAAGGTATGCAAGTTAAATCCAGGTGAGCGATGTAGGTTCTTTATTCAATGCCTTTGTATGGGCGATCAAAAATACATGAATGACGTATCCGAGATTAATAAAGGTCTTTTACAATTACCTTAAAAGGCTTTATGTGCAGCACATGAATTTACCGGGGAATTTACTATCTAAGAGTTTGGAATTAATTAGTCATCCGCAAATTATTATTTTACGACGAGAAGGCGTTACCTTGTACGGCCATAAAACTACGTAGTTAATATTATGTCCCTATCATAAAGCTTTGTTTCTGAATGAAATTTACACCGGAATCATTTTCATATAAAATAATACGAAGGATCCTATCAAAATGTTATGTTGGATATTTGAAATAAAAAAAGAATAACGCTTCTGTTTGGTAAAAGTAAACGCCCCTATACGTGGGCAAAATTAAAAGAAATATTTGAATGATATGTATCACCATATTTGTACGTCGAATTTTGTATGGTATTTTTTTTATTATATAACTACATACACCCCCTCAATAATAAAGTGCTCATCGATTTGAAGTGGAGTTGAAATAAGTTTAAACCACAATGAAATAAAAGAAGAGACATTTTGGCCTTTCATTACAACAGATAAATGATATGAACGACAAATTGAGAATTTATATGCAGCACCCACACAAAGGGTGTATTAAAGATGTACGATGTTAAATTCGTGGTGTCGTTAAACATACTTATTATGATGGTGATAATTAATTAAAAGAAAATTGCAACATAACCAGGTCAAAACAGAATACAAGACTAGACACGAACATCCACACCAAATAAAGATAGCACCAGCCATCGCGTCAACCCACACCAATAATTAAAAATTCCATCAGAGATCGTAAGAATAGTTAGTTAGCCTGTGCAAGACACAGATGTTGAATAAACCTTACACAAACCTATATTATTAACTTCAAAATTTTTTTGGGTATACGGTCAATTGTCAATTGGTCATTGAACAATAACCGGGATAAACCGAAAGACAATCGATTAGATTTTTGTTTGGAGGACAGATATTTAAACAAACTGTCGGAATTTTAATGGGTCTTTTAGCCAGTCTTTTCTTGTTTTCATATGAAGCTAAGTGTTTACAGCTGCTACTATAGAGAAAGAAAAGAAACTAGCCCAGTCCTTTAATTTCAGTTTCCCTTAATAGATGATATAGACGATGTTCTGTCACTTATTAATAATCATAACTTTAAGGATTACCTACAGCTTATCTATCACAAAGAACTTAGAATTAAAGAGACCACAGAAACAGCCCCTTCTGCTTCATATCTAGACTGGTACATAGACGATAATCGTTGATTGAAACCAAACTTTTAGGACAAAGTTGATGATTTTTGCTTTCAAATTGTGAACTTCCCCTTTCTTAGCAGTAACATACCAAGGTCAAAAGTACATGTGATATATACGACGAATTTCTTGGCAGTTGTCACATAATCTTCTAAGACAGGGATTTGTTCAGTCCTTGTTGATTTCACCACTCCAAAAACTTTTACTTCTTTTGACAAGTTGGTTATGACCAATGCCGAGGAACTAAATATTTTTAAATGGCATTTGTTTTTATGCTGTACATAGTTATATAAGTTGGATACAATGGTTTAAATAGATATGCTCGTAATTCTGTATGTCAACAATATAGCGTGGTTATAAAATAAAGTGTTGGTGTAGAGCTTCTCTGGTAAGGTAAATGTTCCTTGAGATTGCCATCATCTATATCGAGTTATTGTTATTAATATGAATTCCCAATAATTAGGAAGCATAAATTAAAACTACAGTATAAATATTTTTGAAGAGAAAAGTGTTATTAAGGTGAAGCATATAAGGTTTTCTTCTTAAAATGCATAATTGTTAAAACATTGAATAATCCCGATTCTAGACAATCATCAAATTTCCTAGTTTTATATATGGGCTCTGAGATTCCATGGCCTTGAAGCTGATCATATCATCTGCAAGAAACCATCATCAGATTCATACGATTTTGAAAGCCAAATATAAACAAAATAATGTGAGTACGAAAAATCTTTTTGCCAATATTAGAATGTTGAACAAAATATATTCTAGACATATCAAGGAACGGTAAACTGATTTCCATTATTACATTGTAGCTTCTAACTTTATAATTTTACTATTCATTATGGGGCGTAACCGGAAACCGCGACACTTTCTGATTAAATTGTTTTATCCAAAAAAATTGCAATCTAAATAGACGTGTTAGGTAAGGGACCTGAACATTTGATAAGTGACAATTATACGTAATTGTTGGCATATGTCATCTGTAAACACAGTAAAGTTCAGTGCTCAGTTGTTTTGTCTGAATATATTCTGAGATTTAAGACAGTTTACTTTTGACCTTTAGAATAGAAATTTTCGTGTAAAAAAACTATATATGGAAATGCCAACATAAAATCGAATGAAATACTGGTGAAAGGTTAATTTACAGATTTTAAGCATACACCTTAATATCTATATAACAAAAATTTCACAGGATAGTTGTACTTTATTCATATTTATTGATACACTCCTGCATCCAAGGGCATAAAGCAAATAGGGAAATATACAGCATATATCTATAAATAACAGGTTTGTAGTACTATTTATTTATCATGCAATTGGCGTTACAATAGACAAATAACAGGTGTCATATACAGCAAAGCTGTATATTTATACTATACAAATACAGCATTAAGCCCCACCTGCTATCTAGTCAATTCCGTTAGTTATTTTAAAAAATTACTTTTCGACAAATTATTGTTTTATTGAAATTATTTATACCATATTTCCACCTGATTATCTATCAAAATTGACAAATTGTCATTATTTTCTCCTCAATTGGACATATTCTTGAAAACTATTTCACAGCGCGTACAGATATTTTTAGACTTACATGAGGATTTCTTAAGGGTTCTCAGAAATCATATTTTTTTAAGTTATAAGAAATAATTATTTTGATGTCGATATTGCAGGATAAAAACAATATTAGTGTACTATAGAAGAATACAGAAAATATTTGTATTCGGCTCGGAACTAGAGCAAAATGCTCAGCCCAGTTCCTTAGTCTCATACAAATATTTTCTGTATTCTTCTAAAGTACACTAATATTGTATATGTATTGGCGAGACAAAAATACGTGCAAAACCGAACACGAGTGACGAAGTTAATAGTAAAGCAGTGACGATATCCATAAAAGGCTTGTTGTATAGCGCTTGCTATTTGGGCAAGATTGAATTGCTCAAGTATGAGGCTTTACCTCATACAACAGTCGAACTGACAACATGCAGTAAATACAATTCTTTTATGGTAAACGACAATACACGCCAATAAAATTAACTTTGGTACTCTTTGCAGGTATTTTGATAATAAGTGGACGCTAGCAGCCGTCTTAAACTGATGAACTTCTGTGATTTTGATTCATTGTTGAACAATTAAAGTAAAACAATTTTCAAGTTGATTAAAAGTAAAGTCAAGAAATACCAAAGGGATATTCGAAGGAGGGGAAAATCTAAAATAACTGAAAAAATCCGGAGAACAACGAAGACAAGAGCAAAACAGTACAAACAATACACTTAAAAACTAAAAACATATGAACAACATGGAACCCACCAAAAAACCGGGGGTAGACTCTATTTACACTTTTTCCTTATTATATATCGCATAGTAAATGTTCATGACACACATTTAATTCACATAATTAGTACATACATATAGATGTACCAAACTTTTTATGTAAGCAATATTATCTTGAACATCACTGCAAGGAAATAAAACGCACCATGGCCATAGTAAGTTGGGAAGACTCCTGAATGTCCCCATGATTTAGTAATGAAAATATACCCTAGAAAGTCTTTCATGTTTGAGCTGTATATTCGTGTTTTTTTACAGTTACAATGTACATCTCATTTATATGTCTGTTTAGTTGGGATTTTACGCCGGTTTCAGCGTTTTCTTGAGTAGAACATCATTTTTCGTTTTTTTCCTGCATGTGTAACTAAAACCTTGTACAGCTTCTCCGTATTTTTAGCTTTTTTTCCGTTTTTTAGTGGAAGGCTATTTAACATATACAGGTATCATGATATGCCCTGTGATGTTTACATAAATTACTTGTCTATTTTTTTTGTAGAGGTGCAAACGCATCAATGGCAAGATACGTATTGCGAAATTTAGTTGTGACTGCATAATTTATTAATTTTAAATGAAGTAATTCGGTAATTTTGAAATAATAATCGCATACGTTTTAAAATAAACCCCCGTATAGGACTGTATCGCCTGCTTTATTGTGGTTTTATCTTTGCCAGCTTTATTGTGGTTTTATTTTTGCCAGCTTTATTGTGGTTTTATCTTTGCCAGCTTTATTGTGGGTTTTATCTTTGCCAGCTTTATTGTGGTTTTATCTTTGCCTGCTTTATTGTGGGTTTTATCTTTGCCAGCTTTATTGTGGGTTTTATCTTTGCCAGCTTTATTGTGGGTTTTATCTTTGCCAGCTTTATTGTGGCTTTATATTTGCCTGCTTTATTGTTGTTTTATCTTTGCCTGCTTTATTGTGGTTTTATCTTTGCTAGCTTTATTGTGGTTTTATCTTTGCCAGCTTTATTGTGGGTTTTATCTTTGCCAGCTTTATTGTGGGTTTTATCTTTGCCAGCTTTATTGTGGCTTTATATTTGCCTGCTTTATTGTTGTTTTATCTTTGCCTGCTTTATTGTGGTTTTATCTTTGCCTGCTTTATTGTGGTTTTATCTTTGCTAGCTTTATTGTGGTTTTATCTTTGCCAGCTTTATTGTGGTTTTATATTTGCCTGCTTTATTGTTGTTTTATCTTTGCCTGCTTTATTGTGGTTTTATCTTTGCCAGCTTTATTGTTGTTTTATCTTTGCCTGCTTTATTGTGGTTTTATCTTTGCCTGCTTTATTGTGGTTTTATCTTTGCCAGCTTTATTGTGGTTTTATCTTTGCCTGCTTTATTGTGGTTTTATCTTTGCCTGCTTTATTGTGGTTTTATCTTTGCTAGCTTTATTGTGGTTTTATCTTTGCCAGCTTTATTGTGGTTTTATATTTGCCAGCTTTATTGTGGTTTTATCTTTGCCAGCTTTATTGTGGGTTTTATCTTTGCAAGCTTTATTGTGGGTTTTATCTTTGCCAGCTTTATTGTGGCTTTATATTTGCCTGCTTTATTGTTGTTTTATCTTTGCCTGCTTTATTGTGGTTTTATCTTTGCCTGCTTTATTGTGGTTTTATCTTTGCCTGCTTTATTGTGGTTTTATCTTTGCTAGCTTTATTGTGGTTTTATCTTTGCTAGCTTTATTGTGGTTTTATATTTGCCTGCTTTATTGTGGTTTTATCTTTGCTTGCTGTACTGTGCTTTTATCTTTGTCTGCTTTATTGTGCTTGCATGCATGATTTGTTGATTAATTTTGTAATACAAACTCAAACGTGGTCGAATAGACATTAAGCAAAGAATTCCACCGAAACCGGTGAAAGAGATTTCCATTTGAGTTGGAACCTCCCTCCCTGTAACTTTAAGATTAAAAGAATATAAAAAGCTTAGTAATCCTATACAATAATAACATGACATTTAAAGAGAAATGTTTTGTTTCACTTTCATAGGTCAGATAAATCAATACGCATAGAGAAAATGATTAATTTTTA
The DNA here is from genome assembly GCA_028015205.1 of Mytilisepta virgata. Taxonomy (NCBI): domain Eukaryota; kingdom Metazoa; phylum Mollusca; class Bivalvia; order Mytilida; family Mytilidae; genus Mytilisepta; species Mytilisepta virgata. The sequence goes on from CM051521.1 coordinate 82,733,206, forward strand.
ACGGAAAGAGTATTATATTACTAAGAGACGGAATATACAATTAATATTTTATTAAGAATATTAGGGTACATACATGTATGAATTACAGGAAATAAAAAAAAATTGAAAATTCTGGGCGTTATGAAAGTATATGGTAAATATTTAGAATGGAGACAATTGCCTGATACAGTTGTATTGCGTTGCAATTTTCATTGACGAATTGTCCAATACTTACTTTATACCTTACTATAACAACAGTGATGTTTCCTCTTCGAATAGTATGCCGATTTACAGTTCAGCAAGACTTTTCAAGAAAACGTCAGTTTGAAAAACACGTAGGGCAATTTCTTGGTCTTAAAGTCACAATGGGACCTTCAACACGGAGAAAAATCCTGCATCCCACTGCGAGTTGAAGAAGGTCCATAGGACTGTTTTAAGCGAAATTCTTGTTAAATTTTGTATATGTTACATCTATGTGTTATTGACTGACACAATTTTAAATCACGTTAAAAACTCTTCTGTAGATGTTGAAAAAGAGTAGGATAAATGCCGCTACAGGGGCCGCTCTCGCACCTGCAAGTGGAGAGGGATTAGTATAAGTTGGTATAACTTGTTTTCCAATCCACTATAAATAAATAAGTTTACAAACATAAAAGCAATTGTGGGATATTCAGATAACTTCACAAGTAACATCCTCTTGATGACAAGATATATTGGGTTGCAGCCAGTCAAGACCATTTCAAGACAGTTAAGAATGAATTATTCAAGTCTTAACTTTACCTGCGCTGAATTGATATAAACCTATCTGGACCGATTTTGATTGACTGCAAGACGACATGTCTTGATTTGATCTTGTTAACATGATTTTTGTATGAAAATATGGTGCTGCAGAAACTCATTTATGATCAAACGAGTGTTATTAGTGCTTGTGAGTAAAGTTAGAATAAGACGGATTGTCTGTATAAGATTCTAAATAAACAATGAGGCCAAAGAGTGGAAAATGTGTTGTACAATTATATATGAAAAATGATCTAACAGACAGATACATTTACACTTTAAAGATCCTGCACCTGATTCTCTTTGTTTATATAATATAAAATATCTGTCTTTTAATTAAGATCCTTTCATCAATATTTTTAAAGTTCAAAATTCTGTTGTGTGCATGAATTTTTCAGAAAAACTACTAGTTAATAAACATGATGTTTACCTATCGTGAGGCCGAGCCTTTTCAGCTATAAACTATACTGTCTTAACATCAATACTGGATGTCAGAAGTTCAGGCTTTGATTACTGAAATTAACTGTCAATAATTAAGATAAAAGCGATGTAATTTTCCCCGCCTACACAACTGTATGTGTTTATCTAAATACACGTGAAAATTAATACCACTATTTCTATATTCCTTCTTTGATTTGCTTCTTTTAATTTATTTTTTTGCTAAACAATATAGATAGGATAAAGAATAAATTCCAAATTAACCAACACGTTAAGCCAGATCTAATAAGAATGTATAAGGATGTCAGGACTGATAGTGCTAAGAACGAGTAAAGTACTTGTTATTTCAAAACGCTACAACTTGCAATCACTTTCATGTGAGTACCTAAAATATTAATATATGAGGTGGCGATTTTGTAAGTTAATTATATATGTATTTATAAGACTCTGGCTAAATACTTGATTCGAATTCGCTAGAAATAAGATGAAGCAAAAACAAAGCTTTTATTTCGGTTGCCGTCATAAGTCACAGACAGGCAATGAAACCGCGAGGAAAATCTAGGTTATTTTTGTTGATATCATGCGGTCGTCTCCAAGGTGTGATTGATTTATACAAAATTTCTATCAAAAATTGAGTTTGGATAGCTTCAGTTACAATTTACGGGATTTTCCTCACTTAAAATGACGAGTGCCGTTTATGAAGCAGGATATACTTACTCTTCCGGAAATTTCCATGTCGCGAAATGGTTTTGATGAATCTTGCTTTAAGTTTGGTGTTGCCCTCGTCATTCTATTCAGTTCACTAGATGCATTTTTTAAAATTCATTTCGGATATATCTTTGTACAAACTGCTCTCAGTGTAACTGTTATCATACATTTACATAGTCTTTTGATTTTGATCTCATGAATTTTTGGCTCTGTCTTATTGATTCGGTATTCTCTTGCCCGGCAACATTATCGTAAGCACCAGTTTGAGTGGAAATCGTTGCTATATGTAGATCACGTCACATCTGCATGTTAAGAACTCAATATATTATCAACCAATTACCCACGATAAGAAGCAAATAAAGAATAGAATGGATAACAGGATAGGAAAAAAAAATACCAAACAAATATTGTCATCATGCCCAGACAATTTCCACAACTAAGACAAAGTATGGCTTCAGCATCACCTATTATGTAGTGACTCAAAGTTTTATTTAGTATCTTGTATAGAAAAAAGTACAGAATGGCAAAATCTTGTATAAATATTATGTTCAATTATTGTTTTTTAGACTAATTAGAAACATTATCTTGAAGAGATCAAACATTATATGGTGTATCAGATGCGAATTTAAATACTGCCTCATTCATTATACATGTGTAGAATCCCCTAACCATAGATTCAGTACTGTTTTTAACTTTTAACTTTTATTGTTTTTTATGATTTTGTTTTTGTTTTTTTTTTCTTTCGACGTTTGTATTTTGTACATTGGAGTCGTTTTATGCCAGTTTTTACAGCCCACTATTTCTTTTTATTTTCCTCGTATTCTATTTAGCACTAGAAATAAAAAACCATCTCTTTATGACGAGGATAAATTAATGAAATCTACATATATATATATATCATATAACTAGCATCCAAGACTTCAAGCTCGCAAACTCGTCGATGTATGAACGTGGACCGGAAATGTATCCATACAAAAACAATCATTAGCAGGCTATTGTTAGGTGACAAGGATCATTTTTGGCTTGCAGTGAAGTATGAGATTATTCCGAAAGTTGAAGGTCTTCTTTCACTTTAAGATGTATAACAGCTGAGAAAATGTCGTTTTTTTTTTAATTTTGCCTGCGTTTTTGTTACTTTATCTCGAAATTCAAAGCAGGAATTGAAACCCGATTTCTAGTCATTCGTGTGAGGAATATTTTATTCAACTAAATTTTCGGATAGCCATTATCCCCTGTTTACGTATATGCTTTGGATACCGGTCTATTCAAAATGACAACTGTATTAAATAATTTTCATGTCACAGACTTTACATACAAAGCACCGGTTTAAAGGCAAATCTCTTTTACGTTCATCTGAAAAGAATGTGATCGGATTTAAATTATTTCAGAAATTGATGTGTTGTCATCCACTTATTTGTTGAGTATCTAATTGAATTTTGTTTTGCTATTTCCTGTAATCGCAGTTTTGTTTTATTAATCGTATCAAAACAAGTTTTCTAAATGTAATTTCTGATGCCATCATTGTTGTTTGTTATGTTATAAATGTCATTCTAAAGTCGTTTGTTTTATCCGTTGCAAAACAAAAACAAGAACAAACCACGACAATATAAATATTCTGTTTTATAACAATTATATAGCTTAAAAAGGCGCAACTACATTTTTTAGGTGTGACGAATATTTTGACAAAAAATTATATAAAACGCCAAAAGATGTTAAAATTACTTTATAATTATTCATTACTGATTTTGGTGCACTTGAGGTGCACGATGAACTTAATCGATTCGTACGTATCATCATGCAATCTATATTAACGATAAATTTGGATTTCATACAGATTATCTACATCTTATCTACAACAATACGTACCTTAATAACTTGATGTTAAAGAAAAGTTAAAGAAACCACAGACACAGCCATTTCTGCTTCATTCATAGATTTATACTTTGCACAGTTGACAAACAAAGGGCGATGAAATCGAGGAACTTAATGACAACCGTGATACTTTTGACTTTCCAAGTTTAAACAATTAACCTTGTTTGTTTTTTTAGTGTTCTCGCGAATTCACATGGTCTTTGCTGTTAACCAAGTCTTTTCGATTCGGTATTCTTTTGAGGATATTTGCTCTTGGCCTGTACGTCCCCTCAGTTAGAAGCGATGACACACGGTTTAAAAACGTGTTGAATTTTTCATTTGATGAATTTTTGGAAATTTGTATTGAGTTTCACTTCCCTATAGTTGATCTTATGTGTAAGCAATGAAACAACAGTCGTCATGTGATTCTTTACTTACTTAATTTCCAGTTTTCATATTGTTAGATCTTTTCTTTGGTGTTGGTTGTTGTAAGTTTCTTTAGTTTGCTAGGTGTTTTTTTTAATTCTTTTAGTATATATTTTGAAAGACGTTGTTTTACTGTTATTGTAAATCACGCGTCCTTTCAATTTTGATCTTATGAAGTTGCCATATTGCCTGTTTGGTTCGGAGTTCTTTTGTCGAAATGCAATTTTATCATTGCTGTAAGCACCAGTTTGAGCTAGATGCCAATCAGTTCACATTTGCGTTTTTCTTATAGGTAGTTGCACCCCTGGTAACGTATGTATACACGCAGTGCCTCAAAGTTTTTAGTATCTCATATGGAAAAAAAGAAGAAAAAATGTACAGAATGGCAAAATCGTATATCAATATTATTTTTAATCATTGTGTTAACAATGATTAAAAACATTATCTAGCAGATATAACTATTATCTGTTGTATCATATGCGAATATCATTATACAACCCTCCAACCATACATTTAGTACGCGGTAGTGATTTTTCGATGTTTTATCAATGGAAATAAAAAAAAACACCATTTTATGTCGTGAAGAAATGAATTTCACATATCAAATAACTATCATCCAAGAATTCGTCATTGCATGTCCGTTTGAAATATATCAAGACATTAATAAACAGACGAGTGTTTTGTATTGGGATGATCATCAGCTTGTATTGAAGTGTAATATTCTTCTCTGTGTTGCAGTCCTACTTTTGCTTTAAGATCTATAATGGCTGAGAAAACGTTGTTGCTTTTCTTTAGTTTTTATAACTTGTGTACCGGAATATTAAATCAGAAATTTAACTCCAATTTCCGTTCTTGTCAAGTTGTATATAAAAATGAGGAAACTTTTATAAAATTAAGTAATACATTGCATGTAGCCAGACCGGCATACTGTTGTGTACATCTCTTTCTAAATGAAAATTGTATTAAACAATTTTCTTGTCACAGACTTTACATACAAAGCACCATTTTAAAGGCAAATGTCATTTTCGTTCGTAAGAAAAAAAAAAAAAAAAAAAACGTGATTAGAGTCGAATTATTTCAGAAATATCTGTCATCCACTTATTTGTCGAGTATCTAATTGAATTTTGTTTTGTTATTTCCTGGAATCGGAGGTTCGTTTTTATTAATCTTATCAAAACAAGTTTTCTAAATGTAATTCTATTGCCATCATCGTTGTTTGTTATGTTATAAATGTCATTCGAAATATGTTTGTCTTTTCGGTCCTAAACTGAAACTTCGAAAATATAAAGATATTGTTATTACCGACAGCTACATTTGTTTAGGTGTGTCGAAAATTACAAAAAATGTTATATGAAACTTCGAAAATTGCAATTATATATTATCATTTAATTTTAATTTTTTATTTTATCATTGAAATCATTTAATAACTTTTCTTTCTGTAAAAAGTATTGAGTTTCACTTCCCTCCACTTGATTTTACGTGTACCATGCAGAATTTGACAATATTGACAAATAGTTATATACATGTAACAGAGTGTTATGTCGTGACGTCTCCCCACCACATATCACCTTGCCATTTGTAACCCGTCTTACTGTTCTTGAAATAGATTCACATAAAAGACATGGTCAACTAATGCAGGTCTAATTTCTTATAAAAAATGCACTTCTATGAAATATTGATATCAAGATACCTTAGACAAGTTATTTCTTAATACAGGTAAAATTAACTGTATCACAATTTTAACTGATATAATATTCTTTCACTAAAAATTGTGATTTTAAAATGTCAAGTCTAAACATTTGATGTCCAAAAGAAATTCATCGTGTATATGCTGTAATATAATTCTTTGATACCAATTTTGAGGCACGGTATGTTTAAATTCCATCGATATACAACTCATCAGTTGTGCCCAAGGCCTAAAATGTTGAAAACCAAAACAATAATCCAAAAGGTAAAGAGTAAATAAAAACTACCAAAATGACCAAAAGGGGTAAAGCCAAAACTATTTAAGGACAGAACTATGCACGAGCGAGATAATCCTTAATTTTCACAAATTTTGTAATTTTGTAACAGTAAATTTTAAGTATAAATTTCGGGTTAGTATCGAAATACTAGTAACTGAGCTGGGGATACCCGCGGGGACTTGGAGTCCAACAGCAGTGGTTAAAATATATAGATTCATAGATTTACGACACATCAGTTGTGCTCAAGGCCTTAAAGTTGAAAACCAAAACAACAATCCGGAAGGTTGAAGGTTGTATCATGTTTCCATGTATTTTGTTGTTATTATAAAGAAAGAATAAAACCATGTAAAAATGAAAATGCTTGCCAGCAATGATTTGCTCCATTAGAAAAGAGCTCAAATTGCCCCTGCTATTTACCACCACTTCCTTGTTAAATTGTTCTAGTCAGTGGATTCTTTGGTATTGACCGATAATAGTTTGTTAAAAAACACCAAAGGCTTAGAATTGAAAAGGTAAGGTTTGAGTACTTATAAAATAGGTTTAACCAAACCATTGCTAAGTAATTGTTCCAAGTCATACTATCCTAAAGGAAAAGTTACTATTTAAAAAATTCGAAATTTAAATAAAGAACCAAGGAAAAAATTCGTTATCAAGCAAAAACTCTACAACTTTACTAAGAACCTATTATGATTTAAGTTGCTACATTGATCCCTTAATTTCCAAATGCCAGATAATTTAATTTGTCATTGAACAGTTTTCAATAATCACGTTGATACGTAGGTTCGTAGCTCATTTGTCTACTTTAACGCACAACATTTACTTAATCAGATCTAATAGTTCCCAAAACGACAATATCTATTTTGTGTGGAAATGATGTTGTTTTGATCTTTTGGGTTTTTATTGTCCCAGTCATTTAAAAAAAAATACTGACGTAAACTATGTACATTTTGAGTTTTGCACGACATATAAATTTATTATTTTTTCTCCCTTTGGATGATACTTTTGACAGTTTCCTGAACAGTCGTCATGTGACCTGTTACTCCCTAATTTCCAATATTCATATTGCTATAAACCAATTTAGAATCATTCGCATCTACAGGCTCGTGATGTTTATTTTACGTGGTTCATTTATCTTGTAAATTTGTTTCTTAATCAATTTAATTGATAGCAACAAAATACGTCAATTTCTACGTATGACGTCATTAAAATTACAAATTGATAAATTTACATCATAACCAAGTGTAACATGATAATCCATACAAAAACGATTAATGTACCATCGACTCATAAATTGATAGTTTATCGAATAATCATGTTGTATTTTTGTAGGTTATTTGTCAAGATCTATAATACTAAATTTACGAATTAGCCGAATAGGCGGCAAAACGCGTGGTTCAAAATAAACGATGTATGGTTCAGATTATAAAGGTTATTATCGGATTTGACAATCTGCATTTATAAATTTAAACTGCAATTTTGTTTATGTGCAAATGGAATTTGTATCCACTTATCCGATATGAATTCTCCCAACATATCCCTAAGAAGATTCTCGAATGCATACTTTTAACACGTTGATTTAAATAAACAAGTATGCACATATTTTAAATGTAATATTATTTTTGTTTGAAATTACGGAAGAAGAATAAAACAAATTAAAAAATTCTCCTTCGAGTGGGATGTTTCCGCTTCATGTATTCAGGATTGTTTTTCTACAAAAACGCAATTTCTCCTAACTGTAAAGGTTATAAAATTTGAAGATTATGAAGAAGTAAGGTAAAGTTCAGAGAAATTCCTAACTTAGTTGTTTTTTGGATTGCTCGGATGTTTACCTTGCACAAAGTGATAATACGGTGTCTTCCCATTTATCCAACTTTTGAAAAATGCCTATTCCCATTTATCCAACTTTTTCATAAATTACCTAGGGCTATGTTTGTTTAGTACATGACACGGTGATGTAGATGAACTGGTAAAGACAATTTGTTCCTGGGATAAAATTATATAAAATTAAATATTTCAAAGGTGAAAGTATGGATACTTATAAAATTTAAAATAATAATGATTATTGTTAAAAATATAAAATACATATATATATTGTAGTGTAAATTAAGAAAGCAAAAATAAAAATATCAAATTGTAAGAAATTAAATTTTGAAATTCATAATTGACAAAGCATAATTAAATATAAAATTATTAATATTTTGGTAGCGTTTACTATTAATCCCAATTAAATGAATTTATATAAATATGCAATTAATGGCTGTTAATTGGCTTTGAATAATGTTCAAGAAGAAGCCAATCTTTTTTCACTTTTTTATACCTTTAATTTGATAACTGCTCACTCAGCATCCCAAGCCAATCCCTGCTTTATAAGCACTGACATTCTGACGAAAATCATTATTCAAGTTTGATCATGGCAAATGCACAAGTCAGAGTAGACTACATTCGACACGCTAGAGGCCACTATTTAGCAGTAAATGGCTACAGATATGTCATCAAGACGAGAAAACAGGGTAGAGACGCAGAACTCGCCTACTGGCAGTGTGCTGAGAAAGACTGGCCAGGCACAGCCAACACCAGAGATAACATGGTGACCAGATTTCCAAGAGATCACAACCACCCACCAACCCGTGCAGACATAGATGCCAAGAAATTTCTTGCCACACTCAGAGAAAAGGCATCTAAAACTCTAGAACCACTACCAGCATTGTATGACAACGAGATCATCAAATTTAGAAACCGAGAATGGAACGACGACACACAACGGGTGGTTGAAAAGATACCAACTTTCGTCAGTACGAAATCTTCTTTGTACCGAGAACGCAACAGTGAACTACCACCACTACCAACCACACGTGACGCCATTAATCTACAGGGAGAGTGGAGAGAGACTACTACAGGAGCACCATTCCTACTAGCTGATGATGGTGACCACAACAAGATTCTTGTATTTGGCACTGCAGACAACCTCCGCCATCTTAGTACTGCTGACACAATATTCGGTGATGGAACTTTTTACGCCAGTCCTGTACTTTTCACCCAGCTATACACACTACATGCACTTATAGACAACGAGATGTACCCGCTTATATTCGCCTTTCTACCTGACAAATACCAAATCACCTACCAACGCCTCTTCGAGATAGTTAAGACTGCAGCAGCAACCAACAACACACCACTCAATCCGACCACTATATTCCTAGACTTTGAGTCTTCAGCACGTAACGCAGCAGAAGCAGCCTTCCCACTAGCATCAATTAAAGGCTGTCTATTCCACTACTGCAATAGGCGGCAAAACGCGTGGTTCAAAATAAACGATGTATGGTTCAGATTATAAAGGTTATTGTCGGATTTGACAATCTGCATTTATAAATTTAAACTGCAGTTTTGTTTATGTGCAAATGGAATTTGTATCCACTTATCCGATATGAATTCTCCCAACATATCCCTATGAATGTTCTTATTACCTTGCACAAAGTGATAATACCAACCATTATTTATTTTTACCTTATTTGTCATGTGACCTGTATAAATATATCTCTACCATACAATTCCCTAGATAAAAATATTTTTAACAAATGGTCATCTTTAGCATTAATGACGAAATTTTATCTCGGACATCTTTATAAACGTGGACAGCACACGCAGCCACACACTAAAAATGCTTTTATCGTCTGATTATTGGATATATTTGTGAAATTAATCCTCGCTTGCCCTGTCCATGACGACAATGAAACAATTGGAACAATTATTTTCCAAAAATATGCTCTACCTTACTCACGGCATCTTTTGAAAAATTCATCCGTCTCTAATGAAATGTTTACATCTACAATTTCATTTTCATATTTATTCTGAAGGAAAAAGGTAATGCATTATGAAATGTGTATTTAATGAAAGCTTTTCATCAAGTTCCAGTTCAGAATTAATTGTAACAATAAAAATATTGACAATTTATGTGGTTGTGTTTTCGTCATAGATTTTGACTTTGAGGGAACCTTAAGGTTCATTTTGGTAATACTAAGTGGCACACAGTCTACTTCATCAGTGGATACATCTTCGGTAGTAACGAACAGCCATATGACAATTGGGTCACGTTGACCTAAATTTCACGCTTCATTGACTTTGGTTAAAGTTTGCATTAACATCCATTGCTGGAATACTACAGTATATATAGACATGAAACTATCAGTTGATACCACCTACTTGACAGGAAAGTTTATAGGAAGTCTGCCACAACATCCATACTGAGTTCCTGTTCCATGAATGACATGGCCGTAATAACTTTTTAAAGTCAATATGGCCACCAAAAAAAATTCTTATTTTCCCGCGCTCGCGCGGGTTCAATGTCTAGTAATTACTTAAAATTTCCGGCTGTTGTGGAATTTATCATTCTGATACCAATTAATCATTTAGAACTCGTAATGAAACGTTGTAACGTACGTGTATGTAACCGATATATGTATTATCTGTTTTGTAAAATACGATTCAGTTTACATGTTTTTTTTTCGCATTAACCCCGTCATATTACACTAAAAGATCTTCAGTTGAAGGTTTGTAATTGTCAAGAGAGTTTTAGTATAATTAAACAAACAGGTTGGCATTTTAAAAACAGTATTTATTTTCAAAATTAAAGTAAAACCGGAAAAAAAAAACTGTAAAGATCACACCCACGTGTGAAGTATTAAGGAGGTGACTTGTGTTAATATATTCTGTTGTATTTTTTACAAGAAAGGATGTCTGTACGTGGAAAATAAACAACTGCTTCAGGAAAAAGGCCAAAATTTAAGTAACAAAATAGTCTGACAAACAATTAAACCACATCGATCGTGAGATTAAAATTCTAATGGCACAGCATTTATACATAATAAAAAAGTTAGAATGACAATATTAAAATTTAATTTAAAAAGCGTTTTTTTGTGGAAAATCTAAAAAATTGTAGATTTCAATATCGAGAAACCATCAATCCAGATCGAGCGAACAACAGTACAAGTAGGTAAGGTATATGAGCACCTCAGACCTTACCAGAATTCGGACAGAAGGGTAATCAAGTCTTATATCAATAGATACCGGATAGAATGGTAAGCATCCTCATCTTAACTTAGATCTCACCAAAAATCATAATGAAGGATGACGAATTCTTGCCGTAAATAAAACCATGTATTGTCCATTAACAAATCTGTCAAGAAAGAACAAATTTCGTACACGTACAACACACAAAACCTAGGGTTTACGCAAAAAAGACATACAGGCCTAAAATAGGTATTACATGACATTAAACAATTCTGTGATATAACAATTGCAAGCATACATGTATAAGCATATTGAAGCGAGGCTTCTTTTAAAATAACCCGGCTCAATACCACCACTATATTCAGTGTCTGTACCTGACTGTCCTATGTTTGTGTTTTGTGATCATTTGTGTTGGTTTTTGTCTGAGGGATTATCGATTGGATAGCATTCTTTACTTGATTCGTGTGTCATTTTTTTACCTTGCCTGTTATGTGTTTTCTTGTTTATTTGTATTAGCAAAACAATTCCTATCCTGAATATATTCATACTGTCTACACATCACATAAAAGAATTGCTTATATATAAAAGATGCAGATAACTATAAGAAGACGAAGAGAAATAAGATTTTTATTAACCAATTAATGGGCCCATGGTGTGCATAGTTACAGAACAAAACAATTATGATTGAGTTACATAAACGAAACAAACATGTATGACAAATGTATGGTATAACAACTACAAATAAGTGAAGTATATAAGTATAAATAACAATACCGGTTTGGAGCTGTGTCTCAGGCACACATCATTAGAATTAAAGAAAACAACAAGAGGGGTAGAAAAGACTGTATGGAAAATCAGAACTCACTTGCTGTTATTAAATCAGAAATTGAGACCAGTATACTTAAATTTTCATTATTAAGTAACCACATACATTTTACATTGATGCTCAGATATTTGAAATAAGCAAATGAGGTATTAATCAATTCAATCATTGATTTTCTTAAATGATCGTTATTATTGCACATATACAAAAAGTGTTTCTCATCATCTATTTCCTCTGGTGTGCATCTGACCCATGTTCTGTTATGTCGAAGAATACCATGATATCTCAACGTTCAATTTGAAACGCCAAATGCAGATATTTTGAGTTAGGATATATTTCTCCGATGCTCAAAGTTTTTCAGGATAAGCAATTATTTTTCAATTCCAAAATTATTTCTAAGTTGGCAATAGTTTCCCATTGGTGTGTTTTATTTTTTTAGCTTGCCACATGTCTAGGTAGTGCTGAAATATCAACTTCTTACTCATTTCTTTAAATTTTGTAAAATTGGTTTCATTCATTCCCTTTATATTGTTAATTATATATCCATGAAGGATTTTTTTTTATCAAATAATGATTTGCTCTCAATAAATGCAAGATTTAATCATGAAAACGAAGAGTTGAATTTTTCCAATCTATGCCAATATTTGACCATAGCTTTGATAATATCAAAATGAATCGGACATCTTCCAAGTTCAGATTGAACACCATAGCTGGTTGACATTTTATGCACCAAAGAATAAATTTACAAGATTAAATACTATATATGATCTAACGCTAGCTTATTGACTGGATTGAATGTACCACAAGCTGAAACAGAAGATCAGGGTCAGCCTTTTCTTATGTTAGGACTGATTATTTACGAATTAAAACAATTGTTTAATATTGCGACAGTATACATCCAGCAGCTATAAGATTACCTGAGCTGGTTTTACTGAAATAAAAACACAATACAACATTACAGTAATTGTTGTAATATAGTGGTCATAATATTATGGCATTTAGTGTTTGTTTACACACAGTATAGGGTAATCATAGTTAAGGGATGGGGGTTGGGTGATGATTGAATCGCTTTAATTCTGTTAAATTTTTGTTGCAAATTAAATATAAATATCCTTAATCTCTGTTGTATTTTCAGCAATCATTCGAGTATTATTCACAGGTGCTTAAGGACAGGACCCTGTCTTGGGCCCCTCATAGCCCCCCTCCCCCTTATTAGCATAAATATCTGTTTTTTTAATTTTTACCATTTATTTGTACCATAAGAGTACTATATAGCCGAATGGCACATTGACAGTAAACATGTGTATTATGAGTAAATATATGGTATATTAGTATTCTTATAGTTCAAATAAATGGTAAAAATTAGGACATATATTTATGCTAATAAGGGTGGGGCTAAAGGGGCCCAACACAGGGTCCTGTCCTCAAGCACCTGTGGTATTATTTAGTAATCGTGTGGTTGTCATGGTTGGAGTTGTTAATATGCATTCATTTTAATCCATTATATTTCAATAACAGCGTATCATTTTAAGAATGAAAATAAACAACGCCGATAATCAAATACGATGCACTTTTACGATGATTTAACCTATCCATAACATATATGTTGCACCAGTTTACCGATTTCTAAACGCCAAAAGCAGAAGACAGTGTCCATATATGGTCATTTGGTTATGCTTCATAGATGTTGTTATTGAATTTAGGTAAATTTCTATAAATCTTTAAGATACTAAATAATTGCGTTTGAAGTGGTAATTTTTTAAATATTTTTTTCTTGTTTAAAACGATTTACAAGATGATAAATGAGTCTCCTTTGATTTGATACAAGAAATCTACAAAACACCAAGTCTCGTAAGATTTGAAGAGTTTATTCAGTTTTTTTTTGTATTTCAAGTATGTATTATATAAATCAGTGACAAAACTTTGACACAATTCAAAGCCATATAATACAGTCTATGCAATAGGATCTTCAGCTAAAAAATTTGCTAAAAAAATAACCTTAAATTTGCATACTTCAGAGATATAGATACATGTACCCTGGTCTGTCCACGCCAATGTTTATAATGTTTAGCGAGTAACCATTTGATTTTCATGGGGTGGATTGGGTGGGGGGGGGGGGGGGCATGGAAGGAATCTGAAAAAAGGCAGGATGTAAAATTTGGTGAAAAAAAGGTAGGATGAAAAATGTAGTGGGAAAAAAGGCAGCTTACCAGAAAAAAAGGGCAGGACAACACCAGGTAGAGAAAAAAGGCAGTCTAGAAATTTGGCTGAAAACGATAAGCAGGACTTAAGATTACTTCCATGCCCAACCTCCATAGAAATCAAATGGTTGCTCCCTTACGTTCCTGACAGAAATCATCATTTATTGTTCTATTCATGTCTTCATTAGTCGCACGGATGCCATATCCATACTATTACGACATTTAATAGATTTTTTTTTATCATAAAATATGAAAACTATTGTAATTACCGTCTCGATTCAATATTAGAATGTCATTGATCTTTTATTGTATTTCAGTGCTGCAGTGTTAATAAACAACAACATGGATAACAGGGAAGGTCAACAATGACATACCAATCAATCAAAGCAACCCAACTGACAGAGATCTGGACAAAAATAACAAAAGAGCACAAAACACAATCATAAACACAACAGATAGTGAAGATAGTCTGACTTGTTACAGACACTGATCAGAGACGGGGACAGTTTATTATCATGCAATATATACATACTACCATACATTATATCAAAGTGCAGCAAGTAAAATGACGAGAGAAAAATATTATATGAGATTGCATCTTCCAAAGTTGAGCATTTTTAAAATTTAGCCGGTTGGCAAAATTGTTTTGGATTCTTAAGTGTGAGAATAAAGAATTTTTTTACTATGTTGCCAGATTCTCTCATAATAATATGCCCTAATATGCCCTAATTCCACATCAATATTAAATTTAGTCTTGTCGCATACGTAATGTGTGGTATTGACTGGATCTGTTTATTGTGAATTCTATAAATACTCTTCACCTCTTTTTTTTTTTATACCGATTGCCATTGAGGGCCCTTTGATTAAAATAAAGACCCTTGAATTCTAAAATAAAAAGTGATGAAAAAATTACTCTCAGTTATCATTAAGTACATTTAAAATGTTGCATTTCAAGGAACGTGGCCCCATTAGCATTATTATTATGTGAAAACAGTTGTGAGTAAATCGGAATGGAGAAACAACAATAGTAAATGAAGAATAAAGGAAACATGTGAAAAGGGATAGGTGAGAAAAGCAAATCACAAAAAAAGAAAAAAACCTTAAACGGGTAGGTTGCACCGAAGATTTACATGATTAACAAGGTCTAAATCAATATAAGAATCTCGCAGCTGTGTGAGTATATTTCATTATGTGTCTTGGTTTGTTCAATTTTCACATTTGAATGTAACATACAAGGAAAATAAATATTGATTCTTTGCTTAAATTTGGTTAAAGAAAAAAGAAAGACAAAAAATTGATCACGCTGCCTCACGAAGGGATGGTTTTCATCTTTTTCTAGAGTTTGGGCTTTTCGTTCAGTGTCGAAGACCTTACAAGGGCTTTCAAAATGAAGAACAGAATTAAAAAAAAACTTCCTCTCGCCTCTGTTCCGGTATTATGTGGATAATGTACATTAACTCAATATCCGTCTTTTATTTAGTTAGACTTTATTCACTTTCGTTCCTTCTTATCCCCGATAACACTCAATCAAATTTACGGGTTGGTATCTCTCTGGTTAACTTGGGGTGGATAAAAAGTGAACAAATATATAATGCAGATTAAGTGATGATATAACGTAGCATGGTGGCAAAACTTTAAGATAATTATACTAAAATTTAAAGAAAAAATCAGTAAGGATTCTTTTTCTACATGCATCTAAAGTTACCAAATATTATCAGTATTCCTTATTTGGCTTTTTGCATAATTTCCTAATTAGTTTATCAATCTTTTTCATCAATTATTTATCAGAAATCAATGTCTATCGTATAGTATAGTTAGCAATTTAACAAAAAAAGACTAGATGAAGTTAAATTTTTTTGTGACAGTCTTGAAAAATGAAAAAATAAGATTTTTTTTTGGCTCAAATATACCAAAATGAGTGTCAAATATCTTAAAAACTAAATCATGAAGTTATATTTTCTTTCCGTATTTGAGGAAAAGTATACATAAGAATTAACCATCTGGTAAATTTTCATAAACAAAATCAAGAGAGGAACCTTATTGTATCGTATTCCCGTAAAACTGAGTTTGTCCAAAAGCAAACTGAAGCAGACAAAAGTATATGCATATTGCAAAACTTAAATGGCAGTTCATCGACTGGTGTTTGTTCATGTTCTTGACAAGTTGTTTCATTGGTTAATAAAAACAAGGACTCAAGCACCAGGAAGACAGGTGTCAATAACAAATTACATATATATATATATAAATTAACGACAATAAACTAAGAACAGCCCACGTTAGATTCTGTTATTTTTTCATACAGAGGATATTGAACAGAATTTGTTAGACTTTTGTTTGAAACATGATGCATAGTTGATTAAAGCCAATTTTGCTGTACGTGTTATGAAAAATGGTTCATGGCCTTGGGTCAATTTATATATATATATTATAAGTAAACAAGTCTAATTGAAAATAAAAAATAATGACAAGAAGAAGCGATATTTGAGAATCACGGTCTAACAGGAAATAAAATGAAATTCTTGTTGTAAGTTATCTATCTTATAAAGTTACTCTGAGTGTTAAAGTATTGATCCAATGATCTATCAACTAATGGTCTTAGTTTTGTTTTGTTTTGTTTTTTTGTGTTCTTCAGCCCTGTCAGTTCGTGCATATTGTTTGGAAAAATGTTTACATACATTGCTAGAAGGAGACATATTATTCAACTGACATTTCCATTTTTTACATCCTGTGTTTGTATTCTACAGTCAAATAAATTGCTCCCGTTTGGCATCAAGAAGTACAGTCGTCTGCCCGTGAAACTGTGTATACGTACATGAGGTTAGGTGTGAGTTTTTAGCTAATCGTTTCAGGAAAGATAATAAAACAGTGTAAGAAAATAAACGAAAAAGTAAAAGTAAAAACTAAACCATTTGCGTGTAAAGTCCAACAAAAATCCATAGAGAGTTGTAATGTTAGGCATGTCCTGCTCCGTTTACTACACCCTTCAACACAGATGGACAATGTCAAGTATAGGTAGGTGCCAATTTCAGTAAGACTAGAACCTTATATATGAGAGATACTATTGCTAAGAAAGAAGTCTGTATCAGCTATGTTTATCTTTTTGAATATGTTTAGCTGGTCATATTATAAGTTATTCAAGCAATTATAACAGAAGTAATATGATGCATAAATGAATCGGATGAATGTAAATGAAATTGGTGTATTATTCACGCAGTTTCTAAACAAAGCAATAACCGCTCAGGTCTCTAAATTTACTTATTTTGATGCAAGTGTGAAATCCCGAGTTTGAAATCTAGACTGTCAGTCCGGTAAATTTCAAACAAGAAATAACATCGAGTAAGTGTAATAACCTGTATTAGTAGTCGATAGTGATTTTAAGTTGTACAAAATGGCCGCCATCAGCATTTACATGTTCTGATTGGTCCAAATTTAAAACTTCTTCTCTGAAACCGTAAAGCCAATTGAACTGATTTTTGTTATGGAGCATCTATGGAAGGTCCTTTGCAAAGTTTGCATAAATCATCCCGGTTCGTGAAATAAAATGGCCGCCATTAGCATTTACATGTTCTGATTGGTCGAAATTTAAAACTTCTTCTCCTCTGAAACCATAAAGCCAAATGAACTGATTTTTGGTATGAAGCATCTATGGCAGGTCATTTACAAAATTTGCATAAATCATCCCGGTCCATTAAACAAAATAGCCGCCATGAGCATTACATGTTCTGATTGGTTGAAATTTAAAACTTCTCCTCTGAAACCGTAAAGCCACATGAACTAAATTTTGGTATGGAGCATCTATGCTTTACAAACTTTGCATAAATTATCATAGTCTGTGAAACAAAATGGCCACCAGAAGCCTTTATATGTTCTCATTGGTCAAATTTTTAAATTCTTCTCCTCTGAAACCGTTTGGCCAAATGAATTTATACTTGGTATGAAGCATCTCTGGAAGGTCATTTTACAAAGTTTCCAGAAATCAATCTAGTTCATCAAATCAAATCAGAAGTTTGTGACTCCCAGGTGAGTGATACAGGCTCAGCCCTCTGAGCCTCTTGTTCTACATGCATCTAAAGTTACCAAATTACTATCAATATTGTTATTGGGCTTAAATTTGCATAATTTCCTAATTAGTTTATCAATCGTTTTAATCAATTATTTATCAAAAGAGTAGTTAGCAATTAAAAATAGTCAGTTAAACAGTTTTTGTGACAGTCTTGAAAAATGAAAAAATAAGGTTTTTTGGCTAAAATATACCAAAATCAGTGTCAAATATCTTAAAAACTAAATCATGAAGGTATGCTTTTCTTTCCATATTTGAAATCTGGTAAATTTTCATAAAAAAAAAATCAGTAGAGGAAACTTATTGTATCGTAGTCCCTTAATTAAGACCGAGTTTGTCCAAAAGCAAACTGAAGCAGATAAAAGTATATGCATATGGCATATGACGTTCATCGACTAGTGTTTGTTCATGTTGTTAGACAAGAACGCGAGCACCAGGAAGACAGGTGTCAATAACAAATTACATTATATATATATATATTAGTATACACACTTGCTGACGACAATGAACTACGAACAGCCCACGTTAGATTCTGTTATTTTTTCATATTGAACAGAATTTGTTAGACTATCTTTTGATCATGCTTGTTTGAAAGATAATATATAGATGATTAAAGCCAATTTTGCGGTGCGTGCTATGAAAAATGGTTCATGGCCTTGGGTCAATTTATATATATATATTTATTATAAGTAAACAAGTCTAACTGAAAATTAAAAAAAATAATGACAAGAAGAAGCGATATTTGAGAATCACGGTCTAACAGGAAATAAAATGAAATCTCTACCTTATAAAGTTACTCTGAGGGTAAACGCAGTGATCCAATGATCTATCAACTATATTGGCCTTATTTGTAAAATTGTTAAGTCTCATATAGATTTTTGTTTTGTTTTTTTGTGTTCTTCAGCTCTGTCATGGTTTGAATAAATGCTTATATCATCTTTAATATTTATATTACTAGAATGAGACATACAGAAAGAACGATGCCGGCGTGTTTATTCGCCTGACATTTCCGATTTTTACAACCTGTTTTTGTATTCTACTATCTAATAACTTAAAATTGCTTCCGTTTGGCATTAAGAATTACAGTCGTCTCCCCGTGAAACTAAGTTTACGTACAGCGGTTAGGTGTGAGATTTATCTAATCGTTTCAGGAAAGATAATAAAACAGTGTATAGAAAACAAAAACTAAAAAATTAAGGCTGAATTAAGACATAAAATAAACGAAAAAGTAAAAGTAAAAACGAAACAATTTGCGTGTAAAGTCCAACAAAAATCCATAGAGAGTTGTAATGTTAGGCATGTCCTACTCCGTTAACTACACCCTTCAACACAGATGGACAATGTCAAGTATAGGTAGGTGCCAATTTCAGTAAGACTAGAACCTTATATATGCGAGATACTACTGCTAAGAACGAAGTCTGTATCAGCTATGTTTATCTTTTTAGATATGTTTAGCTGGTCATATTATAAGTTATTCAAGCAATAATAACAGAAGTTATATGACGCATAAATGAATCGGATGAATGTAAATGAAATTGGTGTATTATTCACGCAGTTTCTAAACAAAGCAATAACCGCTCAGGTCTCTAAATTTACTTATTTTGATGCAAGTGTGGAATCCCGAGTTTGAAATCTAGACTGTCAGTCCGGTAAATTTCAAACAAGAAATAACATCGAGTAAGTGTAATAACCTGTATTAGTAGTCGATAGTGATTTTAAGTTGTATAAAAAGTGATGATAGACTAATTTGGACGATGCCTCTGCATGGTTGACCCTAGGTCCCCGAGGTTATTCGCCAACCCAGTCGTCAGACTTGTCTGACATGATTATTCATTGATTTGTTATAGAAATTACCAGTATTTAGCAAAATTCAAAAATAATAGAAATATTAGGGGTTCATTCCTTGTATTGCACATGGTAGATCTCCTTAGCTGAAATTTGGCTTCCTATTTCGGTATTTTTGGTTATGAGTACTTCTTGTTTAAAATAAGTTTGGTTTTTGGTCTTCCAAATGTTTCAGTTTTAATGCTGCTGATGAGAGGTAACTCCTTGAAATGCGTTGTATACAGCATAGTATAAATTTAATATATCTAATATTAGTATCTCTGGATTGTTATTTTATCAGACATTTTTCTGAAAGTATATGCATAAGATAAAAAATGCTTAAAGTCTAGAGACAGTACTTATCATTTATGTGAAAAATTACCTACCAAACATGTGTTTCTGAGTCTTAACAGAAGACTTAACCGTCTTAAAAGCAAGATATATATATATATATATATATATATATATATATATATATATATATATATATATATATATATATGTGTGTGTGTGTGTGTGTGTGTGTGTGTGTGTGTGTGTGTGTGCTTTGAAATACTAGTAAATTTCGAATCAATTAACGTAAACAAGAAATTTAATGTTTTATGTGTATTCAAATTTAGCTTGTGCTGATTTTGATACATTTATTTCTATTCGGTGTGGCCTCAAGCAAAAAGTTTGTTGGGTTAACTGTTGTTTTACGTCCCCTTATAGTGGAATTGGCTATATAGTGGCTGCCAATTTCTATTGCAGGAGGAAGCCGTAGTTCGGTAGTACCTCGAGAGAACCACGAACCAACCTTCGACATGAACACTGAAAATCTGTGTAAGCTGAGATATGAGTTTTGCGTACCTAGCTCCGAACTGGATTCGAACTCACAACCTCAGTGTTGACAGGCTAGACAATCACACCTCAGTTTTACTTGGGTACAAACTCACAACTTCAGTGGTGACAGGCTACACAAACACACCTCATTTTGACTTGGGTGAAACTCACAACCTCAGTGTTGACAGGCTAGAAAAACACATCTCACTTTGACTCGGGTACAAACTCACAACCTCAGTGTTGACAGGCTAGACAAACACACCTCACTTTGACTTGGCTAGAACTCACAACCTCATTGTTGACATGCTAGTGATAATTTAATTTAGATTTATAGTAGTAACGACGAACTACCTACGCAGACTAATCGCGGCCACCGCATGCAGCCCATAACGGAAAACCAAAATCATTTATACCTGGAATCTGATTTGTTTTTTAATTATATATAACGTGTACAATGTATGTTGCATTAAATTTTGATATGCTAATATCATATATTGTATATTATTAAATAATACAATTAAAACAGCCCTAATACTACCAAAACGGCATGTGTCATACTGGTGACGTCGTCCTGGTCATATAAATCACGTGAACTATATTGCTTTTCGGCCCGGTCCAATACTGAAAAAGCAAGTCAGTATTAAAATCATTGGCCCTGTAAACATATATTGTGCATGTATTTTAGGAGTCATTGCCAGTCCGTATAGGAAATATTGGCCCTATATTCACATCATTGCCAGTCCGTATTGGAAATATTGGCTCTATATTCACATTTGATGTTTCAGAACAAGTCTGTATTGGATTATTTAATAAAAGTGTTATGAACTGGCTGTTTCTGTATTGGCACTGGTATAGATTCTATGTCAGCTGTAGGCCCTCGACCCTACGGGTCTCGAGGCCAGCAAACCTTGAATCTACACAAGTGTCAAAGTTAATAACACTATATTAATATCATATCTTGTGACATTTTCTTTTCGCAAAACTAAATATATTTATAAAGATGCATTGCACATATTGTAAATAAATAAATGAATGAGTCAGCCACCTAATGATTGTTTTAAAATACATGCTTGTTGTAATTTTTAACAAAAGACTCATTATTCTTATTTTGTATGGAAGCAAGACATTGGTGTAAACAAAGCCATAAAGAACTGTTCAAGGTCAAGGATATATTTGTATTGCATTAAACACGTTAAATGTGTCGTTCATTGACATTACATCTTTCAAAGTCCATCAGTAATTGATGTATTCGACATCTTTTCACTCGCTGAAAAAGTGTCATGACGTATTTAAAAATTAAGTTTATAATAGTTTTTTTGACAGAGAAACATAATTAAGATACCATGAAATAAACATTTACAAGATATCAAGCTTTAAATTACAAAATTGATAACAGTTATAACATATTAAATTCTCTACAAAATATTAGGCCTGAATACAAAGTGAAGTAAGTTGTTCCGTGTCTACGTATTGTTGTATACTGCCTATATAATGGTACCTGCATTTGTGCGGCCCAAAATGGTCTGTTTTTTTCTCATTTATAATATGGGAAAAGGTATACTATTTTAAACAAAATATATATGAATATAGGTCATATTTTCATATTTATAAAATTTCCTGCTCTACTTTTCCCTCTGCATGCAAAAATCTTAAGTTCTGATCGGCTATTTGGGAAAATATAAGGTTAGAACACCAGTACGTACCATAACAAAGGACTAGTT
The DNA here is from genome assembly GCA_028015205.1 of Mytilisepta virgata. Classification (NCBI taxonomy): domain Eukaryota; kingdom Metazoa; phylum Mollusca; class Bivalvia; order Mytilida; family Mytilidae; genus Mytilisepta; species Mytilisepta virgata. The sequence continues at coordinate 82,755,807 of CM051521.1, forward strand.
ATGCCCCCCTGGCAACCCCCAAGCGAGAGGTTCTCCCCTATCCAACACGTGATTACGTGTTAAAATAAATTATATTTAGCATTTTTTGTAGCTTTATTTCTAAAAAATGTATAATAAAAAAAAAGTCTATCCTGTCATCTACCTGTACCCCTCTACATCATTTTATGGCATATACATAAAAGTCTACTATACGAATGCCCTAACCAAAATCTGCGGCATACAAAAGCTGCACACATTTCTACAACAGGTTTAATATGGTATGTCAAGCCGTTTTTTTTAATATTTATTCCACTTTTTTCCACTAAAAGCCAAAAGTGTTATTGTCAATTTAAAGTACCCTCATAATGATCATGATGCTGTGAATCGAAATTGTACGAATTCACAAGCCTGTCAATTGGAGAGGCATTTTAACGGATTCCGTATGCCAAAGAACTGTCTTACCGGTTGATACTCTACGTGTACTTAATTAAATAGCATATTCAGTCTTTTTATCTGATCACCCCGGTAATAGACTGGTGTCATCAATTTATGATTTTGAAATGTATTGATATCAAAACACACGTGTAATTTCGATGCAAATGCGTATTTTAAGATGAAAATATTATGAAATATTCTACGGTTCCAGTTATGCATAATAGGCAAAATACGACTCCTAAAGAAATCACCTCTCATCAACAAAAATAAGAGATCCGATACATCAATTAAGAATTCTGAAAATCAGATTTACATTCAAAATGATCTACAAGGTCACAACAAAGATATTCAAGAATATTCCTCAGTTCCCAAACATTCGCAATTTTACAAAGTTTTACGTCAATTAAACTATTTTTCACTTAAATTTACCAGTAGTGCATGGTATTCGCATGGGCATGATGGGGTTAATATTGGATGACCATCAAAATTATAACTGAATATCCATACTTGTCGATGGTCCATTCACTGTTTAGTGAGAAAAGAAGAAAAATAAATAAATACATTTTTGCTTGTCTAATGTCATGAATGTTACCTGTGCTATAATAAAACATGAATTCAGACACAAACTTTCTTAAGATTTATTTTCCGAATTATTAACTTCAGATCATAAAACAAATAAAAAAATAAAAGCATCAAATAAATATAAAATTAAAGTTACGGGGAAACTGAGTTTGCTGTTAATCCTAGAAATTACACTAAATCTTTTTTTTTTACTCGATAAAATTGCAGAATTTGAATTATAATAATTTTATGCATTGAAATGACAGTGACAATGTCAAATCTGTTAACCTTGAATACTTCTATACAAAGTGACAAAAAAAAATCCAATAACGATGTTACTGATTTGACTTGAACAGATGTATGACGGGAGGGGGGAGGGCGTTGACCATAATATTTGTGTGTTACTCGATGTGCAGGTTGTCCTTGTAAAAACCCTATTAACGACAGGAAATTTTAAAATGAGTTTTATCTTTTGCAGAAGAATCGCAATAAACAACATACGATGCACTTTTAGAATGTATTGATCTTGCAATACAATATTTCTTGAATCAGTTTACCGATTTCTAAATGCCAAAAGCAGAAGACGAACTTTTATATATATGGGTATTTGATTGCAGTCTGGCAAAATGGAATCGATGATAAATTTAACGAAAACAAATTTCTAAGAAACCTATCGTTGTATAATGAAATTGGTTGAAGATTATATAGAAACTACTTCTTATTTTTAGATTGATCTATTAGAAAGCACTTGTTTGACTCTTTCCAGGAATCCAATTAATTATATTGCATAATCGCATGTCAGGAATTGTGAATTTTTATTGCAAACAAAAAAAATTCCACAGTACTTTACATACCAACTGTAGCAGCGTACAACAGTTTTTTTTATCCATAGTAGCAGAGTTGGACCTATTTAGCCCAGAAATAATTTTTATCATGCAGAAGGTCAAGTGCATGGGGTAGCAGCCTATTGCGTTTCATCAATTGAGAGAGAATTTAGAATCTGGTACACTCCAGTTTTTTTGTGGCATTTCACGTGTACATCTTGTTTTCTTTCTTCTTTGTACGTGTTTGTTCTGTACATTTGTAGTTGTTCTCAGTGTACTAACTATTCTATGAACCTAGTTTTGATGCAAAAGATAAGCATATTTTGTCGAACTACAACTCACCAGTTGCGTCCAAGGACAAAAATGTTGAAAACCCATACAATAATCCAAAAGGTTAATGAGTATATTCAAATGCAAACATGACCAAGAGTAAAGCCAAAACCGTTTAAGGACACAGAAAAACAACATGGAAAAACTCCTTAAAAGTTTTACTTATTTTCAAGTGTTCCCTTGCTTCTGGATTTGCTGTCTTTCTTGATTATCTCCTACAACATGCTGCTTATATATTCTTTTGATTATACCAACGATAAAAGTAGAGGTTTAACTTCCTCACTGACCTCAAATAGATTTTTGCTATTTTGTTTTGACCCATTTGGTTTTTTCTTGCTCACAATACTTTCTTTGTTATTCTGGCTTTCGAAGTTTTGGTCTCTAGCATACCAGATGAAGATAAATCCAGAAATATGCATTATCTGAGTGTTACAAATATGAATTATGTAGGCAACCAAATAAAATGTTCTTAAAACTTGAAAACACGACTTCTAATGTTTATTGGACAACAATATTTCTATAACTATCAGCACAAAAATCTAAACAAACATTTCTACTAAATATGGCAGCAAATTTGAAACAAGCAGTAACAATACATTAACACTGACACGATAATACTTTATACAAGTGTAGTCTGAGCTAAGCACTGTAAAAACAAAAACAGTTTCCTTGCTAGAGTAATTTAAATATGCTTCTTAGTGTAGACGTGTGAAACATATCTGGAGTGGTGTACCATTTAAATGTTTGTTAACATAGCCACTAAGGAAATCCGTTTAGAATTTTCAGTTTAAGAGTGACAATGCATAATTAAAACAATACTATGTATGACAAGGCAAAACAAGAATTTTGTACTAATTTATTTACCAGTTAGTATTCAATTTCGATTAGATGCAAAAATTTAAGAAAATATTATTTTTCCATCATTTTGACCATAACAATAATAGAGCCAATTATAGTAAAAATAACTTTAAATTCTAAATATCAAACTTAAAGGCATTTATTTATTCTGTTTCATTTATTTCATACAAAATAAATAAATGGATATAGAAGTAACTTTTTAAATTTGTGGATGAAATGCCTTTAATAATTAAACATTTTTCACATTTTATCTAAATTTTAATTTCATTCATTTTACTATTAAAACAACACATTCAAAATTTGGAGACTGGAAATAAATGATAGAAAAATAAAAAACACTTTCAGAATTCCAAAATATGTGTTTGGGTTAGGATACAATGACATGCTATTTTGTACTGTGTTTTTTTTTTTTTAAACTGCAACACCATCTTTTGGGAATATTTCACATATTTCTTAAGAATGAAAGTAAAAATCATTACCTTTTGTTTCAAATGGTTGTATTTAATTAATGTCTTTTGCCTCAAATATAAAACTGACTTTCCTAAATCAATTTTAGATATTTAAAAAAACACAAAATTCAATATAAGAAAAAAAAAAAAAAACAAAACCCAAAAAAACAGAAAGATATATATAGACTTTTTATATTACTGTGACAATGTTTCATTGTCTGGAACAATTTCTCATCTGGCTAAGTTATTTCTGAAAGCACTTAATTATTAAAAAAAATATGACTTTTATAATATTTTGTAATATTTAATAATATTTACTATCTATAATGAAAAAAAACGTTTTTTTTTTTTTTAGCAATACCTAATATCTATTACAAACTACTGTACAATGAGACATGATCGATTAAAGAATTTTTAGCATTTCAAAGAGAAATAATTTTGGGATCGCTCCCTATTCAAAGTTGTGATATATGGGTAGAGGGGAATAACCCCTTAATTTGCACATGGATGAGAGTTTTCATATGCAAATAAAGTTTCATTTGCCCTTTGCCACAAAAAATACTTGATAAGGGGAGATAGTCCCTCAAATTAATGCTCAAAATAAGATATGTGCAATGTACAAGAATGTCAGATCATATGATAAGCTTCAACAACAGTATCCTCTTGTATGCCAAAAGTCAGTCTACACTTGTATACATCACATTACACAAAGACAATTTCCATATACCACACACTATTTACATAAGGGCAGTTTACAAAGAAAAAAATCAGCATAATACTTAAAATTCTCTCCAAAATCCCCCAAAAATTTGAGAAAAAAAAAGATTTAGATATAAAATAATTTTAAAAAGAATCCAAAAAATATATATATTTTTAAAAAGGAAGATTAACCTGGTCTTGTATTGCTATTAGAATCAATTAAATACCTATATATGTTTGTCAAATGCCAGTAAATTGCTGAGTTACGTAAAGTATCATTTAAATACAATAATTAAATACATGAAAAATATATTTTAATGCCAATTACAAAAATAATGATAATAAAAACAGTATTAATATATATTGTATATGTATTCTGCAATCTATCTAGCACTATGATAAGTACAAGATTTTGACTTGTATTCATTGTATTGTCCATGATATATATAAGATTAAAGAAAAAGATATGGTCCCATTTCTTAAAATAATTTTAAATAAATAATCTATTAATTTTTTTTCTTAAATGTCTATTCTTACTGAGAAGCTGTAATATTTCACTGAATCAACACAGAAACGGTATTTAAAGTTGTAACTTGTGACACACAAAGAAGCTGATGTCGCAGGAACAAAACCACAGCACATCATCACACTTGTGCAGTGTAAATCTTGTTTATCATCTGTTACAAATACTCCCACTATTTCTATTTTGATTCTTTAAGGCTTCTCTATTTTGTCCTAAAAGTTAAGAACTGGAGGTAGTCTTTCTATTTTATCCATATATAAACAGGGAATGAAAACGTTTCTGAACTGAACAAAGGGAGATAACTCTTGTTAAAAATGAGTTTAAAAAGGCATTCTTCAAATATTGTTTAAAATACGGTTTTTCTATGAAAAAATAATGAACATTTTAGAATTTTTTATACTTGGTTTTATAAGGTTTAAATATTCAGCTATCTCATTCAGATATGTTTCATAAAATGACAAAATCAATGAATTAAATCTAAATTAAAATAAATAATAGCACCTTGAATGTTTTCAAGATTCATCTGCTCATTATTAAGAATTTCTACTTATGATAAAAAGAATGACGTTTGTGAGCGGTAGAGTGTTAAGATTTTCCATTATGCTCATGGTGAAATTTTGTAAACTGTCAGAGATAAATCATATGTATGTAGCTAATATACAGACAGTGATAAAGTAATAGTGATAAATTTTAATTTCAGTGACTCAATTAATAAAAAAAAAATTGTGGTTTTATGGGTCAGTTTTAACTTAGAATAGATACCTAAGTGATTTTGAAGCAATCTGTTTTATATAATGTTTAGATTCCAAGAAATTTACCTTTATATAACCACCGAGTATATTGAATTACTGTAAACCAAACAAATATTATTGAAAAATTAACCAAATTTTGTATTTTTAAAGAAGTAGACTCAATTTAGAATTTTCTGGGAACTTATGAATAAAATTATTTTACAATCCCTACTGGTAAAACCACAGTTAGACCCCATGTCAACTTTCATGTAGTATCTGAATTAAAATTCTCTATTATTACTTTATCACTCTCATTAAATAAAGTCACATATATAGTAAAACTATATGATATGGAATAAACAATCAACATAAACATGAAATCTACAATAACATAATAAAAGTCAATCAAACAGAAACATTTTTTTCTTCAAAAAGAGAAAAAAAATAAACAGCAGTTTTATAATTTATCACGGAATGGAAAATATCTACCCTATACAATCAATCTTTTTAGAAGAGGTTATACATTTATCAAATTTAATATTTTCCTCTTAAAAAAAATCCCCTCAATTTCATGTTGTTTATTCACAACCTTAATAAAAAAAACAACCAAATAAAAAACTTACAAATCTTCAAATTTGAATGTCCTATTAGGGCACAACAGTCCACACTGCAACATGATTTTTTTAATACTTTTGTATATTTTTCATTTAATATCATAAATTTTGATACCTGAATTATTTACCCTGATAACAACAAATCTAAAATAGTAAATGATACAAAAGAAAAGAAAAAAGAGAGCTGTTGATACAAATTCTATAAAAAAATCAAATAAATTCTGCACTTTTAAAATGCAATGTGTAAATTTATTTCAGAGCCAAGCATAATACAATTAAATCTGTAATCCTGCCAATAATAGTTTACGAAAAATACATTTATATATTTTCTCTGTTTACAGAAAATCATATTACCAAATGTCTTATAACTGATTATTCATTTGCTAGGCCTTTTGCCTACTGTAAACAAACAACATTTTACCTTAACATATAATACTTGGCTCATAGGGAGCAACCATTTCATTTTTATTGGGGGGGTGGGGGGGGGGGGGGGTGGGGGGTGGAGGGGCAGGCTAGGATCAAATGTTTGAACCTGCCTATTTTTTTCGTCGAAATTCTGGTCCTTGATTTTTTTTTGGCTGCTATTGTGACCTAAATTTTTATTTTTATTTAAAACAAAAAATTTGCTAATAGAAACAGGTCCTGCATTTTTTTCACACCTAAAGTAATCCAGTCTTTTTATTGTGCCAAAATCCCTGACCATTTTTATTTCATATTTGATCCATGGTCCCCCCCCCCCCCCCCCCCTAAAATCAAATGGTTGTCCCTTTAGCTAGTTGAAGAATCACCACATATTTCAAACTCAGTTTATGGTTCTATTTAGGAAGGGGCAGAATGTCCAAAAAATTGGCATATATGTGCACTGAATATTTTTTTTTGGCAAATTTTTTAGGTGCTGTTGGATCCCCCATTGAATCTGCCACAGTATAATGCACTTAAAAAACTTGACCTTGTACATCAGGAACTTAAGAAATAAATTGTTATGATTAGAAGAAAGAAAACAGCAAATATTAAAGTAAAAAAATCATCAACCTCAAAACTGTAATGTGTTATAAACTACCATGGACTAATATCAGCTACCAATCAGAACACATATCATTTAAATACATATTTACAAATTATGCATATAAATTCAATATTGTCAGATCTATACTTTCAGTACTTTAGAGCAGACCAAGTAATAGGCATATAAAAAAAAAGATAATCTCACTTCACAGTAATGTTATCACATAAACTGTCCTCAGATCTATTGATAGAAAAATAACATTCAAAAATATTTTTAACAATGTTACTATGGCATAAAACAAGTTGTAAACCTATTTATCAATACATAAAAAATGCTGATGTTAAAGGTAAGCTCAAAGGAAGTATGTCCATAGGATTTTAAAATGAAATTTAGCTAGACTAGATTTCTTAAAATGCTGATCGTGATGAATCATATTTACACTAGATTTTCCAGAAAGCTGCTAATATTATCACTATAGATTTCATTAATACAGAAATATTTAAAATTAATGTCCAATTTATTGAGGATAGGAACAACAACATTACAATAGTTCATTTTTAGGAAAATTTCCGTTATTGTAAAATTTGTTTCAAAGGAAACAAATACAACCTATAATTTATTTTGTATTAAATGTCATTCATATTCAGATGTTCTTGGAAATTCAAATTTATTTTTACTAGACAAAAATTTTTTTTTAATAATTGGTCTACACAAATGAACAAAAACAGCAGCAGCATCTATATTTTAAAAGGTGGCCTTCATGCAATTTACCATTTGGCCGTTTAATTTCAGTTTCCTGAAATTACAGTACAATTTTATATATGTAAATAATGCATAGCAGTAAATAAAAATATAACATATACAAGGAAACATGATATCTAATAGCACAATCAATTTATATATAGTTATTAACAAGACATTAACAACAAGATAGCCAACAACACTAATAATGGCACCTTGTATAACATGGCTACAGCACACCAATATAATATAGCGTAAGCACACAGATGACACAACAAACTACATATACATGTAAAGAGTATTTATAAAAACTAATATACATGTGTATATTTACAAATAATTTATAAAGGATTAATCCTTTTATCTTTATAAAGGTTACCAGTATCCAGCTTGGCTTGAGATGAAAAATTCATGAAATGTATGTTTGGTTATTTTCAGAAAAACATCCATGCTTCAATTACAAATTCTTTTGAATATATTTCACATTTACAAAATTCGAACACAAGTTCATTTTATAAGATTCATTCAAAAATACACAAAGTACCAATAATTAATTGTATCGTTTGTTTAAAGAGGGTCTATTTTATTATCTGTGATAAAAGACCAGTAAATAAAATAATAAATTTGTAAATAATATCAGATGCTCAATCAAATATTGTATGAAACCGTAGTTTGACATATTGGAAATCTATATCACAATTTTCTGAGTATTCTTGATTTTTTTCAAAATGCCAAACAAAAAAAAAATGTGTGGTTGCATCTTCAAAATCAAGCCTAAAGCATTTTTTCTTCAAACATTAGACAGCCATAATCATTCATAAAAAATGACAGTTCTTATAAGCACTTAATAAAAAATTAAGATTTTCCACAAAAAATCAACCCAAAACATCTATAAATAATCTGTCTCTAGTGTTGTAAGTACGTGTAGATGCAGCCCTAACTTCTGGCTACATTTGAAAATGGAATTTAACAAAATATACGAAATACATGTACAACGTCTTATTGAGATTGCCAACATTAGGGAAAAAAAACAACTGTAAGAAATTTTAAAACTTAATTTTTTTTAATATGTAATAAGAACCACACATATAATTTTGTTTAACCTGAAGAAATTAGCAGTCATTTCACTGAAACTTAAAAGCATTCCTTTTTTAAGAGGTAAATTGCTACACTGATCCCTTTTTTATCTAATACTTCATTAATGCAAATAAATACTGTAATCAAATTTATTTTGTATATATATTTGACATCCAACTAAAATTTCATAATTTTAGAAAACTGACCTCTATAGGTTTACTGACAAAATAATAATATCCCATTTCATAACCCCACATACCTTTATCAGGGATAAGAAATGCTGATTGGCATCTTACATGCACACTTATTTTCAAATAGAAATTTTGAATGAAAATCACTAAAGTATCCTATAATTCATTAAATTCTGATCAAAGATTTATATTTAAATTATTGGTGGAGTGGACCTAATTTTTTGGTTTTTTGAATTGAAACAGAAACATTAGCAACATTGGTAACCAGTGACAAACGAAGGTACTACGGCAAGATTTAAACTGTAAGTAAACAATAGTGTGACATCATAGTAGAGTGTGTACAGTGAAAATCTTAAATGTCATTGGTCACCTACACTGCTACTGTTTCTGTTATATGTATTCAATGTAAAGTGGTACCTCTTTAAGAATGCTCCATACACATTATTATATGTTAAGTACATGTACAAAAAATACATGTAGGAAAAAAATTTAACTTCAAACCTACATGTATAAATCTCTACTCAGAAAACAAGAACAAACTTAAAGCTCCACAATAAGTACAATTTATTTATAAGTACACTGTTAATATTATACAGCCATATATATGTTTTTTATTGACCCGATGGAAGTATATTGACTGAGGTTGAAGTCCAGGGTCAATATATTCCATCAGGTTGATAAAAAAATGAATTGAACAATACCAAAAGTCTACAATATTGATTCATTATAATATCATATTATTTTCTAGTGATGAGCTTGCAAATCATAGCTGACAATTAATAGACATATAACATGTGTATTAAATTAAACATCTTAAAATATAATTTTACAGTTTACCTTTATACTAAAAAAAATATCTTTTTCACTGCTTTACTCCTTTTTAGTATTATATAAAAGGAAAGATGACAATAAGAATGAAAATATAATAAATATATAACAACTTTGATTTTAGTTTGATACGTACATGTCATTTATATATATATATTTTTTCAAGATTTCCTTATTTAAAGTGAAAAAGTTGTCTACTGCCATTTAGTAGATAGCAAACAAAACAATGGAACCAAACAAACAATACCAAAATCATAAATTTCATTGGTTGTCATCAAATAGAATGGACCAATCAAAATGGATGCTACCTTTGAAAAAGGAATTTATAATATATTTTTAGTAAAACACCGTTTATAAATTCTACTTTAGGTAAACTAGAGTTTATAAATTAAATTTTTAGAATTACCCATTTTGTAATCAATTTCTTCGATACCAATTTTGATGCACAAGATGTGCACATAATGCCAATTTACGACTCATCAGTTTTGCTCAAGGCAATCTGACAAATTAAAAATTTCAAATAATATGATATTATAATAAACCATTATATATATTTCTTATTAATAACCTGTATACTTTTACATAATTTATTTATGCCCATTCAAGCACCATAACCAATATCTGTTAGCTGCAAAATTTAACAACCAAGAAAAAACCTAAAAAATCTAAAAAAAAGAATGTTCCATACATTTAAATGTATACACATATACATAGCACTAACAAAATTACCCATAAAGAAAATAGTACATGTACATGACATGAAAAAAAAGGCAGCAAAAATATAGCACTGAAGTCAATGTAGACAATTGTCCTGAAAGTGGTATAATTTGTATAATTAATTAGATACTGATGAATTAAAACGGGTTAAAGAACTAGTAAATAACAGTAACTTTGTAAACAAATGATGCCCTGCAATTCTGTATATGAGTTGTTTGTTCCTGAGATTCTTAATGACTTGTGAATACATGTATGATAAAAAGTGGTATGGCACAATTTAATATACAAGTTTTTATACAAGAAACAAATCTTGTGAAAATAGAACAAAATTTTATCAGCAATCATATGAATTAAGTACAGAAATATAAATATGAAAAACCACAAAATTATAGACACATGAACAAATTCTTGTGTATAATCAATATTTTCAAAATTTTAAATTTTCTAGTAAACAAGCTGAAGTCAGTCAAACATTAAAAAAAACTCTAACCACACACTGTTAAAAAAAAATCACTAACAGAAAAAAAAGAATATTTTTTAGCCACAATTGATAGAAAGTTGACGTTGTACATCTTGCTTGCCTCAAGTAAGTTTGAATTTACCCTCAATATATGCAGGGTCTAATCAAGATTTTTAGCTCAATTTTATCGAAATTACCATTATGCAAAACATCTATAAATCAGATTCTACAGTAAGTCCCTTGCTGTTCCCAAAATTATTGTATTGAGGAGGGTTAAGAAGGCACTTGATTTTAAATTTAATGGGCAGCGGTTGTTTTCAAAGCTGCCTTAAACCAAACAGGAACTTGAGAATTAAAAATTTTATTCATCATGGCTGGCATAGAATATAAATTACCTTCTGGCCACAGCATACAATAACATTTGTTACCGGTTCAAGCAATGGAAGTTTCTGCCAAAGAAATGCTACTAAAAACATTCAAAATATATAAAAAATCTTAATAAACAATAAAAATATTCTTGAACCAAACCTATGCATTATTTTTTTTGTTTTCATGTCATTTGTATTTATTGCAGCTCTATTATATACTTGTACATTTATTATAAATTTGACTTACAAGGAGGAAATTCCTTTACATCTCAGATGCAAAGATTAAAAAACAAAATAAAAACAGACATCGCCGTTAAGCCATGGTCAATTACAACAATATCATCACTCCATCATTCAGGTCACTTGGACTTTTCTTTATACCCAAAATGCATTTATATGTTTGAGGCTTAAATGATCGAGTAAGGAAAAAAAGAGGGTAACTGACTATGGTTTACCAACTATGTAATATAAGGGGAAATCATGTATTCAGTGTTACACACTAAGTTTTCTCTAATTAGTGAAAAGAACTCTGTGTTCTACATTATGTCACTCAATGACAATGAACATTTCTTGATTTTCCCCTTGAGGTTGTCTCGGCTGATGAGGTATTTTTGTCAAGCTTGTAGTATAGTTGCCATCTCTGTTGCTGCCACTTGGTTGCTCCTCGGCATGTCTTTGAAGGTGTTCTATCAGGAAAATACTCTGGCTGAATTCTTTGCCGCATTTTTCACACCAATATGGATTCAATCCTCTATGGCTTCTGCAATGCTTCTGTAAATAACGCAGCTCCTTGAATTGTTCTAGACAAATTGTACATTGGTAAGGCTTGTCAACTTTGTGAATTGTGATATGATCTTCAAAACTGTCCCTTGTATTGTATTCATTGCCACATATACCACACTTAAAATTGCATTTTTCTTTACTATTTTGGTCGTCATCAGATTCTATCTTTTCCTTGTCAGCAGTTTGCATCTTTTCTTCTTCAGCAGCCATGTTTTTATTAGCAGACGACATACCCTGATCAGTGAATGATCCTATAAACTGTTCATTTGGTCTTACTTTCCCTTCTTGATAATCTTGCAACTCTTTTTCATAAGCAGCTAGCATGTCCTGTTCATCTGGATCCAACTGGTTTTCCAATTCTTGTTTTATTGGTCTTTTATTTTTGGCCCAGCTTTCTATTTGCTCATCTATATAATCTACTGGTCCCCTGTCATGGTAGCGTTGATCCCTAGCATGTGCCATCATATGTGCAAAATATGCATCTGTGTTTGGAAATGCTATTAAACAGAGTCCACAATTATAGCTGATTTTATGATCCTGAGAATAAGAGGGTTTTTGATAACTTGATGTTTCCTTCTTTTTCAAATTTAATTTAGAAAAAGTATTGACTTTTAAATTTTCTTCTGATGTGTAATTGTCATCTTTTTCATTTGATAAATCATTTCCCTGCCTCACTGATGAATTATTCAATGCATGAGGTTTTTGACGTTGTGTATCTTGCTGAGAATTTTGAAATGCGTCCATTTCCATTTTTAAATTTTCCACTTGCGAGTTCTGTAATGCAGAAATCCCTTTTTTAAAGACCTCCATTTGTGAACCATTTGGTGAGGTAAACTCGGATTTTGGAGTTTCTTTTTCTTGTTTAATATACAATGGTGCATCATTCATTGATCTCATTTCTCTCCTGGGAACGATACTTGTTAGATGTATTTTCATGTGCTTTGAAAGATTGCCTCGGTCTCTAATCTCCCTTCCGCAGATTTCGCACTTGTACAATTTAACACCTGAATGGATGGTAAGATGAGTTTGCAATGTTCCATTACGGCTAAAACTTTTACCACAGATGCCACATCGATGAGGTTTATCACCCGTATGAGTTCTGATATGTGTTCGGAGGTTGGCTTGGTTACTAATTCTTTTATGACAGATTGGACATTCATATGGTTTCAGCTCTTCAGGAGTTTGATAAGTTCCCACTTTACGAATTTTCATTTTAAGGGAATTTGTTCCATCTGTTGTAGTCGGATAAGACTCTGTCTTGTAGAAACTATTTTGGTTAGATGAATTACGAGAGTTTTCTTCCTGGCTTCTTTGAACTAGAGTTCTTGTGATATTTTCGATGCATGCATCTAGCTTACTAGGTCTCACTCCTTTCATCATGGTTTCCATATCATTTGGCTGGACCTATGCCCAGACTAGTTGTGTACTGCTTTAGTTCATGCTTGAATACCTGAAGTAGAACCAAAAAAAATTTAAAGCCACTTCTTTGGAAATTTTAATGTTCTTCCCACATGAACAGAATCAATTTTACAACAATTACCTCATTAGTTTGATAATTTCAGGTAAAAAATAGTGTTAATTTCTTCAAGTCATATTTTGTGGAATTCATAACACTTATTAAAACTCTCAAATAAAATTTTCCAAGGAAGACAATTCAGTCCCAAAACATGAAAATCTACCGGTAATAAAGACAATGAATAAAGTTCCTACTGAAATTAAATGTTGTTAAAGGTTATTGAAGGCAAATAAAATTTAATCTCTATGCAGGGGCTAAGTGACAGTGAAATGGAGATTTAAATCGCTAAAAATTTCAAAAATGCCACCAAGTCGTCAGTTTTACATTTTTAGAGCTAGGAGAAGTAGCAGAGACATTTTAGTCAAAGGAAAACAACTCTTACTGATTTTTGGAAAGTAGATAGCAACATTAAGTTTTGAATCATGTCCACCCGGTATCAGAATAAACTTTTAGTTAACATCACTTTTGCATATTTTAATCATACATGTAATACTATCTGGTTTATTTCTAATCACAAGTTCTAGAATTTATGGATTTACAAAAAAAAATACCTTGGATAAGTATCTCCTCATCCTCCTCACAATAAGGGGGTTTTCAGTTAGGTAGCCACATAATTTTCCTTGGATAACGGTTATTCACAAATTGAACAATTGAATTGATGCTTAACGGATTTAGTGAATGCAATACGTGGTAGTCTAATAAACTTGTAAATGACGTCATAAAAAAGAACATATTGGAAGAGTTTTACCTGATGGCAGAAATGATTTGAAACAATCTTACAATGTATTTGATTGTCATTTCATTGACTTGAATTTGATAAATAAATGAAAGTTAGATAAGACAATTTGCATCGCTTGTTCTTGATCTAATCAAATTACAAAAATAGTGAGATAAATACCACTGGAGAGGATAAACATGCTCTATTTGACCATGTGGTTAGCCAGTTGACTAGTGGATTTATTCAAAGGAAAGGCCCTCCACAAACCAAAGCGACAATGGAAACAGCTGTAGTCACTGTAATAAATAAAGTTCCCTTTGAATTTCATATTCATAAGTTTTGTTAAATAGGGAATTTTTCACTAGACTAGTTGAGCTAGTAATAAATTATTTTTGCTAGCCCAAAGGAGATTTTACTATAGACTCAGGGTTGGGACTGAAGGCACAGACTGCATACTTCTGATTTTCCAGAAACAGACTGAATATGAAAGATAATGGATTTTCCAGTCTCCAAAACATATGGAAGGGATTTGATTTTCATATTAACCATCTTCAACAAAAAACCTTTTAAAGATAAATTGATGAAATTCTAGACTTTTATTTTTCCCTTTTAAAACTTTGCACTTTCTCCATAATGGGGTTCAGGAAGTTGCTGACAAAAAAAAATAATCTACAAAATGTGTCTACATGACACGGATGACCCACCCTAAAAACAGTATAGGTGTTGCTGAACTGAGTTGTACTATACAAGAGGACTGTAGTGGTGAAATATCATTGATATATTACTATAAGTTTCTGAGAAATGAACCTAAACACAAAACTTAACCAAAGTCACTGAAAGTCAGACAAAAGACCATGGACAATGACACAGATTTTAGATATAGAATGTAATCTACACATGTAATATAATTATGACAAAATTTGACATTCATCACACAACAGTTTCTTTTTTGAATTGGGAATTTAAAAAAGAAACTAGAATAAGACATGGATGCCATGCCCTAAAAACAGCCCAAATGTTGCTGAACTGTATTGTACTATACAAGAGCACTCTGGTGGTAAAATATCATTTATATATTACTATAGGTTTCTGAGAAATGAACCTAACGCAAAACTTAACCAAAGTCGCTAAAGCATGAAATGTAGGTCACAGTGACCCAAGTGTTGCTGAACTGCGTTGTACTATACATGAGGACTGTAGTGGTGAAATGTCATTGATACAATGTAATGTCATTGAAACGGATAACCCACCCTAAAAACAATATAGGTATTGCTGAACTGAGTTGTACTATACAAGAGGACTGTAGTGGTGAAATATCATTGATATATTACTATAGGTTTCTGAGAAATGAACCTAAACACAAAACTTAACCAAAGTCACTGAAAGTCAGACAAAAGACCATGGACAATGACACAGATTTTAGATATAGAATGTAATCTACACATGTAATATAATTATGACAAAATTTGACACTCATCACACAACAGTTTCTTTTTTGAATTGGGAATTTAAAAAAGAAACTAGAATAAGACATGGATGCCATGCCCTAAAAACAGCCCAAATGTTGCTGAACTGTATTGTACTATACAAGAGCACTCTGGTGGTAAAATATCATTTATATATTACTATAGGTTTCTGAGAAATGAACCTAAACGCAAAACTTAACCAAAGTCGCTAAAGCATGAAATGTAGGTCACAGTGACCCAAGTGTTGCTGAACTGCGTTGTACTATACATGAGGACTGTAGTGGTGAAATGTCATTGATACAATGTAATGTCATTGAAACGGATAACCCACCCTAAAAACAATATAGGTATTGCTGAACTGAGTTGTACTATACAAGAGGACTGTAGTGGTGAAATATCATTGATATATTACTATAGGTTTCTGAGAAATGAACCTAAACACAAAACTTAACCAAAGTCACTGAAAGTCAGACAAAAGACCATGGACAATGACACAGATTTTAGATATAGAATGTAATCTACACATGTAATATAATTATGACAAAATTTGACATTCATCACACAACAGTTTCTTTTTTGAATTGGGAATTTAAAAAAGAAACTAGAATAAGACATGGATGCCATGCCCTAAAAACAGCCCAAATGTTGCTGAACTGTATTGTACTATACAAGAGCACTCTGGTGGTAAAATATCATTTATATATTACTATAGGTTTCTGAGAAATGAACCTAAACGCAAAACTTAACCAAAGTCGCTAAAGCATGAAATGTAGGTCACAGTGACCCAAGTGTTGCTGAACTGCGTTGTACTATACATGAGGACTGTAGTGGTGAAATGTCATTGATACAATGTATATTACTATAGGTTTCTGAGAAATGATCCTAAACCGTTAACCAAAGTCACTGAAGCATGAAATGTAGGTCATAGTGACCCAAGTGTTGCTGAACTGTGTTGTACTATACAAGAGGACTGTAGTGGTGAAATATCATTGATATATTACTACAGGTTTCTGAGAAATTGAGCTAAATGCAAAAGTTATTGGAATCGGGACGTACGGACGGACAAGGGTAAATCTATATGCCCCGCCATGAATAAAAATGCCTGTATTCAAATACTATTTCATAGTTTATACTTGCACATCATTTATTTTCGATTTAAATACCATAATAAGACCTTTTATTACTCAGAAATTTCAGCCTTTACATGTTTCATCTAATTACATTTCAAGAATTTAAAATTTCAGTGCATATCAGTTGTGAATGATTCTTCAACTACTTAAGTGTAAAATTTAGTAAATGCCTTAAACTTGTAAAGCATTTCAAAGCAAGCTGATATTGAGGTCAAAGGTCAGGCAAAAGGTGTCAGTTGAGCATGTACACACATGTATGACATTTGCCTAGAAATGGACTTAATCATGAAAATGTGATGCAAATTTTACAGATGTTCATGATGTCAATGAACAATGAAAATGACTTCAAGGTCACAAGACAAGTATACAGCTGAAAATTATATCATATGGTAATTGTGGACAAAGATGTTACATTTGTAAGCGTAGGTATATTTGCAAAGTTACTAAGCTTTTTAAAAAAGGCAGCCATTTATTCGACCCGCTAAATATGAATGAATGTTGTAAGGGGTTTGTAGGAACGAACGTGGATACAAAACCCTGACTTGGGAGGATGATCTGAATGAGGCTTTTATAAAACATTATTGCAGAGTACAATGTGCTGGAAAATAGAAAAATTTGTCCATCAAATAAATGAATAATTTATTAATTTTACATAAAAAATAATTCGGTAATTTTGATAATATAATTGCACAGGTTTTAACGTAAATCTCATAGGACTGTATCATTCATAGTGCCCGCATGTACAGTGTTCTGAACCGTGACAGAAAATTCTCTGATTTGGTACTCTATGGTGAATCGTTACATCTCTTTCATTGCTGGTAAAAGAACAAAACAATCAACAGATATTTTAAATAATACTTATAGCAGTTTATTTAATCAGTTCGGATTTCTTGCAATTTATAAGAGGTTGTATAATTGAGTTACTTTTCATGATTTTGAAAGTCAAAAGGAAACAAACCAAATGAACATAATATTATCAGCCAATTGAGGTAATAGAATTAAATGCCAATTGTACATAATTTTCATAAAAATATTTCATAATATAAAAAGTTTTGATCACTTAAAAAAATTCTTTTGCCTCAAAATTATCCATTTTGATTAAACAGAATACAAATTTGTCTCAATCACTATTTTTTTAAGGACTTGTGTCTGAAGAGCAATTACTTAATTTAGAGTGGCTAAAATTTTTGTCGTTGTAATTTTTTTTATTTTTTTGAGTTTCCACAATTCAAAAGACATTCCACACAAGACAGTCATATAACAAACAAAAACACAGGATACCAGGAGAAAACAAATTTCTAAAATGTCGTTTTATAATAAAATAGTTTTCAAGAATTCAATCACTCAACAAAATTCTACTACAAACTCAATAAAAAGAGCGATGTCCTTATTATTGCATCGCTTCAGTCTATATTTAGATTGATAATGTTTAGTTAATACCTGCGATCACGTGACAACGCCAACAGAACTGGTTCTCTATCAAGTGAAAATTGGTATTCACTTGTCCAAACAGACAGTTGACAAAAAAGTTATTGCAGGCCCTGGATAAACTGTATAATCACACCTGATTGCATTTTTATAAGTTAATGGACCTCTTCATAGCTCCCCAGGGATAAACAGATTGTCAAAGGAGCTACATTGGATCAATTGAACTTTGCAATCACAATACTGATACAAAATTAATTACCAGAATTGTTTTTATAATTACATGTAAGTATTTTGAAGGTTTTGTGGGGTCCATTAATTAGGTATGCAAACAAAGTATAGAAGCTCATTAATAATAAAGAGGTTGATTTAATGATTTTTAAAAAAGTTATATATTTTAAGAATTACTGGAATACAAACATATATTTATATTAACCTGCTGTAAAGGGCACCCCTATATAGCAAATCACTGTCTATAAAGGGCAAAGTGCAAAAGTCCCATTTATGAACAAACCATGTAAAATTAGCCTCTGTATAAAGGGCACCTGCTCATAAAGGGCATTTTTCTGGTCCCTTTTGTGCCCTTTATTGACAGTTTTGACTGTATTTATAAATAAATGGAATATGAAACTTATGAACCAAATTTTACAAAATCAAGGTACAAATGTAAGTGTTCATAAATAAATGCAGCTTTCCGGGAACTTCTGCTGCATTGTTGGTAGTAACAGGCTTTTGTGATCCAGTAGACCCAGGAAAAAGTGTCCACACAGTCAAGCTATAAAATCATATTGAGCCAAGACTCAATAGACATTCAAGAAAAGGTGTGTTGTGCTATGTATGTCTTGTCCATACATGTAAATGAAAGAATGTGCTCATAAATATGAGGGAAATCAACAGAAGAAGCTGTCAAAAGCAGTACCCAGTTTGATAATGAAAGCCTTTCTAACAACAATGCTGAACATTTATGAATATGTAACTAGATTTTGTGAAATTTAAGCTCTATACGTAAGTTTAGGACTATTTAGGCCAAAAAAAAATATATGTGAGTTTACTGTCACATGCTGAAAAAAAATAGGGTCGGTAGGTCGGTTTTTTTTTTCTTTTTTTTTTTTTTTTTTTTTTTTTTTTAGAGCTCATTCAAACAGGTGGAAGTAAACTGTCTAACACTGGAAAATGGCACTACTTCCCCGACTGACAATGTTATTTGGAGACATTACTTTACATGATTCATTGTTTTCAAATGACAATCGTCACTATCGTGATATTTATTGGATACATGTATATCAATGAAAGTTTTTGAATTGTTAAACGGAGCTATGACATTTTTGTCTGCTTTTAAATGGGGGGACACTGTTTTAAAGTTATAGCGACAAAATACTAGCGGCGCGGTGTTGGTACTAACATGACTAAAGGCCGCCATTGTTGTTTAATATGATAAATACCGGTACCGGTGACGGAAAAGGTGGGAATTTCCGGAATTTCAGAAATTTGCCGATAAAAAAAGTTAGGGTCGGGACGATAAAACTAGGGTCGGTCGGGTGACCGTAAACACACATATTTTTTTTTTTGGCCTTATACATTTCTGAATTAGCATTCTATATGAAAGTGCTTAATATATATTTTTGTATTCTAGTACTTCTTAAAAAATTAAACTAAAATTTTTTAGAATTATTTATATCAAACTATTTACTTAACTAATGGGCTTACAAAGTTTAACATACCCGATTGACACCACGGTATCAAGACACTTCGGTACCTGGACATTTCGGTACCCATTGAAAAAGACAATTCGGTACTAGAAAAAAAATTATTGTTGACAATTGTGTTTTTGTGTTATTTATCAATAAAATTATATATGAACTGTTATAAAATGACAACTGATCTAAGTTTTGATAATGTACTGTTAACAATTTGTTATAAATTGTGAGATATTATAATTGTATAAATTACGTATGTATCAATAAATAACTAATAATGATGTTATAACTGTAAAATGATATATTTGTTTGATGTCAATTTTAATAAAGAATTGTTGATTTTGCAATTATCATTATTTAAGCAATCATCGGTAATTGAAAAAGTTGTTAATAAATATATTATTGATAATTGTTTATTTGTTTTTTTTTTTGTTTTCACAAGTATTTTAACTCGGACCGTTTTCTTCTAATCATTTAAATAACATTTTAAATATCAAAGGAGATCTGCCGATACACAAGCCAAACTTCGAATTTGAGAAATCATGGAAGCTCTGAATTTTGTTATAAAATTGGGTGGACTACTAGACACATTATTCTTCAAAATGGCCAGTGAATGTAGTGACTGCCATAATGAGGTCCGTGCAAGACAAGAGGCTGTGCAATGTGACCAGTGTGCATGTTGGCAGTATAGAACGTGTAATACTGGTAAGTAATTATTATCTTTTACTAAAAGACATTATTCTTGTTCCAGGTCAATTGTTTAAACTATCCAGACATACCAAGGACTATAATAGTATAATAGCAAAGAAAATACTTATTTCTCATATATTGGATAATTTCTATACATTTCTCATATATTGGATAATTTCTATACTAAGTTTTCTGTATTGGTTTTATTTTTGAAAGTAGTGTCGAACTATTTATGATATTCCGAAGACTGTATTTTATTAAAATATACGTTATTCTTAGGGATTTCCAGAGCAGACTGTATTTTATTAAAATATACGTTATTCTTAGGGATTTCCAATGCAGACTGTATTTTATTGAAATATATGTTATTTTTGGTAATTTGTTATTTTTTAGGGATTTCCAGAGCAGACTATAGACAGGCCGTTAGAGGTTTGGTACAACTGGACTGGGTCTGTCAAGGTTGCAGAGACCCTGTTGTGGTAAGAATATATTTATTATGAAACTTGATACATATATGTGGAAGCAAAACTTTCGTTAATTGGATTATATACACGAGAAAACACGCGCCGATAATTGTTGTATAATACCCGTTAATTAGGTAATGGAATCATTCAACATTCAAATAGACTGATATACCTACTGTATATGATAATCATTTCGTTATATGAAATTATATTTTAGGAACCTCCAGCAGACGCATCCATTGTGATAGACAGATCTTTTGAGATGCCAGAACCAGCTGCTTAAAAGGTGTGCCTCCGTTTACGGACCGTCTGTGTTGTAGACTTTTGAACTTTTTTTAAATAGTGCCGTTACTATAGTGTACATAAACTTCATTCAAATACTGATGTTTATAAATATAAAATATTTAAAATGATTATTTTCTTTGTTCTTATTTTGCCTTGTAGCCTAATAAAGAATCCCCTTATTAAAATTCCACGCATTTAGTGTAATGCCCTACAAATATATAACACAATTTACTCAGTACCGAAATGTCCATAGTCAGTACCGAACTGTCTCAGTACCGAAATGTCTCAGTACCGAAATGTCCATAGTCAGTACCGAAATGTCCAGGTACCGAAGTGTCTAGGATTCGACACCACAATACTATCACATTACTAAATTACAATAATACTCGTAATTATTTTTGTACCAGTACCTTGATCGCCAAATTCAATTGGTCTGCTTCATAGTACTACACTTGGTGAAATTTTATACATTTTAAGAAACTGTAAACACTAGAATACTGATATTTTTAGGAATTCTTAAAGATGTTATTAACTCGTCATGAACAATAAATAAGGCCATTAAGGGAATTGATGAGGTTGATTTTGGTTCCAGTTAGGTCAAAAAGATATCCACAAGTATATTACTTTGTCATCCAGTAAGGGGTTAACATGGATTCACGGAGAAATATCTTCATTTAATAATATTTTTGCTTCTGTTCGGGTATAACTCTACATCAATGTCATCACGCATGTTTACGAGCAAACATGTCGTTGACACAACTGTGTGCATAGTTTAGTGACAATGAACCTATAAACAAACATGACTTAAGATGAAAAAATATCAATTTATACATGCAATTTTGTAAACACTAACATGGTTATCTCAATATACATCAATTTTGGAGCCAAGTTTCTTGTCCAGAACAAAGGATGTTCCAAGCAGAATCTAATCACAAAACAAGTCCGAACATCCGGTTAGGACAATAACCAACGCGTTATCTAATTCAATAGAAATGTCAAACGTACATCGCACAGAAAATTAAGTATAGTTCGCATTTTTAATAAAAAACAAAAATAATAATGTAATAATAATATGCTGTTGGCGAAGCCAAGGATGCGAGCGCAGCAATAGTGATATAATCACGTGACAACTGTCAAATTTGCGAGACTTTGTGTTAATTCTTTGGAAGTTTTATTTTTTTATGTATATGACTGAAATAGATTGATTTTATTTTCTAATTACGTTTATTTATAAATATTTTATTGACTTAAAACTTTAAAATAAAAATAAAGAATGTTCGAAATCACGCGTTTTCGCACAGGAAGTAGTTCGATTTTGAAAGCCGGCATCTTGCAGAAAAAAATAGAAGGGAGAAACTAGAACAGCGATATCAAAATCTGAAATCCTATAAACTATAGAGCGAGCTTTGCTCGCATATTAATACGAGACATGTGCGACCTGAGGAGCGAGCAAAGCTTGTGCCTTCTTTTAATTTTTGGTATTTAGATTTATCGAATTAGGTTGACAAATTAAATCGGACGTAAATACCAAAATGGGCCCGAGAAATAAAGGGACGAATGAACTAATGATTTCATGGGACACGCGCCTAGTGATAATGTCCGGTTTTACCAATCGTAACTTCTCGGACATTTTCACGGCCCCTACTGTAGAATGGCAGAGGAGTTACGATGGACGAAGCGGCCTCCACCGTCTTGCCGAAATGAGCACGCGAGTAAGGTCATGAATAGCGATGAACAGCAAAGAGCAAGAGAAAAACATCGATGAGCAGCAAAGAAGATAAAAACAGCGATGAGCAGTAAAGAGCAAGAGAAAAACAGCGACGAGCAGCAAAGAGCAAGAGAAAAACAGCGACGAGCAGTAAAGAGCAAGAGAAAAACAGCGATCAGCAGCAAAGAGCAAGAGAAAAACAGCGATGAGCAGCAAAGAGCAAGAGAAAAACAGTACCTCTGTACTTCGATTATTCTCGGACTTCGACATAACAGTGAGAGTATCAGAGGCTCGATGCGAGACCCTTACCTATACAGACCGATGAAAGATCCAGAGACGACCGAAAAGTGCCGGAAAAGGGAGATAATCCAATCAGAATTCTGGTCAAACATGACCCATCCGTGTATTACAACGTGACTGACGTCTCTTCAGTAAGGAAATGACGGGAAACCCCATCACTTCCGGTTGCGCATGCGCCTGACTTCCGATTACTTCTGGTTCCGGCCACTGACTTCCGCTTCCGGTGACGTCACTTCCGGCTTCTCCTCGCTCCTCCTCCTCAAATCCTAATTTGCCTGTGCCCATATACTACTGTTACGATTTATCTAAGATTTTACGTGTAAATTACGAGCTGTTATTACGAGTAGTTGCGAGTTAGTTATGTAGTAATTGCGAGTTAGTTATGAGTATTTACGAGTATTTATCTTTCTGCAAAATAAGTATGCAATTCTTTCTGTATCATCATTCCACAAGTGTCATCCAGCAAGACAATTTTTATACCTTTCCTAAATCGTAAAGTATACGTATGTATTCGTAAAGTACTCGTAACTATACTTAAATTGCTCGTAATAACGCTTAACAATCCGTTAAGTCATTGTAACACGACATAAATGAAATCGTAAACATAACTTAAGCACTCGTAATAATCCGTGAACAAATCGTAAACTAACCGTAACAAATCGTAAAAAAAATTGTTTACGCGACATTTACGGATTCTTCCGAGTAGTTTACGGAGGGTTGCGTTTTGTTGCGACCGGTTTACGATACTTACGGATTGTAACAAGTTGATTGTAATCCGTGGACAATCGCAAGAAAATTTTTGACATGTCAAAAAATTGCCTCTACTTTCACGGATCCTCACGAGTGTCTCCGAGTGTCTGCGAGTTGTGACGAGTTATTAACGGATACCAACGAATTATTAACGGATGTTTGCGATTAACTACGATTTGGCGATCCGTAAGGACTCGTAAGAAAAATCCATGTGTTTGAAGGGGATATTAGTCATATATACTCTCTGAAAAAAGAACCGCACCATCAAATGGTTTTTTCAAACTTTATTTTTTCTTGCAGGGAATAAGTTAAAATTAAAAAATACATAAACTGCTATACAATCAAATCCCAATTAAAGGTTTTCAATTGAATACACTTAAATTCAACCAACCGTGAGCGTGTGAGGTCAAAATTCGTAACGCAGCATGAACAATGCTTCGTATGAAACTGAGTCGACTTTCAAATCATGGGTTATTTGTTAGTGCGTACATTAAATATGAAAAACCCGGTATTCCATGTCGTGAATGCATTCATAAAATTAAATCCCGATGGGGTGACGCTTTGCCAAGGTTAGACGCTGCTACCTGCAATGTCGCTATTGGACGACTCGAGGCCGGGGAATACCAATTGCTGTTGCCAGACTGTATAATGTTCATCGTAGTACAATTTCACGCTTCTGTGAACGATATCAGCAGCTTGGTACTACAAGATACCGACAAGGTTCTGGCCGCCCACGTGTCACCAATGTCGCCCAGGATCGATACATTTGGGTATTCCACCTACGGAAGAGGATTGTTGCTACAACAGAAACAGCTGCAAACATCCCTGGCTTACCCAGACTATCAGCGCAGACAATACGTAATGGCCTCCATGAATATGGGTTGTGCGCCAGAAGACCTTACTTTGGAGCTATACTGAGACGCCAACACCGCCAAGCAAGGGCTAGATGATGTAATACGGTACGTGTATGGGACCTACAGAACTGGAGAGAGTGTGGTTCAGTGACGAATCACGATTTCAGCTTGAAAAGCGAGATGCCGAATGCGTGTCTACAGACATCGAAACGAACGTTTTGCACAGAATTGTGTCGATGAAGTTGACAATTTCGGCGGAGGCAGTGTCGTGATGTGGGTACCCATCCAAGGCAACTTAAAAGATGAGCGATATCGGGACGAAATTCTACGGCATCACTTATTGCCAGCAATAGACACCCGAAGAGAGATTTTCAAGCACGACAATGCTCGACCACATACTGCACGTGTTACTGTTGACTTTTTTGGAGCAGCAGAACGTAAATGTTATGGCCATCACGATCACCAGATCTAAACCCAATTTAGCATCTGTGGGATGATTGAGATCGGCGCGTGCGCAAGCGCCAACTAACCGTAAACTTGAGCAGGCACTTCAGAATGAGTGGCAGAGGATACCACAAGCTCGAATACTGGGTCTTATTGAATAAATGTCAAGACGAATTAGGGCTGTGTTGCAGCCAAATGGTGGACACAACAGATACTGACGCTTACGTTGAATTATTTATACTTATGTGATAAATTGTTACATTACAAGTAAAAGTGAGTCTTTGACAATAATCATGCCAAATTTCATATATATTCAAATACTAGTATAACTTATTTATATGATAAATGCTACTTATAATTTAAGATGTAAATGTTATATTTTCGTGTGTTGCCATTTTTTATGGGACAGTATGTATGTAAGAGATGCAATGGTTAGATTGGGAGATTTTAAAAATCTCTGCAATTTTGAATAAAGCTTTTAGTGATTTTTATACGACAGCAAATATTTGTGGTCGTATGAGGATATGAGTCTGTCGTTGTCGGCGGCGTCCTTAGAGAGTTAGGTTTCCGCTCATTTACTTTTGTTTTATTGGTCTTCCATAAGAAATATAGTTTGGGAGTAATTTGGCCTTCCTGTTTTTTTTATGGGGGTCATTAAGGGTTTGGTGATAAATTTGGTGTAACTTTTTAACTTTTTATCTGATTTTTATGATTTTTGTTTTTTTTTTTGATTTTTCTAAAATGGTTCTTCATAAGAAATCCAATAAAAGTTGTTTCAGGCATCTTTGTGTTACTGGAGTAAAGGAGTCAAAATTAGCCATTTTACAATATGCTTAAAATGTTTATTTCTCATCCAATTTTAATGGGGATTTTTCTTTTAATTCATCTTGATAAGTGTTTTCAGTAGTATGTCACATATTTCTTCTGTCTATTGCGGTTTTTGAGATGTAATTTTTTAACATTTTTCATCCATTTTTAATGTTTTTTTTTCTTTTAATCCACCTTGGACATGTTGGTGAATGCTTTCATTAGTATGTCATCGACTCTTTTCTCTCTTTTATTGTTCCCCGAGATCCAAGGGGTCAAAGTTGGCAATTTGCTGGAAAGATAAAAAAAATATTTTTCATCCGATTTCAGTTGAGATTTTTTCTTTTAATTCAACTTGGTGAGTACTTTCAATCGTATGTCAACAACTTTTGACTATCTTTTACAGTTCTTGAGATATAGGGGGTTAAATGTTCCAAAACAGCATTTTTCAGTATTATGATGATAGACTTATCGCACTTTGAACACCCAAAACCGTTGAATTTTACTTGTACAATCACTATATCTTCCGAAAAGAAAATTTAGATCTATGGGTTTAATGTTTAAAAAAAACAAGCTGGTTAAGTACGAGCTGGAATAAGGTACTAGTTGTCTTATACCGTGACTGAACAGTTTGTCGAGTTTGTTGATTATAGCAAGACCATGAAAAGACGTAAGGGGAGATCAGTAGTATTACAGTGTTCGGGTTGGTCATCTGTTTAGACGTTGGTAGGTCGTCCTAGATAGAATCAAAAGTATTTTTACTGCATTATTGATGCGCGTCCGTCTGTAAACTTTTACATTTTCATCTTCTCTGAAACCCTGGACCTATTGAACTGAAACTTGGCCTGAAGCTTCTATGAAAGGTCCTTTACAAAGTTTGCATAAATCATCCTGGTCCGTCCAACAAAATGGCCGCCATTAGCATTTACATGTTCTGATTGGTCCAAATTTAAAACTTCTTCTCCTCTGAAACCTTAAAGCCAAATGAACTGATTTTTTATATAGAGCATCTATGGAAGGTCCTTTACAAAGTTTGCATAAATCATCCCGGTCCGTGAAACAAAATGGCCGCCAATGGCATTTCATGTTCTGATTGGTCCAAATCTAGAACTTCTTATCCTCTGAAACCGTAAATCCAAATTAACTGATTTTTGGTATGGAGTATGGAAGGTCCTTTACCAAGTTTGCATAAATCATCCCGGTTCGTGAAACAAAAAGGCCGCTATGAGCATTTACATGTTCTGATTGGTCGAAATTTAAAACTTCTTCTCTGAAACTGTAAAGCCAAATGAACTGATTTTTGGTATGGAGCATCTACGGAAGGTCCTTTACAAAATTTGCATAAATCTTCTTGGTCTATGAAACAAAATTGCCGCCATGAGCATTTACATGTTCTAATTGGTCGAAAACTTCTTCTCTGAAACTGTAACGCAAATGAACTGATTTTTGGTATGCATCATCTATGGAAGGTCCTTTACCAAGTTTCCATAAATCTTCCCGGTTCGTGAAACAAAATGGCCGCCATGACCATTTACATATTCTGATTGGTCGAAATTTAAAACTTCTTCTCCTCTGAAACTGTAAATCCAAATGAACTGATTTTTGGTATGGAACATCTATGGAAGGTCCTTTACAAAATTGCATAAATCTTCTTGGTCTGTGAAACAAAATGGCCACCATGAGCATTTACATGTTCTGATTGGTCGAAATTTAAAACTTCTTCTCTGAAATCGTAAAGCCAAATGAACTGATTTTTGGTATGGATCATCTATGGGAGGTCCTTTAAAAAGTTTGCATAAATCTTCCCGGTCCGTGAAACAAAATGGCCAGGTGAGCGAAATAGGCTCAGCCCACTGAGCCTCTTGTTTTATATTATTGTGTGTGACTTTGAAAATACTAAAATTAAAATGATTATTCCTTGCGATTCAGACTTAGCATCGTAACATAGTACTAGAGACCCCCCCCCCCCGGGCCTGCGTAAAAAGTATCATGTATCATTTATGTCTTCCACATTACAATGTTGAGGTATTCTGAAGATAAATCATATGTATATAACATACATAATGCATAAACATTGTACATAAACATGGATAAAATACCAAACAAAGGTATTCAGATACATGTACATGTACATATATATGACAAATAATGTGAGGAAAAACGGATACGGAGTGAAGTTTCAAAGAAAGCACAAGGTCACAAGTATATAACTTAACAAACATCCTTTCGTGACTTGGGACAAGCGCATAAAAATGGAGGAGGCCTCTTCATGACAGGTTTCAGTTAAATATGTGTTAGTATTTAAGTTTGAAAATAATGTTTTTCTTAATTGCTCATATTCATGTTGTATTTCTTGCAAAATAAATTGAGATATTTCTCATCTTAGATCTTAAATTCACTAAATATAGTTTGACGTATGGGGTTTTAGTCTAGTATATCTTCCCTTTTCTATAAGCAGTGAATGAGCACTTATTCTTACATTTTGTAATTCTGTAAAGTTTTTTACAATATGTGTTGTAAATAGAAACCTAAATATTATTGGATTTTAAAATCTTCGAAACGGTTTGCAAATGTATATAAATTAGAATCTGTATTATATTCTGTAAGAGATTCTAGTTGATTTTTTGAAATAATTATATATTTTATTCAGAATTTCTTCGTGTGATAAATTTGAGTGAAATCACTTATCCAGATTTCTGAGCCAGGATTAATACATGTAACAGGTCTAATAAGAGTATATCATACAAGTTTAGTTTGAATTTAACTCCAGCAGAGGGAAAATCAAGAATCTTCTATTTTTAACTGAATATTGCCTTTTATTCCTTATTGTACATACATGACATATGATCGGCAGAATGTTTAAGGCTTCCATTAAAATTTAAGACAAATCCAAAGTATTTATATTTTTCTACAACCTCTAGTGTTTAATTATCTATAATAGTAAAAATCTGTAATTTGATGATTTTAATTTTACTTCGACCATAACCTTTGTTTTAGAAATTTTCAAATTCCATCTAGTGCAATATAAAGAATGTGAATCAATGTAGGATTTTTATTTAAAGTACCAAAAATATTTCCACAAAAAATATGCTGTGAACCATTTATTATCCACCGTGCAAGATATAAATTTTAAGGATTTTGTTGGACAATGAATTCACAAATGTAAAACAAAACTAACAACTAATTATAACTGTCTCGGGATGCCAACACTGAATTTTCTCAAACGAATTTCCCAATCAAAAGCTACTGTACAAGGAACTCTTGTACATCCTTGAATGTGTATTCCCATAAAGCGGACAAATATATACGCTTTTAAAGAAGAGATCTAAGTCATTTCCAAGTCATTTAAACGTGTGATGTCAAGGGGGTTGGGGCCTACATGTACCTCGTGGGGACCACCCAACAGACATAAATGAACTCGTCTTCCCATAAGAAGTAACAACATTATGACTATAGGGTAGGGATCTCAAAGGTTTCAAAGTTATGGACAAATATGTTTTTAGAGATAGGGGGATACACCCCCACCCAAATATTCATCGATGAATGCGTCTTCCAATAAGGAGTAAGATATATATGGTTTTTTTTTATATTCCTGTGGCAATGGCAGCCATTTTGGCAATTTTAAGGCGTTTGGGTACACCTTGGCAAAGTGTCTTATCTTCCTATGAAGTTTCATCAACATTAGAATACCAGTGTCTGATTAAATTTCCAGACAATTTCATAGAAAAAAGATAAACAATAACTACTAGTAGTAATTCTGTAACTGTGAACTGATACTTAAGTCTCCCAAAAGACGGAAGTTACATCATACTATTCTATCGTGTGTTTGTTATGATTCTAACCCATATGGCCATATTATGACCTTAACATCATCCAAGACCGAGAGGTAAAACAGTATCTTAAGAAAGGTTATCCCACGAATTAGGAGAAATGTATCGAAAAGAAGCTTACAACAAATTGTGAAAATTGGATTAAAAGTGAAAAAGCAGATAATTGTTGATATCCGCGTATAAAATATGATAAGTTATTGCATTCCCATCAATTCTTTCCTTATCTAACAGTTTCTAGAATAAGACATAAACTAAAAAAAACTATGTGAGTTATTTATTTTAGCACCCCCTGACAAAGCAGTCAATAATGTAGTCGTAGTTTTACGTAAGTACTATATTGAAGTTCATCGTAACGAAATAACAACTCCTACACCTTTCAAGCTACGGCTCTTCATGAGCTAGATGCAAATAGTACAAGACCATGAGAAATCCACTGCAAAATGTAATGTCGCTTCAAGTAACAAAAACAAAAACTTCTAAAGTACATAAAAAAACCTTTTAAATTCCGTTTCATTTTTGCTTCCAGTGAATGCTTTCCTCTTACCTATACCCTTTACACAACTTTACCTCACAAACTTATTAAAGATAAATTACCATATCTAATCAAACGGAGCTTTAATAAATCCGGATGTTCCCACATTTATATATATTGTAACAACTTAAAAGCTTTTTTTCCAGTTGTGATGCCAGTACAGATATACTAATTGAACCTATTTGCGTATTACCAACCTTTCAAGTTTTTGCTAGACACCCTTTTATTCGCTTTGAAACAGACTTTTTAGACAAATTATTGGTATTCCTATGGGCACACATTGTGCATCTCTGGTCATGGACTTGTTTCTCTATTCATTGCTATTGTTAGATTCGTATTTATGCCTAAACTACATGTGTATGTAAGATTCCAATACACCGTTAGATATTTAGATGATATTCTGTCGCTACGTACACTTTATCCAGAATTTTAAAATTATATAAATGAAATATATCCTGATGAGTTAACTTCAGATAAGTCCAATAAAAAGGATGACCAAACCCCTTTTCTAGATCTCGACGATACCCTTGAAAATTATAACCTTATTACTAAAATATATGAGAAACGGGATAATTTTAATTTGTCATTAGCACATTTTCCGTCCCTTGATGGAGATGTACCTTTAGCACCCTCTTATGCAGTTTTGCGATTTGGTCGGGTATGTAGTCATGTTTCGGACTTTAATGAACGTTAATTAGTTCTTGCGGAAAAAATGTTACATCAGGGATATCTACATCATAAACTTAAAAAAACATTCACTAAATTTTACTTTCAATATCATATGAATCATTGGTACGAAAATTTAACTTCACTTCTAAAACTTTGATTAAACAAGATATATCATAACCCACCTTTTATCATTAAGTAGTTTATAAAACTCATGAACTTAAAAAAAGCCGTTTCGGTCTTATCAAACCATTGAACCCACCTACTAGCAAAGGATAAAAGTTCAACGTCAGAATAGTTTTGGTTCTGAATATGCTTCTTGGCAATATTCCAAAAAGTGATGCAAATTGACCCAAATCGCCTATAAACACGACATTTGCCGGTAGAAAACTTGAACTTATTAATCTTTAAGCATAACAGTTTTGTTTGAGGTTTACGATAATAAGTAGGTAAATATTTAAGATTAAAAAATCAATGGTTATGAGTGTAAAAATACAGGGGAAAGTAGCCCTACTCCTTTAAATCGTTTTGAACCTTTTGCTTAATATTGTCCAGGTTTTGGCCTCGTTAAACTTCTAGCTATGCCATCTTAGATTATATATGATGTTTCTCCACTGGTCGGCTGGGGGTGTAGCAGACGAATGCTAAGATTGGTAGGATTGAAGATTCAAACTTTATGTTATGCTACCTGAGCTTACCTTCAGTTAAATGCGTGCACTTACACGATGATTGTTTTGTTTCTATGTTTTGTCTCACAAAGGGAGTTGTCGTGGGTTTAGATATTTTTAGTTTTCCTGGGCCATACTAAAAAGGGTGAGGGTTGGAGCTCCACGAAACGGGTTTAACCCTGCTGCATTTTGTGCGACTGTCCCAAGTCAGGAAATTAGGGTTACTACTTTTTTAGTTATCTATTTGTTGATGTTCTAACACGATATTGTCCTAATGGACATATCTACTCACGAATTTACTCTAGGGCCACTCAGAGCTTGTGGCATGGTCTGTGCTGCCAACACTGAAAACCATGCTGTAAGCTCTGGGTATTTGTTTAGTTATATACTCGTGATTTTGTGCTTTCTTTTTAACCTCAGTCCATATCAGTTTTTCCTCAGTTTATCACATTTTGGTATTGCATGTAGCTGGTATGAAACCGACTAAACATTGTTTAATTGATTATTTTGACGCATCGTTCCTTCCACAGATGGTTTTAAATTCTCGTCTTTAAAACATATTGGATTCATTTTGCTCTGCAACATTTTTTATTGCCAAATCTTTATCAGCACTTCTATCAAGTAATACCTTGTCCACGCATTGATATACAGTACACCAATCTTTTTTGAATCTTTAGACTGCTAACAAATTCGCAACAATTTTAGGTCAAAGTACCCAATAAAGTTTAATCCATAAAAATCATTTCATGAATATTTCTTGCCGATTCCAGATTTTGCCAATGATGACATATAATCTTTTTATTGGCAATATTAATTTAATCACAATTAAAAAAAAAGATTTATTGTTCTGGTCAGTCAAAGTAACAAGCAAAAGCAAGTTCTGATCAAACTATATGAAAAATCAAATGTAAAAAAACGAAATATCACAGACTATACATCACATTTTAAAACAATAACATATAAAAATATCACTTATATCAACATCATACATGTACATGATTATAACAAAACTCATCCGAAGTGTGCAACATTTTTTCCTACCTATGAGTGGAAACCTCCCCTTACATGTTATAGAAATGTTGAAAGTTAAGCATCTCGCTCGTGCATAACTCCTTCTTGATGATTATGGTTTTCCTATTTTAGGCTTTTTGGCATGTTACTGTTCAAGAATAACTGACAAGTCGTAATTCGACGAATTCTGAATCTCCTGAACATCATGTACTATAGTTCTATCAGCCGTTTCGAATCCACTTGTGGGTTATCCCAAATTATTTTTTCTTAAAAGCTGTTCATAGATTTTTCCAGTAAGTAATCAGACATGTTGTAATATAATTTTTATAAACATTTAAGTTTTTGAACAAGAACAAAACAACCTCTAGACTTGACATAAGCTGTTCTACTTGCCTTTATGATCATCGATTGCTGCCACATAGTCTTATCCGTAGTCACTCTCCGGGAGTATATCAATGTCATATATTTCACAATTTGATAAACATGATAAAGTAGCCATGTATACATTTTTCACGAATAAAGACTCCACAACTTCAACTGGAAACAGGGTGCAAATCATTCAGAAAAAGACATAAAAACATTACTAAAAACTTCTTAATTACATGTGTATAAAAATCAGGAGGATAGTCGAGTAGTAAAAGGCACTAAAACAGGCACAAATTGCACGACAGGAATGGCGGGATATGGTGTTTCAGATTTTGACACAAAAAAATAAATAAATAACTTGGTAGTAAAGAGCATAATTTGGACAATAAATAAATAGGACTACAACTCAGCCGACATTTGAAGTGAAAAATGATACTACACACATGTGTACTATAAGGCTGTCTTAAGAATAAATTCAAGAATACGCCATAAGTGTTAAAGCATATGTTAGTACGTCTATGTACACAATACTAAAGAAGGATTCCCGCACAAAGCTTCTGACTTTAAACAGCCCGTTCTTATGTCAACTGCTTTACAAAGTTACAAACGGAAGAATTTCTTTATTTTATCGTTCAGAAACATTCCGTTTGGGTCTGCCCCAGACTTCTCCAACTGTTCTTTGAATATTTTGAAATAATTCCCCATGTGCTGTTAAAAGAAAAAAAATGTAAAACAATTTAAAGGTTCACATATATATTCCATGTAATTATATTTTTAATCAGGTTTTTTCACTTATTTTTAATAAATACATAGTAACTCAAAATCTCAAAATTAATATGATATGGGGACATTTTGTTCATTAACCTACATAAATTTAGCGGAAATTATAAAATAGCCTCCAAACATCCCTTAAGATCAATGGGAGATAACTGACTCACCATATGCAATTGCTTCTCTTTATTTCAATACCGATGAGACTATAAACACATTTTGAGATATCAAGAGTACATATATGTGTAAAAATAGTAATAAAAACCAAAAAAATAAAAAAATTTTGAAGGGTGCATTACGTTTTCGCACATTCTCATTAAAATGCGATTGTGTACATTTTACCTGTACTTTTATGATCTTTTATATTAATTTGAAAAAAAGTATTTTTCTGTAGCCAGAGTTTAACAAAAGTCCTTACATTACCACCTGACCAGGGTATGACAGGGCTAATTTTTATTAGCTCTAAATATGCATTATACATGAATATTTTAACTTTACAAGGTACAAAAGAAAAAAAAAATATAAATAAAATCTTCACTCACTCACACTTTCATACGCTTTGTTGCAAAAACTTAAGGTATCATAAGTTTAATAATTATTACAATATTTTATTAACAAAAAAAAAAAAAAAAAGATAAAAATGAAAAAAAAACTTTTATATTAGTTTTGCGCAAGGTAAAACATTAACATTTACTAAGACTGCGCACATGACGGATATTACTTATATCTGAATATGCGTCTAAAACTGCTATCTGTGTATTCTTTTTTATTTCGTTATAAAAATAATTAAACATGTAAATAAGCCTAAATGCATAGGTTTTGCCTTCATTTTTTATGTAATTTTGAATTTATCTTATGTCAGTATAGAATCATTCTGAGTTTCATAAATGTGTATCTGGTACAAATTTTATCAATACTGGTGATATTGTTTGACATTGACTAGTTCTTGTCATTGTAAGTTAAATCTTTTTCATGTTTTTAGAATAAGAATATATTGGTGTATATAATAATTTCATCAGACGATAAATAAAATTTAAATACAATGCATTTATAGCGCAAAGATAATTGATTTCAACTCATTTAGATTTTTTGTCGAAATTTTATTTAAATTTTACTGTAGTTTTTTTTTCGGTCGTAGATTGCTGTCTTTCGGATAGTTTTTTTTACATTTCATTTTTTTCACGGAAAATGATTCATTGTGATTAGTTTAAATTATATTTGTTGTGACCCCTTTAAACGTTTTTTTTTTCAAATTTAAGTTTGGGCTGACCTTGTGAATATGGTCTTCTATTCCAGGTAAAAATTCCCATTCTTTCGCCAAATGAGGTACACCACCTAACTTCATCCATTCTGTTCCAACTTCGATGCAAAATTCCTTCCATCCCTTTGTTCCTGCAATACTGAGTACCTCAATGTAAAGTACGTGACCAGAACCGCCATACTTAGGATTACCCAGAATTCCTGGACAAAGGTAGATATCGCTGCAAATAATATCGAAACAAGCAATAAATATAACAAAATAAAGAAGCATAGTGCTTTTCATAATTTGAAGTAGTTATACTTCAAAATAGTGAGCTGTCTATCAAAATTGTTAGATATGTGTAAATATGCTGAACTACATGTACCAGTTTCTATGCACGGTAAGCATTAATGAATGCGTAAACAATACATCAAAAAGCTGAGTAGCGACCACTCTTACAACACTAGAGGCCCACCTCAGCCTGAATCACCCACCTTGCATCCATTAGGCCATTTGAAAGGCTGTTTAAAAAATGCAAAATTGTCAAATAAACCGTGATATTTCAATTTTGACCTAAATAAGGTGGGTCATTTGAATCTGTCCTTCCATATGAGATTCCTGCCAACTTTGGTTACAGTCTGCCCATTAGTTCCGAAGAAAATTACAAAAAGTCCTTCCCAATATGGTTTTAATAGAAATTTTGAACAGCCGCAGCCATCTGTTCATCAAATGAATCTCAACTAAAAGTCATGAAAGTGGATCGTTTGTAGAGGGCATTGCTGTCTGACATCAATCCTGCAAAGTTTAAAAACATTTCATCATGTAGTTTTAGAGGAGATTTTTTTGCAAATTGGCAAATCATAATCAAAGATGGCTCTGGCGGCCATGTTGTTCATCCATCTGGAACCAAAGGTAGATATTTACTAGAGGTCCTTCCGTACACCATTTCTGCCATCTTTCGTTACAATCGGTCCATTAGTTCCTGAGCGATTGACAAAAAGTCTTTTCCCATATGGTTTCAATGGAAACGTTGAACAGCCGCAGCCGTCGGTTGATTGGATGAATTGCTAAGAAAAGGGGATCGTTTGTAGAGGGTATCGTTGTTATGGATCCTGCAAAGTTTCAAAATATTTCATAATGTAGTGTCTGGGAAGAAGATTTTTGAAAATTGGCAATAAAAATCAAAGATAGCGTCTGGCGGCCATGCTGTTCACCCAACCGGAACCAATGGTGGATCGTTTGTAGATTTCCTTCCGTACATCATTCCTACCAAGTATGTTTACAATCAGCTAAGCAGTTGCATCAGAGAAGACGTAAATGTGAACAGTTTACGGACGCAAAGTGATGACATAAGCTCACCTATAGCCAGGTGAGCTAAAAAAGAATAAAAAGGGAACTATGCTTAAGCAGAAATTTATTATGTTTATCCAAGTTTTAACTGGGTGTGTTAAGCCACTGGGAACAGAGGCTTAAATGTATTTGTCGAACTAACCTGTATCCCATCCATCTCATTTCGAGAGCAATATTCAGAGGATATTCGTCTTTTTCTTCATAATGATCCACTTTCTTGACCACAGTTTGTATGATTTTCATCAGTAAATTATAATCTCCCTTTAAGTCAAATGCAAACTCTAAATCTTGCACTGGCGCCTGGTTTATATAATTCCTGAAATCGATATGTTTGTTTGTTAAAAAAAAAGAAACATAATTATAGTTCTCCAATCAAGAAATGCAAAGCAAATCAGATACATAAAAACAATGAAATGTTAAAAGTTTAGAAAACTAGGAAAAAGGTGTTTCTACAGAGTAAAAATGGAAAATTTAAACTAATTTCAATGATATTGAGATAGTTGTTTTTTCTAACAGTGATACTATTCAGTCGGAGTTCTGTGTTCAATAGAAAAAAGTAGCATGTATTGGAATTTTAGCAAAATATACTTGTAGATACCAATTAAAGAACCTTTGTGAGCACGCTCACATACCCCACGTCTTCATATTGTCACTGGAGAAACAAAATCTCACTTCACAAGTAAAATGAACACTATCTGAAAAGGTTTCGTGAAATTCTGTTGTGTGGTTTGAGAGGAGTTGCGATGACAAACTGTTGCAGTAGTACATTAAAGTAAATAAGTTCAAAGGGGCGTAACTCCTAGAAAAAAATTGAATCGCAATTTCCTGTCGATATGCACAACTACATAGTATGTCCTTATTATCTAAAAAGGTTTCGTGAAATTCTGTTTTGTGGTTTGAGAGGAGTTGCGATGACAAGAAACAGGACTAAAGGTGTGCATCCTAATACATCCTTATATAAAAATAATCTTTATATCGGCCAAGGAACAGACTGAGTTGTAGTTTTACAAAATGTGCAAAACTGATGAGAGAGTCGAGGTACAAGCCCATATCGCTCGTTTATGATATTTCAAATCTCATGAAAAAAATACCCCAAAATTATTTTTGAATATGAGTATCTGAGTATCAGATGAAGAATCGGAACAGAGAATAAAACACCATAAAAGTGACAAGGGACAGAGAAAGAAACAGTGTAGTTACAGCCCCCTAGTTACATGTCAAGATTTGTTTTATACACATTAGCAAACATCAGGAATATTCAGTTTAAAGATGCGTAAAATAACCCCAGTGTCATATTTGTAATACATATTACAGTTACAGCCTACTCGTATTCAAGGTTGATAAAAAAAAAGAAAAGGAAAAAAAAAAACAAACAAAAAATGCAATATTTCGATTTAAAAATTCAAAAGATACACCAAGATTAAATTAATTTCTGCAATTAGTTGTCACAAAATGACGATTTATATATAAATACTTACCGGAAATGAACTGCATGTGGAAGCTGCTGGTAAAGCTCCCCACTCGGATATATAATATATTTGAGGGTTTTAAACGCAGTCCAGGCATAGTAAGGAGTCAGCGATGGTGTAGATACAATAACTGGTGAAATAGCTTCTAAAGCTTCCTGCGATAATGAATCCTTCATATTTTTCCAAGAATAGTAGTGAACTCCGGCAAGATCTACGTTCTTGTTAGTTTCCTTATTAATTGCCCTGACCCACACGTCATCATTTTTTGGTTCATAGTCAAAAAGACTGAGCGAATTGTATGGAAACCAAAATATTTCCACCGACCAGTTCTCTTCAACTAGTTGCTTCATGTTTGCAGGATTGAAGAAAAGATCTTCTAAATTATAATATCTGTTTTCTGTTCGGACTATAATCTCCGGAACAAGTTTTATTGTCATATCAAATATGACACCAAAGCACCCAAAATTAGCAGAAACAGCTTTGAACATTTCCTCGTCTTCAGGTGTATAAGTTCTTAGTTCACCAGTACTGTCAAAGATCCGCATCTTTACAATTAGGTCACTGGGACTTTTTGTGTCATATCCTACACCCTGGTTTTATAATAATAAAATAATGTTTCATTATCATTTACAAAAGAACCTGAAATCATAAATAGTGGAACTGCATTAATTATTGAAATAGAAATTTCTTTTCACAGTTTTACATTTTTGAATGAAATAAAATTCTTATAATGATACTACTGAATGCGTAGTACAATGTTCTAACACAAAACTGAATTATAATAATTCAAGCTTAAAACGTAAATAACATTGTATTAATGTATCTTACATGTAGTTGCATTCACATTTTTTCTATCCAAGACCTTTGCACAGAACAAAATATCCTTCGAAAGACCTGAAGTTACTTAGATATAGATTCTCAACTAATCAAAGTCATTCATGCATAATGTGTAGGTCAAAATCACTTATAATATGCAGACCGCCTCGGTGGTCTCGTGGCAGCGTGCTCGCCCCGAGTGTGGAAGGTCGCGGGTTTGATCCCCGGCTGGGTCAAACCAAAGACATTAAAATTGGTATTTGCTGCTTCTCCGCAAAGCACGTCTCATCTAGGAGTACGAGCAAAGACTGGTCGACTCGGAGTCAGTATAATGTGTCCGAGTGAGGTGATATGTCTTCCTGCGGACAGTTACCTCGTGAGCTAGCACATTAAAAATCCGACTTAGCGTGTCGGTCTAGTACAAAGCAGGAATCATATTCATTATCATATCAACATGTTCTCGTCCTGATATGCACATGGTTGCCACTGGACGTTAAACAATAATTCATCCACCCATCTTATAATATGCAAGAGCCGTTCTAGCAACATGTGCTTGGACTGTAATATTAGGTGCTCAGTGATGAACACAAAACTTAAAGTAAAACATGCCTTAAATACATGTATCAAGAAGACTTTATTTATGCAGTATATGTCAATTTATCCACTATCGTCTTTTGATATATAAACGAATCTCATATATCCCGAAATCGTGAACACTATATTTCGTAACTTTTAGCAAACTGTTTTTTATTCGAGTTGGTGTACATTTTTAATTTTCAAAGGCCAAGTTATATAGATACTGCTCTGTCCCAGGTTAAATGTTCTTGCTCGATCTTTCTTCCATCTGAAGGAAACATTTTGAATGTTTTTATTTCTAAGGTAAATACTTACGTGGCAGCCGGTAGCGACAACGCTGACCATCTGTACAACGTCCAAGATAACGTTTGCTGGTAAATGAAGTTTATTTTTATTTTGAAATACCTTGAAGTCTCCAGTGGTTATTCCAGTCATGATATCCACCTCCATTCTATTACGCTTAAAAGAACACCAGACAAAAAGTTTAATAACAGGAAACGACATTGTTAATTACACACAGAAAATAGTTCTTGTAACATGTATCCAAACATCGTTATGCCCTGTTGAATGTGTGTGGACATTTTGACGCTTTCTAAAATGCCTGTCGAGAAACAGTTTGAATCAATGCTACTATCTCGCCAGCACTGTCTAGATGTCTAGAACAGTAACCTCACAGGTTATTTGTTGTTTTTAATAGCTAAACAATTCTCACCAGAACAATTCTTTCTAAAAAGGTTTTCGGCATAAATCCAATTTTTAGATTCATCTTTTGAAATTAAATATAGAAAAAAATTGGATTTGTGTTAATTTCCTCCGACAAAGTCTAAATTAAGAGGATTCTGGCTACACTTTTTTTGGAAAGACTGGTTTTATTGTTAACGATGAATTTTAGGCAGTTAGATGTCACTGATGATAGTTAATCCAGGTATGTGTATTGCATACTATAAACTGGGCATCTGAGTTAATTTTCAACAGAGAACTTCTTTTCTGTAATAGTCTTTCCACTAAGAAGGTTTCTTATAGCTCTACTCTAGAACACTTCAGATGTAATCTTTATATAGATACGATAATGGTATAGTCGCCATAAAATACATATCTATATCATTTATACATATGGATCATAATTGTATTATAATTGAACAAGAAGGGTTTTTTTCTGCATCAAGTATAAAACAGCTTTACTCTCTAGCTAGAATAATCTTTACCGGCGCAACCCAAGAACGGTGTTTGACCATAGCAGCCTTTAAAGGAAAAGTTTCTGTAGAAAATAAGGATATTCAAATACAAATTTTATCTCTAGACAAGACAGTCTAAGTGTCTTTTATTGATTAATTCAATCGTTGACGACGAATAAAAAAACTGATTTTATTTTATATTATTGCGTTTGAAAATGATCATGCAAATTGCTAGAAATGTAATTATCTATGCATCTGGCACATCGCTCTTCTTTATAAGGTACGCAATTTGTGGGTTCAGTGATCTTTTCTACAATGTCATCAAAAACATGTATTATCAGACCAGAATATGTGTTAAGGCTTCTGGCGGATTAAGTCCCCTTTTCATGTCTTCAGTTTGAGTAATGTAAGAGAACAATATATTTCACCATAAAACCTATTTACTTATGGCAGTAAAATTTGGGTCCTTTCCAATACATATAAGAATTTTCTCATCTTAAAGCGGATGAATTTTTCTTCAGTATGTGTAAGGACTTAGATGCAGAGAAATTGCACATTAAAATGTGTAATCAGTTTTGTAATGAGGATTTGTTGTCACGAGTCACAAGTGCTGCATGAGAAGGGAAAACTGTCTTGTATCAGGAATATTCATTTCCTACTAGATTATTTAGGATTTATTAATGATACATTTTAAATTGTTTAGATATAAAGAACAAGGGCCCTTTTCTCCTAATATTGTTTCATTCGATTAGTTTTCCTATGTTTTTTTAAAAATGTATTGATACTATATTTAAATGGATAATTGCGCCATACATTGTTATTTTTACCTGGCCACCAATGAAGGCAAAGCTAATATATATACACGAATTAGTTTATTAACACTTGATGATGAAAAAACTAATGAAATTATAACTGAGCTATAGCTTTTGCGATACAATGCAGTGCATCATTGCCGTGTTACAGTAACTGTTACTGGCATTATATTTTAAACAAAACAAATTGAAGTATTAAATGGACAAGGGCATTTCGAAATATCCACAAACATGCTAAATATTTAGTGATAATTAAAAATTTTAGGTAGGGAAAATTAAGAAAGAAAGCTTTTGCGGTTTTAAAAAATATGAC
This sequence comes from Mytilisepta virgata, assembly GCA_028015205.1. Taxonomy (NCBI): domain Eukaryota; kingdom Metazoa; phylum Mollusca; class Bivalvia; order Mytilida; family Mytilidae; genus Mytilisepta; species Mytilisepta virgata. The sequence goes on from CM051521.1 coordinate 82,797,830, forward strand.
AAAAATGCTAATCTAGCAAGAAACCAAAAAATTAGCTCTCTCCGAGATTCGAACTTGCAGACAGTTTAATTGTTATTTAATAACCAACAACAGCACCGACTGAGCTATGACGACCATACTTTTTATTTAAAGGTATATGTATCTTAATTAAAGTATTGATTTTTTTTTTTTTTTTAGAAAAGTCCCATTAAAAGCACATTAAGAACCAAAACAGGAAACACACAAATTTGACCATTAGTGCAGTCTTTCGGGAAAACGTGTTATATATATATTTGGTTTTGGAGGTGCTTGTCGGGGAATTCCCACTTAAAAGGTGCGGAACCGTACCTTTTAATAAATGAAAAATTGAGACATCTTCTGACAAAATTTAGGTTAAGTGTGCATAAACTAGAAATAGAATCTGGGAGATACAAAAATATTCAGGTCAATCAGAACCTACTAATTATGTAAACAGGGCATCGAAGATGAAATTCATTTTTCACACGAATGTCCAAAATACTTACTATATAGATAAAAAGATTGAATTTCTTAAGACTATTGAAGAAAAGGTTCCAAATGTTAAAACCATAACTGATACATCCAAGTGTATCTTGATCATAAGCTCTGAAGAAACTGATACAACCAAGTCCCGTTGTAAATATATTTACACTCTAAATGAAATTAGAAATGAGTCTATAAAGTCAGTTACCTGAATATTTAATTGGTTAATTTATGTAACTATTGACGGGTGGGGTGACTCACCAAAAGGTTCGATTAAGATAAATGTGCCTGATGTATCTGCTCAGCCCTGGGATATGTGATTAGCAAATAAAAATATTCTATTCTATGCCGTACGGTTTACAATGTAATATATAACAAATTGTTAAAATGTGGAGTTAACATAAATATCGGAATAATTTATACCTGTAAATTTAAGGGTGGATGCAATCATCATGATCATTATGTATTTATAGGAAACTTAAAACAATTATAAATTCGACTTAAGTTATAGCAGTTTTGATGGTAAAAAATTGTAACTACAATTAAAATAATTTTGAAAACTTAACTGGCAGATTGCCAGCCATTCAAGCTCGCCAAATAGGGAATGTTTGCATCAAAACAAATAATTAATGAAACATAATGCGTAAAAACTTCAAAATAGACCAACTTTAAGTTATTTTTTATGCAAACAAGCATGCTGGTTAATAAGCCCTGCATGATAAAGTACACGGATGTGCAGTAATTACTTTTAAATAAACGAAATATATAACTTTAGATTACTGTAGTTTCAGGATGACTAGTTTTGAAAAGACATGGATTCTATAATATTACATCACTTTTTGTAGGCTAAACTTGTGCATCAACAAAATAGTTTTAGAACTATGTGGGTGACGCAAAACACGAACAAATATTTGAAATTATCAGGTGGATGGATTTTCCCTTTCTTTTTCTTTAAAAAAATCATTTTGATTGGGTAAATAAGAAATTTTATGTCATTAGCGCGTTTGGTAAAATCAGGTTTGAGCTTGTCTATTAGGTTCCCGCAAGATTAATTGAGAAAGTACATAAAATAGTCAATTTTGAATCACCTTTAATGTACTACTGTTATTCTTCATGCCTGAAAAACATTGTATGTATACTAACGTTAGATATTCTTATCTTGGAACCATCAGGATAATCACTTTGCATCTTTTCCACATTCATTAAAACATGGTTGTTGTCTGAAAACAATGGTGCCCAGCTATGACGCGTTCCTGCACATCGCAGCTTTACATTCTCAGCAGCAGCCGCTTTCACAACTTGTTGCATTTCGTATTTTGTAGTTGGATAACATGAGATAACTTTAGCCTTTTGGGTTTTACCCCAGTTTTCAAAAGTCTCTATTTCTAATTTTGGTGAACCTCCAATTCTGTTTTGTAGGTTGTTCAGTATTGCCTGAATGCTTTGTACAGATTCCTGTAAATTGAGTTGAATAACAACATGGCTTTTACATTAAAATGTTTGAAATATACTTTTGTGTAGTGTTTTCACATTACATTCCCCATATAATGCGACAAAAAAAATCCTCATATTTCATATTTGTAGAAATATAATATTTTTGTTTGTTCTGAATTTGCGAGTAGGTATTATTAGTAAATTAGATTCGTTATATGGGTGGAATAGACAATATTATCAAATGCCGAAATAACCAAAAATATCGCATAAGTCATATAAGTCCAACTATAAAAAGCTTCAAATAGAAGAATATATTTACGTCTCTGGAATAGATGTATTAATCACGCGAAACCTCCGATGTTAAAAAACACTTTTATTACCAAACAGATTTGATATTTGTTTTATATTTCCCATTTTGGCATTTTGAAATTTCTAATTTACAAAATGGGAAATATAAAAAATTGAATTAAACTTAACTTAAAAGATTTCATATCATAGAGAAGTTAAATAAAATGTTACCTCTTCCATCGTGTCATCTTGTAATTGTCCTTGTGGCTATAAAAAGTAAAAGATGAAAAAATCATATGATATATTTTTCAATATTACTACAAACTACTAACAAGCTAGACCTGGTCTTAAGCGATCTCCTCTGGAATTTATTTAGTATGGTATCTTTTATTTTAAAAATTCCAAATTATTCAGATAAAATCTAGATTGCAAGACTAGCAATAACAATTTTGCAAGCATTTAGATTCAATCAAATCTTCATTGGTGTGTACTGAACTGATCTTAACTGGTCTTGACCGGACTTGATTTATGTTCACTGATGAACTCAGACACCAAACTCCGTAAACATGTAGCTTTCCTCTCAACCAACTATAGACAATACAAAATGATACATTTTTGTGCTGTGTCTGCAACCATCAACTTTCCTTGAAAGATTCTGGATATCATTTAAATATAAAAATTTTAAATTTCGTGTTTATACAGTGTTATACAAGATATATGTATAAGAAATGAGAATAAGCCAGATCGACGTGTGAAGTCAAATTTAATTTTTTTTCAGACAGTCTACAAGTTTCAAATTTTTACAGTAGACGATATTCACCAGGTTTCAATACAATAATAAAATCGCAAATCTATTAGAACTATAATTTAACATAGACATACCTGTGATTTTTGCATGTTCTTTATTGTCTGACAGTCAACCATTAATATCTGCGCCTTTCCCTTTAAACCTTCGGTCCATTGCTTTTGTTCATTACCAACTTCTAATAAAGGCATCTGCTTATCTTTAATTGCCTTTTTGATACACATCTTTAACTCCTCTGGGTCTCTTGGTTGATCAGTTCCAACAATCTCAGGCTTTTCTGAAGTATCTATGACCTGGAACATTTATAAACATTTATAAACAAAATGTACATGGAATCTGAAAAAAACCATTTAAATATTTTTATATGCAAGAATATTATATTACAGAGAAAATGGCGGAACGTCATAAAAATAGTATTTGTATCGAGTACACAGTAGAGAAGTGATTTCGTGCAAGACTTGTCGCAAGCTATATTTTGAAGTTACCTAATGTCGACTCTAACCCGTTGAAATCCCTGTCAATATTTCGCACTGATGAATTTGTTATGCATTGGATTCATTTTGTTGATAGAATTACATTTTGTTTCTCGGTTTTTAAATTTTGAATTTACAGAACTTTATCTCAACTCAAAAACAACTGTTGTGTATTCCAGATATTTAGGTGGATAACAGATTTCGTGGTTTTCTTGGGTACTGTTGAACAACAAATTTTAAAATAGGCTAACATATCAACAAAACAATGTGAGTATAAAAAAAAATGAGCGTATACGTAGTTGAAAAAAGCAGGTAAGGCCAAACTTGGATGCGAGAATTTATACTCTATTTTTATTCTTTATTTTTTTTTGAAAAACAAAATCCGACTTGTGTCTAATCCCTTTTGTTTAATGACAAATAAAATATGTTTGAATTGCAAATTCCGATGAAAAATACATTCCATAATGCTTAATTCAAGAAGATTCAAAGGATTTTAATTGTACCACAAAACATAATGAACTGTACCTGAGAAGAACTTGATGAGCATCCCATCTTGTTAATTATTGATCGAATTCTTTCAAGGACCTGAAATTATGAAACCATAGAACTGAGACGATGTACATCATGTAAATAAGATAAATGAAATAATTAAAATTTAAGGAGGAGTATGTTTTAACATCTAATTAGACAGTGTCTTTTTACTTTTGCTGGGTTTTTATCGGCCAATGAAATCAATATACTCGTAGTGAAACAAATATTTTTGGTCGGAAAATTTTAATCATTACTAATGATTATTTGTTTAATGGGGTAGGTTACAACCTTCTAACTGTGTGTCCCACATACTTTGGAAACTGATTTCTTGATGAAAAACTCCGGAGATTATACTAGTTCTGTACATTTCTAATAAAGGTTGGTATATCCCTAAGGTCAACACGGGTCAAACGTTTGGAGAAAAAAAAACATACACATATTCTGTAACGTCACATTATTTGTGGTGACCTCATACTTGATGTAAGAATCAACGAATTGCACACAAAAAATGGAAAATTCGCTACGATTTTTCTTTGATTGTCCTAATTGCGAAATAAGCTGTTATTTAGTCTGCTGGATAATTCGTTCCATGTTGGAAGAAGACATAGAATAATACATTTGCACTGCACCTTTTATTATATATAAAATTGTTTATTACATTTCAATTTATGATGAACAGTAGCACAATCAATGTAACTGTTACACCAAACATTGTATGTATAATGGTAATGAAAAGAAAAACAAAACACAACATTACCTTTTATTAACCCAGAAAAATAAAGCACGTACATTTATTGAACTATCCAAAATTCTGTGTAAAGACATAAAAAGAGTTGAATACATAAAATAGGTATCCATCATTAACAATTTTTTGTGAAAAAATTTAACAAATGGAAAATCTATAAGAATTTAATTCTTAAAATGACATCATAAGTCTTTTTGTACATGTATGTACTAGTCAATATGTCAAAAACACTCTGCAAAGATGCCAAAACCTTGGTCAAAAGTTGTAGGAGTAGTTGATAACACAAATATGATAACCTCCATAAACAATTGTCGCAAAAATGACTAAGTTCTACAACACGGAAAATCCGGGAAAAGTTCTTCAAATGGCATCATATTCCTTTATACATCTCTTCAATATATCCATAAAAGTTCTACAAAAATTTCAAGGACCTGGTTTTTAATCTGTAGTATATAAAAGAGTTTATTACACAAAATAGGTACTCTATGTTCCCGACCCGCCAAAACCGCACGCCCGCCCGCCCAGTTACCTTCACCAAAAAGTAATGTCCATAGTGATTTATATCTTTTTTATGAGTATTTACTATTTTGTCAAGGATAGAGCTTTTTCCAATTTTTACATTTTAATATATACATTATATATATATTAAATAAAACATTTTACTGCCAATTGATTAGATTAATGCATGAATTACTTTAAATTGTAGTAAACTTCCTCATGCATGAAGTTTTAATGGTTTTGACTGCCTTTTCTATGTTGTTTTCGTCTCTTTAACATTTAAAACTATTTTATTTTACGTTATCTCCAGCGTTTGGATCAGGTACAGCTTAATGCTATGTATGTGCTGCATTTCCCAAATATCTTTCAGGGTATGTACATTGTTGTAATAGTTTTTTATTACGTCAGACCAGTGTGATTCTTAAATACGGTCTGCCAATCTCCAATTAATATTGAAGCGTCGTGTCAAAAAAAGAAAAAAAAAAAGAAAGACGAAAAAAGACCAAAAAAAAAAAAAAGAGTAAAACCGAAGTTCAATGTTTTTATACCTCTAATCAAAGGGCAACGCACATTAACAATTCTTTCCTGCCATGCATAGAATTCGTATAAAAATACGCTTGAATGTTTTAAATATGAACAAGGTCAGAAAAAGTGTTATATTCCTATACATATACTTCCTCATAAGTCATGCTAACATACTCATAACTAAGATGAAAAATCAGTTAAAAATACAGAAAATTAAAAGTTAAAAATAAAATAAAATAAAATAAAATAAAATAAAATAAAAAAAATACCTAAAAACCATAATTAAAACAAATGAAAAAAATAATAATAAAACGCCAGCTATGTACGCTGCATGTCTCCGCGCCACTATGCAAATACTTAGAGCAAAATAAATTTATTGTGAACCAGATTTCATGATTCAATCTCAAATGATGAAAGTGGATCTAGGAGATTGATTTTTCTCTTTTGGATCCAGCAAGGAATACGCACCAGGGTTAACATCACAATTATATATATATAATAGTTATTTTATTCCTGCTATATCCATTTTATCATGTTTATTTCAAATGTTTTTGAGCGGTGAATATTGTCTATTATAAAAAATATTGTCTACATACGTACGGCGAACAGAACATTATCCCCACCGCTTCATTAAGCGCGGGATAATAATATTGCTTACATTTATTTGCATGGTCCTGTTGTACCATTTTTATTTTTCATTTAAACAAATGCTTACCTTGATTGTAGAACTCCTATGAAATAAATTTAATACAGCATAAAATTTTACATGTGTCTGTTGTCCATTGTTTACATTGTCACCAAGGAAAGGAAATGATTTAATGATCGGCTGATTGACTGGCTTCACGTTTGAATGAATGAATACATCTGTGTCAAGTCTCTAGATTAGTAAATAATAATATCACAGGTAGGCAATTGATCTGTTTTAATAAACAGGATTTTCCATCGAAAAAATCCAGTTATCAGTTCCAGGATGTACGGCGGTCGCACGCACGACCAATTTTAAATAGTGATTAAGGAAAATCCGGGTTGCTGTAGATTGTTGTTTGTTTTGCCTAAACTTGCGTTTAGTTTTTTAAAGGCTAATGGCATACGCAAACGGAGAAAATGTTGGTTTTGTGATAGGTTTGTTTTGGTTATTAACATTTTTAGTTTTCTGTCCCCGGTTTTCTATCAAGTATTTCCTTTCGATATTTAGCCTATTCTAGTTCTTGCATATATCTCCTTGTTGAAGATTTCGGTTATAGTCTATCTTTTTGCTGATTGGTTGATTGGCTGACGATGTCCAAGTCTGTTTTTTTATGTGTACGTTTGTTTTCGTTCTGATGACAAGTAGGTTTCCATTATCCGAATAGAAGAAACAAAATAATAAAAACAGAATACACACACATAGTAGGTACCTTCAGAGGCATTCTTTGCCAAATAGTTCTGTTAAAATCATTTATAATGAGAAACCAGAGTGAGTTACATTTGCCTAACCAATGTAGATAAGGGAGATGATAAATTTGTCTCCCTTTTAGCCTCAGGACACTTAAGACATTAAAATTGGTATTTGCTGCTTCTCCGCCAAACACGCGGCATCTAGAAAAAAGAGGAAAGGACCGGTCGACTTGTAGTTAGTATAATGTGTCCGTTGGGTGATAAGCCTTCCAGTGGACTGCTACCTCGTGAGCATCAGCGTGTCGATCTGGTAAAAAGCATGGTACATATTTATATCATATCTACATGTTCTCGTCATGAAATGCATTAAATGATTGCCAGTATTGGACGATAAACAATAATTCCTCCATCCATCCACCAATTTGCCCTGCCATCGAATTATTACTAAAGCGAAACACGACAAGGTTTTTGAGACAGAAAAGTTTTATATTTAATTTAAAAAGAAAACACTGATAAATACAGTTTGTCAGTGTCCTGTTGTAAGTTTGGAGTGTGCTGTAGATCTAGAGTTTCATCTTGTTTAGTGGTTGTCTCGTTGAGCACGTATTGGCGTGTTATATATCTGTATTTCGTATGGTCGTGTAGTTTTGTGTGAGGGTTGAATTGGAGTTGCGTCCCTTTTGATTACTGTTGTAACTGTGTATGTGACGTAATCTTTGTCTGGATAAAGTGTAAAATGGAAGCTGATGTGTTTTTGTGTGTCCGCCCATAAATCTGAATAACCGGACGAAGCCAGCTTTTCCCCCTAGTCCATAACAGGCGGACACTCATCACAGAACGTTACAAGGTAGACAAGTTCAATCCAGGCGAGCGGTAAGGCTCTTGAGAGCCCCATGTTAACATCTTGAGACTATTAACTAGAAACTTCCTTCTCAAAACAAGAAAAAATTACACTGTAAAAATCATTCATCGAAATGGAGAACCACTTCCCATTTCTCAAAAAGCAAGGTGATCTACCGTTTTTTAAAATGCAGGCTATACTGCAGTTTTCTAAAATGTCTAAAGCAAGTTTGGTCTAATTGTATTCGTTTTAAAAAATATACAACAAACGTATTTGCTGCCCAAAAAGTTTCTTTATTGTGAACGTTCTCATAACAATCATAATACATATTGTATATGTAGTATGTTTTCGCTGAAATTGAATTTGCTTGTGAAGTGAAGTATAACAAGTTGATTTCGTAATGCTTATTTCCCCAGTGTTAGACGTGACATTCTTCCGTAAATGGCCGTTTTCGAGTTGAGACGACCGAGTGAAGACGACTTCACGTGTGCTCGTCTTCATTCGGTATGACGTCCAATGAGAATCCTTAATAAATTCGTTTTTGTAACTCTTGACCAATCAAACGTAACGTTACTATACCTTTTCGGTTGTTCATACAGAATATACATAGGTGTGCGAAGCCTAAAACTCCTGTTTTTACGGACGAAACAGGTACTTACACTCGCGAAAGACGTGAATTTTAAAAACTCGTTGAAGATTTCCCAGTCTTCATTTTGAACTCCTTTGAGAACCTATTAAACTTTCGCCTCAGTTGTTAAAATACCTTTCAGTTCTTTGAATAATAATGTGTACATTTGAGAAACAGATTTGCGATGAACTTACACACTAGATAACATTGATTGAAATAATAATGTATCTTGCCAATTGGAGTTTGACTAAATTGCACAGACTGCATTGGATAACCCCCTTTCAATACACACAGTCCAATAAAACCTACAAACGAAAATTCCTTGCATCTGTTTTCAAAGTATGAAGGGATACAGGTAGGAACAATCATGTCTGATTTATTTCCGGTTTAGAAATCGTGACGAAAATTAGATTTGTTCAAAAAGTCATTATTATGGTAATATATATTAAATGTCGCATAAAGTGGAATCAAAGGGTGAAGGGTAAAGGTCGATTATAATCACAAAGGGCATCCGAAAAGTACAAAAACACGTCGTCGCACAACTTTAAGCATGTACGGATAACATTTGAATGTTTCGTTTGGTATTAAATTAGTTTCCTCTAATATAATTTCTTTCTAAAGTTAGGTGACAAGGAAATTTAAACAGGTTTTATAGTGACGAATATTAAATAATCAAATTTTCCATGAAAAGTTTCCATTCAAAGTCGGAAATGCGTAAGATATAAAATAAATTTAGTATTGAGAATTGTTTAATTTATCATGAAAGTATATATGATAAAAGTATTATGAGAGAAGAGAAACTGAACATTTCGTGGTGTAAAGTAAAACGACTAAAAATAAATTAGAATTCGTTAGAAAAATGATTTATTTTATTGGAATTATTATTACTCTTATGGTTTATAACCACGGTAAGTTGAATATACTGTATATGCAATATCTGTACATTGTCGGAAACTATAAAGTTTATTTGTACGAGCCTTAAAAACAAGCATAAATACAAGGTTTTAAAATGTTTTTTTCCGCAGATTTACAGGTTAAATAAAGTTTTGCTTTATTAGATTAGCAGCGTAATAAAATCTCCTGGTACCAATTTTCTCGCATTCAACGATAGTTTTTATTGTGTTCTGGTTCACAGTATTTATGACGTACTGTTTTCATACATGTAGATTACACGCCAAAAAAGTTCATTTCCGTGCAGTCTCTCTGTAACAGATAACAATTTGCTGTTGCCGATGCACTGTTTAAATGATAAAGGGGTTTAGAAAATTAATTTTTGTGACCTCATAACATATTTTGACTTTCTTTTATTTAGTTGATGGACACTGTAGCTTTACCTGCAATTGGCAAGATAGAACATTTAATGCTATTACAGATGGGACTATAAACACTTATTTCTGCAAGGATTCCTCTGTATTTACAGTAAGAAATAAATACAAAAAAGACGTTTGGAAGTGCATTGCCCGATCAGGACCATTTGTTCTTGTAAGGTAAGTTATACGTTGTATGTATTGAGGCTGGAAGAAAGCAAAAGAAGTAAAGTTGTGATCACAAGACAAACAGCATTAAAAAATTTTACTTACAAATATTTTGAAATATCAACTCTGCCTTATCACCTCCAAGTCTCACCATGCCATTTCCTCCCGTCCTTCAACTACAATATCTCTATTTACCTATCAACATGTACCTATACGATTTCAGATGTATATTTTGTATACATTGCACAGTTTCACAACAAAACTCCGGAAAGTAGCCGTTTCCGTTCGAATAGTTGTCCCATCCACTTATGACCCACGGGCGTGATAAGTGTTGGAATAACAAGGATTTTTCGTTTCCCTACACAAGTAGTTTCACTCCAAAATATAGGCATCTGTAAAAGTAAAACCAGTGTCAATCCTGTTTGTACATTGTGCCACTATTACTACTGAAAAAGAGTTTTCATAATATATATCGGTTAGTTGAAACTTATTTATTTATGGTGGATTGGGAAACAAGTTATGCCAACTTATAATAATCCCTCTCCACTTGGCGGTTGCGAGGGCGACCCTGTAACGGCGTTTTAGCCTACTCTTTTTCGACATCTACAGAGGGGTCTTTAGCGTGCTAAGGATGTTGCTCTCCCTTAACACGGAACAGCCATTTTTCGTCCCCATCCGACGGACTGGCATCGTTTATCGAGACCTTCCTCGCAAATGGTGTCGATAGGGTGTCGCAAATTTGATCCCTGAAATTTTCATCCCGAACGGGAATCGAACCAGGGACCTCTCCCTTCGTAGTCCGATGCGCTAACCACTACATCACGTCGCCCTTATATAGATATATATATATATAGGCGCATTTTATAAGAAATCAATCTAAGCTAGTCCGTCAAGGTAGAAAAGTTATGTTTATAGTATTGGACAGTATTATGGAAGAGAATCGAAAGTTGAATTGCAAATTGATTTACAGGGTTTGAGAAAAGTAATATACTTAATATTTCTGTTTACGATGTTATAATAAAATTCTTTGATACCAATTTTGATGCACAAGATGTGCACATTTCATTGATTAACGAATCATCAGTTGTGCTCAAGGCCCAAAATGTTAAAAACCAAAACAACAATTCAAAAAGTGGTGTTGTATTGAAAAAAAAAACCCACTGATTTTGGTCTGTCAGAATAATGGTTATCACAAAATATATCTAAGAAAGTTACATTGTAAAACAAAAGATTACGTGATCATACAGTCATGGTCGAATAGTGTATTTACAAAGGTGCTTCTGCTAATGTACAAAATTTGTAAGTGTATTCATGCTTTTGAAAGTTAACATATTTTTGACTTGAGAATATTTTATTGTAATATTAGATGCCTAAATCATAAATAACTATTTAAAAACAGTTTCATTGTTGTTTAACGTGACGACCCAATATGTGATTTATGTGATCCTGAATGTATAGTGATTAATTCCATCTATTCGAATGTATTTTTTTTCAGTAAAAAAAGGAAATCATTGTTGTAACTCAAAATAAAATGCTTAAAGTCTTAAAATATCACGAGTTATTTAATAGTGATGATTTAAATACTGGAAAATTCTGTAACCGACTACTGGTAATATAATTATATTGTAAAACTTTATTTCATGGATATTTACACTTTTCTTCATATTTCAATGGCAGATGTTTTGTTATTTTAATACATATACCCCAGTTGTGGTCTTTTAGAAATTAAAAATCTCTAAGCTCTATTTTTTTCTCTCCAGAAAACTAGGGACTAAAGAGTATTTTTGTGTTAAAGATGCCTTCTTCGATAATACAAGTGACATTTCATTTGTGTACCACACGCCAAAAAGTAAGTTTTTGAACGGGCAATTTACTAGTCAAACAGTTTTTCATCTTTACACATAAACTAAATGAAGGTAACTAGGTTCATTTCACATCATCACTGCTAAGGTTCTATAGTAAGCCAGAACACCCCGACTACCTGCTGATTTTATGATTGTCTTTTGTGCTATTTTCAATATGTATCTTGTTTCGTCAGGGGGTTTGCAATTTGATGGCATTAATTTTTAATCTATTTTCTATTTTGTTATTTATCGTCCTAACTGGTTTTGATATCTCAGTATATTGAACAGAAAAGATATCAAAACAGAATGCTGGAAAAAAGTTCTCTTACACCAAAATACAATTAACGGCGTATATTCGATATGAAGTATTTTAACACTTTGGGTGTCTTAGGCTTCGCAAGCCACCCAAAAACTATTAACAATAGTTAGAAATGCTACAGTATTAAAGTAGCCTGTTTTTCCATTCTCATTCCTTTACATAGTCTCTTCTTTTTGTTTTTATTGCAAAATTAAGTTTACTTACTAATTAGCGATATCATCTATCTGTATGAGGTTTCTATTTCAGGAATATACCACAGTAACCCCTCTGTCTGTGATGCTTGTTATGGTTTTAATTCCAAGCCGAATATTTATATCGGTGGGTTTATAAGACTGTACGAATTCTATATAAGTAGCAGCAAAATGTTTTTGGAAAATCGATCTCAAGCCCCCACTCCCCTTTACAGAAAAAAATGATTATATATAAGAACTATATAAAGATCGAGCGAGATATTCTTATGGAAAAGATTAATCAAATCAGAAACACTCATTTTTCAAAATTTGAAGCTGCATCATGAAAGTGGATCTTGTCTTTGTAATGTTTACATTTTTTGAATCCTATACGTTCGATAATTCATTTAATTTTTGTTGAAATTCTTGCATTTTAAAGAGTCAGAAAAGCATCCATTGATATTTTAAATATGTTGTATAGTTACTCAGTATGGTCTGCATGTTATGGTATCATATCATTGACCAATACTGAATATTGTACAAAAGAAAGGTTGAAATGTCATTACCCTTAACCAAATGCTTGATTTGTTTACGTTTGTTTTAACCACTATCGGATAAATAGTTTGGAAAGATCTTTTATCCCTGCGAAAGAGGGATCAAGAGCATTTAGAAGGTATATTTTAAAAGACGTCAATGAAATCCCGCTTAGGGCTTCGATTTTGTTACTGCTAACGTATAAAAGTAATTCAGTACAATTGTTAAATTCTTAGAACTTTAAAATGATTTTAAAATTTTCCATAGTTCACAATTTTCGATCATGTGATTATCTTTAGTAGTAATTTCTATTTCAGCTTCTAATGTAAAATGTGACCGTAAGTTAAATTTATTTTTAATTGCACAACATTTTAATGATATAACATGGACATTCTGAGATTGGCAACGACAAGGAAGCCCAAATTAATAAAAATGTACATACAGAAGCTCAGATAACTAAACAGACAATAGAAAAAGGGTCATTGAGCTAAACAGGATAAAATCTGTCACAGTGTCGTTCCCCAGGGTAGTTGTATTGTATTGGTTTTTAATGTTTCTTTATACTCACCAGAGCATAGGAATAGATGTAAACCGAAATCCACAAATCATCTTATTCAATATTTAAAAATTTTTAAGAATAATTATGACAAAGTGTTAATTTGAGGTAAGTGTCTTCAAAAGAATATTACCCTCCGGTTTGCAATTAAAGAAACTTTAAAGCAGACATTAAGGACATTGGTGAAACATTACCCAGTGATGATTTAATTTTCATTTCAGCAAAAGAGGTAGCTAAACGTAAGTATTCTATAGCAGTCACAGTAAATTTATAATCCTTTTTTATGAGAGTGACAAACAAAGATATGGACGTACAACTGATGCTTGCACACATTTTTAATGATGCATCATGAAAATTTCAGAGAACATTGATTACCATGTAGAGCGACGCTAGACAATTATAGAAATTGTATCTTCATTAAAATTTTTTTATCTAAAAATTTGTTTTCTGCAAAGAATTAATAACAATTATACTGTTTTTTATCAGCATGTTTTATTTGCAAAGAATTAATTACAGTTGTATTGGATTTTTATCGGCATATTGTATCTGCAAAGTATAAATGACAATTCTACTGATTTTTTTCAGTCAAGTACAGTGGTAAGTAAAGTGGAATACTTTTGTGTAATTTGTAACCTACATAATAAGATATCCATATTTTTACATATCATATCTGTTCTAAGCTTAGGTTATTTTGTATCAAAAGTAAATACAATTCTAAATACTTCACTCAATGTTTAACTTACCAAAGAGCCACAGATGAATAATTATTCTGTCATATGTTTGATAAAAACATTGTCATTCATACGAAGCTTGATTACAAATTAGTTATCACAGTACTCGTGTTTAGGTGATGAACCATGTTTAAAGATCATTTATTACATCGAGTGTGGTGAAATACCAGTATTTCCGAGTGAAATACAATTCAATCCCATATTTCACTAGTGAACATAAATGTCATATTTCACTCTAGCTTTCGCCAACGATGGATTGATGGATGGGTTATTGTCACATGCATATCAGGACGAGAACATGTTGATATGATATGCACTTTAACCTTGCTTTGTACTAGACGTACACGCTTTGCCTGTGTACTATAGCCATTTTCCCCCATGCCCATGCACAATGATTAAATGTGATATGAGTTTTATCCAGTTGCTGACTTGTAGAAAAAATATCATAAATTCAGGTATTTGAGGATTGAAATTCAGCATCAACTCTTTGGATCAGCTGATTTTTTTCTAAATCAGAAATAAAATTTGTCCAGGAACATTTTTATTACAAGAAATGAATGATAAAGGTGGATAATCAGCAAAAAGTCTGGATAACTCTCAGTATTGTCAGCTATATCGTTAATATAGATCAAAACTATCAAGATCCTAAAACAGATCCTTGTGAAAAACCACCTTTTATGTTACCAGAATCTGAAAGAAAATTTTTAATCAGCTGTCTCTGATTTCTGACATATACGTAAATTTTAATCCATTAATTAAATTTCCGCTAATTCCACATCCTTTAATTTTTCAACTAACCCATTTTGCTCAAACACGATCAAATGCATTAGACATACCACAGAAGACGGTACAGACCAAATTTGTTTACTTCTAAAGCCTGACATATTTGAATTAGTTGCTGACCATGCATAAAAACAATTGTTATTAGATAATACTACTAAACCTACCATAACACTTCAATTTCTGCATGTAAAATGCGGATGACAGTGCCCCGCTAATATTTCAAAGTGTTATGAACTGGCTGTTTCATCTATCATCTGTATTGATCCTGTATAGATTCTCTAGTATCTGTATTGGCTGTTGGCCCTCTGTGCCTTGGGACCAAAACAACCAACCTCGAACTTATCATGGCCAGGGCCAATACAGAAACAGCCAATTATTAACACCATAATGCAATGACAAAGTAAAGAATCGACAAGCATTGAACAAATTCTCTATTTGTTATAATTTTTAGCACTTAAAATCGGTATACATGTACCCTTTATATGAGTCAGTAGAGTGTACATTTACCTTTTTATTGTTACATATATGGACATTATACATTTATTCGTTCCAGCTATTGGTTGTAACAGGCCCAAAGATTGTCCATTGAGAGGTTACGGTGATGTACCATGCACAGGGTGTGAAATGCAACATGACGATGGTCTCTGTTGTGCAAAGTGCCAAAAGTATTGACAGTTATTCAGAAAGCATTCTAATTAGTTCTTTTCTGAAGAAAATAAACAAAGAAATACAATAAATACAAATACATTACACTTTTTTGCGATATATTCACTGTAAACAAAATTTCTTCAGGTCCTTATGTGACCAAACCGCGAAATATAGTAAATAGGAGAAATGTCCTTTTATGTTTTATTTCAACTTTCAAGCCATTGGATTTACCTTGGGTGTTATTTTCATGAATCAAACTGTTGGAAATTCGGTGTTCCCATTATCCAACTTTAAATTTCTAACATATTGGTTAGCACTTGTATCAAGATGTCTTAAAATGTAACCATATAGTTTGTATATAGTTTATCTTTGCAAGACCCCATTCCAAATTTATTCAAATCATGATATAAATAGAATATGGCCTCTGGTATATCCAGTACTTACAATGTACGTGTATAAGGTGGCAGGTTTATGATTATGATAGTAATTTGTTCCGGGTTTTACTAATATGAGAGATATTTGTTAATGAAACTTACATCACCGATATATGATAAAGAAACTCCAGACCACATGCTATTGTTTAAAACGGGTGTTTTCATGAGTCTCATTAGTTTTTATTAAATAAAAGTCGGGCAAACCTAGATTAAAAGAATGGTAGTCCAAAAAAGTATACCAAATGAATTACATGGATCAAAATATCAGTTGCACATTAAATCATTTTATACAGGAAGTAAGCGTAATGCAAAGAGAGAAGTCAAGGGTAAAATTGCAGTATTCTTTTTTATGTGCCACACAAGCTTTGCTCTAATTAAAGATCGTTTGATCTTGATTACCTTTGATCTCATTTATCCATCTTTTATGTTTTACCTGTAGTATCTTTTATTGATAGGGGTTGGGTACCAACTCTTGAACTAACTTCTCATCTAAAGTTATAGTTTATACATTTGTTTAAATATATTACTGTAGGTTGTTTTTTTTACCTTATCTACTGTATAATTTCATAAAAAAGAATATTTAAAAATATTTTAATTTGTTAGGGAATTTAGTTTCCTAGAAAACTATATTATTGAAATAAAAGATCATTATAATTGTAGATACATATTGAAAATGAGGTGTACATTTATTTAGCTTTCAAGATTCCTATCATATCTCTTACTTTATATCGAGATAAAGAGAACAGAAATTATAACTGAAAAAAATTTAATTATTAAAAAAAAGTATCAGGAAAGATTTGATACAATATCACTTCTTTTGTTTTGATTTTAAACTTGCTATCCAATTCCTAACAAAAAGGGCATTAAAAGGACAAATATACCCAAGGAGCGATAAAAAAAGGTAATCTATGGACAGCAAACCTGGAAAGACAAATGAACAACCAGAAGCACAACAAATAAACACAAAAAACTAAAAAACAATGAACAACACGAACTCCTATAAAAACCAGGAGTGAACCCAGATGCTCCGGAAGGGTAAGCAGTTTTTTGAAGTAGTGGAGAACATAAATTGTTTCAAATGTTACCTTTTATGGCTATCTGCCTCACAGTTCAATGAAAATCAAACTGAGACTTACAGATTGGAACCTCTACCCATCTAAATCTAGAAGTAAGATCCTAATTAGTTAAAATATTGAAGATAAACTTTCAATGTATAATCGTATGAAAAATAATTTGTTTCAATAAGTGCTTAAATCAATGATTTCGTTAACTATTTTTTTCATGAATTTATGACAATAACTATTTAAAAGTCTTCTTAATATTTGTTGTCATTTAGCGTATCAAATTTTATATATTCATATAATATAATATGTTATTCTGTTGTAACATAATTTTTGTTGGACATTAAGCAATTTTCAAACAATGAATAACCTATTTTCCTTTGATCTCTAATTAGTATATTTTACTTTTCCCATCTATATTTTAAAAAGTGTGCCACACAAATGAAATGGAAACAAACCAATTGTTCAGAACCACTTCTCAATTGATTTTAACTGCTGTGTCTCATTCAGTTCGTGACTTTAATCCGGGGGCCTCGGTGGCCGAGTGGTCTAGGTAGTTTGCCATGACTAGTAATGATCACTAGCCTGTCAACACTGGGGTTGTGAGTTCGAATCTCACCTGTGGCGGGGTGTGTTCGACTTCGGTCTAAATTGACAAGGATTGCCAATATTCCTACCGAAGGTCGGTGGCTCTCATCGGGTACTCCGGCTTCTTCCACCAATAAAAACTGGCCGTCGCGTAATAGCCAAATGTGCTGAAAACGGCGTAAAACCCCAACTTAACAAACAAACAAACTTTAATCCGAAACACTTGCATGTAGTGGTCCGATGTCGGGAGCCTTTGTCAGTTGTGTAATAGTTTCTGTTGTTTACATAGCTTTTTTAGTTAATAGATATTCAATGCATGATATACAAAGTACAAATAGTTTGTTGGAAAACGACCAACGTTATAAAAATGTAAAAGTAGTTAAAACTAAGGACATAGCTCTGTCCTTAGATGGTTTTGGCTTTACCCCTTTTGGTCATTTCGGTGATTTGTAATTTGCTCTTCAACTTTTAGGATTATTGTTTGGTTTTCAACTTTTTAGGCCTTCAGCACAACTGATGAGTCGTAAATTATTCTTGATATCAAAGAATGTACATGTACATGCAATACATTTTGCACGTGGGTTCGGTTAAATATGTTGAAAACATTTCACATGTATCATAAAAAGCTGATCGTGCATTTAATTTTTCTTTACTTAAGCACTGGAACATGAAATCGAGGCTAATGTCTCACGGCGTAATTCTGACGGACATAATATCCCTTCCAACAATCCATATACATGTATATTTCAAAAATTGATGACTGGTCCTCCGTAGTTTCCGAGGAACAGACCTAATCCTGGAAACTAAAACTGACCACTGACGCGTGAAAATGAGGTCAATTGCTTTTGACATATATATGTCACACAGAGGTATATTGGTACCCTTTACAACTAATCAACATACCAAAACATATTTGATCTGTCTTGGATAGTTACCGAGGAAGTTACCCAATCCTGAACACGTAACATGACGCCTGGGAGATCAATCCCATGACACGTTTAAGGCTGATATATACTTCTTACAATAATTCAAGAAATGAAATATTGACCTAAGATATAAAGTCACAAAGGATAAGACATACACAAATCAATATGCCAAATATTTTTAACAGGTTAGTTGTAATCGGTGGAAGACATCTACTAATTCTACAAAAGCTATCTGACAACAGGAGGATAAAGATTTACTCTAATGGGCATGGTAAGTTGTCGTCATAAACTATATTTTACAGGCTTACATGTATACTATCTGTTCTTTAGTTTAAACATATTTATTCATATAATCACAAGCAAATACATAATAACAAATATACATACATGACAAAATAGTAGGATTCGGAAACAAGACAGGCTTATGTTAAATTCCGTATCCTTATGAATATACTTGCAATTTATACAAAATCATAGGCTACGTGGAAGTGCTTAGTGTAATATAAGCGTCAAATTAAGATGAGTAAATAAATTTGATTAAAAATAGGAAGGATCCACAATGTTAAAGGTATACAAATGTGTATTTTGATGATGAAATACGAAAGAAATAATAAATAAAAAAATTTTAAAAAAATTTAAAAAAACTTATCTGTTCTTTGGTCGGGTTGTTGTCTCTTTGACACATTCCCCGTTTCCAATCTCTATTCTGTCCAGTTTAAAATATTTAAAAGGTACATGTGTATTCGCTGTTGTCAATGTCTCTTCTTACCCATGCCATCTAACGTGAATCAATCCACAGAGCTGCCTAGCACATCCGAAATGAGCGGATTGGAGGAGATCCTCTCGTTGGGGTGTTGGCGGGTCGTGATACGAAAAGCAGTAGGCGAATGGCCGCAACAAGAGGCTAAATTATCGACCAATTTACAAAGGAAGTCAAAATCTGTTCTCGTTTGTGTCCCGTTCCATACCCAGTTCTATTAAAATCAGACTCCTGTTGTATGAACAAGTAATAAATAAATTTTCTGAAAAAATAAGGATATCACCACATGCTCACTGACTTCTGTACCTTCACACACTTATATTATAATGTCGCTATCTTTTTTCTTTTTTTTTTATGTAAAATGGTTGGTGGGAAGGGGGGGGGGTATAATCAATTAAAATAATGAAAAATCATCGTACTTAAATTTAATTAATTACTCTGCCCAATATTGGGCGCTGTGATTTAGCAATAAAGAATTTGGTTTTGTATTTGTACATGTATTATAATGTACAGCTCTGTCCTTAGCAGGAAATACCCTTTTAGAAATGATACTTCCTCAGTGGTCTCGTGGTAGCGTGCTCGCCTAGAGTGCGGAAGATTGTGGGTTCGATCTCCGGCCGTGTCAAACCAAAGACATTAACATTGGTATTTGCTGGTTCTCCGCCAAGCACGCGACATCTAGGAGTCGGAGCAAAGGACTAGTCGGCTGAAGATAGTATAATGTGTCCGATTTGGCCGATATGTTACCTCGTGAGCTAGCACGTTAAAAATCCGGCTCAGTGTGTCGGTCTAGTACAAAGCAGAGATCATATTCATATCATATCAACAGCTGCTCATTTTTATGTAAATTTACAATTAGTATTTGATTTAAATTTAGTATCAATGGAATGCTTAGGGTCTTTGAAGAATTGGTGACATATATTTATCCAAAAGTATTGTGGTTTTGCAGATTCTCAAAGATGACCATTGAAAAAACGATAGACACTCAGGTTTAATTTGAGGGCCAAAATTCGAGACGTTACAGTTCCAAGGCACATTGCTTTTTTGTGAGGCGAGATGTAGAGGAAAAGAACTGACATGAATTTTTTTCACATGATATGCCTTTAACTTTATTTAAAATCAGCATTAATTTTCAAAAGATCTAAATTTGACAGTTTTACATAAAATGTGAAAAGAAATATAATACACGCAATAGTGCTATTAATTCTCCTGGTTGTTTTTGTATTTGAATCGTTTTCATCATTTTCTGGTCATTTAATATGAAAATATAGATCGGTTCACAACTGAAACAGGTGGTGCAACACATTTATTTTATTCAGCTAACTACACAAAATGAATTTGTTCACAACAAATATTTAATCAATGCGCTCTAACGTTTTTATAACAAATTCTGGTAGTTGAACTGGAAAGAGAGTGAATGCTGGTTAACATCCATGAGAAAAAGCATGTTGCCAATTTTTTTTTTCAATTTGTTTTAGTTAGGAGTATATGTGAAAATTGCTCTTTATTCCCAAGATTTTAAATTTGTACTGGCCTCTCACAAAAACTGCGATGTCTAGTAAACTCCACGATGAGATACCATTAAACCCTTCATGGAATGTTATTTTTGAGTATTTCGTTTAATACAGCAAGCAGCCATGAGATGCTTAGCTAGTTTTACAGTTAGAAGGAGAACACTTGACAATGCTATCAACATTATATACCGTGTATTAACAACCAATTTTAATTTCTTGGCTTCTTATTGGTATTGTATTGGTTGTATTGACGTTATACAGAAGTGGTTTTGAAAAGATAGGGGGTTGAAATGTGGGTACCCATAGAGCAGGTTTACTCTTTCGTGTCGATTGTACGTAGTTGATTGGTATGTCATTGTTAATCTTTTCTAGATCTGTTATCCGTTTTGTTTTTCGTTTACATTTTGCCAATTGGATTAGTGTCATAATTAACCTTTCCTGTTGCACGTATCAGTTTTATTGCTTATATACACATTTTTTGAGCGGCAACATTCCAGAAGCGCCGTCGTATGGAGTGTATATTTCACAACTCGTACGTTATTCCAGAGTTTGTGACATATCCATGTACTTCCTGGGCAGAGCCCGGCTCCTGACAGAAAAGTTGTCCAAACAGGGGTATGTTGAAGACATCCTTATTAAAGTTTTATGGACGTCACCAGGATTTGGTTGACAGATATGAAAAACCCTTTCCCAAATGAAAATGGACCTGTTCCATTGATGTTGTCTCTTCCTCATACCGGAGTTGACATGGGCAGCACGGCGGGTGTCCTGCAGGAAACAGGGAATACTTACTCTACCACAGTCTTTTTTGTTGATTAGGTCCATGATGTGTTTCTAGTTTTTAAGTCTAGTGTTTTATTGATTTTGTCTTGTCTTCGTCGTTCTCCGGGGGATGTCAGTTGTTTTCGATTCCCCCTTCGAATTTCTGTATTTTCATAGCTCTTCTAGTAATTGTCTGTTCATCGGTTTTCAATACATGTATTATCGTTACCAACTATTCCAGTATTTTATCTTATCAGATAATACATGTAATATGAAAATGGGTTTGTAATCCTCTTATCTGTAGACAAACTAACCAGAAAACAAAGAACCAGAAACTCATTTCTATCTTCTACTTTCATAATGTAAAATATTGTTAGTAGTATACCGTATATGTGAACACATATTTTCAACACCTTCAGGCCTGTGATAGTGTCATTGTATTTTTGTTTAACAAATTTGTGATACTTATTTTACTGTTTACTCCTGTCTTTTATTTGTAAATAGTCAATCCATTTTATACACTATTTGTTTTAATACAATCGTATTCTAATCAGTTTTCGCCGTGGTATGGTTGCAATACTGTCCTTACGGCGTAAAACAACAATCAACCAATCAATCAACACCTTCAGGCCTTTTATTAATAGCTGTGTAATGTTTTTAGAGAGCTGACGATAATTCAAGATAATGTGGAAAAAAATATTACATAATGTGTTGTGTTGAAAATTATATGAGTTCTGTGTTGTAGGAGGGAGTTGTCTCCCATTTGTCAATGATTGTGAATGTATAAAATTATATGTGTTCTGTAATATGCCCTCCTGGGGCCCTAATTTGGAAATAAAGTATCTATCTATCATAATGTGTGATCATAATCATAATTTTTTTTTGCATATAACGAGGAAAGTTCATGTAATAATAATACTGAATAAAATAATAATTGGT
Source organism: Mytilisepta virgata (assembly GCA_028015205.1). Classification (NCBI taxonomy): domain Eukaryota; kingdom Metazoa; phylum Mollusca; class Bivalvia; order Mytilida; family Mytilidae; genus Mytilisepta; species Mytilisepta virgata. The sequence goes on from CM051521.1 coordinate 82,820,499, forward strand.
TTCCCAAATACTTTTGCAACTTATTTTTTGATGAAAAACGTGAATGTGTCTTCCCCAATTTTTTTCAAATTTCAAATAATACCAGTTATACTCTAAAGGTGAAAATGGTTTACATTTTTAAGAATTAAAAAAAGTGTATGATTCCAACATCACCATTATGTTTTTGGTGATGTCATATTGTACAGCACAATAAACATGCAAAACATAGAAGAATTTCTGATTTCTTAACTGGACAAGGATATAATTATGACAAATTGAAATAAAAGGTACAGTAATATGTTTTTTTTTAAATATTCACACTGTATATCCATTTTGACATTATGTAGCCTAAAACTTTTTGACATTATGTAGCCTACAGTTTTGAATATGGCCACTTTTCCTGATTTTTTTTTGTAAAGTGTTCACGCAGTTATCTTGATGTTTCTTATGGTTTATGTTTTATTAGGTAAATTGGTGACAGTTTTTTGCAAGAACACACTTTTTTAATGATGTATTGATGCATGCGTCAGAGACAAACAGGCCAAATGTAGCAGTTGTTTTTTTTAATAAAAGAAGGGAACTATAATAACAATTTAGTTTGAAAACTTTTTATTATACCATAAACAATGTTGGTAACACACTTATGAATTTTTTGGTAGAGAGATGTATGACCAACATTTGTCATTTAATGAAGTAGATAGAACGGCTATATCATTGAATGTTTACATGTTACAAATTCCGTCTTTTCATTACTAAAAAGATACGGGGGACCTTCGAAGGATAACTTAAACCATTTAATTTTAGTTCTCACCAGATCAGACGTAATTTACACTGGGGATAAAAAGTGGAAATAAACCTCTCTTTAATATAAACCCATTTGAAAGCCTATCAAACATTTAAAAAGTGAACAGGGAGATATTGTACTTTTGGTGAATTTTTGCCACAGATACCAACTTTCATTTTTATTTAAGTTGCTTATATTCACACAAACACCATAACAGGATAAAAATAAAGATATAACAATAACCCTCAAAGGTATTTTCAAACATATGTTATCATGGTTACCAATGTAAATGTTAATGATAGATTACAAAAATATAAATGAAAAAGTTGAATGAAATGTTTTAAAATTCCAATGGGATAAAACATTTTAGCATAGCTAATTCCGAATATATTTTAGCTCATTTTGAATTAGTAATATAGTTTCTTGAAAAGGTGACTTTTACTAATGAATTCATACATCTAAGGAGGAAACCATATTATACTATATCCGTTCCAAAGCCCAGAAATATTCTTCATTTTTTCTTATTTATATGGGCAAATTGGTGCACTTTTACCAACTCATAACAATACTTATGGTGTTTATTTGACACACCTTGCTGGTATGTACGCCGTAAGTATATATATTTTTTCGGTTGAAACATCCCAATACAAACTTATCTGAAAAACTTCCCAACTTTTAATTGTGGACGTACCTGATGAAAGGTAAACCAAACCAAAAATTCACCTTGATGCTAGGAAATTTGACATACGAGTTTATACATTGTATAACTATCACTGAGGCGTTAAGGATCGCTGGTCAAATAGGAAATAAATAGGATTTGAAATAAGTGTTTTAGATTGAGAGAACATATGAATAGTAAACAAATAAGCAAGAAAAAAATATAGGTTTATTTGCTCATTTTAGAGCTATAAGGCCTTGAAAAATTGCAGAAAATGGGTTTTCGCTGGATTTTTCCTCGTCTTTGCATTGTCAACTCCAGTCTCTCAAAAATATATGAAAAATAAAAAGGATTTCATAAAATTTTGTCAAGTACGATTTTAAGGTATATATAATTGAATTATAAAAGAAAAAGTGGGGGTTCATGGGCAAAAAATTTAATGTTTAAGAAATGGATAAAACCCGAGGATTCCGAAAATCTGACAAAAAGACCAAAACATGACCAGCGAGCATCCTTAACGCTGCTGATGAACTAGTGGTGCATGAAATTTTATAAGCACAATAAAATCAAGAGAAAAAATGCCAAATATGTTTAAAATGGTCCAAATAATTTTATCTTACTCTTCCTGAGCATCTGAGTCTACCACCGTTTTTTTTTTGGTGGCGTCAATGTTGTTTATATGTTTTTGTTTTCAAGTGTAGTGTTTGTGTTGCTTTGATCATGTCTTCGTTGTTCTCCGGAGTTTGCCAGTTGTTTTCGATTCTCCCCTCCTTCAAATATCCCTTTCGTATTTCTTGATCTACATATGTACATGTGTGATACGAGAGAACAGTAGAATTTGCTATAGTAGTTAAAGATACGTATAAGACATTATTTGTGACACTAGCTCTGCTGAAATTTTTAGATATTAAAATCAGAAATTCTGTTAAAAAGTAGGAGCACAGCTCCATTAGCCGTAGTTGACACTACCTAGACTTTTGGACAAACTGTTGAGGCCTGTTTGGTTCTATTGCTAACAGAGTGTTGGTGATTACTTTTTAGGCCGTACAAAGTTTGGTCTAGAGCAAACCTGACGAATTTTAATGCAGATATCCGTTTTGTACACAAAAGTTAGTATCCGGGTTTATTTTGTTAATATAAGTAGCAATTGATTTTAACAAAACAAATGCATTCGTACGACTGGAGTTTGATGAAAAATTGCCTTCCTAATTACAGTGAATCATATGTCAACTTTATTTTAACGAAGTTATAAAAGTATGCAATATTTTTAAATGGTTTATATGTGACATAAATTATAAAACTATGACTAAACTAAAACTTGTCCCAAAAGAAAAAATACCATTATAGTTTAAATAACGGTACATCAATCTTTTTGTTATTACAAAACACCATCTGAACTATTTGTCTTTATTCAACGGTATTTAATTTTTGCTAATTTTATGTTATACTCCACGTTCCGTGTAATTGGCTATATTTCGGTGACAAGACGTAATATTTCAATCTCAAAAGATGGGCAGAGCTCTGAACAAAACGAATATTGTTGGACTGAGTCTAGTTTTTTTAATTACTAACAGTAAGTCCTACTTTTTATTTATGTTTATTGAGGAATAATAGTAATATTTTTAATGTTATACATACTTTACCAAAGACGCCTACTCAGAACACCATGTCACATTAAGTTTAATTTAATAAAATAATTTAAGTAGTAATTCAGTCATCAACTGAATATGATATGGTAAAAGGGAGGCTCTTTCAGACTGTTTAGTATTGCAAACCTAACTGTTAATACAGATGGTTATATTTTTATCAGTCACATTTTTCGAAGGATAGAACTTGGTGTGTATGATATATTTTTCATACAGTTTAAAATTAACAACCAAAGAAACCATTAGAAGATTATGAAAAAGCTAATAAGTCAATGCTGCTTCGTAATTTGAAATTTAAACTAACAGAATTATATCAATTTTTCTTGGAAGGGGGCAGATGTGATTATACGGAAGACGTAAGATATTTTATATCTGGTCTCTGTTTCATTTAGCTTCAGGAATTTTTATTACCATATAAGTTAGATATGAAGCCATTACCCTTGCTCAGTGTGTCCTTTGATGGTTTTCAACCTTCCTTGTTATTATTACTATTTTGGCAAGTTAATCCATTAATTTTCATTGTTTTGGAGTTTTAATCGAAGTTATTTTAATATGCATTTTTAGCATTATTTGTGAATCCAAATTAGTATCATTGAATTATTTTATACTAATGATCATTCACGGCATTGGCTGTAAATATGCACGTACAGTGCGTCAAAATTCGTGTCATAGATTACATTATAAATTAATGCTGTTCATATATTTTTAAGGATCAATTCTCTTGAAGGACCAGAATAATTTGGAATGCATACTCTCAGATTTTCTTTCAAATTTGCACATAAACAAAACATCATCGGGTTATGCTAAAAATAAACAAATTTTATTATAAAAAATTTTCTGTTGTCATGGAAACTGGAATCAAATTTTTGTTAGGAATTCTCATTTTTCCAAAAATTTGAGCAGTTAAAGTAAGCATTTTCTCTGTTTGCTTTGTGATGAAACCCCTGACTACTTTGCAACTTTTTTTATGTTTTATGTTTTCATTAAATAATATTTTGATAAAATAGATATAACATTTATGGACTAATATCAGATGTTTTCACTGTGAAATGGTATAATTGTATGTAGTAGAAAAAGTATAGATTTAATCTTTTCTAGAAAGCTGTCAATTTATCATAGAAGGTTGGCATTTAATTTTTAAATCAGTCCAAAATTGTTGCTGTATGACCAACTATAACCAAATGGCAGTCAACTTGAAATTGAGCGAACATCAATTTTCACGGAAGGCAAAAAGGCTTCAGGATCTGTTTGGAGATGTGAAAACCAACTTCTGTATTAATGTGACACAGGATACTTTTTTCTTCAAAGTAACAGGCAAAGATACATGGTGGCTGAAATTTTTATGAGACACTATAAAAAATTGATAATTCATTTTCAATGGTGAAATCTCCAATTTCCAGCTTAATAATTAAATATTTTTAAGTCGAGAGTGCTGAAAATGCATAATTTGATCATCAAGAACATTAATTTACATAAAGAAACGTTACATAGCTTATTTTATTTTAAATAATACGTTTCTATGTTTAAGATAAAGACAAACAACGATAATAAAGATAAAACTTTAATCAATATAAAGAATACTTCTGAATGAAAAGGGTAATATTTGCGAAATCAATATATAAGAAAATGGTTTCTTGAACAAGTTCACAGTGTCATCTCTGAAACATTTAGATTTCTTATATATTATGTATCAAATATGTGCTGTTATAAAGTACGTATAAGTTATCCCCCACTTCCCAGTTGGAAACATACTGGTAGCCGTTTATGCTCACATATTACTCCTCTGACATAAATAGACAAGTGGAAAATTGCATAGATCGTGAACTCCATCAACAAATAGATCATTTTTACTATAAAATTGCAACAAAAAGTAAACATTAATTCTGAATTCATGTTTTAGTTCATTTTCACTTTTCATGAATAAACCATTAAACTGTCTGTTGTAAACTTACATTTAAATGAGAAAATGTGACCTCTAAGTGATTTTGGGGAAGGGCATAAAATCGATGATTTTTTTCATTTTTAATCGTCTACCTGCAAGACATTAAATGTTACATTACAATAACAAAGGTACGTCTCATTTGAAAGGCACCAGAACACCTTGTTATCTTACTTTTATAATCTACAAAGTATTTATTTTTGTCTGGCCCATATTTTTTTTTATAGTTTAAACGAATTTCAAAAAGATGCAAATTTGGGATTAAAACTTGACTTTCGTTACCATGGCAACTGATTGAAATGTCCCAGTCATATCATGTTTTTGTTTTAATAGTATTATAGGTAGTTCATATGTCAATTTTAAAGAAATTCTTAGACCATGCATTTCTTGACCCTAATGATAAAGTCTGGTCCTTACAGATAACTGGTATTAAAAATTCAAAAATTACACCAGTTTGCGTAAATGCAGTGTGATTAGAATTCTTAAGAGATATAGCTTGAAGCATGGAGGAGTCATTATGTAGTTTCCCGAGTACCTTAAGGATCGCCTCACTTATTCAAAGCTTAATAATCAAAAACCAATACCCGAGCCGCCCGTGCCACACATGGGTATATAAAGACCGTTTCTAGCTCCATTCAATTTGAGCACTAACCAACCATAAAGTCTGAAAAACCTCCAACAAAAAGGGAGGGAACATCCTCTAGACCAGGGAGGGAAAATGACTCCTCCATGCTTCAATATTTCTAAGAATTCTAATAACGCTGCATTTATGCAAACTGGTGTGATTTTTTAATTCTTAATCAATATATCTCCGCATTTCGGAGTCATAATGTAGATTTCAAAGCAGGTTTTGAAGACAAATTAGTATTTCTCATAATAAAAAACAGTATATATACTCAATATTTATTAACAAATCTCCAGTGATGTTCTTTTTTCTTTCACTGTCCAACCACTTAGTCCTTCAAAAGTATAACATTATCCTTAATACACGTATTAGTTCCACTTGTATCATTCAGGTAAAATTTTCGGAAAGTGTTTTCATTTGACCAAAATCCCAACTTCATGACCTGAAACATAGAAACACCTTTATTAAATAAACTAGAAGTTGCTGCTGATCTGAATGAATGAGCCTTAAAAGTCTCTGTATTTACACATGCCATATCCAAAACAGTTACAAGCCACCTGGCTAATGTTACCGATTTCACAGCTTTATGAGGCTTTTTAAATGAAATAAAAAGCTGATTAGACTCTCGTAAAACAGAAGTTTTTTTTAATATATAAATTCATGGTTTTCACAACACATAATTTTTCATTTTTTGCAAACACTGGAAAAAACACTGATCTATATTTCCCAGGTTTATCCGTTTTTGTTAATTGATTTAGATGAAAAGTAATTCCTTTATTATCCTGTGTCATACGAGATATATCCAAAAATTTTATGGTTTGTGATCTCTGAGCTGAGACTAAAGCCACTAAGGCAACTGCTCTCAAAGATAACAATTTTAATGATAAATTATCAAAAGGTCATAATATTTTAAAAAATACTAGCACTATATCAACATTCCAAGTAGTTGTATATTTAGGTAATGATGGCTTCAAATTTGATAATCCTTTAAAAAATCGAGATCCCATATTATGTCTTCCAATAGGAACATTATCAACAAATTTATGCATACTGGAAATAGGCGATCTGTATGTATTCAAAATACTATAAGATTTTCCTGATTTGAACTTAATAAATCCTGAACTGAAGAATTAATTCTTTTTAGGATTTGTCTTTGCAGAAACGCACAGCGACCAAGTACACTGATACTGCTTTTTAGTACCGTCTCTCCATGAGGCATTGATTATGTCTATACTATCATTAGAAAAACCTTTAGCCGATAAATCATTTCTTAAATCCACCAAGCGGTCAAATGAAGTTTTGTCCACAGAGGATGAGGACTGTTGTCCATTGACGAGTACACCAGATTTTTTTGTAAACTGGAGTTTCAAAGGTTGATGTTTTACTAACTTCATCTGAACAGGAAACCAGGCCTGTGTTTGCCAAAAGGATCTATCAATAAAATACCTACATGTATATTCTCTCTCTGTGTCTTTTCCAATATCCTGTCAATCGAAGAAAAGGGTGGAAATGCATAAGAATTATATTCTAATAAACTCCAATCAAATGAAAATGCATTATTAGCATATGCTTTTGAATCAGGACCCCAAGCCACATATTTCTCAAGTTTAGCATTATCAGATGATGCAAAGAGATCAATTTTTAGATCAAAATTTCAGCTAAAGCCAGAAACACATCAATATCTAACGACCATTTCGTATTATTCCTGGTATAACTCAATCTTGACAAATAATCTGCTTGGGTATTATGTCCGGCAATATGAAAAGCTGACAAAAAATGTCTTTATTAAAACACCAAAGCCAAATCTAACGAAAAAACGCGTACGCATAGATAGCTCATATGAACTATAGCCCAAAAGAGACAGGGCATTGATCAATTTCTCATTTGCTTTTTTTGAGATCGAAAACAGAACTATTAGACCTACTAGCAATTATGTAATCCAAAACATAAGTAACTGCACCAATGCCACCTAGTAGATATTTCTGTACATTTTGAATAGCCATATCATTGGATCTATGTAACCGGTTCAAATCGAACCATAACTCATTAAGGGGCGAGATCAAAAGTTCAATGTAGGATAAAAAACTTAATTCAAATAGTTGGGGGGGGGGGGGGGGGGGGGTTAAAAATCGCTGCAAGTTTTGATATCCGAAATCGATTTTTGGATTGAAAAATACGGATTCAAGTGATGTCTAAGTCAATATACAGAACAAATATACATTGTTGAGGAAAAAGAGGACCCATGATACAAAAAGTATACTCTCAAAGCATATGCCCATATTGGTCAATCAATTTTTCCCAAATGACGTTAAAGGGGGGGGGGGGTCAGTGAAAAAACTATGTGAATTAAGTTTTTTATCCTACATTGAACTTTTGATCTCGTCCCTAACCTTAGGCACAACTAAATTAGCACAATTTTCAACCAGTTTTACAATATTAGGTTTTTTAAAACAAGCCTGGTTTACCTTATTAGCAAGACTATCTATAATGGAGGGACCTTTCTTGTCCGTACCTCAATATTATAAATTTTCGAATTCTGTAAATTCAGGCCTGGGCGCCATCTATAATACTAAATTTACGAATTAGCCGAATAGGCGGCAAAACGCGTGGTTCAAAATAAACGATGTATGGTTCAGATTATAAAGGTTATTATCGGATTTGACAATCTGCATTTATAAATTTAAACTGCAGTTTTGTTTATGTGCAAATGGAATTTGTATCCACTTATCCGATATGAATTCTCCCAACATATCCCTAAGAAGGTTCTCGAATGGATATTTTTAACACGTTGATTTAAATAAACAAGTATGCACATATTTTAAATGTAATATTATTTTTGTTTGAAATTACGGAAGAAGAATAAAACAAATTAAAAAAATTCTCCTTCGAGTGGGATGTTTCCGCTTCATGTATTCAGGATTGTTTTTCTACAATAACGCAATTTCTCCTAACTGTAAAGGTTATGAACTTTGAAGATTATGAAGAAGTAAGGTAAAGTTCAGAGAAATTCCTAACTTAGTTGTTTTTTGGATTGCTCGGATGTTTACCTTGCACAAAGTGATAATACCAACCATTATCTATTTTTACATTATTTGTCATGTGACCTGTCTAAATATATATATCTCTACCATACAACTCCCTAGATAAAAATATTTTTAACAAATGGTCATCTTTAGCATTAATGACGAAATTTATCTCGGACATCTTTATAAACGTGGACAGCACACGCAGCCACACACTAAAAATGCTTTTATCGTCTGATTATTGGATATATTTGACGACAATGAAACAATTGGAACAATTATTTTCCAAAATTATGCTCTACCTTACTCACGGCATCTTTTGAAAAATTCATCTGTCTCTAAGGAAATGTTTACATCTACAATTTCATTTTCATATTTATTCTGAAGGAAAAAGGTAATGAATTATGAAATGTGTATTTAATGAAAGCTTTTCATCAAGTTCCAGTTCAGAATTAATTGTAACAATAAAAATATTGACAATTTATGTGGTTGTGTTTTCGTCATAGATTTTGACTTTGAGGGAACCTTAAGGTTCATTTTGGTAATTCTAAGTGGCACACAGTCTACTTCATCAGTGGATACATCTTCGGTAGTAACGAACAGCCATATGAAAATTGGGTCACGTTGACCTAAATTTCACGCTTCATTGACTTTGGTTAAAGTTTGCATTAACATCCATTGCTGGAATACTACAGTATATATAGACATGAAACTATCAGTTGATACCACCTACTTGACAGGAAAGTTTATAGGAAGCCTGCCACAACATCCATACTGAGTTCCTGTTCCATGAATGACATGGCCATAATAACTTTTTAAAGTCAATATGGCCACCAAAAAAAAATGCTTATTTTCCCGCGCTCGCGCGGGTTCAATGTCTAGTAAAGAACTATTTTTGCTGAGTAAAGAAAATTTTACTCAAATTCCCATTCTCAGCCAATCACATTCGAGTATCCCCATATTTAAGAAAATTCTCAGACTTAAGAATATTCTCAACTTTTATGGTGCCAGGCCCAGAATGATTTGAGGCCAAAGAAAAATCATCATCCTGAAAATCAGGGTCATAACAGTCATCACTCTGAGCGACACTCTCTTGATTAGTACATGCATAGTCCTCATCATAATCTAAATTATTAGTCATATTACACAAGCCATTGTTAACTTTTATGCTAAGATCTTGAAAATCATCCAGCTTACTATGCTTATTGGTAAAAATACTCTGATTTATATCAAAAGAATTGTCCTTAAAGGCAACATTAAAGGGACGTTTTAAACGTGCATTGTTTCAAACCTCTGATTCTTGCCAAAACAATTGTGTTTTTTCAACACCTTTATCCAATTTCCTCCTAATAATAGGATTATATTGAGGCATTTTACGTTCCTCGTGCACAAAAACCAGGTGTTTTTCAAACGACGCATATTCGTTAAAGGAGGCTCCAAGTTACCAGGAATAGGGTTTAAAATATAAACCTGGTCATTAAACTGAACCTTCTTACTTACCGGAACACTTTCTGTAACAACATTGTTTGTTATAAGTTGAGAAACCCAAAACTAGATGTACACAAAGTAGAAGTCGAAGTGGCGGAAGTAGAAGGAATAATGCCCCTTACATCATAAACAAGAATACAAGAATAATTATGTTCCTTGAGATTGTTAGTGCCAACAGCTGAATTTGACAAAATCCCACTAGACAGGGGAATAATATTTACCGTATTAATATTGGAAGTTTCAACCGAAACAATATTACCTGCAGAAATATCCACGTCGCTTATATCGCTTAAATGAACGTGATCATCAACCAAAATCTTGGTTTTTTCAATAAGAGGTTTTTTGCTTTTACCCATGTTCTTAACTTTATGAAGAAAAAATATATTCCAAATAAATAACACATACGACCAATCCAAGGCACTGCAAAAAATTGAATGTATTGGCTAGAGACGGTCTTTATATATCCATATGTGGCACGGGCTGCTAGAGTATTGGTTTTTTTTATTAGGCTTTGAATAAGTGAGGCGACCTAAAGGTATTCGAGAAACTATATAATGACTCCGAAATGCGGAGATATATTGATGAAGAATGTTTAATTTTACCAATTACGATGCACAAGATATGTATGTACATTTCATTGATGTACGTCAAAAGCCGAACCCATAACAACAAATGTGAAAAACAAAATTAAATCCCAATATAACCAACGTAAATGTAGCTATGCACGAGGGAGGTATACCTTATGAACCTATAGAAGCAATTTCATCTAAATAATTGCACTACCTGTCCTAACAAATGAGCAGGTTAATGTGTTTAATGTACGTGAGAATCTAATGTAACAATAGAACATAAGACAATATGCAAGAGAAGAAGAGTTTTTTCTTCCTTTTAATGTTCTTATTTTTGGAAGTCGCTTTACGATACAGTGTTTGTCGTCACGGATTTTTTAACATTAAAATTATTATGCACTGTGTACAAATATACATATAAAATTACTTATTCTTTATTTTACTAAGTCGATGGACACTGTAGCTACACCTGCAAATGGCAAGGCAGAGTATTCCATGCTATAACTGTTGGTACTATAAACAAAGTTTTGTTCAAAGATTCCTCTTTACTTTCGGCGACGTCTAAATACAATACAGATGTATATAAATGTACTATAAGATCAGAACCCTTTCTTCTTGTTAAGTAAGTTTTATTGTACATGTCTTGAAATAATGATTGTCAGGAGTAAGCACTCGTCTTCTTGAAATCACTTACAAATTTGACTCGCATCAATTATCTCATACACATACATCATCACACAAAAATGAAAATTTATGAATTTAATACTAACAGTAAGGTAAAACATAAAAACATGCAAGACATAATTTTCATTCATACTTTTACTTTTTCATAAATTCAACAACTGGAAAATATCATAAATTAACCAAACATATCTACAATAAACTCTGTAAAACAAAATTAATGGATTGTTCAATATTGTCAAGACTGTTTCACAATATGTTTAGGACAGAAAACTATATTTAAAGCCCACTTCTTCAAGGCCTTTAACCCGGCTGTGGTTGTTGGATATCAAATACAAATACATCGACAATGTACCCAGAAACTACATCCCTTTTTACTACATTGAACCAAATGACTTGAAAAATCGGCCTCGGAATTGTACTGGATGTTGTAAATTGCACACTGGTTTTTCCTATTTACAGGAACGTTCTCGTCGTTGTCATTCCTCTGATGATCTCAAAATGGTTCCTTCACTGGACTTGCTGTTGCGGTCTGAACCACTGGTGTTGATACCACTGGTGTCGACATTAGCGATTTATCTTGAGCTGTTTCAGCGCCACATGGTTCACTCATTTCGATTAGCTCTGGGTAGTCAGGTGATATGTATGCCTGTGAAATCAAAGGAATCGTTATTAGAACGGTAAACGAAACACGACAATCCTGCATGGAATAAAGACAAAGCCAAAAGAAGAAAGACAATGCGAGCCGGGACTCTAGAAATGAAATGTCATCGCATTTGTCGTATAAATTACGATTTGGTTTTCATTCTATCGTGAATGATCTTTCTATATTTATATTTACACTAGACTAATTGTATTGTCTTAACGAGTAATACTCCAACTGTCAACCAGAGAGAAACATACAGCCCAGGGTAACCCAAGGGACTACAATGAACGGCAGGGTACCTCACGCCCAGGATGTGAAGCATATTTGGTTGTGTCATGGTTAAATGTAGACATTTGTATATTTAGGTAATAAATGTAACCCTAAATTTCAAAAAGTGTTATATTTTAACAGTGAACCCCAGTTGCAATTGTGAGCATGAACATAATTAAAATCACCTGCGGTTTTCCACTGTGCCACCTGGCCACTATGATGGTTTTAGCATGTGTCCTAGTAGTAAGATGGAGTTACTCTGACTTCCTTTTCAGGATTCTGTGTATGTATGTGTCGGTCCTCGATTTCCCTTCTCTTGTTGTCTTGTTGTCAATTGTGTCATCATCGTTAAAATGCGTTTTGTTGTATGGTCTACTCCGTGTTGTCATACCTGAAGTAGATCATGAGATTTAAATAATAATTTATTGATCTTATCTATCATAACTAGAGTTACTGTGGTCTAGTGGGCCACAAATACCCCCGCGCCAACTGCTTTGTAATCCTGTCCACATAATCTGTCCTTAACGGACTATTGATATCCCCCGATCATGGATCTGTTGAGCCCTCTGCACTTTAGAAAGTAAAAGCTGTAAGAGGAGTAGATGAAACACCCTGCAAAGTTTCAGACCATTGAATTTGATCTAAAGCTGTAAGAGTTGATTACACAAAGTGGGTACACTTCATATAGAATATTGTTGGAAAATGAGCAAGTTCAAAATGCAAAAATGATAATAGAAAATCTTAATGACTTGCTGCAGGTATGTAGATCATTTAATCAACATGATAATTCATTTTGAGCTATGATTGTGCACATGATTCCAAATATTTGTGAGACTTCACCAGTAAAACATGCCGAGTCAAAATCTATGGGCGTTTGCAAAGTCGAAAGTTCTACCATCAGTCGAAGTGCCGTGAGGATAAGTCAAAAGTTCTTTAAGTGGGGGGGGGGGGGGGGGGGTGGGGGGGGGGGGGGTGGGGGGAGACATTTGCTGGAAAAAAAACTAAAGTCCAAACTTGAAAAAAATTTGGGCATACTGGCCCATAGAAAATATGCTTTTTTACCCCCCTTCCCATCACCCAGGCCATAATAGAGGGAATTAAGAGAGAGAGTGAAAGACAAGCTGGCACAATTTTCATTTATCCCAATGAAATCTTACTGGTCTTTGAGAGAAAGTGTTTTTATGTTGATAGTTGATAAAATGATCTACATACCTGCAGCAAGTCACTAATCTGGAAACATTTCCTTAATGCAACTTGTAAGGAGCGGAGCTGTACTAAATGGGAATTCATTTTGAGCTATGACTGTGCACATCATCAGCCGCCCTCGTTTTGTCCTCTTCCGATTTTCGGCACTTTTCCAAATACTTGTGAGACTTCACCAGTAAAATTTACCTCTGTGAGCACATGGAAATATTTGTGAGACTTCACCGACTGACAAATATGCGTAGTACATAATATAAAGGTTTCGCCTTTTGATGAAGATTGAAGGAATTTCCAAAGATCAGTGTATTCACGTTTGGCTGGCATGTTTTTTACTGGCTTCATCATGCCGCCTTTAAATGATGCCGAGTCAAAATCTTATGGGCGTTTGCAAAGACGAAAGTTCTACCATCAGTCAAAGCGCCATGAGGATAAGTCAACGTTCACTCGAGCGTCCTTTAACTTTATGCCTGAGCATATCGACATGTCGCGAAAGGTCCCGAGCGAATTTTGCGTTTTTCTTTTTTTACCGTTTTACTTAGGTGACGTAGAAAAACGTTTTAAGAGGGCCGAATAAGCTGTAACGGGAATTGATCACACAAAGCATGTACACGTAGTTCGGACAGACGGACGGACGGACAGACAGACAGATAGACTGAAACCTATATACCCCCTTAACTTCGTTTTCGGGAGTATAACTAGGAAAGATGCCAAACTAAGAAAAAACATAAGCCTGGTATTCATTATCATTGTATTATTTTAATTTTTGAGTAGAAAAAAAGTAATAATTAAGGAATGGGCTGGATGATATTATTTTAATGTATATAAAGGGGAGTCGCAAATTCTTGTATTACTTGTCTCTTATAGCTTCCTGAGACAGAAAATCAAAATATTGCGTCCTTATTTTTATCTGGCGTTTCAATCCCTCTAAAGAGAATTGTTGATGTACCATCCCCTTAAGCGGTTCTCCTAATGTAGGCGGCGTTATGGTGTACGAGAGGTAATCGAAATAGCCTTTTTCAAAAATGAAATGGGATCTTTAATAATGAAATGCTAAATATTATATTGGGTGCAAAGGTCCCACTTTATTTCTATCATTCATAACTTTTTAATGCCCAAATGGATTTTGAAATGCTTAGGTATATTTTTGATTTATACTTAATCTGTGTGAAAATGGCAACTCACTTTGTTTTTGATAAAGGCAAATGTGTTATTGGAAGTTCGAAAAGGGTGCGACCTGGACATCGTTAGATTTGCCGATTTCACATTGCTGAAATTACCGATCTCGTTAAAATTACCGATATTGGTAAAACTACCAATTTGTATTTTCACCACTATTCGCATTCACAACTCTTTCATCTTTTAATACTTTTATTTGTTTTTTCATTACCAGTATGATTTCCTCTTTCAGTATCTGCATTTTCATAGATCTTCCAGTAATTGTCTGTTCATAACTTTTCGATACATGTATTCGTATCTTTACCAGCTATTCCACTTTTTTTTTTATCTTATTAGCTAATATGATAATTGGTTTGTAATCCTCTGACTTATCACATTGAAACTTTATCTACCTCTCACTTTTTATACAAAATAGCTACATGTAGTCCCAGTGTTATACCAGAAATCTATGATTACAAAATTCGCCTCGTTCTCCCAATATGATTGTAAATCATTTGGTATCGGCGAACTGAACTCATACGTAAAACGTATCCTAAGACAATGAAGCGCGATAAATCGGCCAGAGTGACCTAATTTTGGTGGGAAGTTATGTTACTCCCGAGATGTACCCTGAAACCAAGTCATATGATGACAAGTCCCTTGGTATCGGAGAACTGAACTCGGACGTTAAACGTAACCTAAGTCAATGAAGCGCGATAAGTAAGTCAGATTGACATAATTTTTGTGGGAGGCTATGTTACTCCTCGAGATGCACCCTGAAACCAAGTAATATGATTGTAGGTCCTTTGGTATTGGAGAACTGAACTCGGACGTAAAAATTAGCCTACGTCAATGAAGTTAAGTCAATGAAGCGCGATAAGTAGGTCAGAGTGACCTAATTTTAGTGGGAAGCTGTGTTACTCCCCGAGATGCATCTTCACACCAAGTAATAATATTGTAGGTCCCTTGATATTGAGAGAACTGAACTCGGACGTAAAGCATAACCCAAGTCAATGAAGCGCGACAAGTGGGTCAGAGGTTTTGGGAGGTTGTGTTACTCCCCAAGATGCATCCTCACACCAAGTAATATGATTGTACGTCACTTTGTATGTTACAACTGATTGTTACATAAAAAGCCAGTCAACCGTGTAATATAGGTCATGTGACCTTCATCTTATGTCACATGGTCAGTCTCTTCAACATGCACCTGCACACAAAATATATGACCCTAAGTCAACTAGTAAGTGAGAACAGGCCGTGGACGCACACACACACGAGGACGTGAACGCCGTGGGTACTTCGTTTAGGCGAACTAAACATTAAAATGCGAAAGGTTATTACTCACATACAGCAAACTTGTGTCTAAATTTCGTCCACTGATACAGTATAGAAGAGCCCGAAACGGAAGGAAAAACTATATAACATAAACATTGTAATAACCATACTATGAATATCAGTGCAGAGTACCAGTAGTAATTCCCGAGAACAGCGAGTTCTGTTGCCTGTGATTATTGATATAAATGGAATAATTTCTATTTATCTGTATACCTTTGAGTTAATATAAAGATATAAATGGTTTATACCAACCAAATCTTGACTACAGTTATCTCCAAACAGACCGCAACCATACAAAGTTTAATCATGTACTTATAAAATTTACAACCCGTCACTTGAGACCAAATCTATTAACAGAAATGTTAGCTTCGTTGGAACAAAGAAATTCACATGGGTACTTGCCTATAACCGGTCAAGTAAATCGTCGAATGGCTCAGAATCAAGTGACATGCTCATCTTCAGGACATCTTGACGCCCCAGAACCACCAAATTCACTGCCCCACCCCCCCACATGACAAGGAATAATGTACGGCTATATTGTAATTGTTTGGTCACAAGTCTGCATAAATGGTTTTTACAATAAAATATTACACTATTTATTCCACTGCATTCACATGTACACTTTTATGAATAGCAACGAATATTTTGAGAACAACTGTGAATATAACTTGTGGTGTTTACAACAAAGTCTGTCATCATGTTGCATTTCACATCCTGTACATGGTACATCACCGTAAGCTATCAACGGACAGTCCTTGGGACGATTACAACCAATAGCTGAAACATAATTTATCGTGCCCAACATGAAATTATAAATTACAAACAATTCACATTATTAAGCTCTATGCAAGTTGAATAAATTATCATTTAAAATGTAAATTCGCTATTTAAACTTAATTATGCAGTGCAAGGTATCCAAAATGACCTCAAAATAGTTCTTAGTGAAGAGGAAGAAGATCAATAGTTAACACACGTTGAAGGTCTCACTGAAGAGGAATAGCAGCAAAGAAAGTGAGAAAGTGTTGTTTTGTTCAAACTTTTGTTACGTGCACAATATGAGAATTTCGTGTCAAAAATAGATCCACAATGGCACTTCATTCTCGTTATAAAAGAAAGTATATTTCTTAGTGGTTTTGTCAATTTGATATATCTGTTTTTTTTTAATTTTCTATCTACTAGAAAGAAAATAAGTGTCAAAGGGTTTATATTCATATAATTTAATTTCTCAATCCATGTAGAATTGAAAAATGTCTTCCTAGTTCTGCGCCTACACCGAAAGGTGAATATGACTCGGCGTTGACCTTGCGTGGAGGTGCCGATTTCTAGGTAAATTGAAAAAGTGTTCTACTTACCACTATATCTTACTGAAAAAACACAACATATACATTTAGATTATATTTAGATAAATACAATAATTGTGTTTAAATGGGATTATTATTTCATCGTTTCCCCATTCTAAGCTATGTCTCCTCTAAAATAGTGTTTCTACGTTAGTGAGCTACCTGGACCTCTTCATTCCTATTTAGGGAATTTGTTTGTTTTATTCTTTTAGATACTCGTGCTGTGGGAAAGCTGCAGACATTTTCAACGTTGTTGAAATATATGCTGTTATACCGATATGACGTATTTATTCTTGAGATACATATATTTCTAAACCTGACACAACATATCTTATTATGTGCTATATCCATACATTCTTTACTGTCATGTTTTCTTGACACACTTTGTGAGATTTCCGGACAAGTTATGACAGTGTTAATAAGATTTCGTTTCCTGTTTTATTTCAGGTTCTTTATTAATTGACTATTCAACTATGGTTCTCTACGGAAGCCCATTTAGGACCTCCCAAAAATATAATTTGAATTCGATATCACGAATTCAAATCGATATCACGAATTGTAGAATTCGTTATCACGGGTAGAATTCGTTATCACGGATTAAATTCGTGATCACGAATTTCTGGAATTAGTTATAACAGTTTTTGTAATTCATAATAACGGATTAAACTCGTTATCACAATTTTTTGTAATTAGTGATAACAGATTAAAAACGTGATTACGAATTGTATAATTCGTTATCACAGATTAAATTCGTTATCACGAATTTGTGTAATTTGTTATCGCAGTTTTTCTTTGTAATTCGTGATTACGGATTAAATTCGTTATCACAGATTTTTATAATTCGTGATAACGGATTAAAATCGTTATAACAAATTGTATAATTCGTGATAATGAATTCCATTAATTCGTTGTCACGAATGTAATCCGTTATCGCGAATTAAACAAATCTGTTATAACGAATTCAATCTGTAATAACGAATTTAATCCGTTATCACAAATTACAAAAAAACCGTGATAACTATTTCTACAAATTTGTTATAACGAGTTTAATCCGTCATAACAATTCGTTATCACGATTTATACAATTCGTTATAACGATTTTAATCCGTTATCACGAATTACACAAAATTGTGATAACGAATTTATGGAATTCATTATCACGAATTATACAATTTGTTATAACGATTTTAATCCGTTATCACGAATTATAAAAATCTGTGATAACGATTTAAATTTGTGATTTCGAATTCAAATTTATATTTTTGGTATGTCCTAAATGGGCTTCCGTAGTTCTCAACCAACAGCTGTAACTGTATTGACATTTAGCGAATAACTCTGCTAACACCTCTGCTAGAACAGTCTTAAGCTTGCAATGGATGAGAAAATTTTCTCCATGTGGAATGTCTTACGGACCTTTTTAAGATGAAGAACAGCAATAACAGCGCTATTCCTTTGCTTATATTTTTGCCCCATATAAACACTGATTTTGTCTCAAAAATTAATCCACCACATTCCTACTTTGTACTTTAATTATTCTTGTCCAGAATAAAGGTGAAACAATCAATACAGCAATTCATGCTTCAAGTACTTTCTGTCGTCAACTTCAATTGCACCAATTTGCACCATTTATCCACCAAAACTGGTGATTCTACTACATTTTGTACATGTACATGTTTGAATAATAAAAAATAAAATTTATAACAAAATACCGCCTTTTCGTTGACTGACAACTCATCAGCAGTGCCCGAGATCTAAATGTTGTAAATTCGGTTAAAGATGTAATGATGAATTAATAAACACAACCATCAAAAACCAAAACAATTAAAACAAACAGGTATCCAAATTCAGCTAAAGGTTACCTCTGCTTCAAAAGGAAGAGCCCTAGAAATTTCTAGTAATTTTTGTCACATTTTAAACAGAAAATTGAAAGGTATTTAAGTACTGAATCATGCCAGGACAAAAATGCTTCACAAATAATACTTACATTTGGACACCTCTCTCGCTAAAGAAAAATAGATAAAAGATATTAACTTTTGAAAAAGCTTGTCTGACTTATTTGTCAACAACACATTCACCACGTGTTCGAAACCGGGGTAATACTTAAAAACTAGGGACTTCGTCCGAGAAAGAGAAAAGATGATGGACAACAAGATCTCGTCACTTAATTATCTAATTCAAAGTCACGACCGGTTACAATAGCTTGGCATGAACTGCAGGATCCATATTCCGTCCTTCTGAATAGGTTAGTCTGAATTTCCAACTTTCCAGAAATTAATGAATTTATCAATAAAACAATTTGATCCAAACTAAAATACTGACGATCTCACTATATCGGGCAGATCTGTTCCAGAATTACCAGGATACATATCTCAGTACCAGCGCAATGGCTCGCACTTTCATAGACCAGGATTTTCGCTTAAAAACTGTAAATTCTAGATATCTCCTTGGAGTCAGAAATTAATCTACCATAATTCATAAATATTCATTCCTGTATTCTTGAATTCAAAGACATGAAGAAAAACTGTAAACCGTATTTCAGTAATAACACTGAGTCACAGGAACTGTTCTTTGTTGTTTAACTGTGGTGTTTTTTTTCCTGACATGAACATCATTTACATATGCGTATAAACTATAATATACAGTACTGTACATCTATATTTTTTATTTTTGATGCAATGTTACAGCCCATTTTGAAAAAAATACGCACTTTGAAAAATTTTCAAAGTGCGTAATTTTTTCATAGTGGGTTGTAAGAGTGTACCCATAAAATCGGTGTAAGTGAATTTTTCTTGTATATTTGAATACATTTTACGCATGTCATTTATATATGTCATTAGTTTTATAATGTTGACTTTTTCTGTTATTCGCTTTATTAAGAAGGTACATTAGTGTATATAGCACAATTTAAAGTTGTGTAACATAAAATAATTATATCTCACTTACGATCAACGTTAGCATCCGCGGCTGAAAGAAATACAATTAAAGTAAACTAAAGTATGTCGTAAAAACAAAAACTGTTTAACTTAACATTATTTCGTCATTCCGGAAGTGATGTAATATTCAGGATGTGGTATGTCTTTAGGTTGCAACAAAAGGTATCTTAAATTATTATTATTTTCAAAATTCATAACTGATTGACGCCATTTTCGGTATTAGGATGTGATGTAAATCTGAAAGCCTTCTTTCATAGCAGTCAAATGTTGCTATCATACGGATCAAAAATGTTTTGAAGAACAATTGTATAATTCAACAATATATTTCTGTTTAAATCTACTCCTGTTTTGTTTAAATCTAGTAAAAATAATCAACCGTTGCTGAATGCTGAAATGCAAAGGATATCAAAAGGATCTTCTAGCTGATTAAATGGATCTTCTGTTTAAGTACGTAAATTCGGTGTATAAGTTGAATTTGTTCGATGTGTCACACGTATCTTTCTCATTTACATATTTGAGAAACAGAAAGTAATAATTAATTCAGACAGAAAAAAATGTTAAATATGGGTTTATTCCAATCTTTTATATATGCAGATGGTTTTATTGATAGAAAATGTTTTATTGACAGAAAATAAATATATATAGTTTTAATAAATGATAAGTGAGAATTCTACGGCAGAATCGGCAATAAGTACTGTTGCTGTTTTTCATAAAACACCCAACTACAAGTGATTGTAGTTTGAAGCATTTGATTTCCAAGCCCAGTTGCTAGTATTTCGATACTTGCGTGAACTACAGGTTTGTTTTACGAATGTAAGGAATATTTTCATGGGATAGAAGAAGTATCTCTATACTATGTATAATGTAAGGCTTCTGTTTTGGAATCAAAAAAAATATTTATGAATATTACTCTAATATGTTCACATAAATCATACATCATTTTAAAGTGTAATTTACATACCAATATAAAGATGCGGCTTGGAATTAAATCCGTAACACGCATCACAGAGGGATTGCTCTGAAATATTCCTAAAACAAATATATCACATCATTTTATAACATTTGTTCAAAGATAAACATAATTACACATTGTATGAACCGTTCCCATGTTAAGACATTTGTAAAATATTCAACAGAGAGAGGAAAATACAGAGGAGTTATAAAAGCATTCATGCATACCACCTTCACAATCGTGACAATTATGTACACTTCATGCAGTATACGACGCTTATATAGAGAGGTGATCTTCAAAAGTCGGATGAAACAAACGCAAGGATTTTTTTCTGTGAAACAATGCACTGAACAATGTCGATATTATAACTACAGTCTTCCCCGTTTACAAACGGGAAGACCTTACTGTATTTCTTATAATTATTAAGGGCTTTCCTTTCCAAAGGAACATACCTTACTGTGTATATTCTAATTATTTTTTAAAATCTTTTTCTTCTTAGAATTTTCCAAAAAGCTACTACGATTTGTTTCGCAACATTTTTAGTACCAAGGGTCGGTCAGACATTAACCATCTAATGTATACCCTCATTCGAAACAAATATAAACATTGTACGTCACAATTTAAAAAAATAATCACAACAAGCTGACCTGCGCAAACACTCTCCAGGGGAAACTTACTAACGACGTCAAATACGACAAACCAATCGCTTGGGAAGAGCAGTACGTAATGTTCCAAATGAAGGAAATTCCCATTCAAAATATAAATGAAATCAAGTTTTACTATTTCTTTCAATGATTTATTTCAATTAAGTAAGAAGTTCAGTATACAATTCAATCAATCAAATGATCAATATTTACAAATCGTGATATACAAATCAAAACGAATTATATATCCAGTGATACAGTTTCCGTAGGAAGTAAAATAATATTCCTCAACCAAACATAAACACGGAAAGCACACTTCGCTCCTGCACGTACGTCAACGCAAAAGGCGAGAAATTGATACTTAAATATGTAAATGTCTGTAACAAGCGTCCATCGCTAAATACAAAATGAATTACGTCTGAAAACACATGAAAACATCTTTCGCTTGTTCAAGACAAAATCAGAAACACAAATTCAATTTCCTATTTTTTGGTGGTACATTTTGACACAGCTTTATTGGGGGAAGTACGTGTGAGTAATTTTTTTTTGACAGCAGATAGGAGTTTTAGTTATATTTTTCTACCCCGATACAACCCAGAACTGAATATTGCTGAAAATTGTTTTCTGAAGGTGAAAACTGTATTTAAGCAGGAGCGATTTCTTAACATTGCAAGGACAAACCTGAAAATTGCCATTGGACAAGCCTTGCAAGAAATACCAATTCAAGACTTGAAAGAACCTGTATTGCAACAGGGTGTTTAAATGTGCAGTAAATATTATGAGTGGGGCATCGGTCAGAAACCTATGTCGTATTACATGTCATGTAAAGGTACAAATGTGTTTACTCTGCTTAAAATATTGTGTGTTATTATCTCTTTGAGCCCCTGAGTTCACTCCTGGTTTTTATAGAAGTTCGAGTTGTTCATTTTGTTGTGCTTGTGGTTGTTCATTGGTCTTCCCGGGTTTGTCCATCTAATGGATTGTGTTTTTTCTTTTTTTGGTTTACTCCTTTGGTATATTTATCCTATTTACAATTACATCTTGATAAAGCATTTAATATCGATCATTTTGTTTGTTTACTATCGTACACGTTTCATTGTTTACTATTTCTAAATTCATGCATTGAACTGGGAAGAGTGCGTGTTAAACATGATTTGATTGGATGTTCGTACTGTTCAGCGTGACGTGGTCAATTGTTGTCTCTCCAGTGGTTGGTTGTTTCGATGTTTGTTTGAAGTGGGAATTTCCAAGGTCATTTTTGCGGAGGTCAGTTTACTCGTCCATACATTGTCCATACTGAATTTTGACGTCTTGTATAACCTTTTGCAATACCTTCGGTTCTCTTTGTGTAACTTTGCTACCTTTGGTCGGAAAGGATCTGACGACATTTACTAGGAGTTATTCCCCTATAAATGACTTTCTTTTTTTATCTTTCATATAAATAATAAGTTAGGATTGAGGTATCAACATGAAACTCCATAGGTAGGGTCCATGACTCCAACCAAGTAAAATGGGGTCAAGGTCAAAGGTCATCTCTGAAACTGTAAAAGATAGCAGATAAAATGTTAAGGACGTTGAGGCCTAGTTTTTTTCCATCTAGGTGAAAATCGTATGACGTCATTTTATAATAATATAATTGCCCCAAGAATGTTTTAAATTTTGGTTTTCGTTTATTTCTTAACAATGGTACATAGTAAAGGCACGTGGACGTGAATCGATCTATCGCTGTTGTGAAGTCCAATCAGAATTATTTAGTCATACCTTTTGACCAGGCAGGCGTAACGTTATTTAACTTCGTCGAACTATGCTCAAAGACACATTTTTAAAATTCCGCGTCTTTTCCTTCAGGAAAGACGTGAATTTTAAAAACTCATTGAAGATTTTTGTAAGAAATCGCTCCTGCTTTGAACTCGTGTTAGAACCGATTATTCATTTTTCCTTTCATTATCTATCTCCAATGCAACTATTGAAACTGTTCATCTAATGAAAACATCTGAAAACCTGAATCTTTAAACTTAACTTAATAACGTTTGTTGACGATTTCAATACGCATAAGTAAGATTACTCATAACATGACTATTAAATAAAACTGTTGGTTATATAGGTAATTTAAAAAAAAATTGACGTTTAGTCTTCTTCCGCAAATACTAATCTAAAACAAGTGGGCCAAATAATAATCTTAAACAATTGGGGATGTTTTGGTATTTTATCAAAATGGAAAGGAAAGAGCTTCTGATTTGTTCATAGCTGAAATGATTTTTTTTAATTATCGTATTCTTTTCTGCAAAGATGTCAAACTCTGAAATATTTTTTGTTTTGCGACATATTGAAATGACAATGTATATGATGGTTCGGAATGATAAACTTGGCTCATGATTGACCCTGCGAAGCCGAACTCTTTCTTTCTAGTTATCTGTTAGAGTAAACCTTGTTATCGCTATTAAACAGAAACCATAAGAGGAAAAGGAAAACCGAAAGGTGGAAAATGTTTCCTATCACAAGACACAACTTTGTACTTATTCAAGTGAAACTTTTTATTGGATCTTATCACATCTGACGAAACACGTTAATGGTCATACGTCGTGAACCATTTGTCATAGAGACTTGGGACTTACATCAATAGTAATCAGATGTCATAGTGTTCAAAACGACCCCTATGTCAAAGGTCCAACTAGCACTGGAAAAGCTATAATATAGGTACCTGAACTTAATGACTCCTTATAAGAGCTAGTGTCTTTGACACTTGTTTATCTTATACTATATCTCGAAAACCGTACTAGATATGGAGAAAATGTCAGACAAAAAAATATTCAGTTTCAAAAGATCAACATTTTGATACCAAAAGTCATAGGTCAGGGATCAAGGTCATTGAAAAAGCCCTTAGCCACCGATGAAAAAGTATCTAGCGTATGTATGTTCAGGACCCTATGTCAGTGCTGTACAGGTCAAAATGGAAGGTCAACATGGTCAAGGGCATTAGGATTTACGCATGTATTTTTTATGAATTTTTTCAACCGGCAATATGGCGATTAATCTAGATTAATTAATAGATAAAAAGTCCTTCTGTAATAGAGGCTTAATTAACGCGATCCACGTCCTGATAATACCAATAATAATAAAATTGCAATGATTTCAGAATTTACAGTTTCTTCTACTTACTTCGTGGTGTATTGTATACAAATGAGATATCACTATTGGTATCGAAGAAAGTATCTTTAACACAAATATACTCCTTAGTATTTAGAATTCTGTAAAAAGAAAATGAGATAAAACCGGTTGAGTTAATCGGATGAACGAATAGATCGGTGTTTGTTGAATTACTATAAATATGTTAAATTTGCAAAAATTAAAACGAGTATCACTCGCGCATAGTTCTGTCTATAGATGGTTTTACGATAACCCCGTTTGGTCATTCTGGCATTTTTCTTCACCCTTTTGGATTAGTGTGTAGGTTTTCAACTTGTTGGCCCAGAGCACAACTGATGAGACATACATTGACTAAATGTGCACAACTTGTACGTCAAAATTTGTGTCAAAGAACTTATTATTATCGGTTACAAAATACTACATTTTCTACACTAAGGAGTTAATTCCTCTCGCACTGTTTTATCCTAGGTTGGTTGTGTGTTGTATCTTGTCAATTTACCTATTTGAGTAAATTTTTACCAATGAGACATGCTTTGTCAACGCACGTCATATAATGCATCAAAGTTAGTACTATGAAAATGATTCTGCACTCTATTTAATGGAACCATGTCTCATTGGTGTAAAGACCTGAAGACCTGTAAATGACATCTGTGATACTAACTTTGTTAATCATGATGGCAGAATTTTCTAGTGATGTCCCCAGTGGGGAAATTTTTAATGTGTGTGTATGTGATTGTTTTTGATTGTGATAATTGATGCGAGTCAAATTTGTAAGTCGTTTCAAGAAGACGCGTGCTCTTTCCTGACAATCATTATTTCAAGACATGTAAAATAAAACTTACTTAACAAGAAGAAAGGGTCCTGATCGTGCAATACATTTATATACATCTGTGTTGTATTTAGACGTCACCGAATATACAGAGGAATCTTTGAACAAAAATTTGTTTAGAGTACCATCAGTTATAGCATGGAATATTCTGCCTTGCCATTTGCAGGTGTAGCTACAGTGTCCATCGACTAAGTAAAGTAAAGAATCATTAATTTTGAGATATATACAGTGCATAATACTTTTACTGTTAAAGAAATCCGTGACGATAAACACTGTATGTTAAAGCGACTTCCAAAAAGAAGAACATTCAAAAGAACAAAAAACTGTTCTTCTCTTGCATATTGTCTTATGTTCTATTGCTACAAGGGTTAGATTCTCACGTACATTAAACACATTAAGCAACCCATTTGTCAGAATAGGTAGTGCAATTATTTAGATATAACTAGCGTGAAATCGGTTCTATAGATTCATAAGGAATATCTCCATCGTGCATAACTACAACATGTATGTTGGTTATGGTGGGATATAAATTTGTTTTTCAACGTTTTTGTTATGGGTTCGGCTTTTGTCGTACATCAATGAAATGTACATAAATATCTTGTGCATCATAATTGGTAAAATTGATAAAATTAAACATTTTTAATACCAGTTATCTGCAAGGACCAGACTTTATCATTAGGGTAAAGAAATGCATGGTCTAAGAATTTCTTTTAAATGGACATATGAACTATCTATGACACTATTTAAACAAAAAACAAAAACAAAAAAAAAATGATATACTGGGAAATCTTAATCAGTTGCCATGGTAACGAAAATCACTTTTTAATCCCAAATTTGTATTTCCTGCAAATTTTGCAATTAGAAAATGTGTTTTTTTTTTTTTATTAAATCTATATGTGGTCAAACTATTAACTACTTTTGACTTTTATATGTTTAGTTTATGTTACATGTTAATGAAATAGATCAATAATTTATACACTATCATCAGAACTAAACTAAGATTTGCATTAAAATATCCAAAATTGATATTTTTCTTATGTTTCCTACATCAGCTTTACATTCAAATTTGAAGCTATAGGTATTTCTTTAGCATAGTGAAACACACAATCATATACATATATTTCAAAAATAACCAATACAAATATGAATCCTTTTTCTAGAATGATAGTGGGGTAATTGAAATACCTCGAATTTGTTATTTAGATTTCTTCTAATTTTAGTATATTTCGTTCCCTTCTAGTGTCCGTCAATTTAAATTTATGCAAGCTAAATCTTTTGTCAAACAAACTTACTGAAAACAAAAGACAAATA
Source organism: Mytilisepta virgata (assembly GCA_028015205.1). Lineage (NCBI taxonomy): Eukaryota > Metazoa > Mollusca > Bivalvia > Mytilida > Mytilidae > Mytilisepta > Mytilisepta virgata. The sequence goes on from CM051521.1 coordinate 82,847,656, forward strand.
TACCTAACGAGCAATGAAACAAAACGTAATCCATTGGACAGACAAACCCGGGAAGATAAAAGAAAAACCACAAGCACAACAAATAAACACAGAAAACTATTAAAAAAAAACAATGAACAACACGAACTCCTATCAAAAACCAGGAGTGAACCCAGGTGCTCCGGAAGGGTAAGCAGTTCCTGCTTCGTATACGACACCCGTCGTAAAGTTCAACAAAGTCAATCCGGTGGAAGTCACAAATCGGTGGAGGCACATGATATGTTACGACATTGGGAATAGGTCCAACATCATCTTAGATATTGAAACACTGTAATGGTCAGTAAATTCGTGATGACGACCGTAAAATATCCCTAATAAAACCCTGGTTAAGAAGCTTTTGTGACAGCAGTAATCCTCTTTGTCGAAAGTCCGGGTAACTCACGCATGCCCTTGAAAATTGGATAAGCTGAGAAAAGTAGACGCCATATGCAGGCGATGCTGGTATATTGCTACTCAAGAAGGGAAAATTAACAATAGGAAAGTTGAAGTCATCACGTTTGTCATAACGTTTTTTCCCCCTCATTGTCTATATCAAGAAACAAATCCAAATCTGAAGCGGAATTTGGTGTATCTGTAGTATACTTAATTTCAAGTTCAATGGGGTAGACTAGATGTAGAAAGTCCGCTTCATTTTAGTACAGAAACAGATCGGCGAGGAGAGAAGCTGAGTTGGTTCCCATTGGAATGCCGATTGTGGTCGGTGTATAAGTTGGGTTACCCTCAGTGTCATCTATTCCAAACTCGTTTCTAAGACACTCAAAATAATAGTTCTTGCAGACAAAAACGATGTTATTGGGGGCTTTGTCAGCTGGGACAACTACATATTTGTCATGGAGGCGAGTCAAGTTTTCAACCACCTTAGGGTCTTCAAAGATGGATTTAGCTTTAGCGCTCATAGACTCTTGGAGGTTTTTAATTCGAATTTGCAACATTGACCTAAAAGCCTTCACCCACTCCGAAAGTATGTCAGCAGATTCCTGTTCCTTTGAAATCCATTCTCTGCCATAATCCTCAACAGAACCCATTAGTAATTTGAAATTATATTTCCAATTAATTGGCTGAGGTTCTCGGTATTTGGGACCTTTAGATAGCATATTTTTTTAGCTTTTCATTATCAACTAGATTGATATCCCCAGTGATAACATGACCCACAAGACTATAATTGAATGAAACTACAAAATCAATCAAATTGTGTTTCTTTTTGTAATTCGTTTAAACTATTTCAAAATGGGCCATTTTAGCCAGACAAAAACAAATACTTGTTGATTATACAATTAAGATAACAATATGGTGTAAAAAGTGTTCTGGTGACCTGTTTTTTAATTATAATATGATATTTAATGTTCAGCTGGTGGAAGATTTTTGCCCTTTCCCAGAATCACTTGGAGGTCACATTTTTCCATTTAAATGTACGTTTACAACAGACAGTTTAATGATTTATTCCTGGAAAGCGACAATGAACTAAAACATGAATTCAAAATTAATGTTTACTTTTTGTTGCAATTTTAAAGTAAAAATGATCTATTTGGTGATGAAGTTCACGATCTATGCAACATTTATGTCAGAGGAGTAATATTTGAGAATTATCTGCTACCAGTATGTTTCCAATTGTGAAGTGGGAGATAATTTATACGTACCTTATATAACAGCACCTATTTGATTTGTCTTCCCAGGTTTGTCTGTCCAATGGATTACGTTTTTTCTTTCATTCCTCCGTAGGTATATTTGTCCTTTTTATACAAGAAGTCTACATGTTTCAGAAATGATTTTTTGAAATGACGTTGTGAACTTGTTCAAGAAACCATTTTCGTATGTACTTATTTAGGAAAAATTACCCTTTTAATTAAAGAGTATTCTTTTTATTGATTACATTTTATCTTTATTATCGTTGTTTGTCTTTATCTTAAACATAGAAATGTATTGTTTAAAATAAAATAAAGCTTTGTAACGTTCCTTTATGTAAATTAATATTCTTGATGTATGCATTTTCAGCACTCTCGATTTAAAAATGTTTAATTGAAATTGACGTTTCCACTTTTTTAAATGAATTATCAATTTTTTATGGTGTCTCATAAAAATTTAAGTGACCATGTATCTTACAGATTTTGCCTGTTACATTGAAGAAAAAATTTACATGTATCAAATTAATACAGAAGTTGGTTTCACATCTCCAAACAGACCCAGAGGGCCTTTCTGCCTTCCGTAAAAATTGATGTTCTCTCAATTTTAAGTTGACTGCCATTTGGTTATAGTTTGTCATACAGTAACAATGTTAGGCATATGGCGTCTACGTTTCTCAGCTTATCCGATTTTCAAGGGCATACTGCTGTCACAAAAGCTTCTTAACCATTGATTGACCATTACAGTGTTCCAATATCTATGATGATGTTGGACCTGTTCCCACTGTCGTAACCTTTCATGTGCCTCCTACGATTTGTGACTTCCACCGGATTGACTTTGTTGAACTTCACGACGGGTGCCGTATACGGAGCAGGAACTGCTTACCCTTCCGGAGCACCTGGGTTCACTCCTGGTTTTTATAGGAGTTCGTGTTGTTCATTGTTTTTAGTTTTCTGTGTTTATTTGTTGTGCTTGTGGTTGTTCGTTTGTCTTCCCGGGTTTGTCTGTCCAATGGATTACGTTTTTTTGATTGCTCCTTAGGTATATTTGTCCTTTTTAAAAGATTAAATGTCAGTCTTCTGTGATAAATTGACAGTTTTCTTGAAAATATTAAATCTATTCTTAATCTACTACTTACAATTGACAAATATTGTACAATAAATTAATGTCGAAATATGTAATATTTAAGTAAGCTAGTGTGGCCGATCATTTAACTGATAAAAGATATATGTTGCATGTTGACAGTGTATGTATGGAACTTTAAAACGAACATAAAGGATTCAGACAACGTTAAAACACGGATGTCCTAAGTAGTCATGAAATGTGCCATAAAACAAGAAAAATTAAAATTATCATTCTCAGGTATCTGGGCAGGATGCCAAAAAAAAAAAAAAAGAATTTTGATTACGCCACTTAGACCTTCTTTAAATAATTTCATCTACAATCAATAATTTAAAAAAAAGTATATATGAATATCAGTAATATCATGCCCAAAACATTCTGACGTCCTAAAGTAGGAATGTAAAGGTGATTGTGACAAGAGCTGACAGTTGCACATTTTGGCCATTTCACAATGAAATTATCTGATATTGGTCCATAAATGTTATATCTATTTTATCAAAATATGATTTAAGCTGAAAACATAAAACCTACAAAAAGGTTACAAAGTAATCAGGGTTTCATCACAAAGCAGGCAAAGAAAATGCTTACTATAACTGCTCAAATTTTGGAAAAATGAGAATTTCTGACAAAAAAAATTATTCGTTTCCATGACAACAGAAAATTTGTTATAATAAAATTATAAAATTTTTATTTTTTGCATAACCCGATGATGTTTTGTTTATTAAAAATTTTAAAGAAAATCTGAGAGTATGCATTCCCAATTATTCTGGTCCTTACAGAGAAATCATCCTTAAAAATACAAGAACAAATAAAAAAGCGAAACCTTAAACAGAATTGCATTTATACATATCTACCTAATATATGGAAATCAAAATTCCTAAAACCAAATGAAACAGAAGCCAGATGTAAAATATCTTATGTCTTCCGTATAATCACATCTGGGCTCTTTCTAGAACAATTGATATAATTCTGTTAGTTTAAATTTAAAATTACGAAGCAGCACTGACTTATCAGCTCTTCATAATCTTCTATTGGTTTCTTTGGTTGTTAATTTTAAACTGTATGAAAAAAAATTAGACACACCAAGTTCTATCCTTCGAATATGTTAAAATTTAAAATGTGAATGACAAAAAATAACAGATCTGTATAAACAGCTAGGTCACTCTAGGAAAGAGCCTCCCTTGTATCATATCATTTTCAGTTGATGACTAAATTATTGCTTAAATTATTTGATTAGATTAAACTCCGGGTAGTCGTCTTTGGTAAAATATTAATAACATTTAAAATGATACTATTATTCCTCAATAAACATGAATATAAAAATAGGACTTACTGTTAGTAATTACAATAACTAGACACAGTGCTACAATGAGCATGTTAGTTTTCTTCAGAACTCTGATCATCTTTGGAGATTGAAATATTACATTTTGTCAGCGAAATATAACCAATTGCACTGAATGTGGAGCATAAAACACCATAAGCAAAAATCAAATACCGTGTTGAATAAAGAAGACAGATAATTCAGATGGTTTTTTGTAAGAAAAGATTGATGCATCGTTACTTAAACTAGAACCTTTTCTTTTGGGACAATATCAGTGATAGTTCTACAATAAATGTCACATATAAACCATTTATTTCATACTTTATAACTTTCGTTACGATAAAGTTGACATATGATTCATTGTAATTAGGAAGCACTTTTTCATCATTAAACTCCCGTCGTACGAATGCATTTATTTTGTTAAGATCTATTGCTACTGTTACGGCCAGAAATCACCTTTGAATTGTAGCCAACAAAAGACACAAATCAATAATAAAATTTAACAAGATTTATTATACACAAGTTTACAAGAAATATTATACAAAATGAAATGTCAACTTAACTGTTTAAATATATGTCCGATCCTTTTGTCTTTTCTTTATCCGGAATTCTTCTCTTCACTGTTGCGGGAATCCAAACAGAATATTATGTCCAATAAGTCACAATCAAGTATGATGTAGTTAACGTGAATAAGTGTGTCAATCCAACATATGAGAACACAAGAATGTTAATGTCTGATCTGAAAATCTAACTTTGGTGTCTGTATATATATAGTTGTCTCGGAAATCTCTAGAGCACTGTAGACGGGAAACACGTAGAAACTGTAGAACGGAAACTTATAGAATACGGTAGAAAGTTGAATTATACATCGTATATTATGATCATTCCAAAATTATTATGTAAATCAAATAGAAAGTTCTAATCATTCCATCAGTATCTATTATAGTTGCAGTGATTTCTAAACTGCACAGTTATAACATTATTTGGTAAAAAACTAAGTATTATGTTAGCATATTATACATGTTATAAGGCCACACAAAACAAATTCGTCCAAGATAAATAAATATAATAATTACAATATCATAACACTACTTCTATCAACAAAATAGACCCGGATACAAATTTGTGTGTACAAAACAGATATCTGTATTAAAATTCGTCAGGTTTGCTCGAGATCAAACATTGTAAGGCCTTAAAAGAATTCCCTAACTCTCTGTTAGCAATGGAACCAAACAGTCCTTAGCAGGTTATCCAGAAATTTAGGTAGGGTCAACTGCTGCCGATGGAGCTGTTTTCTTACTTTTTAACAGAATTTATAATTTTAATATCTGAAAATTTCAGCCGAGCTAGTGTCAAAAATCATGTCTTATCCGTATCAATAACCACTGTAGGAAATGATACCGTTCCCTCGTATCACACATGTACATGTATATATGTAAGAGGACAAACATACCTAAAGAGCAATCCAAAAAACGCAATCCGTTGGACAGACAAGACCCAGGAAGACAAATGAACAACCACAAGCACAACAAATTAACACTGAAAACTAAAAAAAACTATGAACACGATGTCCTATTAAAATCAAAGTGAACTCAGGTGCTGCGGAAGGGTAAGCAGTTCCTGTTCCGTATACGGCACCCGTCGTGAAGTTCAACAAAGTCAATCCGGTGGTAGTCATAAATCGGTGGAGGTACATGAAATGTTACGACAGTGGGAACAGGTCCAACATCATCTTAGATATTGGAACACTGTAACGGTCAATCAATTCGTGATGACGACCGTAAAATTTCCTAACTGATGACATCAATTTATCCCTGTTAAAACCCTGGTTAAGAAGCTTTTGTGACAGCAGTAATCCTCTTTGTCGAAAGTCAGGGTAACTCACGCATGCCCTTGAAAATCGGATAAGCTGAGAAACGTAGACGCCATATGCTGGCGATGCTGGTATATTGCTACTCAGGAAGGGAAAGTTAACAATAGGAAAGTCGAAGTCATCACGTTTGTCATAAAGTCCCTCATTGTCTATTTCGAAAACAAATCCAAATATGAAGCGGACTTCGATGTATCTGTAGTATCCTTAATTTCAAGTTCACTGGGGTAGATGAGATGTAGAAAGTCTTGGAATTTATCGTTATTTAACGACAACACGTCATCTATATAACGAAATTAAAGGATTGGGCTAGTTTCTTTTTGTTTTCACGTAGATGCCCTTGAAAGAAGTCCGCTTCATATGAGTATAGAAACAGATCGGAGAGGAGCACAGTTGGTTCCCATTGGAATGCGGATTATTTGTTGAAAAATTCGTCCGCCAAATTCAACAAATATGTTGTCTATGAGAAAATCTAAAATGTTTGTAAGTTCATCTTCAGAAGACTTTTTGTCAGAATCAGAGTGGTTCTTAACGAAATAAGCCTTTTCTATACCTAAAACTAGAAATTTATACCTGCGTGGGACAGTTTTCTTGAAAAAACAAAGAACTAGTTCTTTCAATCGATATTTTAATTGAGAATGTGGTATGGTAGTGTAGAGAAGTCGAATATTTTTATACTGTTGCATGTAGCCAAAGATATTGTAGTAAATATTTTGAGTTTTTAAGAATCCAAATCTGACTGACGCCACTGATTGTAAAGTCAAGAAATACCGAAGGGATATTCGAAGGAGGGGAGAATCGAAAACAACTGACAAACTCCGGAGAACAACGAAGACAAGATCGAACAAATACAAACACTACACTTAAAAACTAAAAACATATGAACAACGTGAACCCTACCAAAAAACCGCAGATAGACCCAGGTGCTCCGGAAGAGTAAGTTAAAATTATTTAGACCATTTTAAATATATATGGCATGTTTTCTCTTGATTTTATTGTGTTTATAATATATCCATGCACCCAATAGTTCATCAGCAGCGTTAACGCCTCAGTGATAGTTATATATAAACTCTCATGTCAAATTTCCTAGCGTCAAGGTACATTTCTTGTTGAGCTTATATCAGGTACGCCCACATTCAAAACTTGAGACATTTTTGTTTAGATAAGTTTGTATTCAATATCTGCAATAATTTTGCATGTTTCAACCGAAAACAATCTACTTAACGTGTACATAACAGCACCATGTGTCAAATATTGTTATGAGTTGGTAAAAGTGCACCAATTTGCCCATATAAATAAAAAAAAATGAAGATTATTTCTGGGCTGTGGAACGAATATAATATAATATGGTTTCCTCCTTAGATATATGAATTCATTAGTAAAAATCAGCTTCTTAAGAAACTATATCACTTATTCAAAATGAGCTACAATATACTCGGAATTAGCTATGCTAAAATGTTTCATCCCATTGGAATTAAAAAAAAACATTCATTGAACTTTTTCATTTATAATTTTTATTAATCCATCATTAACACTGGTAACCATGGTAACATGTGTTTGGAAAGACTTTTGTTATATCTTGTCAATTCATTTATCCTGTTATGTTGTTTGTGTAAATATAAGCGATTTAAATAAAAATGAAAGTTGGTATCTGTGGCAAAACTTCACCAAAAGTACAAAATCTCCCCGTTTACTTTTTAAATGTTTGATAGGCTTTCAAATGGGTCTATATAGAAGAGAGATTCTATGTCGTCGTACTACTTCCGGTCTACTATGAGATGCGCGCGCCGGTGTAACTAATCACAGTACGTGCCTGACTTTGGAAGAAGACGGACGTGTATCCGTCTCAGGTGTAACAATGAAATAAAAAATCAGGCTTTAAATTTTTTGGACTACTAATATTCATAGAATATTAGGTATTGTATTCATTTGTAATTTATCGTTTGCGAACGATAATTATTTTTTGTGCTGAACTTCTTTTGATTTACTGCGGTATATCAAAATGGCTGCCGCCATGTTGTCTGTGTCAGATAAAAGTTCAGAAAAATTAGCCGAATCCGAGAATTCAGGCAAGAAATCGTCAAGAAAAAGCACGTTCAAATCGTCAGAAAAGAAAGAAACGTCAAGAAAGGCATCTAAGAGTGCCGACAAAGAGCCCCCCCCCTCAGTTAGCTAAAAAAACATAGATCACGTGAGCGTGCCTGGTTCAAAATCTAAAGAAAATTGTCAGAAATCAAAAGAAAACGTTGTGACCGAGAGTCCAACGCATAAAAACAATGGCAATGGTAAAGAAGTTACCATGCAAGACATTTTGGACTGTATCATGGACCTGAAAAATGACCAGAGAAAGTCGAATAAAAGGTTGGATGTTTTGGCATCCAAGGTTAATGAAATGTATGAGGAAGACTATGATGAAGACCAGTTATTATATGGTGTTGAAGATTATGATCAATATGATGAGAATGTCAGTGACGAAAATAATAATTCAGAGCCACCCTCGAAGCGTAGAAGGGTTGGAGAGGTACAATCTGACAACACTGACAAAAATGGTAAAGAAGTTCAATCTGATCAAGCTGGCACGTCGAGTGCAGCTGAAACAAGTGAAAAGACACAAGAGGCAAATAGTAATTTTAAAGCTATATTTGAAAGGTATAAGGTATAGGAGAAATTAGATTCTCCTGTTGATTCTGATTTAGCCGACCTTGTAAACAATTTTTTCCAGAATGGTCTCCCAGATAGTCAGCTGTCAGATTTATTAAAAAAATACCACTAGACCTGAAAATTGTAACATGCTCACAAAAACCAGAGTTAATCAGTTGATTTGGAATTTGCTCTCTGATTACACTAGAGGGGAAGAACATAAGATTCAATATAGACAAGGTATTTAATGATTAAAGCTGCAGTTCTAGTGACAAAACTTGTTAATCAGATAAACGATTGTAAGAACAAGGAAAGTGGTGACGTTCCTTTTCAGGAAATGATAGACTTAGGAACTGATGCTTTGGGTCTGTTGGGCCATTGTAATCGATCTATAAATTTGGCTAAACGTGATTTTCAACGGCCAGACTTAAGTGATGAGTACTATCATTTATGTTCGTCAACTGTGCCTTACAATGAATTTTTGTATGGGGATGACATTACAAAGAAGGTTTCAGATATTGACAGTGTAAACAAAATTGGTCGTAAAGTAAGGAGGGGAGAGGTACAGGTTGGAGATCCTCTTATGGTAGAAGGAGATTTGGTCGTACAGGGGCCCGTAGAGGAGCTCGCAGAGGTAGAATTGGCCCTCGTCCCCAGTATAGGGAGTATCACGAAAATAAAGAAACTGGTAATGATGACCAGGGTTACCCCTCAAGATATGATTTCTAAAAAACACTCCGACGAAGGTTCGGCATGAAGGGTCCAAGATATTAGAGGTTAGTAAAGGTAATAACTGTGAAAAACCATTGCAATTCAAGGCAGGTAGATTGAAAAAATTTGAAAATGAATGGCGAAAATTAACATCAGACCCTAAAATTTTAGACATAGTTTTGCATTGTCATATAAGCTTTTATAAAGACATTGAACCTGAGAGAAATACACTTACAAGACCTATGATTTTTTCAAAACAAGAGGAAAATATTATTGATAAAGAAATTACAAATTTAGTAGCAATGAATGTAATGGAAGAAGTTCAATTTTTGCCAGATCAATATGTTTCGCCTATTTTTACGGTACCCAAAAAAGATGGGGAATACCGAATGATTTTGAATTTGAAGGATTTGAATTTAAGTATAGAATATCATCACTTCAAAATGGACACTTTTGAAACTGCATTAAATCTAATAAAGCCAAATTGTTTTATGGCGTCCATAGATATTAGAATGCATACTATTCTGTTCCCATTGCTTCAGAACATACAAAATTTTTACGTTTTGTATGGAAAAACAAGCATTTTCAATATACCTGCCTCCCAAACGGTATTAGTCTTGCGCCAAGATATTATACTAAATTAATGAAACCAGTATAAAGTACACTTAGAAAAATGGGCCACATAAATTTAGGTTATATTGATGAATCTCTTTTTATTGGAGATACTAAACAAGAATGTGAGGAAAATGTTGAAGACACACAAAAACTTTTTGAAAAAGTCGGTTTTATTATTCATAAAAAGAAATCTATTTTTAAGCCGGTTCAGAAATTAAGATTTTTAGGTTTTTTAATTGATTCTGTGAACATGATAGTTACTTTACCAGATGAGAAGGTAGAAAGTGTATATCAGAATGCACATATTTTTACAACAAGAAAATTGTTTCAATAAGAGATCTTGCAAAAGTCATAGGTATTTTAATATCAGTAATACCTGCTGTTGAACAAGGGCCTCTTTACTATAGAAGTTTAGAGTTACTAAAAATTAAAGGTTTAAAAATGTCACATGGTAATTTTGATGCTAAAGTAGAAATTATATGTTCAATGAAATGTGATTTGAAATGGTGGATTGAGAATGTGAAAGATCAATATAGAGTCATTGATTATGGTACACCAAAAATAGTCATTACCACGGATGCCAGTCTTGCTGGCTGGGGTGCTGTTTGTAAAGGAGAAAAAATTGGAGGTAGATGGAACGAGAAAGAAATGTGCAATCAAATAAATTATTTAGAACTTTTGGCAGTTTTTTATGCCCTAAAGTCATTTTGCAAAAATAATAGAAATATACATGTTGGATTAAGGATAGACAATACATGTGCCATAGCAAATGTAAATTCTATGGGCAGTATTCGGTCAGTAATAAATTAGCATTTCAAATTTGGTCATGGTGTATTGAACGCAAAATTTGGATTTCATCAAATTACATTCCATCTTCCGAAAATATTACTGATTTGGAGAGTAGAAGGTTTAATGAAAACATAGAATGGATGTTAAATAAGAAGGTTTTTCATAGTTTGTCAAAAATTTGGGGTGTGCCCTATATTGATCTTTTTGCCACCAGGTTAAATACACAATTAGAAAAGTATGCATCTTGGAAGCCAGATCCTGGATCTGATATTATTGATGCCTTTTCTATTTCATGGTCAGATATTTATATTTATGTTTTTCCACCTTTCAGCCTCCTGGGCAACTGCGACGAGACAGGACAGAACAGTGTTTGATAATCACACCAATTTGGCCGACTCAGAGTTGGTATGCGGATTTACTACAGTTGTTAATAGACAATCCGATCATCTTACCAGTAATGGACAATCTTCTAACGATTCCGAACACGAACGAACAAGGAACATCCACTTCATCACAAACTGACTTTAATGGCATGTCTTGTGTCCGGCAATATTATGAAAACAGAAACTTTTCTGAAAACACAACCACCATCATCACGGCTTCGTGGAGAGATTCCACAAAGAAACAATATGGAACGTACATTCGCAAGTGGTTTCGATTCTGTTGTGAAAGGCAGATTGATACATTTCAAAGTACTTTGAGTCAATGTTTAGATTTTCTAACAATGTTATTTGAAAATGGACTATGTTATTCTGCAATTAATAATGCACGTTCAGCATTATCAGCGTTTGGACTTGTCTTTGATGGACTTAGTACTGGTGCTCTTCCTGTTGTGATCCGATTTCTGAAAGGGATTTACAATTTGAGACCGTCTGTTTCAAAATATTCAATTACATGGGATGTTTCAATAGTCTTGAATAAACTCAGAACAATGTCTGCAGTGAAATATATATCTCTGAAAGATCTGACTTTGAAATTGGCCATGCTATTATGTTTAGTTTTAGCCGGCAGAACGCAGTCACTTCATTTATTGTCTATTAAAGGCATGGTGGAAGGAACACATTCCTATTTACTACATTACAGCGATGTATTGAAGCAATCAAGACCTGGTAAAAACATTCCTGTTGTAGAATTAAAAGCCTGATATCCACCTGATCGTCGATTATGTTGTATAACCGTATTGAAAGAATATCTCAAAAGAACTGAGAATATAAGAAACAACAACACATGTTTATTTTTGAGTTACGTGAAGCCACATAACGCAGTTACCAAAAGTACTTTAAGTCGGTGGCTTAAGACGGTTATGAGTAGAGCAGGAATAAACATTAAACAGTTCTCGCCGCATAGTATAAGGGTTGCTTCTGGATCGAAAGCCAAGTTGACCATTTCAGTAGATACAATATTAAAATTTGTTGGATGGTCTAAAGCAAATATCTTTGCAAAATTTTATGACAAACCTATTAAAAGTGTTGATTATCAAACGGCTGTGTTGCGATGATTGTTAATTGTATTTTGTGCTATATTTGATATCTTGCTGAACCTAATTTTCGGTGATAACTGATTTGGTTTTTTGATGAACAGTTAATTTTTGAGGGATAACTGATTTGTTTTTTGATGAATAGTTAATTTTCAGTGATAACTGATTTGTTTTTTGATGAACAGTTAATTTTTGAAGGATTAATAGGACGAATTTCGTCTTTAAGATATGTGAATTGTATATGTATTGACTGATTTATTTTTTCACCATAATACAGGTTGTATTATCTAAATTCTTAATTTGCCTTGTGAAGTGACACATGCTTTGAATACTCATAGTAGACCGGAAGTAGTACGACGACTTAGAATTCCTAGTTTAACCGAAACTTACCTTGGTTAAAGTTGAAGGTTGAACAAAATTTCGGTTAAACTAGGAATTTATTTCCACTTTTTATCACCTGTGTAAATTGCGTCTGAACTGGTGAGAACTAAAATTAAATGGTTTAACTAGTCTTAGAAAACGTATACTCTGGTATTGAGTTTTCCTTCGAAGCTCTCCATATCTTTTAAAATAACATCCAAAGATACTAATATTAGATATGGTAAATTTATATTATGCTGTATACGACGCATTTCAAGGAGTTACCTCTCATTAGCAGCATTAAAACCGAAACATTTGGAAGACCAAAAACCAAACTTATATTAAACAAGAAGTACTCAACCAAAAATACCGAAATAGGAAGCCAAATTTCAGCTAAGGAGATCTACCATGTGCAATACACGGAATGAACCCTTAGTATTTCTATTATTTTTGAATTTTGCTAAATACTGGTAATTTCTATAACAAATCAATGAATAATCATGTCATACAAGTCTGACGACTTTTAAGTAACGAAAAGACGAATTTGTTACATGTAAACATTCAGTGATATAGCCATTCTATCTATTTCATTAAATGACAAATGTTGGTCATACATCTCTACAAAAAAAATCTGCTACATTTTGCCTGTTTGTCTCTGACACAAGCATCAGTGTATCAATAAATTATTACAAAAAGTGTGTTCTTGCAAAAACTGCCACCCATTTACCCAATAAAAACACAAAGAACATCAAGATAACTGTGGGAACACTTTATCAGCAAAAGTGGGCATTTTCAAAATTGTAGGCTATATAATGTCAAAAAGTGTTAGGCTATATAATGTCAAAATGGAGATAAAATGTGAATATTAAAAAAAACAATGTTACTGTACCTTTTATTTCATTTATTCATAATTATATCCTTTTCCAGTTCAGAAATTCATTTCATTTGTGTTTTGCATGTTTATTGTGTTGTACAATATGACATCACTGGTCATTATTTGAAATTAAAAAAAAAATATGGGGAAGACACATTTACTTTTTTCATCAATAAATAAATTGCATAAGTATTTGGGAAACCAAATATTATTTTTGTCAGCATTATTATTACATGAACTTTCCTCTTTATGTGTCAACAAATTTTAATGATTTTGATCACGCATTATGTATTTTTTTCCCAGATTATCTTGAATTATCTTCAGCTCTCTAAAACATTACACAGCTATTGATAAAAGGCATGAAGATGTTGAAAATATGTGTTCACATATACAGTACACTAAAATGTTTCACATTATGAAAATAGAAGATAGAAATGAGTTTATGTGTCTGTTTTTCTGGTCAGAATAGATTCTAATTCCTACAAGAAGTCGCGAAGGTTTTTTATGTATTACAAACATAGTAAAGTTAGGAGTAAATTATCCATGTTTCCTCTTAGACGTTTGTGTATGTAACTATCTACATTTTTAACAAACTGGTTGCTAGAGGGAAAATCTGGCTTTACTAAAAGGATGCTCTTTTAAACAATGATCAAACTGATCCAAAAGGTCATCATGGTTCAATATTTTAGAAATTAACTTTAAACTATTGTTTTCTTTTAGCATAAATGGTCCAGAAACAGGGAAAACAATTAGCGTACACTGCGGGTATGTTCTTGATATACCTCAGCAAATGAAAAGATAGCAAAACATCTCGTTCAAACTGTAATGCTACCTTCACAAGCACGGATGTTTCTTACGAATCCTCACGTATGGCACAAATTTGTAAATTTAAGAGTGGTTACGAGTAATTATGAGCCATTTACGGTTTATTACGAGTTATTACGATGTATTCACGGCTAAAATCTACGATTTGTTCGGTGTTACCACGGATAAATACGAGCAAGTTACGACATTGTACGAGCTTTTTATGGATTGTTACGAGTATATTACGGGACGTTACGATTCATCTAAGCTTTTACCTGTTAACGTGTTGTTACGAATAGTAGCGAGTTAGTTACGAGTATGTACGAGTCCTTATGCTGTTTGTAAATCAGTGCTGGAAAGCGCAGTGGTGGAAAGATTGTAGTTGTGTATAATTTCAAATTGAATTTTATCACATATTTGTTCTTTGTTATGCGAGATCAATTACAGTGAATGTATTTCTTTTTTCCCGAAATATTGAGTTTTTTCTTTCAAAATCAATGTACATTCCGTGGTATGGAAACCAGGATATAATTTTCTGTAAGAGTTCAATGTGTATTAAGGCTCAGATTTTAGCAACAGTCAATTTTTAGTTTAGGTGGAGGTGTTTGAATGTGACTCAAGTTGAAGTGTGAAATTCAGGTGAAGGTCTCAGACAGCCATGTACCCACCAAGGACTATCTATAGACCAAATACACTTGGTCTATGTCTTGCAATTACTGAGAAATGGACATTACCCCAAAACATGAAACTTACTCAAGCATGAAATTGCGGTTAATGTCAAAAGGCAGGTGTCATACCGACATGTACCAACTAAGAACTATCTATTGACCAAATATGGTTGGTCTAGGTATTACATTGCTGAGAAATGGACTTAATCTCGAAAATGTGACAAAGTCAATCAAGCATGAAATTGAGGTCAAGGTCCAGAGACACAACCCACCAAGAACTATCTATTGACCATATATGTTGGGTCTAGGTATTCTAGTTGCTGAGAAATGTTCTTAACCAAGAAAAAGTCAAAAAGTCACTCAAGCATGAAATTGAGGTCAAGGTCCCAAGCCAGGTGTCAGACCAAATATGGTTGGCCTAGGTATTTTATTTTCTGAGAAATGAACTTGACCATGAAATTGTGACGCAGGTCACTCAACCATGAAATTGAGGTCAAGGTCAAAAGGTAGGTGTCAGACTGTCATGTACCCACCAAAAAATATCTACTGACTTTTCGTCGCAGGCGAGATAAAAAAAGATGTATTCAACAAACATTTTTTTCTTTCGAAAAAAAAATATAATTGAGAGTAATTGTTGATTCCTGCTACAGTTTGTCTTGAATATTGTAAAGAATGTAAACAAACAAAATAAAGTCAAACTCGAAAATCACGCAGGTATGTTAAGGCTGTTTTTTTAGGGGGAAGTAACTCCTGCCATCCAGAATAGTAGCGTGTGCAACGTCACTGACGTCAGTCTTCGCGTCGTTGTTATAAACTGCATAATTACGCCATGAGTTTGATGATTTTTTTGTCGGCGCTGATAGTGTCGGGTCGTCCCGATAGTCCGACACGCATTAGTCCGACACTCATTGGTCCGACACTCATTAGTCTGACACTCAATAGTCCGACACTCGATCATTTTCCACTACCTTGAAAAACAAGTGTGGACACACTGAAATGTCTTGCCTGTATAACGTTAAATTTAAATGATCAATGTCAGGGGCGGATCCAGCCATTTAAAAAAGGGGGGTGTGTTTATTTAGAATGTGTCCCTTAGACCTGGACAATCGTGACATAGTCGTTGAGTAGTTGCATTTTGACGAAACAACTGGAAATTTTGTCGAACCACCGCCAATGGAAGATACGCTATGACCATCATTTTTCTCACACATCTCCTCAGTGCAAGACGTCTGTTAAAGGCATTTCGAAGTCCCTCTTTCTGAATTCGCCTCCAGATACTTCTGCAGAAATGAAAGAAACAGCCACACATCCTAGCTTGGGGAAATTCTGTTTCCGCTGCAGTTATCATTCCGGTCTCGAAATCTGAAACAATGTTTTGTGGCGATAAATCATTGTTGGTTAACCTTCTGTAACGCCGTTTAATGTGTCTCATAATCTGTCGATAGCTGCCAATATGCTCTGTCATTAAAGCATAAACAAATGGAATTACCCTGTCACGGTAGAACCCGTGTATTGTCAAAAATTGCATATATGGACGCGGGACAGACTTAAAAGTAGCATCTATATATATGTCATTACAATCTCCCAAACACATAAGTGCCTCCCTAGTGCAGAAAACAGCAATTCCCCATCCATTATCTAGTTTACTTAGGAATTGATCACCATCTTTGGTAAGACACCAGCGCCCGTTGATAGCCACATCATTTATTGTGGCTGGGATTGGGGGAATGTGTTTCCTTCTTGTCCTGTCAAGTGATGATCTTAGGCAATCGTATGTTGGGATACTATCCCGTTCATTCCGTGGGACTTGCTGAACAACATTGTCATAAGCCTGTCTTCCGGAGACCTCTGGATTTGCAGATACATGATTTACCATTCTTTGTCTTATTGATGCAGAGTCAATTGATTCCTGGTCTTCTTGGTGATCATGCTCGGAAACCTAAAAGATAGTCAGTCGCAAGTTATGTAGTCTGTATAAGTACTTATCTTCAAAAACCTAAGAAATAATTAAAAAAGATATGCGCGCAGAAATCTTCTTTTAGGCTCTAGAGTAATTTCTATATCTCTAAAGTAAAAACCGGTCAGGATGTAATACAATTTACCAAATAGAAAGATTGTCATGACGAAAAGTGACCGATAAGACATGCTCGTATCAAATGTAAAATTGATATGCTTGAAGTACAAGATGTATAAGATAATAATCGGACCCCCCCCCCTAAAAAAAAAAGGATTCATTTTTACATAAAGACCAAGTTTCTAATTTTACTTCTTTGGTTCCAAGAGGCAATTATGTTTTATTTATAAAAGTATGTTGAGGAATAAAATACATGAAATGAACTCAACTTACATATAAAACGTCGATATTGTTTGGTGCATTTTGTATGTCAAAAACTGCAGTTCGTAAAGGGGCTCTGCATGTGTTCCTCCAACACCGCCAGTGAATTGCGTTTAATCTAATTCTGTTTTTCTGGTACCTGTATCCTTCATGTATTAAGATTTTTCCACCTCGACTACCTTGTACAACATAAGCCATGCTTCTTCAAACGTCTTAGTTCAAATACTACATGGTTTGAGAACGCTGCACTTTTTTCCAGACTGACCAATAATAATTTACTTTTCATGATGACATCAGCATCAGCTATCCGAATATTTGATTGGCTTATTTCAGCTTCATTTGCATGTTGCCCCTCTTTCAAACTCCCCGGTTATGTTGTCAATTGACCGAATTTTATATCTACTAAAACTGCACTCACACAAATTAAATATCATATTTAGTAGTATGTATGCGTTATAGTCACAAAAATATACACCGTTGCGCTAATACGTTGTTTTAGACGTTTTGCACGACGTCGAGTTTATCTGTGCCATTTAAAAAAAACGGAGTAAAATCAGTTAAGCTTTAAATTAACAGATCAGAAAACATGGGTTGAAGGCGTGTGCATATTAATATAAAACTCAAAACGATGTCAATTTTGCTACAATGACATTTTACTGATTCTTAGTTCTTCATTTACTATATATTTCTATATAAATTCCAGTTTTTTAATATCCTATTTTTCAAAGATTCATTAGTTAAATTATTAAATAGGGACGCATTAAATGACCCGCAAAAAATACGTGTTTAAAGAACGGTGCAAGTTCGTCCAAAAACGGAACAACATGCGTAAGTCTATAAGAATGTGTAATGCTCTTCTTACGTCCATGAACAATTCTATCTACAACTTGAGAAAATAATGTAAGAAATTATCACACCGTATGAAAATCGTGATATTGTCCATGTCTTGATTGTGTGTGCATAAGACTTGCTATCTTTGAGTTATAACGCGGTATTTTAGTTTTTTATTTCGATCCAACATATATGGTTATATTTACAGTACATGTAGGTTTTCATATCATACAAATTCTGATTTTTTTTATTGGTGAAATGTATAAGAATATAAGCTAAGTAGTTTGTAGAGGCAATGTTCAATTAAAAACAAAAATCCCGATGTTCTATATTCACAGTTTCACTCGAAAAACGAAAGTTGGAAATCGTCAGTGTCGGACTACCGATGAGTGAACGTTTGTCTGAAAGGGTTTATCTCAACTTGACCTCATGTACATTCAGTGGCGGGTCCAGGGGGTGGGGTTGGGGGTTGTGGTTGGAACCCCCTTTTATGGCCGATCAATGCATTTGTATAACTTATAGTATCTAAGAAGAGGACCAAATAAGAGACTTAACATTGATCAATGAACCATGAAAATGAGGTCAAGGTCAGATGAAACCTGCCAGACAGACATGCACACCTTACAATCATTCCATATACCACATACAATGTATAGCTGACCTATAACTTATAGTATCTGAGAAGATGACCAAACAATAGAAACTTAACATTGACCAATGAACCATGAAAAAGAGGTCAAGAACACATGATACCAGCCAGACAGACATGTACACCTTACAATCATTTCATACACCAAATATAGTTGACCTACTGCTTATGATATTTGAAAAACAGACCAAAACACAAAACTTAACATTGACCAATGAACCATGAAAATGAGGTCAAGGTCCGATTAAACCTGCAGACTGACGTGTACCCCTTACAATCATTCCATACACCACATACATTTAACAAATGCTTATAGTATCTGAGAAATGGACCTAATCACGTAACTTTAACCTTGATCACTGATCCCTGAAATGAGGTTGAGGTCAAGTGAACCCTGTCTGACGGACATTGAAACGTTGCAAGGAACCTATATACATGTACCAAATATAGTTATCCTATTACTCATAATAAGTGAGAAATTCACATGACAAAAAACTATAAATTTTTTTCAAGCAGTTGCTGAACCATGAAAATGAGGTAGCCTCGTCTAACGGCTGCAACGGACAAGGCCCCCCTTCTCTCTTCTGTTTTTAACTTCTTCAAAAAGTACCCTATAATTTTGCATACAATTCAGAAAGATCACATCGATTTTAATAAACATGTGTACAGAGTTTCAAGTTGGTCTTCAATATCATTATACACTACCTTGAAAAACAAGAGTGGACACACTGAAATGTCTTGCCTGTAAAACGTTAAATTCAAATTTAAATAATCAATGTCAGGGGCGGATCCAGCCATTTACAAAAGGGGGTGTGGTGTTCCCAACCCAGGATAAAAAGTGGGTGGTCCAAATACAAATCCCGATACAAATGCATAGCACTTAAATTGAACAAGGAAAATGATCGAATGTCGGACAAATGAGTGTCGGACTATTGAGTGTCGGACCATTGAGTGTCGGACTATTGAGTGTCGGACTAATGAGTGTCGGACTATTGAGTGTCGGACTATCGACGTTATCCCGATAGTGTATGATGTATAAGCATACCATCTTCCGTTTTAAGTGTTAAAATGTATCCAATATTATCAGAAAAGGCAACGAAGTGGTAAAATTGGGAGCTGTCCGTCACAATAGATAGGCGGGGCCTATTTTCCTTATTTGGAAAAACTGGATCTATGAGAAGCTTGAAGATTTTGACATCGCACCTGTTGAACGACATGCAGAGATGTAAACTGAATTGTTACCGGTTTAAAGGGACAATTCTCTCACTCATGCACTTGTTTGTGCTGTCCCGGTATAACGGCCTCAGGTAAGATATCTTAAGATGCAGTAATAACACAACAAACAAATGAACTTAGACGAAAAGATGTGAGTCATCACTGCACGGTCATCACCACTCATCACCCGTTCGTTATCAATATCAGCTATTTCGACGGGATACAATTAAAATGGGACAGTAGACAACGAAGGAATATGTGCAAAATAATGCAAAACATCAATTTGAGATTCGCCACCAGAGCCTGTTATACACTTATACCCCCCCCCCCCCCCCCCCCGCTTTGGAATTTTAGTCTCAATATCATCTACTCAATATATTGCAGACTGCAGTAAAGTCCTTGGAATCTCTGGATAAAAATAGTGTGGTTCAGAGGAAATTCACACAAGGTGAAATTCAACTTGAATAGATACACATATTCAATCCAATACCCCCCCCCCCCCTTCCCCCCAAAAGAGAACTTCAAACAATATTTTTTATGGCAAGAAATTAGAAGTTTTGGAGGTATTCTCAATTTGTTTTTCTTCTTTAGGAAATTTGTTTCAAATAATAGCTTTTTTTATCTTCATATATATATATATATATATCAACGTACGAATAAACAAATATCGTCCACACAGAAACTATCACCACAAGGATATGACAACCCATCGAAATTTCTTGTCATGAACACTTTCTGTTATTAAATCATAATTTTACTTGACATGACATAAAAGTAATTTACATTAAAGGTGTGTGTGCTTTTACTACGCTTAAATATAATTACTGTACACCTTATGACCTGTCAACAATTTCCAAAGTTCAATATTGAGTTCATTCATCAATGACGATCAATTAGGTATTTTGCACACCTTTCTGTTTTGAAATTAAAAAAATCCATTACAAGGTATGTATCGGACGATCTAAGAGTTCACAATCATATTAAACTTGAGAAGATTTAAAAAGAAACGCCTTCGTAGATTTAGCTCGGCAAAACTTGGAGATTTCAACATTGTTGCCGTTTTCTGCACATGTAGTTTAGTAAATAATCGATTGAGCATGCGCGAATCTTTGTAAAGTAGGAAAAACGAATACAAATTTCATCTTTCTGGAAGATTTATATATATATTATATTAATAGATAATCTTAAAGTATTTTTTCTCAAATAATGGGTAATAATCGTCAAATTTGTAAATACGCAAATAGTTTTGACAATGAATTAATTTAAAAAGTAAAGTTCCCAACAACGAATACGGGAAGCTGTTTCTTGTAGATTCGTTAATATAGATAAATTCATTGGCCCTCTGCGTTGACTTCATTTTAATACATTGGTAATTATAGTAAACGATAATGTTTTATGTTAGTTAAAAATATTATTTCAGATATTATCAACAAGAAACTACTCGTAATTTAAAAAATGCTGTCATCATTGGAACTACATTTTATGGACTAATGTCTAATGGCATCGAAGAGGCCACACGTCCGGTTTTGGAGACCGAAGCCATAGGAACTATTTGCAGTCTTTCCAAAAACTAGAGGTAGTGATCAAAACTCACAAAATGATACCCACACCGCTTGCAACGTCCATGTTTTGGAAAAGGAAACCCCAAAAATAATTTTGCCCAATAAACAAAATAGAAGGTGCACAATGGTTTTATAAGTTAAGAATCTGAGAAAGTTTCAATAAATTATAAGTGGTTAAGGAGGAGTTGCTGATACAAAATGCATACCCCCTTCCAAAAGAAAAACAGTTCCCCAAAATGATTTTGATGATTTTTGCCATAAACAAAATAGGAGGTGCACAATGGCATTATAAAGTAAAGAATCTGAGAAAGTTTCATTAAATTATGATAAGTGGTTCAGAAGGAGTAGGTAGTCGGACGGAAGAAATCCATGGTCTGGCAAGTCCTTGTTTTGGAAAAAGAAACCCAAAAATGATTTTGACCAATAAAAAAATTAGGTGCACAATGGCAATATATAGTTAAGAATCTGAGAAAGTTTCATTAAATTATGATTAAATTATGATTACTTTCCAAACGTAAAACAGTTCCCAAAAAATGATTTTGGCCACAAACAAAATAGGAGGTGCACAATGTCATTATATGGTAAAGAATCTGAGAAAGTTTCATTAAATTATAAAAAGTGGTTTAGGTGGAGTTGCGGATACAAAATAGGTATCCACATAACACCAATATAAAGCACTGGCAAAGTTCATGTTTTTGAAAAAAGAAACCCCAAAAACTAATTTGACCAAAAAACAGAATAGGAGGTGCACAATGGGGGCATTGTATAGTTAGAAACTGAGAAAGTTTCATTGAATTATAGTATGTGGTTTAGGAGGAGTTGCAGATACAAAATGGATACCCCCATATACGCAATGGCAATATATAATTATGATAATCTGAGTAAGTTTCATTAAAACATATTAAGTGGTTTAGGATTAGTTGAGGATACAAAAGTGGAACATATTTTTAATGGAAGGAGGAACCGACAGACTCCCTCATTACTATATTCCTCTGCTTTACAAAAGTGGGGTATAATTCCTTAATCACACACCATTCAAAGACCAAAAGCATACAATTACATAATCTGCATTCAGTCAGCAGAATGTATTGCTAGAAATATCTGTATTCTGATTCCAAAGTGACTTTCATACAAAATGAAATGAAAGGATCAATTCCGAGACAAAATAAATGAAGGATGCAGGATCAAGTGTGAACACAAAAATTTGTCTTGCATGCCATTTGTCATTCAGTGACTTTGGACTATGAAGATGAGGTTAGATTAACATGGAGATCTTCTTTCACTATAATACAAGGTAGAAACAAGTGCCTGTGCATTAAGGGTCAAAGTGTTTAAAGTAGTAGCTACTAAAACAAATAAGTTGGTTCCCATTTGAACTCCAATTCAGAATTGAAAAAACAAAGTTTAATTTAATAAAACTAGTTAGCTTATTCAAGTTTAGGACGAAAGTTTTATTCAAATTAACGTGATAGTTTAAGAGAAGAACTTTTAAATATTTCTGAAAGGTTTTAATTTTAATTTGAAATCTAAAAGGTGTTATGCAGAACCAAGTTACTGTGACAAAGTGATACAGAAGACAAATTTCTTTATAGTTTATTCTTCATATTAAGTTGTATCATTAAAATCTGATTTTTCATGATAAAATTAAAGTCACTGCATTAAATCCTCCTTCATCATGTTTAAAATGTTTTAAAATTTGAATTTTTCTTCAATTCATGGTATGTGTAAAAAAAACGAAAAGCAATGAATATTTTCTCAGTAAAACCATCATCACAGAACTTTGTATCTTCCTTTGTTGATTGGCTGGTAGGAATTTTGCTGCAAATAAAAATAAATATTTGTTAACATTCATTTCTCTTTGATTGGAATCAGTTTCAGCAGGCAAAGTCTAAGATCATTATAGGATAAAGGTCAGGCTGTAAAATCTACATTACTGGACTAGGTACTTATCTGAAAGTGGAAATGCAATTTCTTGATGCTCAGTTTAAGAGCCACTGATCATAAGTTCTAAAACCTCTGAATAATATAAAGATTCAAGCCAATAAAAATTATATTTTATACATCACTGTTAAAAATAGAGTTTAAATTTTTGCCCTGGTACAATGTCTGGAACAAGATACTGTCTGAGTTTCAGCAAACAGGATTTTGGCCTTGGACAAGGGCTGATATTGAGACTGATATGGGAAATGACGAATCATAAACTGTATATCTTATACTTCCAGTGTGACCAAAGAATTTCACCAGTGACCAAAGTTAACAAAAAATTTGATCACGTGTCTCTCAAAAATCGTTAACATATTGGAACTAGTATGAGAAAGAAACAATGCCTCATCAGTGGATATGGAATGTTCTTTCTGATTGAACATCATTGAAAACTTTTATTAATAGTTTCATTTACAGATATTGGAATACACTATTCTTGATGTAAAAAGACAAAATCTCTGAGGATTATGAATTTGATCTGGATTTTTAAAGCAAAACATTTAAGAATTCACAATACAGATATGGATTTTTTGTGCCGTGGAACTGATATAGCAAGTTCACATATGCAAAACTACCTATTTCAATGCTAAACATATGATAATTTTCAATATTATTTCACGATACTGTCTTAGTAAACAACGACTAATAAAGATTTAAATACACCTACCAATCTAATAAGCTCTTCTTTTATGAGCCTAGTGATTTCTTTCTTAGCTTTCTGTATAGCCATCTCACTGGTGGCCTCAATAGCAAGGTATAACTTCCTCTCCCCTTCTGGTGGTTCTTTCTTAGGTGGTACATATGTACCTCTCACAGTAATACCTGCCTCTGAATATTCACATATTTGTGCAAGAGCTTCCTGCAAAGACAAAAAATATTGAAGCTGATTAAAACAGAATAATCCTAATCAGAAAAACGAGTAAACTGGATAAGTAGTATGACAGATTTAGTCATTTAGTAGCATAATTTCAGAAAACTCTTTTTTAATAAACTTGTAATGGGTGTTATTTTTATAAAAATTATTAATTCTGGGTAAAAAAATTTATGCATAGTTGCAAAACCCTTAGTACATAATTAAAGGCTCCTTCAAAATAGGAAATATCCTAGATAATTGTGGAATCTATATACATATAAAATATGTGACCTCTTTCAAACTGATATATACTAAAACTTGCATTTACAATAATTATTTGGGTCTTAATTTTGAAAAAAAAGATTTTCCATAGAAAAGGATAGTACATGACTTGTATACCTGAACCAATCTTGTAAAATTAACATCTGTATAAAGGGCACATTTTTGTTGTCCCTTAGGTAACCTTTATAAACATATTTGACTTCAACCAATTAAAATGGAAAGTAAAATTTAAACTGTTATTTCAAGAACAGTGGATAATAATTTTGGTACTGTATAAAATTGATCTTCTAGTGTTTTCCCTAGAAATTTTTTGAAACATGGGGGGACTGACTGAAATGATGGTGGTCATGAATTCTGAAGGATGGGGGTAAAATAAATTTATATAGTTTTATAAGGAATTTAAAAATTTCAAGCAGGGGGGCTAAAATTAATGCATGGGGGTACCCCCATGCATAAACCCTCTGGGGAAAACACTGTGAATCTTATAAGCTTTTGAAGTAACTGCATATAAAGTTGTAAATGATGGTAAGAAATTATTATTATACTCATAAATCTGGTATATTTGATATAATGTTTATATATTTTCTTTTTATCCCATAAGCATTAATACAATCCTTCGTTTATTAAAACTAGCTCAGATTAAATTTTTCTTAAAAGTGATAAATTTCTTATATGTACATATAAACATGTAAAACATTTTACCTTAGATGTAACCTTCCATCTCGCTGTTTGTGGGAAGTCATTAATTTCTAATTCCTCTTCGTAACGTTTGAACATATCTGATGAATTCTCTTGTTCCTCGTCTTCTGACTGAGGTTTATATCCTAGCTTGGCATTCAGTTTTTCTGCCACCTGCTCTGCTATTGTCTTGGACTGAAAATAAGAAAAACTAGAGGCTTAGAGGGCTGAGCCTGTATCGCTCACCTGGCAGAAACAAGAAGTGCCCATGGTGGCCATGTTTGTCGCATGATCTGGATAAAATGAGAAAACTTTGTAAAGAACCTCCCATAGATGATTCCTGTCAAGTTTCCTTCCATTTGGAAAGCCACTTCAGAGGAAAAGATTGTTTTATATCAGCCAATCAAAAAAAGAACTGGCCATGGCATCCTTATTTGTAGTCCAATCGGTACGAAATGAGGAAATTTTATAAAGGACCTCCCATATATGCTTCTTGTTAAGTTTCGTTCCATTTGGTCTAGTGATTTCAGAGGAGAAGACTTTTTTATATCAGCCAATCAGGAACAACAACTGGTCATATTTGTAGTCCAATTGGGACAAAATAAGGAGACTTTGTACAGAAACTCCCATAGATGCTTCCTGTCAGGTTTCATTCCATTTGGCCAAGCAGTTCCAGAAATTTTTTTTTTAATCAACCAGTGAGAAACAAGAATTGCCCATGACGGCCATGTTTGTTGCCCGATCGGGATGAAATGAGGAAAATTTGTAAATAACCTCCCATGTATGCTTCCTGTCAAGTTTAGTTCCATTTGGCCAAGCAATTTCAGAGGAAAGGATTTTTTTTATATCAGCCAATCAGAAACAAGAACTGCCCATGGTGGGCATATTTCTAGTCTGATTGGGACGTAATGAGGAAACTTTATAAAGGACCTCCCATACATGCTTCCTGTCAAGTTTTGTTCCATTTCAGGGGAGAAGATTTTTGAAAACTCAACCAAACAAAATCAACAATTGCCCATGGCAGCCATGTTTGTTGTCCGATCGGGACGAAATGAGCAAACTTTATTAAGGACATAGATGCTTCCTGCCAAATTTAATTTTATGTGGCCCAGTGGTTTCAGAGGAGAAGATTAAATGTGAAAAGTCAACGGACGACGGCCAGACGACAGACGCCAAGTGATGATAAAAGCTCACATGCCAAGTTTTGAGATTTTCATTGCAATAATTGTTAAATTTTATAAAAAATCACCAGAGTTTGAATTATTTCTTCTGCAGTTTTCTAGCTAGCCTACAGTAGAATTTGGTGCACCATCTGCCCTCTTCTTTAAGTATGATATGAAATCCAGCAAAAAACTTCAAAAAAATAATCATGAAGTAATGAATTGAAAATGCATTAAATGGTTCAAAGAAACTAAAACAAATCTCAAAGAGCATCAGATAAGTGAATAATTTTTTCTTCTTTTAAGTTGAGATGATCTTGTAAGGTCTTTAAATTTCCAAAGCTGAAACCTTGTTAAGTGCCACTTATCCTAAAAAAATATGCACCTCTGTCCATAAATCCTAGCTAGAAAACTGTTCCAGCATTTAACTGTATTAAATAAATCACAATAAACTTCTTGATGCAAACAGTAATAAAAAATATAATTTTTGAAACCAATTATTTTGATAATTTAACTTACGGCAACTAATGGGGCAGTTCCTTCCCCTGTCATCAATGATCTAGCAGCTATTTGTGTGATGTCCTGAGCATCTGGTCCTTTTTTCTTACTAATCTGTGCTGCCAAACGTTTGGCTAATTCTAACTTCTGTTGGTTTGTCTGAGCAGCATTAGCTGAAGCATTCTGTTGTGGATTAGTCAGGACAGGATGGGAGACATTTGTCACACGTTTGACACTAGCAAACATGTTTTCTATCTGTTCTTCAATCTGTAAATACATCTTTAGTTACTTAATTCTACAAAAGCTTCAAGTAGCCAATTACTTAAATTTTAGAGAAATGAGCAGATTCTATACACATGGCTGGAACTAGAATTTCATGAAAAATATCAATGTCTTAACAATACTTTCAAGTATCTTCACTAAAATTAATCTCTTTATTGCTTCCTCGGGTGTTTGAGTAAACTGCAGTAGCACAAACTCGGATAGTAAATTATGTACAAAATGCTTATCACAAGTTCAAAACCCTTATGAAAGATGAAAGTATTAAAATTTTGTAGAAATAATATCAAGCAGTATGGCCTACTGCGAAAATAAATAGTTTGTGTACTTTTTTCCCTTAACTTGTTTACTTTCCATTTCAAATCTACATGTAATATCCATTAATTCCATTCTCAATATGTAAAAGACAAAGCAGTTAATTACGGAGTATCAAATCACTTACATTTTCATTATAATTTTTCAATTTGCATGTACTGCATTAAAAAAGTATACCTTTGAGTGGATGATTTTAAAGGACCTAAAGCTGGTCGTATCAAAATTCCTTTTGGAAATAAATTTAAGCTTTAAACACTCCTCTTTAAATTAATCCTAGAAATACATTTGTAATATTTCAACTTACATCTACGCCAGCATCTTCATCATCAGAGTCATGTATACCTAAGGCTTTCTTTTGTAACTTCTTCCTTTCATCAGCCAGATGTGCTTCTGTTTCATCAAATTTAAATCCTCTGCCTTTAAAACCACTGTTCTTTACATTCTTACCCTCCTAAAATAATGCAATATATTTGGTTAATTTTAAAAAATTAATACATTTTTCTGCACAACATTCCCCCATTGCATGCAAATCATTTTATCAATATGTTACTTAACATACTTCAATAAATACCCCTTTTCACCAATCCACGAAAACTGATGTCAACTAAAATAACTGAATCCACAGTAACACATACCATTTTTGCTCTAACTCTGTACACTTCCCACATAGTTTTCAATTCCATAGGGACATCTGCACCTGAGAGCTCTAGAGCCTTGATTATGTCCCCTGAATATCTCTCTTGTTCAGGAGTAATAAAAGTAAAAGCATATCCTTTGTTTCCAGCTCTTCCAGTTCGCCTAGAAATAGTAATTAAGAAAGAATTCATTAATTCAGAATGCAAACTGATTTTTTTTCACTTAGTGGTAAATGCACCCCTTAGCCTTTAAAGTTGGAGGTACACACATTTTAGGGGGGTACAGCTGTACCCTTTAGTTTTGGAGCTACATCATAACATGTACAAGATCGTTCAACAATAAAGTTTTACAGGTAGGCAGAAGGACAGACACTTATGACAAGTTTTTTGTACAAAAAATTAAAGATGAAGGGCTTCACTAAGCACAGTATGATAAGACTGCATCATGTCGACAGGTGAAAAGTAAGTGTGGACACACTATTATCCTTGACCCAATTACATGTAAGTGTTAACCTACCACAAAAAAAAAAGAATATGAAAATAAAGAAAAATAAAAAAATTTACATATCAAGACATGTTGCTTTTGTTGGCCCCTTTAAAACCTTACATCTTGAAAACTGTATCAAATATGAAAAATTGCTGACAAACTGCTGAAAGCACTTATCAAGATGAATTAAAAGAAAACACTTCCATTGAAATCAGATGAACAATAAAAAGATATGTTTCCTCCAAAATTACTAATTTTGACAATTTATCCTCCTTATGTCTCGGAAAGGATGAAAGATAGACAAAATCTGTCAACGTAATAATGAAAGCTGTCATCAAGATGAAGTAAAACAAGAATACATGTGTCCAATGTTGAATACTACTGAATGCACTCATCAAGATAATAAAAAGAAAAAACTCTCCCTGTAATCGGATAAAAAATTAAAATTTTAGGTGTTCTTCATAAGTAACTTTTATTATATTTTTTAAGACAAACCATTTTAAAAAAATTTACAAAATCAGTTAAGAAAACAGAATGTTTCTAAACTTCAGGCGTGTCCCTTTTTTGGTCCACTATATCTCTAAAACGGTAAGACATAGTGAAAATGGATCATAAATTCTTTCCATTTCCATCAATGAACATTAAAACACAAAAGTCACAAAAATTGGATACACCAAAATTATCAAAAAACCCTTCTTGACCCCCTGAAAAGAAAACAGGAGGGGCCTGATTTCACAAAATCAATCCAAACCTTTATTTCTTACAGGGGATCATTGTGGTAAATTATTATAAGGATACAATCAATAGGACAAAAGTAAATAAGCAAAAACCTAACAGTCTACGAATGCCGCCTTGATTAATACATACCCACATCTGTGAACATAGTCTTCATAGTGGTTCGGACAATCATAATTTACCACTAATATCAAATGTTTGACATCCAACCCTCTGGCAGCTACAGAAGTTGCAACCTAAAATTAACAAGAATTGTAGTGTATCACAATTAGAGATTTTTTTATTCATGTCATTTATTTAAACATCCAAAACACATTGTCTGTGTAAAATTTGGACTTATTGTATCACTGATACAAGCTAAATACGTGACATACGAACAGTGATAGTACAATAGTATATATACAATACATAGTCATTTTCTGAAAATATAAAATTAAATAAATCTTATTACAGTAGAATCTCAATTTCTTGAACTTGAAGGGGTCTGTAAAATTAGTTCGAGCCATCAAAGTCTGGAAAATTTTCGGTTACGAACCAGCAATAAATTTAAAATTCAATTTACATCCTGTTTATCTATCTGATCGTTAAAACGAGAATTCGAGAAATTGGTGTTCGAAAAATCAAGAATTAATTTACATAGACATAATGGAAAAAATGACCGGACTTTCGTAAAAGGTTGAGAAATCCATGGTGTTCGAGGGATCCGAGTTCATGCCACCAAGATTCTGCTGTATATGAGTGTTTATTTTTACTAAATTTTGACCATTGTACAATATTTATACTTACTAGAAGTTTTACATTTCCTGTTTTGAAGTCTTGTATTATACTATCCCTATCATACTGATCTATTCCTCCATGTAAAGACATACAGGGATAAGAATGTTTCAATAAATCTTTCATCAGGTCATCTGCATGTTCCTGTTTGTCAACAAACAGCAAGACACTTCCTCTCTCTTGGTAAACACCTAATATTTCTAGCAGTTTTAGAAGTTTTCTATCGTCATCAATCACAAGCTAAAAATGAAGAAAAATCAGAACTGATCTAGGTACTTATATTTTTCGTCCAAATCAGTTTACAGTTGAAAAAGTATGCCAAAAAATATTTTTCTTGAGGACTATTTCAAATTTATTAGAAACTAGATATCTTTCAGATGAAAACCAACACTTAGGGCCACATCTGTATGCAACCTTCTTCATGTAATGTAACTGAAGGGTCTGCAAATTTAATAAGTAGAGTGCTTCTTTCATTGGTTTTGAAAAATCATACAATTTATCGTCGTCTGAGCAGTATTGACAATTTAAAGTGGAAACAATTCATTGCCATAAACATATGGTCTGTAAAAAAGTCAAACTACAAACATACAATGTATGTATATAATTTAATTTGAATTTTAACAGCGGTTATATTATATGATCTACTTTGAGTAGTGTGAATTTTTTGGAAAATTAAATTATAAGGATTGTTATAAACTTTGGGTAATATATTTTTAATATTATGGCGTCATAAAATAAGCAAGGTAGAGATGCATACACTTCTTCATACAATGCCAATTTCTGTGAATGTCAATGGCCGACAAACTTTAACCATGTATTGCAAAGGAGAGATTAGCAACTGAAGAGTGCCAAATAGGCCGAAATGTCTTGTTGTACTGTTTAAAGGTCAATATAATAACAAACACAAAAGTAGCTTGATTACCACATGCTGTTCTACATCTTTACACACTACACTCCTCCCTCCTACTTGTACTTCTATAGGTTTGTGTAGAATCTTCCTAGCCAAAGCCTCCATCTGTCTTGGGAAAGTTGCTGAAAACATAACTGTTTGTCTGTCTGGTCTTACACAATCAATAATCCTTGTCACCTACAACAAAATCAAGTTTTGAAATTATACGTCAACAAAACTTACTTGATAATTGTAATGTAAAATTGATGACTATTGTGATACTAGTGGATTTTATATAAACTGTCGACACAGAGATATGTGTTGCCTACCGGCAAAAATTTGAAAAAAGACAATCTGATGGACAGCAACTTTGCGAAAGTCGCTGGACCATGATCTAGGCAGGGCCTCGAAATGGTCGTCAAACTGAGATGTACTGATAGTAATGCAACTTTATAGAAAATGTCATTGATCTATCACAAGTAGTTCCAACTAACTGACTTAAGCAGAAAACTTAACATTTAAAATTGCTTATTAATTGAAAGTCAGTGGACCATGAACTGAGGGGCAGGGCCTCGAAATGGTCATCAAATTGATTTGTACTGATAGTAATGCAACTTTATACAAAATATCATTGATCAAATTGTAGGATATTAAATACTGTAAATCTGTTTCCATGAAGTAAAATGTAATGCTGTAATCAGTGGGTGTTACTAAAAGGCGGAAACGGAACGGAAACGGAATACGGAAACGGAAACGAAAAACTTCACGATTTTTATTTAAAAATATAATAATTACATTGTGACGTAATAACATGCTTCTTAACCAATAACATTGCGACACGTAGTTAACAAGCTGTCTTTTATGTCTAAATGAAAATCAGCAGCACGAGACACCTGTGTACTAATCAATTACATATTATTGAGCGAAATTGATTATTACCGCGTGCATTACTTAATATTATCAGATTAAAGTATTTTTGCAATAAAATGTAATTATAAAAACTTAATGCATCTTTTTGTAGCTTCATGTGCATGTCAAAGTGTGGACCGAAGGCACCGTGATTTTTTGTATGAAGCGCTTCCGCGCTTCATACAAAATGTGCTTCGGTCCACACTTTTACATGCCAATGAAGCTACAAAAAGATGCATTCAATTCTTAATTAATGAATGTTACATGGTTACATGTATATACTCTTAATGCTAAGAAGCCGGGTATAATCGACATAATATGGGACTTGGTTGCATTGTCTGTTGTTACGTATAATCTGCACATTTGGTTTCTAGTAAAATTAACAGTCATATTTATGCTGTATTGTATTGAACAACTTGAATTATCATAGATCGCTTATGCATATCTTTATACCATGTGGTCCTCTGTACTGTAATTTCATTTTTAAAGAACTGTTCTGACTTAAGCCGAAAAACTAGCTCCGCCCGCGATATCTTCTTACTACAAGCAAAGTACACGTGGTATGCTTCTAGGTATTTGCCACCGAAAGTCTTTTGATGCTTTAATATATTTTTAACAAGGATTTGCTTGCCGTGATAAATATCTGGTCTTATCTAAATCCTTTAAAGGGACTGAAGTCGAAATGTGTTAATTGAGAATCCAATAAATCATTTATATCCCCCATGGCATAACGGTCCTAAGATAATTTTAAACTAGAAGCGGTGTTAGAGTAATATATAATAAATGAAGATAATCCACTAGAACTGTCAGATGACATGTATGTTTGAGAATTTTTTATCATTGTTACTCTAAAGATTTTTAAATAACCAATCATTCGAGACATTTTTTAAATAAAATTGCCCGACATAGTTTTAACATAGGACCCTATAGGAAAAATGTTTTAAAAATCTTCTCCTCTGAAACTAGTCGGCCAATTGGGACCAAATATTGATGGAATGGTCCTTAAGTGGCCCCCTTTAAGAATTGTGTCCGATGACCCCACTCGCCAACCAGGGCAGCCGACATAGTTTTAACATAGGATCCTATTGGAAAATGTTTTTAAATGGTCCTTGGAAGTCCTCTTTCAGAATTGTATCTGATGACCCCACCCGCCAACCAAGGCGGCCAACATCAGCCAACATAGTTTTTAACATAGGACCCAATTGGAAAAATGTTTTAAAAATCTTCTCCTCTGAAACTGCTTGGCCTATGGGACCAGAATTGGATGGAATGGTCTTTACTTTGCAGGGATGGTCCTTGGGTGGTCCTCTTTCAGAATTGTGTCTGACTATCCCACTTGCCAACCAAGATGGCTGCCGTTACTAAATATAGAAAATTTAGCAAAAAATAAATTAAAAATCTTCTTATCTGAAACTGCTCAGTCAATTGAGACCAAGCTATGATGAAAAGGTCCTTGGGTAATGCCCTTTCAGAACTTTGTGGGCTTATTTGAGCTAGGTGAGCGATACAGGCTCACCTGAGCCTCTCGTTTTATCATAAAAACAAGGTAAAAAGTTACGTTAAAAAGATATATGTTTACCTTTTGAATATTTTTTCTCTACATTTTAAAGTTTTTCGGAAATGAAAACAGCTCCTATCCTGCAAAATTTTTGTAGGTACTTAGTATAGGAATCGTCTGTGTGTCTGTCAGTGTGTCCATAATGTAGTTGTAAGTGCACCTCTTATAC
Organism: Mytilisepta virgata; assembly: GCA_028015205.1. NCBI lineage: Eukaryota > Metazoa > Mollusca > Bivalvia > Mytilida > Mytilidae > Mytilisepta > Mytilisepta virgata. The sequence goes on from CM051521.1 coordinate 82,881,362, forward strand.
AGATTTTCATGAAATTTACACAAAGGGGTATATCATATGAAGATGTGCATGTCAAAAAAAACTATATGCCCACACTTTAAAATGATATAATTTGACTTAGAATTTATACATGTTTTTGTACTCCCGCTCCATAGGAGAGAATGTACACTGTTTTACTCTGACTTGCCTGTCCGTCCGTCCGTAACTTTTTTCCGTCACAGTTTTCTCATTAACTACTGGTCGCAGCTGATTGAAATTTTGAAGTATTATTTGTGTATGTTATGGCGTATGGTGTGATTCATTTTCGTAATATCTGTAATCAATTTCCTATTTACTAGGGACTTGGTTTTTTACTTAATTTTTTGGAATGTTGAAATTTCTGTCGCAGTTTTCTCGGCAACTACTTATCGAAATTTTGACACAATCTCTCCGAATGATGCCAGGGAATAACCAGGTCTTCATGTTTCTAAAGGATCTTCAATACAGGAAAATGTGAAGGCAAAATCAAGACAGTCCCTCATATCTCGGTCTACATTGATACATATATATAGATAAATAATCAAACCTTTCTTGTTGAGCAAATAAGTCTGGGATATCATTGAACATGCAAGCAAAATTTGCTACCTTCTGTCCGAGATTATAGCTTCCTTAAATGGCTGACGTAAATGCAGAAGGTAGGTTAATATTAGTTTAAAAATATGGTGGTACGTCAGCATTCGTTCTCTGAGAATTCATCAAGATCCATCATGACAATGTCGTAATCTTGTAGTGCATGATGAGTATCAATGTATTATATATTAGAGTATTACACTTCACCCAGTTAATCCTAAATAATCTACCCTAGTGTTATGTATGAGGGTGTAATTCCCTTAAGAATCGACTACTATGTAAAATCGGCTTTAAGTACCATGCAAGTTTATTTTATCAGCATTTTAGATTTTCTGAGAGCCGAGTATTAAAATTTCGGCTTCTCAAATACCATGCTACCAAGTGCTGCCTAAAAATTAGCCAAAGGGCAAAGTAACAAAAAGTAGGTTATATCCTCGAGTATCATGTATTAGTGTAAGACCGTGAAGGTACATGTACTCATTGACTCAAGCAAGTTAGCCTGATTGATTTCAGATGAGGTGATTTTATTTCAGTCCTTAGTTACACTCAACCACATGGTTTTACGTGTATTTTAAAACATATATATAAGACAAGTGGCGAATATATTAATTTCTCATAACACTGCAGATGTCGCCCTCGTGCATTCTAATTTCACGTGATGTTTAATCTCGAAAGAGTATCATTGTTTACTGATTACTTCACGCCAAACAACCTTTATTCCATTTTGAAGAAGTGTGGAATTTTAACATGCCTAGTTTGAAGTCGTGCGGATACGAAAAATGTAGGTAAACTAAGGAAGCAAATTGCACATCTGCAGTTGCAAATATTTTGCCCATCAATAGTCGAATTTTTATAGTTTCAGCCATTCACTTTTAAATGGCGCTAATTGTATTTTCAGCAATTCAGCAGTTTTTGCAAACATAGTGCACAAAAAGTAGCAATCGAAAGTGAAAATAAAACCAAGTGACTGACACTTAAGGCTATAACCCCTCTTTTCGTACGCAGGATTCGGGGGGCTTTTTAGAGCGCATTTCGTACGCAGACATGGTACGCGGTACGCAACACATGCAGTATACCGTACGCAGATGCAAATTTTGGAATATTTGCACAAAATAACGGTTTTCAAACTGTAATTTAAAATGTACGCTGGATTCAAGCTGTAAATTTATAGCGTATTCCGATTCAAGGGGGGAGTGGGGTTATAGCCCTAGACTTCCGGGCTATGTATTAATACTCTATACACAGTCGGTAAATTCTCCCCAAATCCCTTATTTTTCTATCGTCCTCACTTTTTTGATATTTCTTCCTCGCTTGCAATTCGTTGATAAATAATCTTAAATGGTCATTTTTAATTCTCTTGTGCGACGATGATGTTCGTTAACATCGACTCATTGTCCGACTGTTGTTCGTTAACATCGACTGTTTTTGATATATAACTAGGTGGCCTTATTTTTTTTTATTTTACAATTGAAGAACAACTGAAGGTTGCACGTTTTTTTTTTATGGAAATAATGCAATTTTTCCGTTCCCGTTTCCGTATTCCGTTTCCGTTCCGTTTCCGCCTTTTAGTAACACCCGTAATCAGTAGGCTCTGTTCCTTTCTAGGCACAACAGAAAATTCAAATCTTTAAATGTGGGCAATTCTCAAAATTTCATCAACCAACTGTGCAATCAAATATCAAATAGTGTAAGCATGATAAAGTTGCAGTTATAATTGTCAGTAACTCCTCTAGTGACCTACATATAGATTCTCCTTCATGTACAAGTGATTTATAGAATTTCTCCACCTGAGATAGTTAGTTTTTATTTTCAACACGCGAGCTTTAGCAAGAGTGTTACAATCTAAAATTTAACTATCGAGGGTGAAGAAATTCTATAACTCACAAGTAAATTGAAAGAGAATCTGTTTCTACTATGATTTTCAAAAAAAACCTCAAGAAAATGCCGTTGCTATGCATTTTGTTTACATGAAAGCCAATTCTGGATGTCTCTATTTGATCTTTCCAATAAATGTAGAAAAAATGTCGAGAATTCCTATGCAAAAGTGGTTAAAAATATTTTGTATTTTTATCCCACCGATTCAAGAATAGGAGAAAGTATAAAAAAAAATGGAAAAAGATTAAAATTGTCCATTAAACCCAATGATTTTTGTAACAATCCAGAACAGTAACAGAACTGCTATCATTATGCTTTATCATTCAAAATATGTAAACTCATGTGGAAATAATTATCAAATTTTTAAACAAATTTATATCTGGACATTTTTTTCAAAAGAAGAGTTCAGCTGATTCTCGCCCTTAAGACTACGTGTCCTATAAGACAAGGGCCCTTTCTTAGGAAATTTGGGCAGTACTTTTCCCTTGAACTTCGTACAAGACGATGGCAAATCATATCAATGATCTGGCAAAGGCTGGAGTGAAGTTTTATCCTAAAACACAGAAAACCTTGTCAGCATCGAGTCTTCCATTCTTCAAAACAAATAAGTTTATTCACCAAAACATGAAAATAATTGTTATAAATACAAAATTTTTAACAAATTTAATCGTTTTTTTGCACCTGGAAGTTAGGTTAAGATAGTTATAAACAAAGTAAAGTTCGGTATAACTACATTTCCGATTTTGATTTTGCGTTACATAACGAGAATTAAATTTAAATCAATATTACAAACTTAAACATATTCTACTTCATAATCCCTTTTATTTAACCTATAAAATGAATTGTCATTGATTTTATATGAAGACGAAAAAAAAGAAATCAAATAATTATTCACTATGTTCCATACTGAATCTGTATTACGACCACGTTGCCCACATGTTAAAACATGGCAGGTCGTTTGAAGTTTGTCATCGTTGTTGTTTTTGGATTTAAAATGGGAATTTTTATGAATATTGATGATGAATTCATAAAAAACAAATGAAGTAACAACTCGGAAAGTACGGGCTTTAATATCGTCTTGTTATATTTACCATTCATTAAATGAATCAATCTACTTAACATCGATCCCATAACAACAAATCAAAGTGCATAGCACTGGTAGGGTTAGGTTGCTAGCATTTGACTTTTATTTGTACAAACATTGCTGATGATTATTTCAATGCTTTTAGTTTGTACAATGTATTGCAAAATAGGTTTTGGTATTGAATTCTTTTTATTAACAGTATTATTTACAAGGAAATATATCAATTATGAAAGTTAACGAGCTCTGCGGAAAAAGTGTCTATTATATAATAATGTTCCTGTGGGTAGGTGACTGATTTTTTTTAAAATTGACAGCATATGTATTTCTTTGGTTTCAAAATATACAGTGATTTTTTAAAACGTATATTTTCGCAACACAGTGTATCTGAGCTGAAGGTTCTACTACTCAACTTTACTGCGCATGTCTGTACATAAATATGCACTAATCAATCAAAGAAAGCACGAGTCGGCTAACGCTTCTTGAATTATCACTCTAAATTGAATTTTTTTAAAAAGTCAAACGCATAATAATGATTTGATGAATTAAAATAAACAGAAATCAAAGGTCTTCAAGTTATTAAGGTTATATAAAAAGACAAAGTTTGGACAATTGTAGAAGGGGGTCATTTCTATTTACACTACATTGCGCATGTGCAGGTAGATCAGAACGTAAACATTCAAGCTTTCAATTAAAATAAACCCATTATACCTTCGATAATACAGTTTTCTAAATTAATGATAAACACAGTGTTTTTCAATCTTAATGTGCAAGTTGTCGGAATTTCAAATAACCTGTATGCAATTCTACCACTGACCAACAGGTTTGACAAAATGAAGTCACGATGATCAGGTCAAAAGGTTAATCAAATACACAAAAAGAACGTAAACATTCAAGCTTTCAATTAAAATAAACCCATTATACCTTCGATAATACCGTTTTCTAAATTAATGATAAACACAGTGTTTTTCAATCTTAATGTGCAAGTTGTCGGCATTTCAAATAACCTGTATGCAATTCTATCACTGACCAACAGGTTTGACAAAATGAAGTCACGATGATCAGGTCAAAAGGTTAATCAAATACACAAAATACCATCAGAATTACAAGAAGAATAAGCAAATAATGTGCAAAATATGTTGTGTATAAGTTAACAATCACGTTCACAACAAAAATGGAACTTACCTTTGAAATCTTTTGAAAATAAACCTGATTGTAATCCTTCCCAAAATATCCGTGCAAATGTAAACATTCAAAATCCTTACGCCGATAGCATTGTACACTTTAAAAGGTGCGAATACTTTACACGGCTTTCAAAACAAAAAGGAAATCGTCAATAAAACACACATCTTTTATTAAATAACTGGACAATTACACTTCTCGGTGTGTTTCAGTTACATTTCTATTAAAAAACAACTGCACCAGCAACAACAAATATTAGGACTATTTTACCGCGGAATGTTTATTTTCTTATATGATATTCCAATATAAACATAGTCGTAATTCGAAAAATATGGAGGTTTCTTTGCGCATGTGTCATCTCAAAATCGAGATAAAAAGCTGCTTAACTAGCCTTGCTTAAGCTTCAATCCTAGATAAGCTTGCATATTTACTCATAAAAACATAGTTTCAAAAACTTCTGGTCCAACTTTTTCCACAAAACACCAGATTTCCAAAGTTTCCTTCATTGTCTAACCAAACGACCGACGGCATAAGGGTTTTGGTTGCTTAGCAACCTAACCCTAAAAACCTATTTATTCGTCAGTTTCTCAAATTTAGTAAAAAAAATATGTGTTTTTTAGTGACAAAAAAATTAAGAGAAATTACGGAATACTTTTTAAAATTTGTTGAGATTTCTTCTCCTTGACGAGTGGCATGTCCTATAAGACGACCCCCCTTTTGAGAAAATTGAAATGTGGTACCAAAAATTCGTCTAATAAACGAGTAAAAAAGGTATCTCAAAAAAGGTTAATATGATATCATAAGCCTTCGAAAGGATGCCATAATTATTAGATATATAAATGAACTTGTGTGCAAAATACATAAATTTCTGATATGTACTGCATTTTGTTTTAAGTTGTAAAGGGTGATAAGATTTCATTTCAATCCACTGACAAGAAATGAGCAGTCAAATTAACAGCCAACAATAATTTCCTTCCTCATTGTTTGGAATGGCCATCTTGTCCTCTGTACATTGCCTACCTAATAAGCAGATATTTCCATTGGAAAATCAGTTAAAAAAATGTAGAATGATTGTGCTTGTAATGCTAATACCACATTATCTACTTTAGGCCTCTTCCTTTAATACTACTATTTACCTGTGGTTCAAATCCCATATCAAACATTCTGTCTGCTTCATCCAAAACTATGTACGTGCATCGCCTCAAGTTTGTTACTCGTCCTGAAAATATATTCATACACAACATTATACAATGTATCATGTGCATATGTTTAAATAGATAAGTAGGTTTATTCCTATTTTAATATTTTTCATTACAATTTTTCTGCAGAATATATCAAAGAATAACTATTTTCAAACAATATCAATTATAATCTTATTGAACGTTTGATGGATAAACTGTTTTTTTTAACACAGCCACTCATTTACAAAATTCAAAAAGTTGGGTTCCATTCATTAATCAATCTGAATCTAATTTTTCAATATAAATAAATCATGTTTTACTAAAACTTAAATCCTTCTTTATTACCAAATTTTAGGCAATAAATCCTGATTTCAAAATAAATTTTACACCAGATGCCAATTCTCATGAACTTAATTCCTGTTTAATTTTTGGTATGTACCATTCCAGTCTTCCTGAACCAACACCTCTCTTCACCTGGCTGAAATAAACTGTGGTGTTACATTGCCCTGAGCAAAGAGAAGTAAACAGATTACACCGTATGTGTGGAAACACTCAGCCCCAACCCCCTAGGGAAAATGCAGAAGTTTCCTAGTTGAATATTTCTTACTTAAACTTAGTTTCTCACTCCAAAAACCTGAAACAAGTTTTACTTAAGAAGTTCAAATGGTTGGGACTCATACTTTGGAAAGAAGGATAAGTCATTTCTTTTTGCCAAAAATTTGCACAAAAACATATTCAATTAGAAATTCAGTATTTTCAAAGAATATTGATTGATTGATTCTTGTTTAAGGCTGTGTGGGTGGTATTTCAGTTATACCATGGCAATTTCAAAGAATACACAAATTAATGGCACATTTATACTGCTGATCATAATACAATTTTTAAATTACGCTTTATTTCATATCATGCACTGTTTATCCTGAGCTATTTTTAAACTAGAATATATAATTTCTTCTTAGTGGGTTTAAATGAAGAAGCCCCTGGTGATCTACACCTGTAAAGTAATTAGAACTATAAATTGTATCTATAATACTAAATTTACGAATTAGCCGAATAGGCGGCAAAACGCGTGGTTCAAAATAAACGATGTATGGTTCAGATTATAAAGGTTATTATCGGATTTGACAATCTGCATTTATAAATTTTAAACTGCAGTTTTGTTTATGTGCAAATGGAATTTGCATGGACTTTTCCGGTATGAATTCTCCCAACATATCCCTTAGAAGGTTCTCGAATGCATCATTTTAACACATTGATTTAAATAAACAATTATGCACATATTTTAAATGTATATATATAAATATATTTGTTTGAAATTACGGAAGAAGAATAAAACAAATTAAAAACATTCTCCTTCGAGTGGGATGTTTCCGCTTCATGTATTCAGGATTGTTTTTTCTACCATTATGCAATTTCTCCTAACTATAAACATTATGAACTTTGAAGATTATGAAGAAGTAAGGCAAAGTTCAGAGGAATTCCTAACTTAGTTGGTTTTTGGAATGCTCGGATGTTTACTTTGCACAAAGTGATAAAACCAACCATTATTCATTTTTACATTATTTGTCGTGTGACCTGTCTAAATATATCTCTACCATACAATTCCCTGTAAGCCCTAGATAAAAATATTTTTAACAAATGGTCATCTTTATCATAAATGACGAAATTTATCTCGGACATCTGTATAAACGTGGAAAGCACACGCAGCCACACACTAAAAATGCTTTTATCGTCTATTGGATTTATTTGTGAAATTAAGCCTCACTTGCCCTGCCCATGATGACAATGAACAATTGGAACAATTATTTTCCAAAAATATGCTCTACTTAACTCACGGCATCTTTTGAAAAATTCATCCGTCACTAAGGAAATGTTTATTCATATTCTTTTTCATATTTATTCTGAATGAAAAAGGTAATGCATTATGAAATGTGTATTTAATGAAAGCTTTTCATCAAGTTCCAGTTCAGAATTAATTGTAACATAAACATATTGACAATTTATGTGGTTGTATTTTCGTCATAGATTTTGACTATGATGGAACCTTAAGGTCCATTTTGGTAATTCTACGTGGCATACAGTCTACTTCATCAGTGGATACATCTTCGGAAGTAACGAACAACCGTATGACAATTAGGTCACGTTGACCTACATTTCACGCTTCATTGACTTTGGTTAAAGTTTGCATTAACATCCATTTCTGGAATACTACAGCATATATAGACATGAAACTATCAGTTGATACCACCTACTTGACAGGAAAGTTTATGGGAAGCCTGCCACAACATCCACATTGAGTTCCTGTTCCACGAATGCCATGACCGCAAAAACTTTTTAAAGTCAATATGGCCACCACAAAAAAATGCTTATTTTCCCGCGCTCGCGCGCCTTCAATGTCTAGTCTGTAATAAACGGATCCCCCGACCTAAAATCCATATAAACTCAAAACTTAAGTTTCATTGATACACTATGCTTAGTTCATAAGAAATGAACCATAACGAATAAAATTAACCAGTCGCTCAAGTGTAAAATTTAGGTCATAATGACCAAATTATTGTATGATTGGTCATTACCACCCAAGGTACATCCACTGATGAAGTTTCATTGATACTCTATGCTTAATTCCAAAGAAATGAACCTAAACACAAAACTTAACCAGAGTCGCTCAAGCATAAAATATTTTGTATGACTGCTCAATACTAATTAAGGCACATCCACTGATGAAGTTTCATTGATACACTATGCTTAGTTCCAAAGAAATAAACCTAAATGCAAAACTTAACCACATAGTTCTGATGTACGTACGGACGGACAAGGGTAACTCTATAGTTAATATAATTATTTCACAGTATTTCAACATATTAAAATGTAAAATCAGGCATTTCTGAAACAGAAAGAATTTAATAAAAAGAAAATGGCATTATCCAGGTCACTGATAATTTGATTCATATTCTTTCTCACTTTAACTTCATCAAAAGACAAAGATTCCTAGTTTTATACATGCAATATATGAAATGCAAAGCTGGGAGCATGATTTTTTGGAAATAAGAGCAGACTTGAATAGGGTTGAAAAACTGTAAAAAGTGCTCAATCTGAATCAGGACAAAATAGGGGAAAGGGTTAAACATGTTAGACATTTATTCTAATACATTTTACAAGATTTTGGACTTGCATGTATTATCTGGTTTTACATCTATAATATCACAGGATTCAAACTGATTTTAATTAAAAAATTGAAATGAAGTTGAGCAACATTTCAGCACCATAAATGGCAATCTAATTTCTAAAATGAGACACGCATGAGTTGAGCGTTAAGAGATATTTCCCTTTAAACAAAATATTAGTACATTACTGATTTATCATACGGAATTTCATATGAATTCATAGATCATATCATGGGAAAGATCATGTTTTTTTTTCACTTTAAGAAAGGATTAAGGTCAAATTATATTTTAAAAAGAATACTTCAACAAAGTTGATTTTGTTCAGGTAAATTTTCAGAAAAGCTTGAATAATTACTGATCAATCTGCAGAGAAAAACATCTCACAAAGAAAAAACTACCTGAACTATTGATCCTAAGACAAAACTAATAGTTTACACACATCAATACACTTTACATTAAATTACATGTCAGTCAACTAATGACCACACACAATTTGACCAACACATACCATTATTGGCTGCTAACATGTCAATCATTCTACCAGGTGTGCAGACAATGATTTCACAGCCTCTCTTCAATTCTGCTATCTGTTCAGAAATACCAGTTCCTCCATAAACACACACAGACTTCAGTCCTAACACTTTACTGAATTTCTTACATTCCGAATGGATCTGCATGGCTAACTCTCTGGTGGGAGTCATTATAATAGCTGCAATACAATGTACATTAATAGGATATGGATGTTTACATCATTAAGGCAAGAACACTGAGACATATTAAATCATCCTGTTTGAAAAGCTCTAAATGTTCTACATTCAAACTAGATATGTCTATTTTTTGAAGGACAGTAGTAAATACAGTATATAAATTTTGTCTCAAATGGCCATTCCTACTGGCATGGATCTTGAATTTTTGCAACATCAAAATGTCAGACAAAATCAAGATAAATAGACCAAAACAAGACAAGGTTAAGTCATATTTGTAACAAACATTTGAACTTAAATGGCCATACTGGTCTTATCTATCACCATACAAGATAACAAGATCAAATCAAAATATGTTGTCTTGCAGTCAAATAAGATCAGTCAAGACAAGTTTAGTTAAGCACAGGTAAAGTTAAACATATCATAATTCATTCTCAACTATTATGAACTGGTCTTTACCAGTCTTGATGTCTTGATTGAGTGAAAGACAATATATCTTGTCTTGATTTTTTTCCGAAATCTAAAAAGTTGGAAAAATCAAGACAATCAAGACATAATAAGACAGGGATGGCCAGTTAAGATCAAAAGTGTGTAACAAATGTCAGCAGATGTAAAATACAAACATTAGGCCATGAAAAAAAATTGTCTCCAGCCCGCCCGTGTCTGTGATTTCCAAAGGCACATCCACTGATGAAGTTTCATTGATACACTATGCTTAGTTCCAAAGAAATGAACCTAAACTCAAAACTTAACCAGAGTCACCCATGCATAAAATGTAGGTCATAATAACCCAATTATTGTATGACTGCTCAGTATTGTCCAAGGCACATCCACTGATGAAGTTTCATTGACACACTATGCTTAGTTCCAAAGAAATGAACCTAAATGCAAAACTTAACCAAAGTCACTGAAGCATTAAATGTAGGATCATAGCGACGCAAGTGTTGCTGAACTGCATTGTACTATACAAGAGAACTGTAGTGATGAAATATCATTGATGTATTACTATAGGTTTCTGAGAAATGGAGCTAAATGCAAAACTTAATCAAATCGGGATTTACGTACGTACATACGGATGGACAAAGGTAAATCAAAATGCCCCAGCCACATTCATGACGGGGCATAATAAAAAGGCTTGAGAAACATACAATTCTTTTTCATGGCCTTACAGGATTTAAGATGACTTGTTGTTTTTAACTTATCTGACAATTTGTGATTGTGAAAATTATGGTAAGGAAAATCAGTCTACATGTATATTATGACTTGATCTTTGCAATAGTTTTACATGATTTATCTTAACTACCAATAAATCATGATATGTTGATTTAATCTGCAGCCTAATTATTCTTCTTATACCAGCAAGTATGTATAATTCATAAAACCAAATCCTGCATGCATGTTCTGTCTAAGAAAATAACCACTGGAGCATTAAAGCAAAATTAATACCTATAGGTCCATCTTCGTCGTCCAGTGGTGGTTGATCCATAATATGTCTAAACATAGGTATCAAAAATGCAAGCGTCTTTCCACTTCCTGTCTTGGCTATACCAATGAGATCTTTACCAGACATTACAGCAGGTATTGCCTGGGACTGGATGGGTGTTGGTTTCTCATAGCCATGTCTATTAAAACAGAAAATATTTTTTTTCTGGATCTCATATTTATTTTATCACAAAGGCAAGCAAACTTTAAATCGTTCAATCACATGGAAATCTGGTAAAATTGAATATTTTATATAAGAATATAACAGTATAAAAATCCATAAATCTGGCTAATTCCGGAAAAATTTCAGGCATGCGATCATATATTTCAATCCCATCTGTATTTTTCACTGAATTTTAATCAGTGTACAATGTCATCCATTTTTTATTCAATTTAAAATATCAAAGGAGGTATAATGAATGCCACTTTTTGGCCCCAAGAATTGGCTAATTTCCAAATTACTAAATAATTTGTCTAACACAATATAATAATTAAGTCCACGAAATATTACCAGAAACACTTATTTCTGTTTGTCTTGCAAACTTCTTAAATTATGTTTACATTATACATTATACACAGGGGCCTCGGTGGCCGAGTGGTCTAGGTAGCTCGTCATGACTAATAATGATCACTAGCCTGTCAACACTGAGGTTGTGAGTTCGAATCTCACCTGTTGCGGGGTGTGTTCGACTCCGATCTAATTGACAAGGATTGCAAATTTTCCTACCGAAGGTCGGTCGTTCTCTACGGGTACTCCGGCTTCCTCCACCAATAAAAATTGGCCGCCGTGAAATAGCCAAATATGCTGAAAACGGCGTAAAATCCCAACTAAACAAACAAACATTATACAGAAATACTGAAAACAAATTTCTGACATTAAAATGTGTCTTCAGTATTTCACCCTGGTCATCATTATAAAGTGCTATAACTTCCATAACAATGATTTGCTCAATATGAATTGGTTCTTGTAACACAGGGCATAGTGTACTCCAAGTTGTAACCCTGTCCAATCAGCAATCAGGCTTCCCATAACACTACATACTTAAAACTTAATGTACTTACAATTTTAGCACATTCATGATTTTTACACTACACCCACACTGAGCCCACTTCTTGATAGGCTTAGGGCAACCTTTACCAAGAACCTTAATTCCTTCTAAATCTTGTCTATAAGCTTCAACCTCTGGGAAAGGAATGTTAAATATCATAGAATTTTATTGTAAAATAAATTTTATGGTTGAACACTGAATAAATAAAGATTTTGTTTCTGTGGGAGCCCGTATGTACTCATCAGACTACAAAGCCAACATTCATCTAAGATGAAAATATCAGACATAAAATATGTCACCATTTAGGATGACAGTCTTGATATTGTTAGTCTATAAGATGTGGACAAAACAAATGTGTTAAAGGAGAGTGAAATATGATTAAAACTGAACTTTATTGAATTCTTACTGTTTGGCTCCAAATCACCACTGGAGAGAAACTGGCAGGTACTGTATATGGCGAATGAATTGCTTACCTTTCCAGAGCACTTGAATTCACCACTGGTTTTATAGTCATTTGTGTTTTTATGTTATTTTTTTTTTGGTCCATTTGAACATGTACCATTATATATGCCCAGATTTTTTGTCTCTTTTACAATTTCTTGAAGTGCTTCCTCAGAATGTTGGTAATTCTTTTTGCATAGATGTTCATTCATTAGTGTGTCATTTTGCACATTTCTTGTTCTCTCTCTTGTACGTATTATTAATTCTGACTACTTTGGTTTTTTTTTAAAAAACCAAGCCTTAATCTAATTAACTCAAATACTGATTGAACAATGTTAAAAAAACCCAAAACAGCTGAAAATGTAATATTTCTAAATCAATGAAACTTTGTGTACCTTCATGTGTCATTCTGGCAATCTCTGGTACCTCTACATAAAAATTCTTCCTGAACGGTGCATAATATATCCTATTATGGTCTACAGATATAAATTCCTGTAACAAATTATCTTGTAGTTAGAATATAAATTTTACATGAGTTACTTTGTAGCAAATAATAAATATATTTTAACTTTACTTACAGTTATTTCATAACACTTTATAATTAGTGTATATATACCTGCCACAAATATTGAAACTACTGCTGCATTTGAGTATGATTTTTTTTGTAGTGAATTAAATATTTATCTTTATTTTCATATTTCTCCACCTTAAAAAAAATACAGGGTGAAAAATTACTAGGAATATCTATAATAAATGTTTCTTAAAAAAAAAGAAAAAAATACTACTCTACCTTTTATTTCCAATAGTCATAATTATTCATTGTCTTTTCAACTGCTGAAATCCCTCAAATATTTTACAAGAACAAATTTTTCATTTCTTGTGTGCAATTAGTTGATTTTGCATAAAATATGATGTCACCACAAACAAATGTGACACTGCAAGTTTTGTTTCAAAAAACATGAACCATGTTGACTTTTAGGACATACGTATTTATTATGTGAAATGTAACAAGTTTTTTATCAAGATATCAGCTAAAAGAGGAAAATGTGACACACAGTAGGAATTAACCTAAATATGGCCTTACTTTTTTCTTTTGTTTTTCTTTAGCCATCTTCATCATTGTAGTATCCAAATCATCTTCTTCATCTTCAGAGGAATACTGAAATTATAATACAAGAATTGGTAATGGAGGAGTAAATATAACATTGATTTTGTCAAACAGTAACTAAATGACTAAGTTCAACTACTTGTCATTTTGAGAATATTTGAAAAAAAAATCAAAATCCTGTGGACATGCACACCTCCATTATGTGTATAAACATTCTACAAAGTATTAAAGCTGTAGCTCAAAAACTGTAGGAGGAGATAGCTGGATAAACCATGGATCCATATCAGGACGAAAGAATGGACGGACAGGGGAAAATTAATATGCCCCCGACATTTAGTCGCGGGGGCATAAAAATGGCAAGGAAGGTAGGGAATTTATTTTTGTAGTTGATTTCCTGTCAAAAATGTTTATTCACTTTCGTTTGGCTTGATGAATGTCACAAAATGCTTGAAAATTGAGGCCTGGTTTGTAGATGCTTAAAAAGTACTTATAGCGCCAAATTTCATTTTTACGGAAAAATATTGTAAATGCAGCAATTTTTTTTTATGGAAATCAAATAAATTTGTTCTGTCGGAAACTTTTCAAGTGGGCAGGCAGTCTCAGAGATCGAGATTTTAAAGTGTTGACAGGCTAGTCATTATTAGTAGTCGTGACAAACTACCTAGACCACTTGGCCACCGAGGTGCCCATGTATCATGGTATAAATAAACAAATGTCCTGCTTTTCCAATCACACAAAGAAATATTACATATAGGGCTCTATATGATATCTCCAACAACTGAAATGAGATTCATCCCTTATGTACTTAAATTTTTAAATCCAACCTTTTGCTCCAAATTCCATAAATCTGCATGTTATTCTTTTTAAAATTTAGACTCAATTATAAAAAAAAAATTTCAAATCATCACATGCACGTAAAATTAGAGATCTTGAACAAGATTTTCGCATCAATATTTGGTGTATATACTGGAATAAAATAAATGTCAACCATTGATCCTGATATCATTTTTCACATTTATGAAAAGATCAAAATACCTCCATGGCATCCATATTGCTCTCCATAAGTTCTCCTTTCTCCTTGGTAGGATCTCTCTTCTTCTTGGCAACTGCTGTAATCACTGTCACTTTCTTAGAATCACCCTGTAATGCAAAAAAAGTGATTGGTAAAGGTCTATTTTCGACAATTTATTATCCCTGTACATAATATTTCATGGAAAAATTCTTGACATAAAATTAAACCCACACAAGCATGTGACATACATTTTAAAAAAGGAAATGTTCCTTTATTGCATCTGGGACATTGATACAATAATGACCATCAAATAAATACATTACATTAAAATAATATAATACAATGCCATGTTTTTCTTATACCTTAATTCATTTCTATATTTACACACTTTTCCAAAATTTATTAATATTTTTATGAAACTACTTGAAATAAAAAATGCCAAGTGCATTTGTTATTTAAATATCTAACAAGATGAACAGTTATATAAGGATGCTTTCTGAAATCTTACTTAAAAGGAAAACTGTAAGCTTTATAATGCCAACTCCATTAGTATAGAATAGAATAGAATTTCTTTATTTGTCACCTAAAGACGCCCTAATAAGGCAGAGAAAATCAAATACAATTACAATATTTACAAATGATTACAATGATTACAATGATTACAATGATTATGTTGACTAGCATTTTTGACTAGTAATGAGACCACTTTTCCTATGCAGTACAGTCAACCTTATAATGGGGAGACTAACAAGTAAGTACATATACATGTATAAACTTCTTAATGATAAAAATACTTGTTCCTTGCTACATGTATAATCTATTTAGACATAGATATAGCGACATACCTCATTACATGATCATAGTTCTGATAAACAGAAGAAAGGTTCTTAAATTCAGTATTTCAATATCATCTGTCCCAATAATATAATTATTTTCTATATAAAAAGTTATTTTACTCACATTCGCAGCATTTTCTGTCTTAACTGGAGCTGCTGGTTTTTCCTCTATCGTCTACAAAAAAGTTATAAAAGATATCTTTAAGTATATTATTTTCTAAAGATACTGTAAAATGAAAACAACATTAATACTTCTCAGTCATGAGCCTTTGTCAGAAAGTGTACATGTATGCTTTATTTTGGTGACCAGATGCATGTAATATTTTTGTGCACAGTTTTACTGTAATTTTTTGTAGTTTAGATTTGAATTTCTCCACAACTTTTTTATACAGGACCATCAAGAACTTGTAACGAAGTGTCGGCATACATCCTCAGTGAAAAGCTGTACAACTTCGGTTTTGTACTTATTGGATTCTTTTTCACAGTTGTTATCTCTTTAAAATCTCCTTCATACATTGTATTTACTTTTCATTATTGCATATTATTACTACATGTATATACAAGTTTATTTTCTATACTTTCTATTGTAAACAATATTCGCATTGTTGTTGGAAATTGGTCTTGTAGAATTTGCCCCCTATCTTCTTTTTCTGATATACATGTATATGTATATTAAACCAATGAAATAGTTGTTAAGTAATCAGATGAGGCCAAAAAATATACTAATGTTTCAATTTATCTGACCAACCCTATTTTTTCGTGCATACCCCAATTTTTTTTCCATAAAACATGCCTATACAAGAGCTTCATTCATTAACTGGCTACTTACAGGATTCTATCACACTCTGCCCACAAACTTACAGGATTTTATCACACTGACCTAATTTCCTCTCATTTCTACATTATCTAACTTTTACCTGCATAAAAGCATCCAATGGATCCTCTTCACCCTCACCTCCCTCCCCTGTCTGAGATGGCTCATCCTCATCCTCCTCATCATCATCTTCCAATGTCCATTTCTTGGACGGAGGTGCAAAATTGACAGGTAATAACTCTGCCTTCTTTTTTCTTTCAGCTCTCCATTCTTCTATTCTTTTTCTCCTTTTTTCCATCTCAAGTTCCAATCTTTTCTGCTCTTCTTCCTGAAATGACATAAGGTATCAAAGATCATAAAATATGTTTTGGATAAATTAATAATCTATAGGAAACCCAAATGTGCAAATTTAAGTAAGGCAACTGCAAAAAATACTGAAATTTCAGAAATAATGCAATGTTTTTATATTACAAAAGCACATTTAATAAATTTTACAATAATGTCTGGGAACAAGGATTCAGTACAATAAATAGATCGTATAACTGAATGCTAAAATTCCCAATGTGCATATTACAAAATATGCAGATATGTATATTTCAATAGTTACCAGAAATTTATCAGTTTCACACATTTTTGTAGTATTTCTGTTATCACTATTTAAAATTCTATATTTATATCAGTTTTTCAGATATAAAACAAATATTAGGCAACCTTACATACATCAGGTTTCAGTTATAATATCATCATCCCGTATATAAGTTTCAGTTACATTACATTTGTTCAGTCTGATTTTAAGAAGTGAAATTTCAATAGCCCATAGGGCTATCTTTTCATATTTTTTTCAATTTTAAGAACACTAAGATCTCAGATTTCTGGAACTATTTTTTCACGCAGGACAGAATGAAGTTCTACAGTACAGAAGGTTTCTTTAATCATCATTTTACATACGAGTTTTCAATTACTAAAGAATTTTTTTGTAGACATCAATATGTATGGTCTGGTGAAAATTTCAAGGGAACAAACTATGATGGTTTTGCTATTGTTTTAAATAACTCGTTTACATTTCAATGAATATCTATATTTTTGATTTCATGGTTCTGACAAAAAACACTTAAACTAATATAATCAATCTACAGTGTTAAGTAAACTGCACGATGAATGGAGTTCTACCCTTATTCATTACAAACCTTATCAAGTGGTTCATCTTTGATTGTAAGAGCACCCTCTCTGTGTATAATAGGATCATCACTGCTGTCTTTTTTCCTGCCACTTGGTGACCTTGACCTTGATCTTGATCTCCTTGAAAAAAATGCACAAATTATCAGCATATAACACGTTAGAATACAATGAAACTCAGTTGTGTCAAAGTACTGGTGAAGTTCAGATGACTCAATTTAATATATCCAGAACACTCAACCATCTACAAATGTATATGCAGATTTGACGTCAACATGAATTGATGTTTAATTTACATAAGCTACCCTCAGACCGTTATATTTTGTATCCATAAATCTCCCCTCTCATCCTAGCTGGTAAAAATGCAGTGTTTTTAAAATTTTAACGGTTTATGAGATAATTGAACATTATTGATTTAACGGGAGTGGTGATAACCCCCTGGGGAAGAGAGGTATGTGTCATTTGGTGCATCTTACCATGGGGAATAAGAAAATACATGGTTTATGTGTTGGGATTTTAACGGTTTATGAGATAATTGAACATTATTGATTTGATGGGAGTGGTGATAACCCTCTGGGCAGTGAGGTATGTGTCATTTGGTGCGTCTTACCATGGGGAATAAGAAAATATATGGTTTAGGGGTGGCGATTGTGGGGATATCATCAATATTATATTTTAATTATTTTTACAAAATGTCCAATTATGGTACAATTAAATGTTGTTAGTTTTATCTTCTATTTCTATTTCCCAAAAAAGTGTAATATCGTGATTAATTCATTTTTATTTCCTGAATAATTAAAGTTTCAATGTATTGTTGATTCAAAGATGCAAAAAACTTTGAGTAGATCAATATATTTTATTTTTATTTCATTTTTATTTCAGGATGCAAAACAGAATGGTAATGCTCAGTCGAAGAAACTTTATATTTGAGTACAAATGATTTGACATCAGACAATAAAATTGTCGATAGAATAATGTTGATAAGAAACTGTAGAAAATTGTTGTTTTATAAATTTGCCCTGAATTTTATGCCATCACATTCCATCCATTCCTAGCGGTCCACATTAAAGTGGCAGTATGAGATATTGTCATCACTTAGCAAATGTCGCCTGTCAGTCATTCGCAGACATTATAAAAAGTACACTGTAGTTTACTTTATTGTTTTAATGCTACTGCAAAAATTTTCAGGGTTCTTAATATTCATGTTTATATATCCAGAAATATATTTTCTAATTGAAATATTCACTTGTTAACTCTAACAAAATAAGGGAAATGAAAAATTTCTATTGTAGCAATAGAATCAGTGAAAGTTGACCTTTTATGGTTTTTCCATATATGATTTGTTAATTCACATATATGACCTATGAACTATGTGGTATATGTAAGGATGTTATAGCATAGCTGACTTGTGCATTAAGTTAGTTATATGAACAGCGAGATCATGTGTCAATAGTAATTTTTAGAATCAGTTTCACATCAGTACAAAATATTAACTAGATACCTTTAGTAAACATAACATTATTTTTGTTGCATCTACTGCAGAACATTTCTTTTTCAAAAAAAATGACAATGGCCAACACTTTTACATGTAAATACTCTGTAGGAACTAAACGTCAGTCCATGCAATAGACTATATATAGATACTGTAATAGTTTTCAAACTCTATGAATATATACAATAAATATCAGGACAAACCTATTTTATAATAGGTAAAAAATATATTGTGCAACTAATAGACTATATAAAAATAAGCTTTCTGTTTGATCATGTAACTATACACAATGCTTTTATCCAAACTCACTTCCTTTTATCTCTGTCTCGTGACCTTGACCTTCTTCTGTCTCTTGATCTAGATCTTCTCCTCTCTTTAGATCTTGACCTTCTTCTTTCTTTAGATCTGGAACGTCGTCTTTCTCTAGATCTTCTTCTCTCCCTAGATCTTGACCTCCTTCTATCTCTTGACCTTGAACGTCTTCTTGGACTGCGTGAGCGACTTCTCCTCTTTTTCCTTTCTCTAGATGTGCTCCTGGATTTGGACCGTCGTCTGTATGATCTGTTTGAAGAAAAATTTAGGTAAACAATCCAATAAATTAAAATAACCTCAGATTTCATAGAAAATTATTTTGCTAAATGTATTTTTTGACATGAGTACTGAGATTTCAAGGTTCACTTTATACTGCTCAAAGGTCTGATTTCAGTTCCTTGGAAGAAAACTGATGAATATGAATTTTTCAATTTCAGAATTCACCACTGAACTCTTTATACTTTGCATCTTTTTTCACTTGAAATTTATGGAGCATTATAGTGTTGTAATGTATATATATATATAGCACAGTATGATGGACTCCTAATATTGATATTTTTTCAACCCCTTATACTGATATTTCTTCCTCAGTAGGGTGGACTTATCATATTGATAATTTTTTCACACTATGGTGGACTAATTATACCGATAATTTGTCCACAGTACGGTGGACCACTTATACTACATTTTTTCAACATTTCAACAGTATCATATGGACCCCTTATAATATACAAATTCTGAAAGAGGACCACCAGAGTACCATTGCTGCAAATTTTGTTCCAATTAGCTCAGTGATTTCACACAAAAAGATCTTTAAGTAAATTTCCTATATAGTCCTATGTTTGGCTCTGGCGGCCATCTTGGATGATGGGCCAGATCATCAGATATAATTCTGAGAGAGGACTACCTAACATTGCTGCCAACTTTTGTTCCAATTGGCCCAGTAGTTTCAGAGGAGAATATCTTTAAAGTTTACGACGACGGACGCAAAGTAATTGCAATAGTTCACATTGCCCTTTGGGCCAGGTGAGCTAAAAATTGGGTCCCACAGAGGTCAAATTTCGAAAATTGTGAAATTAAGCTTGTGACCTTAACTCGTCTTTCATTTTTCATTTTGTGCGTTTAAATTTATATACAGTATTGTCACAAACTGTATGTAGCAATAAGGTTTTAGAATTTTGATTTGCAGAACTTTGGAATTTAAGATTGTGACCTATACTCATCTTTCATTTTATGTATTTGATTTCTGTAAGTATTGTCAAACACTGTATATAGATTCTTTGTAATTTTGGGAGATAAATCAAGCTCTACTGTTACATTGGTGCCCAACTAAAAAACCCATGGTTGTTCAAAAAGGGCTAGTTGGCAAATGGGTTGAAGTTGGATATTGTCATCGTAGGACAATGACTCCTTCGTCCACCTTTTATGTTCGCACCCTTTTTAATGGTTTATTGTTCAATAATTCTTTAATCACGTTTTATTTATTGCTATAAATAAGTTTTTTTTTATTGTTTCAAAATAAAATGACATTCTAAAAATGTAAACAGGTTTCCTTTAGTGCTGTATCTTCTGTTCTAACATGATGTAACAGCGATGGACATCTCTCTCTAGGTCGTCTGAACGCACACTTACGTCAACTACTTCAGCTTCTTTCATCAAGTCTGGAACCAGGGTGTAGAAGGGGACACCTTCTTATATATCATACTTGTCCAAACACACATGAGATCAAATAGACTAAGCTGTTAAAAACAATTATCTTTCATGTTTTCCATTTAAAATCTTCATTGTTTTTCCTCATACCATGCAAACTACATGTAGTTTACATGAAAGCTAGATATAACAACAATCATGATTTTCATGTGGGGTGCGAAAGTGTAAGGTACGAACGTGTAATGGGAGCAAACGGACCCGATACCACTCTTGAGATGGAGGAAGTGCAACAGGGCTTCCCTTGTGTACGATAGAAGTTATAGAATATAAAAAAAAAAGAAACAAAAAAATACCACTCCTGAGATGGGGGAAGTGCAACACTGGGCTTCCCTTGTGTACGATAGAAGTTATAGTATATAGAACCGTAACAGGTGTATAACATCCTACATAAGCTGCATTAGTGGAGTACTCCTTCACCTCAGTTAATAGAGTGGTGGACTACTGAACCTAAGGTTCCGGGTTTCGATCCCCGGTTGGTGCGGTACGTAATATTTATTTCGGGAGACAAATCGTGCTGGGATACATCATGCCAGGATATCTGTCGTTTCCGACTGCCTCAATCTAGTTATCAGTTATGGTAATTTAGGATATGTATAATATCAAAATTGTGTACCTTCCGTCTCTAGGCATAATTGCTAAGCATAATTATCAAAATTTGAGCTTAATGAATAATTTGTAGGCAGTGCTTTCTCTCTATCAACGTTCGGCTCGCTGTTCCTCGGGATCTTTTAGACGCTTGAAATTTGCCTGCTGTCGTTGCGTTCGGAGCACAGACGTAAGAATGTTATTGCGAAAAAATTAAATACTATGTTAAACAGGTAAGGAGTTTGACATCCAACCAAACAATTATACATCTCAGAAAATATACTTGAAGTTCGTGGATGTTGAAAAATCTGTAAACATGGTCCAGATTTATATATATCGATACTAAGATATTATTATTTAAAAACATGTAATACTTACAACTTCTTTTTAATTCTATAAACTCAACAGGTAAGACATTTAAGGTTGGATAAGATGGAAGACAAATTCATAACCAGCAGGTCCAGATTTATATATATATCGATACTAAGATATTATTATTTAAAAACATGTAATACTTACAAATTCTTTTTAATTTTATAAACTCAACAGGTAAGACATTAATTTTAAGGTTGGATAAGGTGGAAGACAAATTCATAACCAGCAAGTTAACTTTTTTTCCGAATCATGTGAATAAAGTATGTAATACAAATATATGTTCTTTTTCTCTTTAACTTTTATCCCCGCACTTTCGGGGTTATAATGATTGTCTCCGTCCGTCACACTTTCTTGTGACACCAACTCCTTTACTTTTGGCTTTAGGGATTTAAACAAGGTTTTAGAATTTTTATTTTCTAAAATTGAAGCCCACAGGGATCTTATTTCGAAAATTGTCAATTTAACCCTGTGACCTAAACTCCTCTTTCATTTTTCAATTTTTGCATTTTATTGTTATAGTAGTGTCATGAGCCATATGTAGATGCGCAATAAGGTTTTAAAATTATAATTTTCTAAAATTGCGGCCCGCAGGGGTCGAAATACAAAAATTTTCAATTCAAGATTAGGACGTAAACTTTTTATTTTTTCAATTTATGCATTTTTTTCTTTACAGTATTGTCATGCATAATAGGTAGATGTTCAATAAGGTTTTATAATTTCAATTTTCTATAATTGGGTCACACAAAGGTCGAATTTCCAACATTGTCCATTTAAGCTTTTGACATAAACATGATAAAGTTGTTTTTCATAGTCCAATATATGCATTTTTTCTATACAGTATTGTCATGCACAGTATGTAGATACACAACAAGGTTTTAGAACTTTAATTTTCGAAAATTGGAACCCAAAGAGGTCGAATTTCAAAAATTGTCAATTTAAGTTTGTGACATAAACTTGTTTTTATATTCCACTCGGTGGCCGATTGGTCTAGGTTGTTCGTCTTGATTACTAATGATCACTGAGGTTGTAAGTTCGAATTTCACCTGTGGCGGGGTGTGTTCGACTCCAGTCTTAGATGACAAGGATTGCCAATTTTCCTACCGAAGGTCGATGGTTCTCTCCGGGTACTCCAGCTTCCTCCACCAATAAAAACTGACCGCCGCGAAATGGCCAAGTGTGCTGAAAACGGCGTAAAACACCAACTAAACTAAACCAAAAACTATATATTCCAATATATGCATTTATTTTCTATACAGTATTGTCGTGCACAACATGTAGATGCGCAATCAAAGCTTGGGACCCATAGCGATGAATTAAAAAAATCAAAGTGCTGGTAAGCGATGGTTGAAAGGTTGCAACTGTAGTTGTGTATATTTCAAAATTGCAGTCAATTTATTCCTTTTTTCATGAAATATCGAGTAGTATTTTTTCCAAAATCGATGTACATTTCGTGGGCGAGGTATGAATAAAATACCACTTTCAGTATATCTGTTTATTTATTATATCGTTATTTTACTTGACATGACATAAAAGTGATTTACGGTAATTCACAAAGGTGTCTGCTTATATTACGCTTAATTATAATTACTGTAACTGTCAACAATCGAGGTCATTCGTCAGTGACGATCAATCAGGCATTTTTCACACCTTTCGCTTTGAAATTAAAAAATCAATTACAAAGGTATATATCGGACGATCTAACAGTTCACAATCATAACCTTGAGAAGATTAGAAACGCCTTGGTAGATTTAACTAGGCAAAACTTGGAGATTTCCACATTGTTGCCATTTTCTACGCGTGTAATTTAGTAAATAATCATTGAGCATGCACGATTCGTTGTAATTAAATATGAAATAGTAATAAAAATTTCGTCTTTCGGGAAGACTTTCATGAATGATTTCAAAGTCTTTTAACTTGAATTTTTTTTTATTCATTTATTCAGTTCATTCTACTTCATTGTGTGATCCATTTTCCTATCGAAATATTTATAGCTACACAACGCGGACCTCGAAGAAGACACCTATACAATACACAAACAATGACACACCAAACTTTAAAGATTTGATACACGTGATATTTATTTCAGCTAGGTCTAACCCAAAACATTAATAAATCATGCATAACAATAATGGGTCAATTGAAGAAATAATGGCTAAATTAGTAAATGCATAATTAGTTTTAATTGACAATAAATTAATTTAAAAGGAAATTTCCAAACAACTGATTTGTAACGAGAAGCTTATCGGTAACAAGACACTTCGGCACCAGAACAAATCGGACCGATGTATAACTGATTTTAATTTCTTCGTAGGATGATTGCATAAAATCTTTAAATGGGCATACGGTTTTAGATTTTTGCATTTGGGTAAGTGTCCCGACTAATTGCAGGGGGTTCGGGATCACTGTGGATTCCGACAGTCAAGCTTTCTAGTTATTTATTTTCTATTTATCTTTTTAAATAAATAATTAGGATTGCATAAAGGTCCATATATTGATCAAAATCATTGTTCGCTGCTGGCAATACTTACGAACGCGTCTCTATAATAATAAAGCGTTTCATTGACCATGTACATTTTGTGTTGATTGTCGCAAAAAATCCTTTCTGTATTATTCCTCTGTAAATTATTTAATTAATTATTTTAAAATCAACACCAAAGAATAATTTTAACTGTCATACCACTTCAATATTTTTAAAGTACCTTTATTTTACGACTTGTCGTAAAACGAAATACTGTGGTTCGCACGTGGCTTTGTTTTTATTTCATTTGTTTACTTTAAACAGTTAAACACTACAGGCACAGGATAGTTTCTCGGTATGTTCCATTTGGGTTAATACTCTTATTTTAAGTGTCTAAAAGTCCCGGGTGTTAAACACACCTGGTTGACCCCCTGTGAATAATCGGACCTCCGAGCTCCATGCACCAGACTGCCGTGTCAATTGAACTACATTATACATATCATATTCATAATTTTGTAACAGTAGAGCATGATTTGTAACCCAAAATACCAACCGCTCCAACCAGGGATCAAACCTGGGACCTCTGGTTCAGACTTCAGTTGTCCACCCAGGACCTGGGTGTGTACCACTCTACAAACTAATAAAACTAATTAAAATGAGTACAGTACTCCACTTGCACAGCTAATGGAGGGTGTTATAAACCTGTTATGGTTCTCTAACTTGTATTGTATTCAAAGGAAGCCCTGTTACACTCCCCCAATCTGAAGAGTCATCGTAGGACACTATTAAAATCAACCTAAACCAATTTGCCAACTACCCCATTTTGAAAACTGTGGGGTTTTTAGCTGGGCATCAATTTACAAATGTAACAGTAGTGCATGATTTGTCTCCCAAAATTACCCACTGCACCAACAGGAGATCGAAACTGGAACCTTTTGTTCAGTAGTCACCGCTCTGCTAACTGAGCTAACAGAGTACACCACTGGTTGAGCTAAATAAGGTGGTTATAAACCAGGCACAGTTCTATAATTACTATTGTACACAAGGGAAGCCTGTTACACTTTTATTAACAGGCCCTTGGGATACAAATTTCGTTAATCACATCTCCTGCTTTTTCTGCTACCCACAGGTCCAAAAAACTGGCATCATTTTATGAAATAAATGCGAGTCATATCAAACTGACTGTCATTGATTAGCTGATGCATTTGTTCATAAAGGGCACTTTTCTGTGGTCCCCTGGGTGACCTTTTTACACAGGTTTGACTGTATATATACAACATGTACAAAATTGCTATGTCCACATTTCATCGACTGGTAGAGTGTAAGAGAAATATTATTATTTGATTCCTGGTGTTGTAACTCCATTTTTTACAGGCCCTTGGAGTTGGGTTTTTTTATGTGTGTATGTGTGCAACTTATTATTGAAGTAACATTTTATTTATGGACAATTTTTCATATGTAGCTTGTTTTCTCTTAATTTTATTGTCGAGCCTGCGACTTTAGTCGCAGAAAGCTCGACATAGGGATAGTGATCCGGCAGCGGCGGCGGCGTTAACTCATTTCTTAAAAGCTTTATATTTTAGAAGGTGGAAGACCTGGATGCTTTATACTTTGTATATAGATGCCTTATGTTACGAAGTTTCCGTCTGTCATATGTACATTGTCCTTGACCTCATTTTCATGGTTCAGTGACTACTTGAAAAAAAAGTTAAGATTTTTTGTAATGTTAATTTTTCTCTTATTATTAGTAATAGGATAACTATATTTGGTATGTGCGTACCTTGCAAGGTCCTCATGCCCATCAGACAGTTTTCAATTGACCTCGACCCAAATTCACGGATCAGTGAACAAGGTTAAGTTTTGGTGGTCAAGTCTATATCTCAGATACCGGGTACTATAAGCAATAGGTCTAGTATATTTGGTGTATGGAAGGATTGTAAGGTGTACATGTCCACCTGGCAGGTGTCATCTGACCTTGACCTCATTTTCATGGTTCAGTAGTTATAGTTAAGTTATTGTGTTTTGCCTATTTTTCGAATACTGTACGCAATAGGTCTACTATATTTGGTATATGGAAGGATTGTAAGGTGTACATGTCCAACTGGCAGGTGTCATCTGACCTTGACCTCATTTTCATGGTTCAGTGGTTATAGTTAAGTTTTTGTGTTTTGGCCTGTTTTTCGAATACTGTATGCAATAGGTCTACTATATTTGGTGTATGGAAGGATTGTAAGGTGTACATGTCCAGCTGGCAGGTGTCATCTGACCTTGACCTCATTTTCATGGTTCAGTGGTTATAGTTAAGTTTTTGTGTTTTGGCCTGTTTTTCGAATACTGTATGCAATATGTCTGATAGCATTTACTTTCATTAGAAATACACGACAGGCGAGACATTTTTGTATGTCCACTCTTGTTGTGTTTTATAATATATCCATAATTGTCTACCTTCTGAAGTGCTTTGAGGGGTCATGACCCAACAATATAATTTATACAAGAATTCAAATTTTGGGTGAAATATTTATACGACCACAGACATATTATTGTTTGAGCCAGTCATTGTCGTTGGTGTAGTAGTCAGTGTCCAGATACAGTTAGGTTTCCGCTCATTTACTTTTGTTCTATTGAATGTATTCTTATGATATTTTACCACAATGGTCCCCAATAAGAAACACCGGTTTTGATTGATAGAGACAAGGGGTATGTTGCTGCTAAGTTGGAGTCATCCTTATTAAAAATTTTATGGACGTCATCATGACTTGGTTGACAGGTATGAAAAACTCATTTCCTAAATGAAAATGGACCTGTTCCATTAATGTTGTCCCTTCCTCATACCGGATTTGACATGGGCAGCATGGCGGGTGCCCTGCAGGAAGCTGAGACTGCTTACTCTTCTGGAGCACCCGAGTCTACCCCTGCTTTTTTAGTTGTAGTGCTTGTATTGTTTTGGTCTTGTCTTCATTGTTTTATGGAGTCTGTCAGTTGTTTCGATTTTCCCCTCCTTCAAATATCCCTTTGGTATTTCTTGACTTTACTTATATTATACACGTTCTATCCAACACTTAATTGGGTAAACGAAAGCATAATAATGTGTCCACAGTTACTTTAATCTTTACCTGTCAACATTTTGGGGTCATATCATGCTGCGCTTAGCAAAGCACTTGATTGAAATGTGCATTTGTTCTGAAAACAAAAAATTATATACATGTAATTATGCTTCTCTCTCCTTCTAAAATTATTCAGCCGTGAACTGTCATTCGATAGCTTCCGATCAAACATTTCCTTCATGCAGAGTACATAAATCTAGCATGAAAATTTATATAATTCCTTGAAAACTTGAATGACAAGTCATATTATATTGCTTGGTCAATAGTTTTGAAATTTTCATTTGACATATATTCAACAGTTGCATGGGGATATGCAGCTTAGCTGGCATTTTGTAATCTTTTTTTTACATGTTATGAAGAACACAGTATAAACTAGTATAAATACATATAGGAGAAACAAAATTCTGCTTTTTATTTTTTAGGAAACATGGGATTTGATAGAGGTGGAAGAGGAGGTGGAAGGGGCTTTGGTGGACGGGGACGAGGCCGTGGAGATTTCAGGGGAGGTAAATGTAATGTTTTATTATATGTCCATTGCAACTGCTGAGCCAGTTCTGATAATCAATATTAATTTGGTAAAAATATACATTGAATGGTTGTACACATTTGCAGTTGTAAGTACAGGTTCCAGGTGTTGTACACACATGTAAGTAAAAATATTTACTTTCATATCATACCCAATACAGGGCAATTTAGACCAGATGAAAATCTGTGGTAATTTTTTTCATATCTCATTAACAATGATTAAAAGTAGGAATATAGATTTTCTTACCTCCTACAAACGAAGTTTTGGGGGGTTATATAGGTTTCAATCTGTACGTCGGTCTGCCCGTCTGTCCGAAATATGTTGTCCACAACTCCTACATTTCTTGCAAGATTCTCATGAAACTTTATGGAATGTTAGATCACATTATGGAGATATGCAAATTGTCAGGATTTTCTGTTTGGACAAGAAATGTAAAAGATATGGCTGTTTGGACTTGGGCATTTTTAAACAAAACTTCGTTCCATGTTTTGTCCGCAACTCCTCCCACATTACTTGCATGATTCTCATGAAACTTTATGAATGGTTAGATCACATTATGGAGATGTGCATGTTGTCAGGATTTCTGCTTTGGCAAGTAATTTAAAATACATGTTTTGTGTAGCCCTCAAAACAGACATGTTGCTGCTTGGGGTATTAGTTCCTTTCAGGACATTTCTAGTTATAATTATTAAAATCTGAACATTATAATAAATTAAATCAAGCTTTTCTTCACCTTTAAGAATCAAATTTCTTTTAAAAAGTATTTTGCCTCATCAAAAATATTTTTATTCTTGGTAAGCATATTGCTGTATATATACAGGTATACATTGATTCCTTGACTTAATCTTGAGAGCCAAATATGTAAATATACAGTCTTGGCAAAGCGCTGAATACATGTATAAATTTGTTTCTCTTGTAATTTCAGGTCGAGGTGGTGGCAGGGGAGGTGGAAGATTTGGATATCAAGATCAGGGACCACCAGAAGAAGTTATGGGTAAATATTTATAGGGAGCCTACTGATCTTATAGTTTTAGTGGTAGCATAAAATTAAGACTACATGTCACTGGTGGAAGCCTTGTTTATTGCTAGTAGTGCTTCAATTCTTAGCATATGCAGTTTACTTCAGAAGGTCCTGCAAAAAATATCTCCAAAACAGAATATTGAACAGTTTTCTAGAAAAAACATTGATGCCAATTAACAAGGCTTACCACATTTTCAACCAAAGGGGAGAAGTCACTTCTCCCTATGATGAAAACGGACAGAATAAAATTCCTTGATACCAATTCTGATGCACAAGATATGTACATTTCGTTGATTTACAACTCATCAGTTGTGCTCAAGGCCTAAAATGTTTAAAACCAAAACAACAATCCAAAAGGATGAAAAGCAAAATCAAAATACCAAAAGGGATAAAGCCAAAACCATCTAAGGACAGAGCTAAGCACTAGGGAGATACTCCTTAGTTTTCACAAATTTTACAATTTTTTGGGAAATAGTAAAAAAATATAAAACTAACAACATTTAATTGTGTAATAATTCATAATAGGACATTTTGTAAAACTAATTAAAATATAAGATTGATGATGCTGCCAAATTGTTGAATTACTTAGGACTGCAATCTTAAAAATAAATTAAAATATGAAATTAACATAATATAATAAACAAAATGTGTATTCATTATCAAAGTACTGATAAAAAAAACTAAATGCATTAATTCTATTCTATTCAATATTTATTCTGTTTAAATTCATACAGTATCATTATACAAAATTACAAGTGGGGCAAAAAGCCTGCAAGTTGCGTTAGACTGCTCATTTTTAGAGCATATCCAGAAGAAACCTCCCCCTTTCTATAAAAAATTAAAATTAAATGAAAAAAATCCTTATCAATCTGGAAGGAGTGTCAAATTTCGTGGAATTGCAGACACTGGACTGTCGCAGTAATTTTAAAAAGACTGCATTTTTTTACCAGGATAAGAGGGGAGATTTATGGATACGAAATATAACGGTCTGAGGGTAGCTAATAAAAAATCTTAGCCCAGCGAAGCTAGTTGGTCATTTTTTTTATATTTTATAATACCCTTTTTAATGTTTGCTTTCAAGAAGACAACTCTCCAAATAAATCTTTCTCTGAAAAACTCTTCTGATAGAACCAAGCGAAGCAAATTTTATTTTGAAAACGAGCGGTCATAAAAAAATCCTTACCTGGACATTTTCAACGCTTCTGGCCGGGTTCACATCACTACTGTGTTGATCTGTGTGTCTCCAAATCTCTAGGTTAAGAAATTTTGTCCCTCAAAAATCCTTCCAGGACTGTTCTATCGGATACACAGCAGAATTATATCTAGCGTGTGAAATTGCGCGATATCTGTGATTTCATGTGTTAAAACACTTCTTGACCAATCAGGTAGATATATGTTATTTATTCTGCACTGAGTTGGTGACCCATTGACCCGAACTCCTACGTTGTTCGGGTCAAGACAGGTCACCCAAACCATGCAGAGTAAATGGCATATTCCGACTAGATTAGTCAATAACTATAACATAAAGGGAGGCTATTCTGATTAAAGGGAGACTATGTCAGCCACTTTTCCTAGTTTGGTGTGACCTTAATTAAATAGTCATAGAAAAGATATGTTGTTGCATGTTTTTAGTTTTTGTCCTAATGAATAAAAAATGGAACATGTTACCGAAGTCATTAAAGTAGTGAAAAACTGAAATGTAAAAAATAAATGTTATGCATTTCATGAAATAAACTTTCTTCTTTTTTATTAAAGAGTTGGGTACTATGGAACACACATGTGAAGATGATCTAGTCTGTAGAAATACAAACGAGAAGATTCCTTATTTTAATGCACCGGTATACCTAGAGAACAAACAACAGATTGGGAAAGTGGATGAAATTTTTGGATCAATTACAGAATCTGTATCCTAAAATCTATAGAAAATAGTAATTAATTTCTCCTTTTTGAAAAAAATGATAATGGGATCTGAGTTTCCTGTATGAGTATTTCTTAATTTAGTCAATACAATGTATTCTCAAATGCAAGTTGCTTCTGGAAATAAGCCCATATTTTGTTTACATGTATATAACGACTAGTAAATTGAAAATGGGAGGTAACTCTAACTTATAGTTAATGGTGAAATTTGAACAGTAGTTTGATTTGGGTAGTGTTCATTTTTACTGTTTCTTTCAGGAATATAGGGTTGAACTTGAAAAGTACATTGGGCATTTAAAAATTGCATTATTTGTTAAAAATTTATCATTGATTTTTGTTTGTATTCATGATCTGTTAAAGACCTACAAGAGATAACAGCTTGCATTTTCAAATATGCTGAATTTCAGTAATAATCAATATTATCAGCAAGGGGTTTGAAAATAGTGAATTTTTGTTGCTTTGGAAGAGTCATTATACTTCTGCAGTTTGATTTGAAACCATATCCCCCCCTTCCCAAAAAAAAAAAAAAAAAAAAAAAAAAAGAAAGAAAAAGAATATGCATTTATCAAGTTACATAGGGGAGATAATTATGTTCTAACAGCTAAAACTATTTATCATCCTAAAATAATAATGTTTGAGTATATCGTTTTCATTGACATCTATTTTACCTTCTTCTGAAAACTACTTGAAATTGTAATGAAAATGTAAGGATATTGGGTGAACATCAATGAGTCGGCTGATTGATACCGGTAACATCTATAGATATTCAATCAGGACCAACAGCCTACACCACAAGAAAAGCATTAAATGGCTCTGGGAACAAAAAATTTCATACAAGTAACCACAGATCCAAAATAAACACAGTATTCTATATTATAAATATATTACAATACATAATTATTATATTAACCAGTAAACAAGAGACAATATTCTATTGAAAATAGAGAGTCCTGGTTTGGGACAGCAACATTATATGGGTCTTTAAACCTCAAATAAATCATTGCTTTTGTTTCCCATTACCCATTTAAATCTACCAGTCATTTAAGCAGAGCTCTGGATAATTTTTTGGAATCGAGGTGTAACTACCTCCAGCTTTTTGAAAGGGGTATTTTGACCTCCAAACAGCAAGATCAAAGGGGTAAATTGAGAAATCAGAGTAAAATGCATCTTAGGAGATACCAGGTTGAATCATTAGCATTAAAGCCACAATTACTGTTATTCTCAACAACATTAATAAAGTTTGTCAAGACAGCCTTATGACAGTCATGTCAATAATGCAACTCAATGTTGAAAAAATGTGAGAGTGGATGCTTTGATTTTTGAAACCTCTACGTAGTTATTGCAGAACGACCGTGACTTTAACAGTCAAAAACATTTTTCCATCATATCTAAACCACAAACGATGCTAATACGCAGGTTATCTGGGGCCCTGTTAAGTCTTTATTATTTCAGATTTTGTCAAGTGTACAATAACAAAAAAAAATATCCTTATTTAGGACCACACCTTGCAATAGAACTTGTTTGCACTGGCCATTATTGGTGAAATAAGTTTCAGTAAAAATTTTCTATCATGTATTCAAGTTGTCTTTCTTGTATTTATAAATCCTGTTGATCTAACTGTCTTCTCATGACTTGTTTGACAGAGATGTTATTAAATCAACAAAACTGGATCATCCTATTTGTTTTTCTTTACATCAATACAGTATTTTTCAGTCAAATTATCAGATAATATGAAAGCAAAGTCATTTGCAAAGATGTCAAAGGTTTGTATGAATACATTGTAGATGTACAGTATATATACTATTTTAGCTGAACAACTTTTCCTTTGTAAGGAGAGACAAGAAATTTATCTGTTTTAATTACCCAATCAAAAGATATTAAAATAAACCTTAAGAAGCATTTTCTATCCATACAGTTTGTAACTTGTTCTGACAAAATTCACAACATGATTGATAGAGAACAAAATTCAGTATTTATTTTAAAATTGCAGATGGTGAAATACATCTGTTAATCTCAAGATCAGACTTGACAAAAAAACTTGTTAATTTAGAGTCCCAACTTAAATTGGCAATCATTACTGATCATCATCTGTATGCATAAAACAATTACATATTAAATTTCTTCCCTGAAAGGTCTGAGCCATTTGGGACCAAACATTTGAGGAATGGTCCTTGAGTGGCCCCTTTTAAAAGTGTTTTTAGGAGACTGGACTTTACACCAATATGAGCATCATTCATAAAAAAAGAAAAAACAGTAAACGGTATTAAAAAATCTCTGAAACTTCTAGGCCGGTTAGGACAAAATTTTGGTGGAATGGTTCTTTGATCTTTTCCAGTATGACTGCCATTAGAAAATCAACAAAAACAAAAATTTTAAATATTATCATCTGAAATTACTGGGCAAGTTATGGCCAAATTTTTAAGAAATGGTCCTGGGATGATCCCTTGTTAAAATGTATGAATAATCCAGCATCCATTTTTTTCAGTTTTATATTGATCCAGCTAAATTACTACCTTTACAAAGATTTTTACCAAAACCTCCAGGTTCAGCTGGTAAGACACGAGGAGGTGGAGGTCGGGGAGGTAAGAGTTACTTATTTTTTATATATATAATATTCATAAGTTGATTCAGTGTTTTAAACATCTTCATGTCAATGTAACGGTAAATTATGTTATTCCATTAGGGATTTACAGTTTCTTTTTTGGCTAAATTAAATTGACAATGTCAAAACGATCAGTGCTGTTTTCACTGTTGTTTTCTAAATATCTCAAACAGAAGATTTACCCTGGTAGAAAATCAAAAAGTTAAGCTGCCAAAATGTTATATTTTCTATAAGGATTTTGAAAAATAAATGTGATAAATTTATGTAACCAGAATATCTCAGAAGTTAGAATTATAGAAGACAGTAACAATAAACATTAGACATGACAAATGGCATAGGTAAATAAGTAAAATGTGCTGGTTTAGGGTTTTCTAAAAAAAATAGTAGGGTCAGTTGGTTAAAGTGTTTTTGTTTTAACTGACAAATCAGAAAGTTTGTGTTCTTATACTGAAAGAAATCCAAAACATACTTATAGAAATGTTAGCTGGGGTCAGGAAACCTTATTACATGTATCAGTCCTAATAGAAATTTTTTGTGTTTGTTATTATCTAGATAAATAACCTTTGTCAGTTATATATATACTTTTTAGGAGGAAGAGGAGGAGGACGTGGTGGTGGTGGAAGAGGAGGCTTCAGGGGTGGTGGCCGAGGAGGGGGTGGAGGTCGGGGAGGTGGTGGTGGGTTTAGGGGAGGACGTGGAGGTGGTGGAGGGTTCCGAGGACGAGGAGGTGGAGGTTTCAGAGGTGGTCGGGGAAGATAGAACTGGATTTTATTGTACAATCAAGCTTGTCAGTAACTTTATATTAGAAGAAAGGCAGTTTTATAATGGTTATGTTGTGTCATGGTAATTCTGGGTAATGATGATGGATGTTAGAAATATGATGGATAAATGAATGATTGAAATAATGACACTATTAGATAACAAAAAGACCAAATGTTGTAGGATTTGGAAAGCATTTGTAAGTGCCGAACTAGGGAATATGTTTGAAACAAGACATGTTAATTTTTCATAAGGTTCAAAATTGTATTATGTTTTTTGAATTTTAAGTATTTTAAACATATATCTAGGCTGACAAATATTGAGTTTTTTCTTTAACATATAGACATTGTTCATTCATAGCGAAGCAATATTTTTTTTTAAAGAGTCATTATAGTAGAAACCATGACGGTTTTTTGGTTTGTGTAAAAAGAAATTTTGCATATACATGTATAA
Source organism: Mytilisepta virgata (assembly GCA_028015205.1). Classification (NCBI taxonomy): domain Eukaryota; kingdom Metazoa; phylum Mollusca; class Bivalvia; order Mytilida; family Mytilidae; genus Mytilisepta; species Mytilisepta virgata. The sequence goes on from CM051521.1 coordinate 82,916,369, forward strand.
TGAGAAAAGTGAAATATGTATTGAAATAACTACTGTTATACTTTGTTTTTGTGATATACATAATATTATAAAATACAAGGGGGATATGTTGGATTAATTATTGCAATAAAATTCCTGAAATAGCATGACAAAAGTTTAAGGAAAGAAACTAGACTTTTGCTGCCGTTCTTCACGAGAACTAGAACACGAAGAAAAACATCACACCATCTGCAAGATCAATAAAGAAACGAGATCAAGTCTGCCTGTTGAATGGGCTTCAGTGGACTTCTTTGCTTAACGTTGATTTACATCAGATAACCAAAAACATATAAAAGGACATTGAAGCACAGAAAATTACATAAATGCAAATAATTTCAGTTTTTAAAGTAAATCACATATTATCCTACTTTATACAACTCAGACTGGCTGGTGACTTTCTTATAGAAATAAATGTTTAACATGTACATAAGTAGCAACGTCAAATTTGTTTTTTTGTTTTTTTTAATTTTTCTGTTAAAGTAATTAAATTTTACTTTTTATTTTATGATAATCTTGTTAAAGTAGATAATATATTTTTAAAAAATAATTACTCCTCTGCATGCATGTTTCATTTGGATACCTGCAATCCAATTAGTGTCACTCTACTGTAGAATTTTTCATTTCCTATTACAACATATGAACTTCCATGGCAGCATCTTTGAAATTTAGTGACAATGCTGGCAATTTAGGATTTTTTCAAAACAAAGAAGAAAAATATTGATTTAAGTAATAGACTTTTTCCTTTTCTTCACTGTGATATGTAATTCTAAGAATTTAGTACATTTTGCATTTGTTGTAGAAGCATATACATGTACCAAACACATCTTTTTAACATGTTTAATATGAAGAACTTTTGACACACCCGTGAAATAACAAAAAGATGCATGCTGTTCATTATATTTGTTGATACTTTTGTTATAAAATTCCTCACTAAAGGTAACTTAATATTGCAATATAAACTATAAACTTGGACATTTACAATAGTCTTATACATTTTTATCTTTCTTAAAAAATCTCAAAAGTTTATATACACGTATATAGATAGGCTGTGCTTTAATTATATTGCAGCTAATCAGAGGATGCCATATCATATCCTCTTATTCCCAAAGTCATCAATTATCACACAGTTCATAGTCAGTTCCAATAATTTGTACATCTTAATCTTCTTATCTGAATCCATCAGGGCAGTTTGAACCAAATTTGGCAGTAAGACCTCGTAGATGGTCTTTTTCCAGAAATGTATCTGACGACAGTAATTTCATCCAGGTGGCTTTTACAGTTGAAATCTTTTATCATCGTCGTACCCAGAAAGCGTAAGATGGAATACTGTAGACCGCCCTGTTATTAGCTCGTCCGTCTTCCATTAACTTTTTACATTTTAATCTTCTCTGAAACCACTGGGCCAAATGGAATTAAATTTGGCAGGAAGCATCTATGTAAGGTCTTTCATAAAGATTGCTCATTTCGTCCCGATCGGACAACAAACATGGCCGCCATGGGCAATTGTTGTTTCTGATTGGCTGAATTTTCAGAAATCTCGGAAACTGCTGGGCCAAATGGTACAAAACTTGACAGGAAGCATATATGGGAGGTCCTTTATAAAGTTTCCTCATTTCATCCTGATCGGACAACAAATATGGCCATAATGGGCAGTTCTTTGTTTCTGATTGGCTGATATAAAAAAATCTTCTCTGAAATCGCTTGGCCAAATAGAACGAAACTTGACAGGAAGCATCTATGGGAGGTTGTTTACAAAGTTTCCTCATTTCGTACTGATCGGGCAACAAACATGGCCGCTATGGAAAATTCTTGTTTCTTATTGATTGATTAAAAAAATTCTTCTGTGGAACTGCTTGGCCAAATGGAATGAAACTTGATAGGAAGCCTGTATGGGAGGTCCTTTATAAAGTTTCCTCATTTCGCTACGATCAGACTACAAATATGGCTGCCATGGGGCAGTTCTTGTTTCTGAAACCACTAATTAGAACTAGAAGTGGTAGCTATGGTCGTTATAAGATGGTCCACTTTGTGAATTGTATCCGTTGACCTGGACTGTCAACCACAGCTGAACTTAGTTTAACATAGGGCCCTATAGGAAAATTCTTTTAAAAATCTTGACCAATTAGAACCAGAATCGGCAGGAATGGTCCTTAGGAGGTCCTCCTTCAAAAATATGTCCGATTTCGTTGACTGTGAACCAAGATGGCCGACACAGACGATCTTAGTTTAACATAGGACCCTATAGGAAATTAAAGTCAAAAATTTACTCGTCTGAAACTACTGAGCCAATTGGAACTAAACTTTGGTCCTTAGATGGTCCTCGTTCAGAATTGTGTCTGATCACACAGATTGTCAACTAAGATGGCTGCCACAACCGAACTTAGTTTAATATAGGACCCTATGGGCAAATTCATTAAAAAATATTCTTGTCTAAAATCACTTAGCAAGTTGGAACAAGACTTAGCAGTAATGGTCCTCACATGTTTCTTTTTTAGAAATATGTCTATTGACCTGGACTGTGAACTAAGATAGCTGCCACAGCAGAATTTAGTTTAACATAGAACCCTATAGACAAACCAGCCAAATCAACTGCAACACTTAAATTTTTAGTCCTGCTTAAGATGAAAAGTTAAATCCAGGTGAGCAATAGCCTCTAGTTTACAAAGTTTCCTCATTTTGTCCAGATCAGGCGACAAACATGGTTACCATGGCAATTCTTGTTTCTGATTGGTTGATTTAAAACACATTTTTTTCTCTTAAACTGCTTGGCCAAATAGAGCCCAACTTGATAGAAAGTGCTTATGATATATAACAAAAATCTACAGAACTGCAGAATTGCTTGAAACCTAACATGGTCTGAATGTTCCTTTTAAGGTGCTCACCAAGTGTTGTTACTCTGGTGCCGATCCCTAATTCAAAATGGCCTTCCCTCTTTGAGGTATATCAATAAAAAAGGCTTTTCATGCAAGGTGAGCGATACAGGCTCAGCCCCTCAGCGATAATTATATATATTACAATCTTGAAATGATAACAAATCATTTAAAGTATTAATTGAATGGAAGGTAACTCAAATTCAGCTACTGACTACTGTCTGCCACACATATTTTTGCGACTTGTTTCCTGGTTAAAATCCTGTGAAATGACTTTATTTCTATTGATGTCATGTAGAGTGACCTGGGGATCCCGTAGAATGTCCTACAACTACAGTAACATAGATACATGACAGGGGATCCTGTAGAGTGACCTGGAGATCCTGCAACAAGACCTACAAAGATAGTAACATAGACAGATGACAAGGGATCCTGCAGACTGACCTGGAGATCCTGTAGAATAACCTACAAATATAGCAACATAGACAGATGACAAGGGATCATGTAAACTGACCTGCGGATCCTGTAGAATGACCTACAAATATATTAACAGACAGATGACAAGTGATCCTGTAGACTGATCAGGGTATCCTGTAGAAGACCTACAAATATAGTAACATGGACAGATGACAGGGGATTTGTAGAATGACCTGCAAATATAGTAACAGACATATGTCATTCTTTCAATTAACAATATTTAAGAACTAATTTAAAGATACTGCTAAGCATTCGGTTCAAATTAGCAAAGCTAGTGATGAACTAGACTAAAAAGGCATAAAAGGAAATAATAACATATCATACATTAAGTATACTTTTTTATTCTAAATTCTAAATTAAAGAATAACCATTGATTTCCCTTTTCAGATCTGAAACCGAGATAAAATGTCCATTATTCTGAAACTGTATCCCTCTGTCCCTTAAATCCCAGCTAGAACACTGAATATTGACCGGTTTGATTGCCGACATCGGGAGACAGGTTAATTGGTAGATATTTAATTGTATAGTTATTGTTTTGACAGCAATTAGATATATATTAGATCGCAATAATTAAACCTCGCAATTTTGCCTGGTGTAGAATATTACTGTAGTAAGTGCACGCGAAAATTTCCGAATTTACAGTATCAACGAAATGTTTTCCTGGTCCGTTCGTCCGTCACGAATCAGGTTAAAGTAGTCACATCAACTTGAAACTTAGTACACATATTCCCTATGATGTGATATTTCTGAATTGTATACCAAATTACAAGTTCATGGTTCATTAGACATGAAAAATGATGGTGCGACATCGTGCCCTGTAGACACTTATTATTGTTTTCTCTTTAGCCCTCTTCAGCTACCTTTTTAATTTTTCTAGTATCCTTTTTGTATTAGTAACGGGTGAGTTTGTTCACCCCTTTGCATCAGTCGTCGTTTGTATCGTTTCCTGCTTAAATCTACGTGGAACACCCTTTCAACTGAGTTGTTAATAAAAAACATAAGACTTGTTCAAACTGATTCGCTGAAATTTTATATATTGTAGTATTGTCATTTTGAAAAGACAGCTTTGTACACAATGTTGTAGGTTCTCTGTCAGACTTACTTTTATACACTTCTTAAATCAAAATTCGCACAGTTCGAAGCTATCGTGACTAAATGACTAAATGGTAAATAATTAACAAGGTTGATGAATTAAATGCATGCTGTTTATATATTATCATATATTCAAAATTACTGGCATTGTTTTACACTGAAATCATGCGAACAGGAATAAGCATCACAGTTAACTTAGTCTAGCAGAGAGAAAAAAGATGTTCAGAACCATAAAAAAATCGATACAATCAACAAACAATCAAATGAAAACATTTATCATATCATCCGAGATTGTATATAATGGAAAATTAAATAACACACAAACAGTCAAATAAAAAACAAAATTACGCAAATAAAACCTGAAAACTCGAAAGCTATCCCGTTTGAAATATTGGAGGAAGATGCCATAAGAAAATTCAAATTTCTTAAGTTGAATTAAAACTGGCAGTTGTAGAATAAATAAAAATACAAGATGTGTCGTTTCTATAAATATTTCAAAGTGATATCAATAATGAAAGGAACATTTAACCCGAAATTGATGTTTTTTTCAAAACAAAAAACGATAAAAACTTTCTCATAAGACTCGGGAGCAAACACTGGTGAGTTTGAAAATGTTTAATAATTGTAAATAAACCTGTATTGCAATAAATGTAGGAGAAAATGTAACATCTTCTGTCCTTTGATTATACGAAAACAAATCAAGTCAGATACAATGATAATGTCCTTAACACCAGAAACTTATTGAGAACAAGTACATTAATATGTGTAAATTTTGTTTTGTGATCGCCCCTGCAGCTTACCTATGTGATTTGTAGTCGTACTCGAGGTATAATATACCTCCTTAAACACTGAATGCACAGTATAGGAGCGGAAGTGTACAGTATTTTTTTCAACATTTGAGTTGCGATTCTGTCAAGCGCTAGATAAGGATAAAAGCTTTGGAGAAGGTAAGCTTTTGACTATTTTCCATGTTTACAAAAATATCTTTCAATGAAATAAATCAATAAGAATTTAAAACAATAAAAATGTTATTCATTCATGCTTGTCAAAACCTACATTTATTCATTATAACAGACATATCAAGTAAAAAATGCTTCGAAATCATCTATTGTTGGTGCAACACGGCTTCTTCAAATGCTTTGTAAACGTGATTTCGTAATCACTTCTTATCAATAATATTTATTTTGAATACTAAAATGATCAGTTAATCTTCAGGTTAATTCTCTATATTGAAATGAATGTTAAACAATACAAACTCGGTTTGTATAGGTGCTTGCTGAGACGAAATGTTTTGCTGTATAGTTGCTTGCGATAGCACTGTATAGTTGCTTGATATCTTGTGGGAAAAGTTTAATCCATATTTCGTCATAAGATGACACACACTCAAGGTTTCAGGTTGCTCTCAACACACATCGTGTAATTGGGAGTGTAATACTATGATCTATTAAAAGAGGACAAATATGCCTAAGGAGCAATCCAAAAACGTAATCCATTAGACAGACAAAACATGGGAAGACAAATGAACAACCACAAGCACAACAAATAAACACTTAAAACTAAAAAACAATGAACAACGCGAACTCCTATAAAAACCAAGAGTGAACTCAGGTGCTCCGGAAGGGTAAGAAGTTCCTGCTCCGTATACGACACCCGTCGTGAAGTCCAACAAAGTCAATCCGGTGTTAGTCACAAATCGGTGGAGGTACATGAAATGTTACGACAGTGGGAACATGTACAACATCATCTTAGATATTGGAACACTGTAACGGTCAATCAATTCGTGATGACGACGTAAACTTTCCTAAGTGATGACATCAGCTTATCCCTGATAAAACCCTGGTTAAACAGTTTTACAAGTTGAATCTTAATGCTACATTAGGCAGCTCAAATTACATTTATAACGTATGAATAACAAATATAATTGTGTTATTTTTTGTTACTACATGTATTTAGTTATAAATCTACCTTACTATAACATTCTGAATACGCTTATGATAATTCAAATCAAAGACCCGGGTCTTAAAAATTCTCCTTTTCACCTCCTCGTCTTTTATTTCTAGAAAACCTCTTATATTAATTTGCAAGCGTGTTAATTGGATTCTAATCGAGTAATTTGAGTTTTACTTTCATAAATACTTTTTACCATTGACTTTGTGTTTGTTTCTTTGTTCAGTGTTTGTATTTTCGTGGACCACATGGTCGTAGCAAATAAAGATATCAGTAATTTGAGTAACTTTCTTTTGATGTCTAAGAAATTTAGTTTATCGGCAATTCATACTTTTTCATTTTGATGTAATAATCAGACATTTTTCACTATTCATGACACGACACTCGAAAATATCATGCAATACATTATGACGTCAAAAGCGGATGCTTCGCCGATATATAATAATAGACACTAATGTACTAAATATTCGCTTCATCAATTTGAATATATGTCTCGCCTTCGTCTCGACCGATATTCAACGTGATAAAGCCAGTATCAAAAACCATTAGTGTCTATTAATTTAATTTGATTGGATGAACAGTATAGACCAACATTGGTTATACTGGATAACCTGGTTTGGTCTTTAAGTAACCCGCCACTTGTAAATTAAGTCCAATGTCATTATTGATTCTTGAATCAAGGGATCATTGTACTTCTGTTTGGAAATTAAATTATAAGGAATGTTTCCAATTTTTGAAGAGGTTATACTTCAATAACCTGGTTTGGGTCAGTTTATGGCATTCATAAACCGCTGGTTTATTATGCGTAAATTGACCCAAACCAGGTTATGTCGTATAAACTGTTCAAAAATTGGTAACATTCCTTAAATAATTATTCTATGTCACCGAAGCGACTATTTTATGCTATCATTTGGATAATACTCTATCGCTATATGAATTGTTGTCGTATAGCAATGTAATATTCCTTGTTCAACACAACCAAATATTGCACTGAGTGCTCGTCGGTGGTTTTCTTGGTTGGTTGGAAGGTCTTATTTGCTTTGATATACAATGAACGCGCTATTACACAAAATTGGGAAATAATGTCCCTTTGTAGAATATTGTATCACATCCGCAAGCTCGTGCGATAATACATTCTACTACGGACAGTGTTTCCTAATATTTATGAAATAACCCCATATTATAGTCCAAGTACATTATATTGCAACATGTGACTATAAAAAAAAATTGCAAGCGCCCATACAGTACACATACAAGCACCTATACAGTCAGAGAAATGATGTGTTGTTTGTATGAAAGTAATTTACTTCATTTTACAGACAAAATAATTCGATAAAATTTGATTTTAGGATATAAAAATGAATTGACTTCTGGATAACCTAAAGAATACCTTCTTATTTCTTACCATTTTTTACTTATTCAGTTTTAAAGTCAATATTTCAAACACTAAATGTAAGAAGCATCGTGATCAAAGCTTGATAAAAGTGTTATTAATCATATTTGTGAAAAAATGTTCATGTAATTTTATAGGCATGTAATCCGTCAAGTGTCAAAGGAGGCAAAAATACCTACAATTTCCATAAAATCTGTGTAAAATTCAAAAATTTATTATTAAGTATGAGCGATCTTCCTTGCAAGTGACCGATTTGCTGCTATACAAAATCGCAACTTAACAACTGACAGAAAACATGTTCATTTCCCTCGTGATCAAAGCTTGATAAAAGTGTTATTAATCATATTTGTGAAAAAATGTTCATGTAATTTTATAGGCATGTAATCCGTCAAGTGTCAAAGGAGGCAAAAATACCTACAATTTCCATAAAATCTGTGTAAAATTCAAAAATTTATTATTCAGTATGAGCGATCTTCCTTGCAAGTGACCGATTTGCTGCTATACAAAATCGCAACTTAACAACTGACAGAAAACATGTTCATTTCCGCTCCCACACTATGAATGAATTGGTGAAAATAATCTGTCCCATCATGTGTGTATTATCATGCTCTTCCGCAGATTAACCTACAACTACAAATAGTGATCTACAATCAAAATTACAGATATATGACAGACAATCGAATAGACTGACTAGTATATCCTTCAGAATGACGTAAAACTACAGTGACATAGACATACAACAGGGTAATCTGTAGATTAACCAGGTGATCCATGAATATACTAGACATATAGACATATGATAAAGCATCTTGACGCAACTACTGTTACATAAACATTGACACATGACAGGAGATCTTGTTGGCTGACAAGGAGATCACATAGAATATGTTACAACTACAATGATATTGAGCTAAGACAGAAATTAAATCATTCCAAGATATTATGTCACGTATGGAAATGTAGATTCTATTTCAGTTTCGAGTGAATTACAAGATTTCTACACTCGAGAGAGTTAAAATTAAGATTTTAACATGCGAGCCTTGGCGAGCACTCGAGAGAGTTAAAATTAAGATTTTAACTCTCTAAAGTGTAGAAATCTTGTAATTCACGAGAAATTGAAGTAGAATTTGTTTCTCCCAATACGTTTGTACCAAAGAATCTAGGTCATCCCTAATTGTACCCCGACATTTGTTTTTGTTATCGTTTACACTCGACCGGATATCGCTTGACGATTTGTTTAGTGCGAGGTCGCGACCTTTAGGACGGCCAATAAAATTCCGTTTCCGCACGAGACTTTTTAATTGCTCTAGAGCATTAAATTATTTTTATTCAATGGGCTGAACGGTATGAAAATACGCACACCCATGGGAGAAACGAGTTTTAGCCATGCGCTTGAAAAAATTACTACACAACAGGCAAATTTCTTTGATCGAAGCTAGACTCCATCGATAAAATGTACAGTGAAATTCTTGAATCGCATAACGAGAAATTCAACATGTTACTGAACAAATTTGAGGAATTGATATCAAAAGGAGTCACAGCTAGTAAGGAAGCCGAACAGTTTAAAAGTCAACTGAATAATGCAAAACATATTAATACATTAGAACAAGAAGTTTTGAAAGCAAAATTTGAATCTCAGATTAATCAGCTTAAGCAGCAAAGTGATAAAAAACAGATTAGATTTAACAACTTGATATTGAAGTCCCAAAACTTTCAGCGTGTTTTACCGAGCAAGAGTCTTAAGTTCAGTGACTTGAAGCTTCACATGCAGTACTTAACAAACACCTTGAACATAAGGAGGAAAACATTTTGAGTCTGAAAATCCACAAAAGTCGAGACGAATCTGGAGGTGATCAGTTTACAATTGTACCCAGTAAACATATCAATCAAAGGACAATATCGTCAGAAATACTCAGTCTATTCCATCAATTACAATTATAGGCACTTCTAACACAAATCCCATAGATCCACAAAGAATGTCCTCCTATTACCCTGTAGTAGTAGGGAGTGAGGTTTTTTAGGCACCCCAAAAACGCAAGGAGCCAAGGAGCCAAGATGGCGACCGGTATTACGTTGTCGGAAAGTCTATTTATAGATAGGGTGTGTGTATTGTTAGGTTATTCCAAATGTATATCTATATATAGGTTTACATATTAGATAGACTGCTATATAAAGCAAAACGCAACTAGAAGCACCTCGATCCAAAGCTATTCCCATGACGAAATGTTGCACCCAGAACATGAAGTTTATAATTATTACATTAAGTTTGCATATGTATACAAGGTTAAACTGTTGAAATATATAACATGTAACCGTGATCGAATCACATCCTATTTTGTGAGCATTGATATATTGAGTTGTGGATTAAATTGTCATTTGGGATTAAGTCAATGGGACACTAAGGTGTTAACTCCGGGAACAAATACTATTATAATTTGATATTTTTTCCTGTATGGACCCCCGTATATTCAATGGTTGTCATTGCGGAAGATGACAATGTTATCACAAGCTAGCCTGATTTAGGATACCCTCACCAGGGTCCAAATTATGGTAAACATTTAGCCGGAAAATTCAAAGGCAAGCCGTAAATTTGCTCAAATCATCAAAAAATAGGTTCGTTTTTAAGAACCACCAAAATCAATGTAATGTCAGTCTATTACCCTATACATAAAAATAGTATACCATCAACTCTCATATTTCCAACTTGTAGTGAAAATGGGAGGGGCGTACACGCATCTTGAGATATATTTAGGTATAACCTAATACATGATCTCATCACCGACGAAAAGGATTTACGTGTGCAGCGATGTGGTTGGGGATTGGTCTTACGTTAGAGACAACTTCCAACCTCTCTTACAGTCTGTGTCAGTACGAAACGAAGAGATAACGGATATTGTCTTTGAACGACGAATTTGTTTGAGTCCTTCCGAATACAACAAATTGAAGGACACTGCCAGTGTGATGGGTGACTTTGTACCCGAACTGTCTTCTGTCGTACCGTGGCCTTATAGATCGGACCACATGAATCCGTTGGGATTTCTAACCTGTCCAGAGTGTAATCCAAACAATTTTACAGAGTGGTGAATGAAACAATCGAGGGACAGATAATTGTAACTTTTTGTTCAACTGTGGTCATTATATTTACTTGAAATATAACAATACCTTGTGTATTTATAACGGTAAATAAATAAAGATTGTATTCTATGTAATTTACCTTGAACAAATTAAATGTAAGTCATTTGAATTGTCTTAAGTTGTCATTTTCAGACCGAAATCAGTTTTAACCAGTTCAATCAACTTGTGTACGTCATATCGATCACTGAAGTAGCTTGTCATAATCCTTTAACGATATAACATGATACACTAATCCTGTTGTAACATATACGTCACAAACAATTGTACGTATCCTATCCTGTGACGAAACTGTTTAATACCTTGATCTGTGATGTATCTGTTTGTTGTTTTAAGGGGTATCAAACAGTTTCGTCACAGGATAGGATACGTACAATTGTTTGTGACGTATATGTTACAACAGGATTAGTGTATCATGTTATATCGTTAAAGGATTATGACAAGCTACTTCAGTGATCGATATGACGTACACAAGTTGATTGAACTGGTTAAAACTGATTTCGGTCTGAAAATGACAACTTAAGACAATTCAAATGACTTACATTTAATTTGTTCAAGGTAAATTACATAGAATACAATCTTTATTTATTTACCGTTATAAATACACAAGGTATTGTTATATTTCAAGTAAATATAATGACCACAGTTGAACAAAAAGTTACAATTATCTGTCCCTCGATTGTTTCATTCACCACTCTGTAAAATTGTTTGGATTACACTCTGGACAGGTTAGAAATCCCAACGGATTCATGTGGTCCGATCTATAAGGCCACGGTACGACAGAAGACAGTTCGGGTACAAAGTCACCCATCACACTGGCAGTGTCCTTCAATTTGTTGTATTCGGAAGGACTCAAACAAATTCCTTTTTTGGTCGGTATGACATCGGTTTGATTTGGGGGTAACCAATATTGTCTAAGGTCTACGCAGATTGAGTTGACTTGAACAGCGGCGTAGACGTTTCTTCCCAGGTGAGATTTATATTCCCTCTTTTCCGTTAGGGCCTAATCAATAAATTCGAGAATGTCGACCAACATTTTCCATCGAGTAAGGGGGAGACCAATTCCTTCTTTCGTGGGAATCATTTTTTCGTTCTGGGATTTCCACTCTCTGATGTCGATTCGTATTTCATCTTTCCACTCTTGGCTTGGACGAATCTGTTATTTCCCAATTCGATATTGCAACGTAATGCCATGTCAACGTATTTCGTTGTAAATGAAAAGTTTCAGGGTGTGCCTAGCTTTTTTATATATGCAGAACGATGGGTTTTTTCATTGGTCAAAATAAAACGCAATGAACTGCAAACTACTATTTTTTGGAGTTTGGGGAATTCCCTTTTGGCCGCCATCTTGCTGACTTGTCAACTTACGTTTTTACGGGGGAATAAAACTTAATCTTTTCCAACAACTTAATCCGGTCGCCATCTTGCTGCCTTGTAGCCTTACGTTTTTACGGGGACTAAAACTTAATCTTTTCATTGGTCGAAATATGACGCAGTGTAGTGCATCGTCATAATATACAATGAATTAATGAAAGGATTAACAAAATCCTTAAAAGGTAATAATGCGATAAATGAGATCATGTATTAGGTTATACCTAAATATATCTCAAGATGCGTGTACGCCCCTCCCATTTTCACTACAAGTTGGAAATATGAGAGTTGATAGTATACTATTTTTATGTATAGGGTAATAGACTGACATTACATTGATTTTGGTGGTTCTTAAAAACGAACCTATTTTTTGATGATTTGAGCAAATTTACGGCTTGCCTTTGAATTTTCCGGCTAAATGTTTACCATAATTTGGACCCTGGTGAGGGTATCCTAAATCAGGCTAGCTTGTGATAACATTGTCATCTTCCGCAATGACAACCATTGAATATACGGGGGTCCATACAGGAAAAAATATCAAATTATAATAGTATTTGTTCCCGGAGTTAACACCTTAGTGTCCCATTGACTTAATCCCAAATGACAATTTAATCCACAACTCAATATATCAATGCTCACAAAATAGGATGTGATTCGATCACGGTTACATGTTATATATTTCAACAGTTTAACCTTGTATACATATGCAAACTTAATGTAATAATTATAAACTTCATGTTCTGGGTGCAACATTTCGTCATGGGAATAGCTTTGGATCGAGGTGCTTCTAGTTGCGTTTTGCTTTATATAGCAGTCTATCTAATATGTAAACCTATATATAGATATACATTTGGAATAACCTAACAATACACACACCCTATCTATAAATAGACTTTCCGACAACGTAATACCGGTCGCCATCTTGGCTCCTTGGCTCCTTGCGTTTTTGGGGTGCCTAAAAAACCTCACTCCCTACTACTCCCTGTCAACAAAGTCACCGCATATACTTTAGGACCCCAAGAGCTGACAATTCTTCATTAGAGGTCTTTTGATACCAGTAAGTGCATTACTAAAGGAAAAATATAAAGACAACACAATGATCACATTGTGTGATAATAGCAACCTCTCGTACAAAAATGAACTCTCATGAAATTCCTTGATCCTAGTGACGGTGTTCATCTGAATGAACATGGCATTCGAGTATTTGCCTCAAACTTGAGAGACTGTATACATCACGTTCTGGGTCTTCTGAGTGGACAATCGCTCAACTATGGTACTAGACAACCTTTCGTCGGACAAAGAGTAACTTACCGAGGGCGTGGCAGAGGGCGTCGAGACAACCGCAGAGGTGATTGTGGTGGTCGTGGCCGTTGATCATGCATTAGCCTCTGTCAGATTTATAATACTCTGTTCATTTAACACATACATTAGTTATTATTAATGTATTCTGTTTAAGAAAAATAGAAAAAACGAACTTCATTTTTCTTCGTTTTATCAATACCTGTATTAGATAACCATATAATTTTGTACAAAAGACTTGTGCAAGGAAGTTGATTTATTTGATAAGAAATCTCAAATTTTAATACAATATTGATGATAAAAAATCTTAGAATATGTTACAATGTAGGAGGTCTGGTGTCTGACAATTATGATAAAACTAAAGATCCCGACTTTATTTCACAAATAGCAAATTATGACCTAATACTCTTAACAGAGATCCATATTGGTTATGATACTAATATCCAACTTGAAAACTTTTTATTTTACCAATTTTGAAGACAAAAATCCAAACTTAACAGATTTTTTGGAGGGTTAGGTATCCTAATAAGACCTGAAGTGAGAAAGGGTAATATACAATTTATAAATGATCAGAATACCAATGGATAAAACTTTGCAAAGACTTTTTTTCATTTTAAGAAAGATATCTTTCTATGCCTGATTTATTATGCACCAAAAAGTACAATCAAACTTTTTGAGATAATTGAAAAAGATATCAATGAAAAGTATAGTAAAAAAGGAGATATCTTATTGGTTGGGGACCTTCATTCACGCACCAGATCAGAGCCAGATCTCATACTGAATGATTCAGTTAGACATATACCTATAGCTGATAATATGTATGACGTAGATTTTGTCACTGAGAGGAGAATCAGTCCGGATAATGTTATTGATACAAGAGGAAAAGAATTACTTGATTTATGCATATGTCACCAACTAAGAATTGTTAGTGGTAGATGTTGTGGTAATAGTAATGGATTTTATACTTGCTTTAAACCAAATGGATGACATTATAGTCTCACATCATTATTGTCGCAAATATTATATATGAATGTTAACAAATTCATTCCCCACTTATCAGACTGTCACTGTAAAATTTCTCTAAAATTATTACCCAACTTTGACATATAACACAAACAACAAGGGTTATCTAATTTTCCGACAAGATAAGTACGACACAATGAAATTATTATTAAATTCCAAGAAGCATTCTGTCATACTGCTTTCCAAAAAGAGTTTTATGAATGAAAATTTAGACCTTTCTCCAGAAAAAAATAATCTAGCTACTAATGAAGACCACATCATTTTTGATCAAGTTTGTAAAGCATTTTTAAGAAAGAAGAAGAAAAGAAATTTACAGAAAATAATAAAAGCTGGTTTGACCAAGGATTTGGTTCAAATATTTCTCTGATTGGCATCTTTTTCTCCAAATATGACAAAAAGAGTAAACGAAATTAAGGCAAAAACTGCAGATATTAGAAAAAAAACAACTGAAGCTTTAGTCCACTGGACTTTGAAATTTCTTTGAACTACAAAAAACTATGAAACATCTCAAATCTGGCAAGAGTCCTGGACTAGACAATATAAGTAATGAAATGATAAAAGTGTCACAATCCCACATGTTCCCTTGCTTTTTAAAATTATTCATTGGAGTTTTCAGATGTGGTCACTATCCAAAATCTTGGTCTGAAAGTTTTATTTGTCCATTATACAAGTCCGATGATCCCAATGAACCTGAAAATAAACGAGGCATAGCAATAAATAGTAGCATTTGTAAACGTTTAATATTATTTTAAACAACAGACTTGACAACTTTTTATCAGACAATGGAAAAATACACGAGACTCAAGTTTTGAAAACATTCCAGGACTACAGATTATGTATTTGTTCTAAAATGATACATATTTAAATTCTGGTCATGCTGGTGGGACAAAACTATACACATGCTTTGTAGACTTTCGAAAAATTTTTGATAGAGTGCTTCATGTTGGTATTATGTTAAAATTTTTAGAGGGAATATTGATGGTCTTTTCTATAGAATTTTAAACAGTATGTAAAACAGTGACAGACTGTGTGTAAGAATAGATAATAAAATAACTCATTTCATTTGTTCAAAGGTAGGGGTCCGTCAAGGGGATGTTTTTTACCCTAACATGTTCAGATTCTTTTATAAATGATTTGCCTCAAGTCTGAGAGGATAGTTGTGATTGTGTAAAACTAAATAACAACTCTGTACCTTGCCTACTGGTTTTATTCTCAGATACAAAACAGGGGCTTCAAGCTCAATTAATATCTTGTACAAAAATGTACCCATATTGTAATGAATGGTGTCTTGAAATAAGTACCAAAAAGACCAAAGTAATTATTTTTAACAAAAATAGCAGATTAAATTCAGACGATTTTAATATTGGTTCAGGCAAAATAGAGTGTGTGAAATTTTACAAATACTTATGATTAGTCCTTGGTAATACTGGCAAATTAAATGAAGAAAGAAAAATTCTATTTGATGGGGGATCAAAAAACATTGTTCAAGCTTTACAAAAACATCAAATCTCCCTCCCCATCTATTAAGACTTTACTTCACATATTTCATCACACCATCAAACCAATAACTTTATATGGATGTGAAATATGGGGAATTTTAAATTTGTCTCCAAAAAGAAGAGACATGCATCTCTATGAAATATTTAAAAATTGGGAACCTGATAAGTTAAATTTTAAATTTTGTAAGTATATTCTTGGTGTTTCTAAATATTGCATGAATACTGGAATAATATCCGAATTAGGAAGATTCCCTTTATATATAAACATATTAATCAAAATGTTCATGTACTGGAATCGCCTTGAAAATTCTCCCACAGACATCTTGCATGATGCTTATAAAGAAAGCTGTACTGACAGAGCAGTAACTAATCAATCATGGAATGCAAACATAATTATTTTAGTGATACACTTTCTCTGAATTTAACAATCTGTAAAACACTCAGGAAAAATAAAATCAAAATATTACTTAAAAATGTATCCAGAAAGACTTCTTATTACATTGGAGTCACCTAAAAGATTCAATAAAAATGAATGATCACAGCAAGTTGAACACTTATTTTAAATTGAAACAAAATTTCTCCTTTGAAGGCTACTTAAATCTTAAAAATAGAAATAAACGAGTAATATTAACTAGATTTAGTTTAAGTAATCACCGTCTTCGCATAGAGAGATGCCGATATGAACGGAAATCAGATGAGAGTGGCAAAAATATTGTACTGCCAAGATCAGAAAGAATATGCCAATTTTGCTCAATGAACTCTGTTGAAGATGAAGAACAGTTTTTATTTAAATGTACACGTTATGATAAAGAAAGGAAAATATTTCTTGATGGGCTCTTTATAAAATACCCATATTTATCTATATTATTTGATGACAGTTTAATTATATGGTTTATGTCAAATGAAAACATGGAATTTAACTCAAAATTATGTGAATTGATATCTTCTTTTTACACACTAAGAAACTAAATGTTTGTTCACGAACATAAATGATTTATCAGCTCTAATGGGTTCAATATTTTTTTATTGAGTATATTAAAACAGCTGTCCTGAGTTCATTGTTGATACTATGGAGCAGATGCTTTCTTTTCTTCGCTGTTAGGGTTATGCTTCTTACCATATGTGACTGACACTCCTCTCAATCCATTGTCTATTGTCATTGTCATGTTAATGTTTATAAATAACCATCTCAGTCAGAAAGAGAGTGGGTATGTGAGAGTGTATGTGTGTGGGAGAGAGAGTTATTTTTACTATTTTAATTTTTGTGAATATATGCTTGTAATGAGTCATGTGATTAGGGAATAATTATAAACTATCTTTATCTTATCTTTAATCTGACCTATTTTTACAATTGATTGAAATCATGTGTATATTTTTGTAGTTTTTTATGTCTTTGTCCGGGGGGTCATACTTTTCAGAAAGATAATAATGTAGTGGTAATATCGGCCATGCTGATAACTTGATTACTATCTTTTAGACCATTCTTTTGATTGTATGTTTCGGCCATTGGAAACTAAAATGGTGAATTTTCTAAATTGGGGTTTGACTATTAAACTATCTAAGTTGTAATTCTTTTGGAAGTTTAAAATAATTCTCCCCACATTATGCTGCTTATAGTTCATTTATTGTGTTTTCATATATATTGACATATATACATTTATTAATGTTTAATTTGGTACCAAGTAAAAATCATCACCATTTCACATTTGGACACATACTGGTAGCAGTTAATTCTCACACAATACTTTAAAAAAAAATTAGACATATGAAAAATTGCAGAGATCGTGAATTTCACCAGCAAATATCTCCGTCGTGCATAGCTCTGTCCCTAGATAGCTTTGGCTTTACCGCCTTTGGTCATTTTGGCATTTTTAAATTTGCTCTTCAACCATTTGGATTGTTGTTTTGGTTTCCAACACTTTATGCCTTGAGAACATCTGATGAGTTGTAAATCGACGAAATTTGCTTGTATTATGCATCGAAACTGGTATGAGAGAAATATATTATAACCACTGAGTCGATGCCACTGCTGGGGGACTCCAAGTCCCCGACGGTATCGCCAGCTCAGTTGCTAATAATTTGATACTAGCCCGAAATTGTAAAATTTGTGAAAACTAAGGAGTATCTCCCTCATGCATAGCTCTGTTCCCAGATGGTTTTGGCTTTGTCGTTTTGGTATTTGTGAATTTGCTCTTCAACCTTTTGGATTGTTGTTTTTGGTTTTCAACATTTTAAACCTTGGCCACAACGGATGAGTCATAAATCGACGAAATTTGCACATCTTGTGCATCAAAATGGGGATCAGAGAATTTTTTTTTACTTTAAAATTGGAACAAAAGGTACAAATTTAATCTGAATTCATGTTTTAGTCCATTTGTATCATGAATGATCGAAAATTGATATTTCCATTTTTAAACGTCTACCAGCCGCACATGTAATGTAACATTACAAAACAGAAGCGCTGATTTGAAAGACACGAGAACATATTTTGATACTACTATTTTTGTCTGACAGAAGATTTAGCTTACATGCCTAATTTATAGTTATAAAATAATATAATTAATACAAAGCAGGAAGAAAAAATATCCAATGAAGGACCCTACAGGGGAACAAAATATGCTAAAATTAGAAGAAATCTAAACTCACAAATCGAGGTATCTTTGGCAGCGTGCCATGTTAAGAATTTTAATTTATACTAGTAATGATAATTTTAGCAGCAATGATCCTTAGATGGCCCTCTTCCGGATTTGTGTCCGATGACCGGACGACCAACCAAGATGGCTGCCACAGCCCAACTTTGTTTCACATAGGACCCTATGGGAAAGTCATTTAAAATCGTCTTTTCTGAAACAACTAAGCCAATCTGAACAAAATCTAGCAGCAATAGTCCTTAGATGGTCCTTTTTCAGAATTATGTCCGATGACCTGGACTGTCAACCAAGATGGCCAACATAGCCGAAGATAATTAATAATAAACATCGCAACCAAGATTTTCAATTACAAACGGGCATGTAATCTCTGTGGCTTGGTTTATGTGGGTGAAACAAAAGGTGGGTTAAATACAAGAATGAACGGACATAGATCAGGTATTAACAACAACGTCAATCAAGTTGTTTATCAAAATTTCAACCTTCCTGATCATTCCATCCTATCAATGAAAGTCCGTATATTAGAAAAAATATATCACCCTACTAATAATCCAAACCTCAGCACACCCTTCGCAGACAAACAGAAGAATTTTGGATTAAGGAATTGGGTACCGCTATGCCATATGGTTGCAATGATAAAAATTGACAGCATTGGGAATCTTTCAAGCCCAAAATACGGCGAAATCAATGTGATGAATATTTTCAATATAACTCCACGCCCTAAACGCAGTCATGGTCATCGACATTACACTTCGCCTATTGACCATGATATCTCCTTAAATGCGTTATTGCCGTACATGCAAAAACCTTTAGGACTACATCACATCGAATTAAACTATATTCCATTTTTTTGTGTAAGCTTAGCTCAGTCCACAAAAAAGCAATGGAGCAACAAATCAAGAACTTTAATTTAGCTGAATACAAACTCGCTGCTGTGGTATCGGATATTGCTTCCCACAGATTATTCAAACCAGTTCGCATCCATAACGACGAATCTCACCAAAGGTCGTTCCTCAAAGTTAACTTTGTTAATAAAGGCTTGGATGCCATAAATCTCAGCAATATTCTTCACCACAAAACAGTAAAATCTAAAATTCCTCCATATTTCAAAGACCAAACTGTTCCACTTATTTCTTATTCTTATACAAAACCCATCGCAACAAAGCTTTTCAATTACAAACGGGCATTGCGGGACCTTAATTCCGATGACCTCAAGTCTAAACCCTCTGACTGCACCTGTTCGACATCTCCATTCAATTATAGTCCTGTGCGTCATGTTATCACTGGAGATCTCAATCTAGTTGATAATCAAAAGCTAAAAAATATGCTAGCTAAAGGCCCCAAATACCGAGAACCTCAGCCAAATAATTGGAAATATAATTTCAAATTACTTATGGATTCTGTTGAGGACTATGCCAGAAAATGGACTTCAAAGGAACAGGAGCCTGCTGACACACTTTCAGAGTGGGTGAAGGCTATTAGGTCAATGATACAAATAATTAAAAGCCTCCAAGGGTCTCTGAGCACTAAAGCTAAATCCATCTTTAAAGACCCTAAGGTTGTTGAAAACTTGACTCGCCTCCATGACAAATATGTAGTTGTCCCAGCTGACAAGGCCCCCAATAACATAGTTTTTGCTTGTGAGAACTATTATTTTCAGTGTCTTAGAAACGAATTGGGAATAGATTACACTACGGGTAACCCAACTTATACACCGACCACACTCACTAAGCAGGAAGTCCTTGATAACCACAAGACCGTTCTTTATTCCTTTGGCATTTCTACAAAGGATGAAGAAATGGACCTTTCTGCTCTTTATTGGATTCCTAAACTACATAAGAATCCGTTTAAACAAATGTTACATTGCTGGGTCAGCTAATTGCTCTACAAAACCCCTTTCAAAGGTTTTAACATCCATTATGACATGTATTAAAGAGGGCCTTCAGAATTACTGTGAAACATCATATTCCACCAGTGGCGTCAATCAGATGTGGTTTCTTAAAAACTCCAAAAATTTACTTCAATATCTAAAATCAAAATCTTTGGCTACATGCAACAGCATAAAAACTTTCGACTTCTCTACACTCTACACTACCATACCACATTCTCAATTAAAAGATCGCTTAAAGCAACTAGTTCATCAATGTTTTCTCAAGAAAAATGGGACACGCAGGTATAAATTTCTTGTACTAGGTAGAGAAAAGTCTTATTTCGTGAAGAACCACTCTGATTCTGACAAAAAGTATTCTGAAGATGAAATTACAAACATGTTAGATTTTCTCATAGACAACATATTCGTTGAATTTGGCGGTCTAATTTTTCAACAAACAATCGGCATTCCAATGGGAACCAACTGTGCTCCTCTCCTCGCCGATCTGTTTCTGTACTCATATGAAGCGGATTTCATTCAAGGTTACTACGTGAAAACAAAAAGAAACTAGCCCAATCCTTTAGTTTCACTTTTCGTTATATAGATGATGTTTTGTCGTTAAATAACGACAAATTCCAAGACTTTCTACATCTTATCTACCCCAGTGAGCTTGAAATTAAGGATACTACAGATACACCAAAGTCTGCTGCATATTTTGGATTTGTTTCTTGAAATAGACTATGAGGGACGTTTGAAGACAAAACTTTATGACAAACGCGATGACTTCAACTTTCCTATTGTTAATTTCCCCTTCTTGAGTAGCAATATACCAGCATCGCCTGCATATGGCGTCTACGTTTCTCAGCTTATCCGATTTTCAAGGGCATGCGTTAGTTACCCTGACTTTCGACAAAGAGGATTACTGTTGTCACAAAAGTTTCTTAACCAGGGTTTTATCAGGGATAAGTTGTCATCACTTAATAAATTTTACAGTCGTCATCATGAATTGATTGACCATTACAGTGTTACAATATTTAAGATGATGTTGGACCTGTTCCCACTGTTGTAACCTTTCATGTGCCTCCACCGATTTGTGACTTCCACCGGATTGACTTTGTTGAACTTTACGACGGGTGCCGTATACGGAGCAGGAACTGCTTACCCTTCCGGAGCACCTGGGTTCACTCCTGGTTTTTATAGGAGTTCGTGTTCATTGTTTTTTAGTTTTCTGTGTTTATTTGTTGTGCTTGTGGTTGTTCATTTGTCTTCTTGGGTTTTTCTGTCCAATGGATTACGTTTTTTTTATTGCTCCTTAGGTATATTTGTCCGTTTTTTCTTTTTTTTAACAAGGGATCCTATGGATAATTCATTAAAAATCTTCCTGTCTGAAACTACTGAGCCAATTAGAACCAGACTTGACAGCAATGGTTCATAGGTTGTCCTCTTTCATAAATGTGTCCTTTTCCGTGGATTGTCAACAAAGAAGGCCGCCACAGCTGAACTTAGTTTAACATAGGACCACATGGGAAAATTCATTAAATAATCTTCTTCTGAAACAACTGAGCAAATTGGAACAAAACTTTGCAGAAATGGTCCTTAGATGGACCTCTTTAGAATTTGTCAGATCACCTGGACTGTCAACCAAGATGGCTGCCACAGCCGAACATAGTTTAAAATTGGACCCTATGGAAAATTCATTAAAAAGCCTGTTGGAACCAAACTTAGCAGCAATGGTCCTTAGATGGTCCTCTTTCAGAAGTGTGTCCTATGACCCAGAATACCAACCAAGCCAAACTGAGTTAAACATAGGACCCTATGGGGAAACGCAGTAAAAAATCTTCTCGTCTTAAACCACTAAGCCAATTGGGACAAAACTTGGCAGTAATGGTCATTAGGTGGTCCCTTTCAGACCTGGCCTGTCAATCAACATGGTCACATAAGCTGAATTTAGTTTAACATAGGATCCTATTTTAAATTGCAGATCACCATACCTTAAACTTGGCCATCAACTGGAACAACACTAATGACAAGAATGGTCTTCTACCATGAGTGTGTTTCATAAGCTTGAATGTCAACTGATATGGCCATCACACTCCAACTTTGTTTAACATTGTACCTATGGGCAAACCAGCCAAGATAACTGCTGCAGTTAAATTTTCAGTCCTGCTGAAGGTGGACAAGTTAAATCCAGGTGAGCGAAACAGACTCTTGCGAACATCATGTTTTTTCAACTGATTGGTTATTTGGTTTAAGAAAGCTTTAACCAGGAACGACATGACGTTTAAGCAACTGTAGTATTGCTGAAATCGTTCCGTAGACGCCATTGCGCTTGTTTACCTGCCTGTTTTGTTATTGGCTGGAACTTGTTTAAGGTAAGTCAGGTTATTGATGTTTAAAGGCCAAACATATGTTTTAAGAAAATAAAACACACCTTACAATGTTAAATCATTTATCGTTTATTGTACATGGCTATACGGGTCAGAAATGAATGTACTGTGCAAAATTTTACTGAAAATATTGCATCTATGCCACATTTTAATGTGAAAAATATATTCAAGTAAATTTGAAAGAACACCAAATTTAGCTTAGAAGTCAAATACATATGAAATAGGCTAATTATTATTTGTATATTTTCTAAGTAATCTGAGAGAAATAAATTTTCTCCATGCGTTTATTTTGTATCATAACAGATTATTTTTTCAATTAAATTATTTGAATCTTAACACCCAAAAAGTTAAAAAGATCACCTCATGATGTCTGATTCCACAAAATATGTCTGTGAAAACATGTAAAACGCTGATGCAGTCATATTCAGTCTATCACAGCCCAGGTAAATGCTCTGCCACACAGAGTGCGTTGTGACAACTTGCAAAGTGTTGTAACAGTAAAAAATTGACTGACATGAACAAAATACATATGTTACAACTGAAAAAAGGTTGTCACAAATATATTTCTAGTGCCATAACACAGGTAAGTGTCTGACCCAATGCTAAAAAGGTTGTCATAGTTCAACCATAGCAGCAAATATTTTGTCTGACTACGTTTGCAGTCATTTGCAAATATTTTGCATTCATTTAGTCAAAAAATGTTCTTTGCAGTTAAAAGACGACTGACATTGGTCTTTTCAGTCATTTTTTTCTGTCACTAGTAATATTGGATTCGCACATTGGGGACTGCCATACCATATGGATGTAATGACAAAATCTATAGTGTTGTATTCTATCAAGTCCTAGATGTAGTGATGTCAATGTGATAAAGCTATTTCGTAATCATCAACGACTTAAACGGAGTCATGGCAATAGAAATTGTACTATGCCTCAATCTCATGATGTTTCTTTCAAAGATCTACTCCCTTTCATACAATAACCATTAGGTATTTCATCACGTTTGCGCTAAATTATATTCTTTACCCCTCCGAAAACTACAAACTTTATATCAAACCTGCATAGAGAGTAGAAATACTGATTCTAAATCACACGAATACAAACTGACCTCTGTTGTGTTGGATATTGGACGTCTCCGGCTGCTCAAACCAGATTTTAAACATGAAATTGAACAAGAAAACCGTTCTTTTCTTCCACTCTTTTATGCCACCAAAGGTTTAGATGCAATAAATCTTGGCAATATCCTTCACCACAAATCGGTCAGATTAAATGTTCCGCCTTATTTCGAAGACCAGTCTGTTCCCATTACTTCTTATACCTATAAACACCCACTGCAAAAATCTTCAATCAAAAACGTGTATTGCAGGGCCTCAACATCGACGATCTCAAGGCTAAGCCCCCTTGATTGTACATGCACCAGTTCTTCATTCAAATATATTCCTGTTGGCGTTATCATCACAGGACATATCATAGACAATGAGTCTCTTCGTGATGTCCTTGCTAAAGGTCCTAAGTATCGCGAACCACGATCCATGAATTAAAAATATAATTTCAAATTAATGATGGATGCTGTGGAGGACTATGAAAGAAAATGGACCAAACGTGAGCAAGAGCCACTAGATTCGCTTTCAGAGAGGGTTAATGCTGCGAAATTGTTGATTCAAGTCCGAATTTATAAACTTAGAAGGTCTATGAGTAAAAAAGGAACATCAGTCTTCAGCAGCCCTAGTGCTGCCAAGACATTGTCCACCATCAATGGCAAATGTGTTGTTGTTCCTGCAAATAAGCCTCCATATTACATCGTTTATGTATGCAAAAGATACCATATTCAATGCTTGATTAATAAACTAGAGATTGCTAGTTCACTTGGCAATCCTGCCTATAAAGCTACTACTCTTTCAAAGGAAGAAATAACCGACAATCATATATCGGTCTTATCGTCATTTGGTATTTCCGTCAAAGATGATGATTGTGATCTTCCTACATTTTATTGGATACCCAAGTTACATAAGTGTCCACAAACAACGCTTTATAGCTGGATCTGCCAAGTGTTCCACCAAACCATTGTGTCAACTTCAAACTTATATTTTAACAGCTGTCAAAACAGGCCTCCAAATTTATTGTGAGACAAGCTATTCAAGAAGTGGTATCAATCAAATGTGGGTATTAAAAAACTCCAAAAATTTGAATGGTATTTTACGATCTCGGTCCATTTCAGTCTGTAACAGCATAAAAATGTTTGTTTCTCTACCCTCTAAACCACCATTATATTCTTCATTCAAAACTAAAGGAGAAGTTAAAAGATCTAATACTATGTGCTTTCAAAATAAAAAAATGGCAGCCGTAGATACGCATACCTTGTCATTGGAAGAGATAAATCATATTTTGTTAAAAACACTCTAACTGTAATAAAAATATACAGATGACGAAATTGTCATGATGATTGATTTTTTTTTATCGACAACATATTTGTTCAGTTTGGTGGACTACAGTGGAACCTCTGTAAACCGAACAGCTATTGGACCGTAAAAATTGGCCTGTTTTCGGAGGTTCCGGATTTTACTGAAATCCGACCGGAAGTAAATAAATTGAAATAATGACATACATAATTACTACATTTGCTTGTTTTTTCTTTAAATGTTACTAAATCGTAGTCTTTTAGCTCAGATGTTATTTTTTGGTAGAAACAGAAGTTAAAAACTGTTATTTTAAAGTTTTTCCTGTACATACCAATGAGACTTTGTTTAAAATACGCTTCTCAATGAAACATGAATGGAGGCTGAAATATTTAGAGGTGTATTTGACAGGAATATATATATGTATGTTTAGGACCGCAAATTATCTCCGGTATTCGGAATTCAGAGGGGCCGGTTATTGAGGGGATTTTTTTTTACTTGAAAATATAGGTGAGAATTCCGGACCAGAATAACACGTTCGGTTTGAGAAGAAATCCGGTTTTCAGAGGGGCCGGTTTAGGGGAGTTCCTTTACTCCTATGAGGCAGACTTCCTTGACGGGGTTCTTAGGAAAAGGTAGCCCGTACCGCTACATAGATCTTGTTTTATCACTCACCAATTCACGTTTTGAGAATTTCTTACATCTCATCCCTTTTGTCATCTTTCCCAATGAGCTCGAAATTAAGAATACCACAGACAATGCCAAGTATGCATCCTATCTTGACCTTCACCTCGATATTGACAACAGAAGAATGCTGAATACAATACTTTACGACAGACAGGATGCCTTTGACTTTCCAATCGTTAACTTCCCATTTTTTGAGCGGCAACATTCCAGAAGCGCTGGCGTATGAGTGTATATTTCACAACTCATACGTTATTCCAGAGCTTGTGACCTATACATTGACTTCCTGGACAGAGCCCGTCTCCTGAGAGAAAAGTTGCTCAGACAGGGGTATGTTGCTCCTAAGTTGGAGTCATCCTTATTCAAGTGCAACAAAATATGAAACAATTTTACGCTATTGTGACGGAATAAAAATAAAAATTAAATAGGGGGGCAAATTTCGTAGGACATGTACATTACGTTGACGTATCGGTATGATACATATGAAATTAATAGATAATGTTTACAAGATGAAAATGTTGTCTTTGTTTTGAGCTAACTCACTTTCCATCCATTTAAGATTCAAGGAAGCTGATACTATGATGACAGGAATGTTTACTTTGTTCATATTGTTGTCAGGTATGTTTATTGAATAGTCAGTACAATGCAAGTCAATATTTTCAAATAAACATTTAAATATAAAATTTCTTTCCCTTAGAAAAATTATTTTAACTCTAACTACGCCGAATATTAAAATTTTCTTCTGAAGATGCAAATGCAAATTAGAAATCTTCAGTTTCATTCTTTTATACTCAAATTCGGAAGCCACATGACTCAGTGAAATGTAAATACTGTCACATGTATCAATAAGCAACTTACTCCCACTAGATAAATCAGTTCATATCCAAAATATTTAACCTATGGGTAACTTTTTACAGAATAGGGGGAAAATTCTGAAATCGATCATCAGAATTCGTACTGAATAAACAGTTAGTTGCATAAATAAAATAATACATTTGTAATCCTGAAGTGTAAAATTTTAATCATTTTTCGTCCTTGTTTTAGGCAAGTCAAACGCACTATACCCTCAAAATTCTTTTTGCAATGATGGCGACTACTTTTTTGCCTCACTGTCTTCAAATTTGATTGGATTTCCATTTATTAAACTCTAAGATGATTTCGAATTTTTGTACTCTCCACAGCAAGACTGACCTCATTTATATTTTTCAGTATTACAGTTGCATTCAACTGCTCCTGGGTGCGAATTAGACAGATGCTATTTTAGGAGTTGCAGAGTTTGTCAAACTGAAGGATGTTGCACAAAAACGTGCTCTAAAGATGGATGGTGCATATGTAAAAGGTGTATAAATCCTTTGGCCAGAGAATATTATCAGTCTCTTGAGCTCTTCAACATGTAAACTAAAAATGTGTAATAATAAAAGTTTTAGTAAAACTGGACTGTTAAATTTCTCTTGTAGTTTCAATGAAAAATCTTGTATTCTATCAATTATAACAATGTTCATTAATCAATTATGCTGACTGGGTATAGTCTCATTGCTGCATGCCTCACAGCCTTTCATTTTTATGCATAGAAACCCATGGTGTACGTTATAAACGACTGTCGAGTTCTTCTTTGTACATAATCCGAGATTCCTCTGGCTTAAAACGACCCTTTTCGGGACTGGTTTGGGCGCTGAGAGATTAGAGCGCACTCCATATACAAGACTAGGGAATTTTTAGATCCTATAGGGAATTGGAACTTACCCGTATTTTAAAATAGTACATTTAGCAAAATAGCAAGTTCTAGGAACAACATAAGAATTACACATGTAAATGTCAATTAGAAAATAAACAGAAAGCCGACAGTAAAACAAGAGACAATTATCATGATTATCTGGATTGTCTACATGGTTCCGAAAGACAGGGCATAGCGAATATCCATTTTGATAGCTAAGTAAATATAGTTTTTTCTGTCAAAAGGTCTGCTTGATGTAAAAAGGGAATAATATGAACGTTACCATCAAATTATATAAATTTTATGATTCAAACACATTCCATTGATCAAACTATGAAATGAAGTTTTGTACAAATATTGCTATGAAGTTACTTTTTCCCGGTTACTTTGCTTCAAAAATGCTCAAAATAGAGACGATTTCCTGACAGATATGTACATATTATCAGGTTTTCTGCAAACGTATATCGTAAAATATCAGCCGCGAGACACAATGTGAAGCTTTTTCGGCGAGTGAGCGTAGCGAACGAGCTAAAAAGCTTCATATTGTATCGAGCGGCTTATAGTTTACAATATTTGTTTGAAGAAAACTTGATGATAAATTTATCGTATTGTTAACTAGCAATCTTAATGGAATTTCTTACATTTCAATGGCCATCTGCCTATAACCGGATGTTTTCCTGATATATTCGGGTCAACGTTGGGTCAAACATTATGACGTCGCTGATATATTCTGGTCAGCTCATATTTGGGTCGGGTCAACTCTTTACGACGTCACAGTGCCGAAATACGGGAAATTGTGAAGGCCTCAGCAGGTCGATATAGGCATGGGGAAATACGATAACCATCAAACGCATCTGCAGTGAAAACGAAG
Source organism: Mytilisepta virgata (assembly GCA_028015205.1). Taxonomy (NCBI): domain Eukaryota; kingdom Metazoa; phylum Mollusca; class Bivalvia; order Mytilida; family Mytilidae; genus Mytilisepta; species Mytilisepta virgata. The sequence goes on from CM051521.1 coordinate 82,945,057, forward strand.
TCGGTGCCCATATGATTATTTTACACGTTTGAATATGTTAGAAAGAGGAGAATAAAAATATGTTTTGAAAAAAATCTATGGACTGTAGAATGTTATACAACTATTTATATACATAAGTAAAGTCAAGAAATACCAGAGGGATATTCGAAGGAGAGAAAAATCGTAACAACTCACAAACTCCGGAGAACAACGAAGACAAGACTAAAACAATACATGCACTACAATTAAAAACTAAAAACATATGAACAACATTGGCCCCACCAAAAAACCTGGGGTAGACTCAGGTGCTCCGGAAGAGTACGCAGTCTCTGCTTCCTGCAGGACACCCGCCATACCGATTTTTTTATTTACTTTCCCTGTTAATTCTATGTAAAAAGCCTAGTTCAAGCTCCTCATCCCATAAAACGAACTCGGTGACCTATACTTGTTTTTACATAGCTGGCTTCCAAAGGTTCAGTTCAGTTCTTTTCACTGTTAAAATTTTAAAAAAATTCTATGGATTTTTTATTTACTGAATCTTGACCTTCTCTTAGGTTAGCGACATCCCGTAGATAACAGATGTTAAGAAAGTGTGATATACTTAGATGCATAACCATGTAGACCGTTTTTGTCTCGTTCATCTTGCATCTTGTATCTAATTCATCAGTAGTACTATGCTAATGTATAACGATTATGTCGTAAATAATTCTGTTTTTTTAAAATACAACATGTGGTTTAGATTTATATATTTCTCTAGTACTTGGATCTTTGCGTACAATGGATACCAACATTTTATTATTTTTTGCAGTCTTCGTGCATTTTGATTTTAAGACGAAATAAACATATTTTGATATTTATTCTTTGATTTTATGTGTTTTTTTTTAATTTCTTCATGGTATATTTTATTTAGTTTTTTCCAAACTTAAGTTTCATTTTAGGTTACAATTTCGAATTCAGTTTTCAAATTCTCAAATTCTAATACATTCACCTTTAAATAAAGGATTTGTTTTTTATCTGTTATCGATTTTTATTAACTTCTTCCTGTAGCCAGTATGTGAACTTTCTTTATAGTAAATATTTCTTTCCTTTCGTCATATTTCAAGAAAAAACTCAAAACATTTATACACAAACATGTTACTAACATATTTAAATATTTATATATAAATCTACACAAAACTGATTTTACATATGGTACGAAACGGTTGCTGTACACAAGGATTTAAATCCTTAACACTGTAGACTTTCCACGAAGTACGAAATGGATCACTAGTGCTTAGGATACGACATGGAAGGTAACGAAATGGTTTTCACTAGAAAATGACAATGGTACGAATTGGTTGGTACGAAAGTGTTGTGGTACTAAATGGTAGGTACGAAATGGTTATGGTACGAACATAACGATGGTACGAAATGGTTTTTTTCAACGGTACGAATTTGTTATGGTACGAAATGACTTGACACCTGAACCGATTAGGTACGCCCACGATCAAAACTTGCGAAAGTCTTTTTTAGATAATATCAACAATACTATTGGATGTTTCAACCCCAAAAAATATATGCTTCCATGTACAGACCATGCGCAAGACCCTGTGTCAAATAAACACCATAAGTACTGTTATGTGCTGGTAAAAGTGCACCAATTTGCCCATAAAAAAATAAGAATATTTCTGGGCTCTGGAATGGATAAATTATAATATGGTTTCCTCCTTAGATATGCGTATGAATTCATTAGTAAACGTCAGATTTCTTAAGAAAATATATTACTAATTCAAAATGAGCTACAAAATACTTCGAATTAGCTCTATTTTATCCCATTGGATTTAAAAACATTTTCATTGAACGTTTTCATCTATATTTAGTTAATCTATCATTAAGATTTTCATTGGTAACCATGGTGACATGTGTTTAGAAATACTTTTAAGGGTCATTGTTATATTTTGTCAATTCATTTATCTTGTTATATTGTTTGTTTGAATAGAAGCAACCTATATAAATGTGAAAGTTGGTATTTAATACAAAAATTAACCAAAAGTACAATATCTCCCCGTTTACTTTTTAAAAAAAAATTTATAGGCTTTCAAATGGGTCTATATAAAATACAGATTCTGTGAGAACTAATTTAAATTAAACCGTTTTCTCTGGTAATTAGTTACATGTATCCGAAAAGACAGAATTTGAAAATGTAAATATTCATGGATATAGCCGTTCTATCTATGTCATAAAATGAAAAATGTTGGTCGTACATCTCTTCAGAACAATTCAAAAAGTGACATAACAACATTTTTTATGGTATAATAAAACGTCTTCAAAGTAAACTGATGTTATAGTTCCCTTCTTGCATAAGAAACATTTACTATAAACGTTTGTGTAAGTGAAATAAACGCCTTTTTCAATGAAAGTCTTCCAGAACTTCAGAAATTATGTACTTAAACTCAGTGTTTGCAACCACGATTTCTGTTAGGTAAATTTAGTTTATGTCATCATCTCTGTTTTCTCCAAGGTCTTCTAACAAACATGACAAAGCTTTTATGATTTTCAGATTATTAGAAACTGGCTATAGTGACAAGAGATTTTAGGCTGCTCATATTTGTTTCAGGTAACATTTAAGTTATTAGTAGACCGTGGGCAACAATAACACCCATGCATCCCCGAACTTCTCTCTCATTACTATTTTTATGTTTTCTGATGTATCACATTTCATAAAAAAATGTTTACATCAAAACTTTTGGAACGCTTTTACAAAATTAGGGCCATCTTACCGCATGGAATATTTTTCAAGGATTTTTTAATTTATCATTTGTCTTTGCTAGCTTCATACTTTAACTACTTAACATGCCAAATTATCATAAAGTTGGCATCAAATGAAGGCAGAATGTATATTTGTTCATATGAATACATGGTTAAGGCACTTAACGCCTCTTGAATATTCTCAGGTACTAAAATTGTACCCCTACCCCAACTCAATTTAGAAAAAGAGGCAATTTTTGACAATACATTCTAAAAAATAATTATTTCGTAATGCATTTGGAATTGTTTTTATATCAAACACGTAAAATCCATCACATAAAATAAATATAGTTCGAATAAGCATAAACTGATTTTTATCGTAAATAATCTTAATGAGACATTTTTAATTTTGCAGATTTTAGAATAAACAATGGACACCATTGTCGATATAGCGGTTGATGTCAGTACCTTAATACTAGAATAATGTGAAAAAGTGAAAATCAGTTTCATTTTATATCGTTAATGCCTTGAAAGTAATAGAATTTTATCAACCCCCTATAAAAAATACCTAATATCTGATGATTTGTCAATTGGTTTTGGGACGTAATAACGAGGACAGCCGGAAATGAAGTCCGGAAAGAAATTTCAGAGTCGTCCCAAAATAACCCCAAACAGATCATCAAACTCGGTGATGACAAAACACACTGTGCGTTGATCATTTATGTTATGAAAATATATTGGTCATAAATGGTTCTAGGGTAGAACCGTTCAGAATGGCTCTAGGGTAGAACGTTCCAGAATGGTTCTAGGGTAGCACTGTCATAAGTAAAGTCAAGACCAGGCCAAACAATATATGTACTACAATTAAAAACTAAAAACATATGAACAACATGGACCCCACTAAAAAACCGGGGGTAGACTCCGAGGTGCTCCGGAAGAGTAAGTCTTTGCTTCCTGCAGGACACCCGCGATGCTTCCCATGTCAAATCCGGTATGAAGGAGGGATAACATCAATGAAACATGTCGATTTTCATTTGGGAAACGGTTTTTTCATAACTGTCAACCAAGTCATGATGACGTGAATAAACCTTTAATAAGAATTACTCCGAGCAACATACCCCTGTCTGAGCAACTTTTCTGTCAGGAGCCGGGCTGTATCCAGGAAGTCAGTGTATATGTCACAAGCTCTGGAATAACGTAAGTGTTGTGAAATATATACTCCATACGCCGAGGCTTCTGGAATATTGCAGCTCAAAAAATGGAAAGTTGACGATTGGAAAGTCAAAGTCATCCTGTTTGTCGTAAAGTTTTGTATTCAACCTTCTTCTAGTGTCAATTTCGAGATGAAGGTCAAGATAAGATGCAGACATGGCAGTGTCTGTGTTATCCTTAATTTCGAGCTCATTGGGATAGATGAGATGTAAGAAATGGTTCTAGGGTAGAACCGTCTAGGGAAGAACTGTCATAAATGGTTCTAGGTCAAGACACACCCTGTCATAAACAGTTCTAAAGGTGTCAGGATGACAGTTCTAGAACTCTTCTAGAACAGTTCTTCTGACAGTTTAGGACAGTTCTAAAGAGAGGTTAGAACTGAACCAAACTGTATATGGTGCTTCTATCTGGAGACTTATCGAACATTGACTGATTAATAATGTCCAAAACAGAGCAATATTTCTTGGAGTATCTAAAAACACAAGTAACATTGTTGTGTATGGAGAATTAGGATGGTTATCATGTGTTGCTAAACAGAGACTTGAAGTTAGATACTTTTACAAACTGAACGTTATTGAAGAATCTCGCATTAATTTGTTATTTACCTCGCTACCTTCGTAGTTGCATAGCAAAGCTTTTTTGTTAGCAGTTTTGAGCTACCAACAACTTTATTTGATAACGCTTTGTCTATAGACCGTACATTTGGTACAATGTCATTTTTAAAAAATTTAATGCAAAATTGTGAACTTCAATATGATCTTGGTATATTATTAGTCAATATGATAAGAAGACGCCGTGCATTGCTAGTCAAATAATACAATGTCTTATTTCAGATTATTATTATTATTTTTTTATTTGATTGTCAAATTTACATTTTTATCGTCTTGAAGTAGTATAGTAGTTTTTGACTGAATTAATCATTAGTATAAACTATACATATTTATTCATTTATACTTCTTTTACTTCTTAATTACACACTTTTATTAATTTCATTAATTTGCAATTATATTTTTTTTCCTTCTAGCAGTTTTGTTTTTCATATTGCTTTTTTCTTGCTATTTTTATTTTTTAACGATGTATACCTCTGAGGAGCCAACAATGCCAACAATGTCTAGAATTAAACTTTTTTCTTAACCTGATTTTTGAGTTTATATGACTGTAAAAAAGTAATCTATGAAGAAAAAATCATATGAAGGTGCACTTTTTTTGCTAGGGTCATTTGAAAGTACCCAATTTTAGATGATTTTCACATTTTCAATCAATTTTTATCCATTTTTGGGCTATTTATATCATGAAAAAAATCACAGTTCCATAATTAAACTTTTTTCATACTTTCTCTAAAGATGGAGTGGACCAATCTGAATAAATTTAACTTAAAAAACTATAGGTAGGTGTTCATATAAGAAAGTTTTATAAAGTTTTGTGGTTTTTACCGTGTCAAATTGACCATGCAGTCAATTTAGTAAATGTTTGGTTTTTCTCATTTTTTTTAGAACAAAAGACATATAATTTCAACTTCTTTGTTATAAATGATTGAAAAGATAAATATTTAAGAATTAAAAAAACAATTGATATGGGATATACATATTTTTGGTAAAATCACTTCTTTGTACCCCTCACCCATTTTCTCAACATTTTGGCTGATGAAACTGACCGGATTGGTTATAAAATTTTATTACTCAAAAACTACCTAACTTTTAAGTATATATTTTTTTCACTTTTCACAGAGTTTAGTTGGATTATATTATTTTTTAAATTCATTAATATTTTCCATTTGTATCACATGTTTTGGAAATAATTCCCTAACGAGATTTCAATTAAAATTTTTGTAGTCCAGATCTTTTGGTCATTTGAATGAGTCCTGGCAACAATATTCTGTGTATAAAAAGGTATTTTTATATACATTGTGTTGTCCTTGGTATATATTCCCCTCGTCTCTGCAAAAGGTATTTCCAGTTAATCATGATGTATTTCTTAATAGAAAAAATCTTCTAATATAATTATTAATTGGTATAAAACACGCAAATTTCTTCAGATTTAATGCATGATGAAAGTAAAAAATGTAATTAGCAGTAATTTTTTTAAAGAACATAATTGATTCATGGAAGATCAAATTTCAAAGATTTCTTAGATTAAAATATCTCACGGTATTGTTAATGTGCTTACGTAACCTTACAAAGCGTACAATGAAGTCGAATTCTCTTTTAAATTTCACGAATAAACCTCGCGACGCACTATCAATACAATTTTTCACGAATGATTCGATAAACGATGCATATCCATGACAATGTGAGGGTCACTGGTAACGAGGCAGGACATACTTCCGTTTTTTCAGGAGTTTACATTGATAATGCTTAACTGCTTGTTGTGTCTTGTTCTAATGTTTTGGTTTTGTTTTATTTTCGTAGTAATTATTCGCTAACTTACCGCCACATGTCCGTCCGTCACTCTTTCTTGTGGCCAAAACTCCATGTTCATGCATTTTATTTCTGTACAGAAATGTCATATTATGAAACTTTCATGTATTTAAAATAATTCTCAAAATTATTTCCTGTCATAAAAAATAGATGGGAATTCTATGTACAGGAGGAAGGGGCATTCATGTCTTACAGACCCACAATCTCTAGTTCTCTTATGATTCTATTTTATATAAATAATGTGTAAATACGGAATATCAAAAGAGACTTTAACATGTGTAAAAGTCTTTTATTGGTCGCAACTAGTCACTAGTATCGCTTTTGAATAATTCAGAGATAATGTGTTTTTGGATTTTTTAAAAGATTTAATCAATTTAACGTGTCAAGGGAAAGTTGTTGGTGTAGGTTTAATTACCAATAACACATGGATGATTTCTACTTTAACACGTTAAAGTAATCAATAAAATTACATTTGATGACATAGTGATTAATTCTGAGCAAGTCCTGCTGAATTACATGTAATACATGCATTTCAAATAGGCTAAATGACATTACTTTTCTCGTTGCCATTATAATTATATATTTTTTTTTATTTTTATGAACTTCATGTGTACATTTCAACAATAAATTCTTTGATTCCAATTTTCATGCACAAGATGTGCACATTTCGTCGATATACGACTCATCAGTTGTGCTAAAGGCCTAAAAATGTTGAAAACAACAATTAAATAAAAACGCTGAGGAGCAAATTCCCTAATGCTAAAATGACCAAAAGGTAAAACCAAAAGCATCACAGGACAGAGCTATTCACGAGGGAAATACTCCTTAGTTTTCATAAATTTAACATTTTTGTAATGGTAAATTTAATATTTCTGACTTACAACTGAACTTGAGATGTCTTATTAGTAGTACTAAAGGCAAGAATATGGAAATAATAAACGAAAATGCTGTAAAACACTGATCATTAAATACCAAAATGACCGGAAAGGCTGTAAGCTTCCGAAGTTTAAACCTTAAGTACTCAGTGACATTTGCAAAATGATTAGACATTGGTCGACGATTTGACATTCCTTAAATATGAAACGAAATCTCTCAGAATAAGCTTGAGTTTGCTTTTTGTGTGTGTGTGTGTCTGTTATTTGTCCAGACTGTGTTCTTCAATAACACAGATATAATGTAATAGAATTTAGCAAAGAAACCCGCGTAAACTCACTAGCTGTGTTGAACCTGCAGTTTGGGGTGAGATTTATTCTCTTTATTTTATGCAGGGATTTTGCGTGAAGAATTTTAATTCTTTCATAATTAATTTAAAGAAAAGTGATTATTTCTTTTCTTTGTCTACGCTTCTACTGGGAAACAGGAAACTATATTTAAACAATACTTTACTAACATCTTATAAGTAATTACACAGGAATGACATCTATAATTTCAAAGGATCACGATAGATAAGGGAGATATTTTAGGACAGATTAAACCCCGCCACTGAAAAATTTCCAAATTAGACTATTTTAACTTTGTGGAGTTTGTGTTTGTGCTATGTGCTCTTTTCTTTTCTGCAAGACTGTTATTTGATTGTTATGTCATTGCAGACTTTCCCTGATATCTTTTTAAAAAAAATTCCAGCGATTTAAAGATTTTTCCAATTAAATCTAATAATTTTCTAATAATGATCACGAGTTTGATAATATGATCAGTTTTCACCTCATTTACGTCAAAAGAACACCAAGCATATGTGGACGAGAAACACCTAAGTAATAAGATAGAAGGAAGAGTTAATAAGACCAAATTCATATGCCAAACCAGAAAGATTAGAACAAAACAAAACAAAAAAAACAAAAAAAAAAACAAAAAACAAAAAACAAAAACAAAAAAAAAAACAAAAACAAAAAAACCGGGAGTGCTTCCGAAGGGTAAACATGCCCTGCTCGATTAACGGCATCTGTCATATTGCAAGTATAGAAAAAAACGGTCAAGCGTTCAGTCCGGTGAGGGTCAATATCAGTAAGACATGTAAGATGCCAATCTAATTTATTGATTATAAGCCTATAGTGCAAGTTTACTTGTAATTTTTGGATTGTTGATATTAACGAAGCCTGGAAATGACCATATAATATTATTTTAGAAGTTAATCTGACAGTTATGTCGCTTTGCTGAGAAACTGACCGTACACATCACATTCAATTCTGCATATCCAACATTTTTCCAATATTTTTAGACGTACTATCTAACAAAATGTCTTCTTGTTCGAAAGTTTTGCTATTAAGTACTAATTTATTTATGATATAGTTCATCTTTAACGTTACGTAACTCACAAATTAGTGTATATTAACATTTCAATTTTTAATCTGATGACTGATTTATGGACGAGATCAAAAGTTCAATGTAGGATAAAAACTTAATTCACATAGTCACACAGTTCTTTCCCTGACCACCCCCCCCTCATAACTTAATTTGGGAAAAACTGATTGACAAATATAGGCATATGCTATGAGAGTACACTTTTTGTATCATGGGTCTTGTTTTTACTCAACAATGTATGTTCGTTCTGTATATTGACTTGGACATCACTTGAATCCGTATTTTTCAATCCGAAAATCGATGTCGGATAACAAAACTTGCAGCGATTTTTACCCCCCACCCCTACCCCTAACCTTTTTGAATTAAGTTTTTTTATCCTACATTGAACTTTTGATCTGGTCCCTTACGTACCATTAATGCACATTTCTCTGATTTTACTAAGATTTAATGGATATGTAAAACAAATACACATTTCCCTACAACAATTGAACAAAGTTGTCATTTAATGATCATTGTATTTTTAATACTGTTGGAAGGTGTTTTCGTCCTCGGAAAAGGACAGAAGAGACAATTAAAAAACTGACAATTACAACCGATACAAATGCGTGAAACATAATGTCATACTCTGAGGAGTTGACGTGTCACGTAGTTTTTTTTTATATTTGTATTTTATGAACATGGTTTAAAACACAGTATCGACCGGAGAGTAAAGTGCATGAAACATAATTTCCATTAACAGAATATACAATAAAATGAAACCTTATACATAATTTCTCACACACGAGACTTCAATGAGCTAATGATTATAGGGTTGATAGAATTATACGCAAATGAAAATTTTAAATCCCTAGGGATTTACCGCCTTTCCGGACATGTTGGAACGATAGTTCCCGAATTTTAAAGCTAAGTACAAAGCCAATGAAATACAAACTGTTTTTTTAACATAATTTGTTGACAGTCATGCTTGTGTATCATCCGCTTAGGATCAAGTAACTACTGTGAACTTTGTAAAGCTATTGACATGATTGACACGCAAAATTCTGGTTAAAATGTATTGATTCTGGTGATTAGTTGGAATTGAAGACAACTTTTGTCTGAGACATACTAAAACTTGAACCAATAGACCTATTCAAACTTGACATATTTATATCTATAGGCGTTTTATTCCGGAGTAGATTAATGCTGTTGTTGGTGATACTACTTCCGGAATGTGCAAGGTAAGTGAAATTTAAAAAAAAATCGGATTGTTACAGTTTTTCCGTAAAATTTAATTTGACTTTGACTAAATATTTATTTTTTTCAGTATTGATATTATTTTTAATGTTTTATAAATGTTTTTGTTGTATGTTTGAGCTATAGAGATCATGGATGTTTTTCCTAATTTTCTTGAAGTTGATTTTAGCAGTACTCTCTTTTAGTAGGAACATATGTATGATGTATTTGATAGAAGTAAGAATTCAGATCCCGCCTAATCATACTTTTCCAGATTTTATCTTTCAGAATAAGTCATATATCTTATATTAGAATATTTAGAAAACATATTTGCTCTTATATTACCAATATATGTACACAGCGTTATAGCTGAGATTGATTCGTTCGCATTAGCAGAGTTGTGATCACAGTTGTAAAATTACAAGATTATATAACCAATATTATTCGACGCTAGTGTACGATGCTTTTTGTGAAAATACGTTGAAATCACAAAATCAAGGAATTCGGCAGTATTTCCTTGCATAGAAGGAACGTTTACTACTCACTCCAACGCATTTTTTCTAATTTACACAGATACATGAAACCTGTGAAGTTAAAGGTTTTCAATATTGTCTCTGTCTTTAGTGCGTGAAATATTGAACATGTTGGAAAATGAATTATTCAATAGCAAAAATAAAAGTATTCATTTAACGTACTGATATTTGAAGTTAGTAATACTTGACGAAACTTGCAATGATATAATAAAAATTAGTGTAAAATTTTATCAGCAGAAATAGCACAGTGTAAAAATTCTATGATATTTGTTTTCACTTACTACATCTACATCATAAGTGATCCAGACTGAAAATTAGCTCTAGAGCAGATTTACCAAACTGACCATTACGGTAAACCAAATAGTCTCTAAGCATTTTTCTCGGTATCGAAAAGTTGTACATGTTATGTCAGTATTTAAATTGGCGTTTGATTCCAGCATCATAGCTATTTATACTCAGTGATACGAATCCACCATTAGTTGCGCCAAAATATTTTTTTTGCCTTATTTATAAAGGTGATCAGGTAGATATTTCTACTAAATCATTATTCATTCATTCATGTGAAATTTCAATCTAATTAAAAACCAATCTCTCATCTCTCCCGTTTTCTGATATGTCGCGTGGGAGATCTAACGAAACCCGCTTTGAGGTCACATGTGAGTGACCTCGTAGGTGTGTCCTGTTCGACCAATGAAATTGCGGCTTACGCGATCTTGTAAGTTGATCATTTTTATTAACGAAGAAATCGTCAGTCCCCAGAATTCATAAACTTTTTTGATTGGCTTACTGATAGGAAGTCAACTCATTTGCATGTCATTATAAATTCATAAGTTCCAGTTCACTCACATGTGACCTCAAAGCGGATTTCGTTAGATCTCCCACGCGACATATCAGAAAACGGGAGCGATGAGAGATTGGTTTTTAATTAGATTGGTGAAATTTAAGTTTTTTTTTCTAAATCAAAAAAATTTGAAAGTAATGACAGGGAAGTTTCAATTTGTCATTGAATTGAATGCTATGTACAGTAGAGATGATAATGTTTGAGAGAAAAAGTGCTGGAAACCTTGTCACAAAAATATCATCAGAGTAAAATAAATCACAAGTTATACTTCTAGAATATATATGACTTACGAGTAATTTTTTGTGAAATAAAAATGTTAATTGATTTTATTTCAAAACCTTACATATATATATGTTTTACCGATGAATTGTTTTATCTGCATGGGAAAGACTAGAAATTAAATGAACATATCCTGCTTAAATTCTGCTTCCACCTCCTCGTGGTCAGCAGTGGGCACACGATAAATGTAAGGAGTATTTGTTATAAACATATTCAAGAAAATTAATTCAAACCAGAAATACTGTGAGCAAAGCTCACTACTTGATACCCCCGCCTTACATAAGATACATGAAAGGAAATGTCAATATTTTGGATAGGAAAACTCCAACAGCAGTGAGATGAGTTTCATCAAATTCCATTCAGTGGTTTAGGAGTTGCGGATGGCATACTGTAACCCCCTATCACAATGAATGGCAAGTCCATGTTTTGGTATGGGTAACCCCAAATATTCATCAGATCAAAATCTAAAATAGGTGGTGCACTACAGTATCATGTAATAAAGATCCTCTGAACGTTTCATCAAATTCCATTCAGTGGTTTAGGAGGACTTGCGGATGGCATCATGGTACCCCCTATCACATTGAAAGTAAAAGTCCATGTTTTTCTATGGGAAACCCCAAAAATTGGTCCGATCAAATTCTAAAATAGGAGGTGAACAATGCCATCATTGGATGAAGATTCTCTGAAAGTTTCATCAAATTCCATTCAGTAGTTTAGGAGGAGTTGCGGATACAAAGGTCGGATGAACGGACGGACACAACGAATACTATATACCCCGCCTTTTCAAAAGGGTATAATAAACAATTTACCAGTTATTGACTTGCAAAATGGCGCAAATGAAAAATATACTTTGTCGCAAATGATATGAAGATTGGCGCAAATACAAAAAAACTTGCTTTAGATTTGGCACTTTAAAAACAGATCCCATGTATATGAAAGTTACATATAATTTGTTTTGAATTCACATTTACACAGTTGTTTCGTTAACCCACCGAGGGATGCGCCAAGATGATAATTTTTAAACTTGACTACAGGTTTGATATATTCATCGGAAAATCACCTGATACATAAATAATGAAAGGGATATTGATGAAAACTAGAATAATACTTAAACGCTAATGTCATTCCTGAATTTTTTTGTTTATTTTTCAGACATATGATTATTAACCTACATGTACTTGGCCCTGGGAGTCAAGTTAGCTGTTGTCATTATTTAGCGCCCGTTGCGAGTTTGTTTTTCTCAATTTGATTTTCTTTTTGGAAACCTTTTTGGAAAATAATCTGGTGGTACGTGCATGCGGATTGAATCTCTTGATCTCTCTGATCTTTTTGTAGCCAATCCTTTACCCGACTGAACTAAAGATCTCCCTTAGCTCGGCCGATTAAGGGTGGATATGACAATGACACAATATAAACCTTTAAAACAAATGGTCTCAAACTTGGTATGAAGCATGCAAGGTGGGATTTCTTTTATAATTTCATCCAGGTCGGACTAAGAACATGGCCATGATGGCGGCAGCACTATGCTTGTTTCTGATTGGTCAAATATTTCATAAATCGTTTGCAAGTTTTATATCCTTTGAACAAATTAAATGGCAACCATAACTTATTCGTATTTCTAACTGAGAGCTATAAAACATCTTCCCTGAAATCGTTTGAACGGAATGAATAGAATTCCAGGTGGCTGATACAGAGTCAGACCTTGACTCTGTACTTTAATTAATAGTATACCATTGAATTTTACTCGAAAACAGTAATCTAAGGTTAAATTACTTTCCGATTATGGGGTGCATACATTGTAATAAACTCTTCGGGTAAATAAATTTCTATAAAGATAATTAGGTTCATTTACACCGTCTCACAATATCCGCATATCAAATTATTTGCAGAATATCATCTTAGGTAAATTTATTGTAATTTTATGTCAATTTTTTTCCAAATTGAATCCTAGGATCGTGAGCCTGAGATATGTCCGAAATGTATCAAAATTATCATCCGTATCTTACAAGTAATATTTTACATTCGAAATTAGGCATAGTCATCCGGCCAGGAGGGTATAATTAAGGGCACGTGCATGTTAAATAGGTTCACTTCTAATTTGTTAAGTTTGTTTTTGTATATCCTATACACGCCGTAGGTATAAGAAGGTGGTTTAAATCTTGACACAAAAACGTATTGTTCAAGGAAACAAACAAGCAACATTGCTGTGTCTCGTCTTAAAGTCACTGTTGGTCCTTCAGCATAGAGAAAATCTAATCTCGATCACTGCCTCTAACACTAATTTGAAAGAACTTTTCTGCCAGATGTCTGTATATTGGAAGACACAAATTAAGAATCAGAGTAAGTGCAATTATATGGAGTGAATAATTCATTTTATTCTATATTTTAACTTTGTGATTCAGTTTTTCCTTTTAATATTTTTAATAATAAAACGGTAATAAAACATGCTTTATTACACATTACAAACTATATCTGATACCGAACTGTACGACATTTTGAATTCTGTTATACATTTATCTGTACATAACAAAAGTCCAAATTATCAAAGCAGTTCCTTTGCAATCTATATTCAGACAATTTCAGATAACACAGACATAACAATGTTACGTTTCTAAATTGATTCACAGAGACTAATGATTGTATTTGTAGACACAATATTAGAATCTTAATCATATTATTATTCGAATAAATTTTCCTCAAGTAGAGAATGTAATCCTGGATGAAGTGATTGGAGTACGTGATTAAATAGACTTGTAGATGACTAAAGTTTGTAGTTTTCCAGAAAAAAAGTAATCTTTTTTGTAAATGAGACGCTCCTTGAGACCGAGACAGAATTCTGTGAATGTCATAATTTAAATATAATGAAGAAATTAAGGATAGCGCAGTTCAGTTTTCAAACTAAAAACCATATCTGTCTCACGCTGGCATCCCGTATAGGAATTGATTATCTATTGTTTATACTTATTTTTTCTAAGTTTTACACATGGACTGCAGTGTGTCCGTTCGGCATTTTTCTTAGTTTTTGTTTGATTTTTTTAACCAATCGTTTGGAAGATCATTTATTGCTTCGCTGTATAATTGACCACATGCATGTTTTACTCAGTGTCGTCCAAGAGAGGAATACATTTGATACTGGTCTTTTTATTTTTAATGGTTCATATTTTTATTTTCCAAATTATTTATCTGTTTTATCTGTTGAAACACTTATTTTGTTGAAATCACAGATTGCATGGTCATCGGTATATACATATACATTGACGGGTAATATAAACATTTGTGACCTTTTCCGACATTTGTAACAAATACGCTGTATATATTCCTGTCATTTATTTTTTTTTATTTTTAGAACAGTATGTTGTAATATTTTAACTAGGAAAGGCATATAAATGTGACATTTTTAGCCGATTTGAAGGATTTATTAGCACGTAATCTAGGAACAAATGACAATTTTGAATCAGAACAACTCAAAGGATCATTGAACATGAATACAAGGGTCCCAGGAGATTATATTAAACTAAAACCAGCGTTATATAAGAAAATAAGAAGAATATTCTAGATCATTTATTTGGCCTAGTAAATAGGCCAATTAACGATTAGGGAGAGTACAAAATTACAGAAAAGTAGGTTACCGATTGTACTTTCTATACTTAAAAAATATTTCCTCTTCTGAATAAGTAATGAAATGGATAACATTAACGGTCAACAATGACATAACATTTCTTATGATAGTACTTAAATATTTATAATATAGATTGTATGAGCAAAACCTGAACCATCAATACAATACCTGACCTTAGAAATAACAAAGATCCTATAGTAATGTTGAGTCTCCGCGAATTTACTTGGACATTCCAAACAATACATGTAAATATCTCCCAATAAAATTACTATGTAAAGAAATTACTAACACAATAAAGATATCTTGGTACCGATACAATAGGCCAACCTGTGAAACTGAAGAATGTTTTTGCAAGTTTGTATACGGACGGCAAATAAACATTTGCTTTAACTTTCCACACAATATATTTAAATTGGTATATTGGATCATTGAAAAATGGAAAACGGATATTTAAAATTTTCGAACTGCAAAAGTTAATTCATTTCTGAAATTAAATACCGATTTCTTGATTCTGAAAATTAAAGGTTGGATTAACATTTAAAAAACAGCTTGTTCTAATAAAGCGAATACATTCTGTATATTACAGTATAATTATATGAATACTAAATTAAAATGCCAATGTATGGGGTGTGTATCAGTAAGACATCATCACATCGGGTTGAGCATGAGGAAAGATTAATATCACCTAGTGAACAATAATAATAACATGCATTCTGAGAGTCTCCTATCGGCTAAAGCTGTGAGAAACAAACCAAATGCTTATTTTGGAAGTAATTTCTATTTCCAAGGCTAAAACCTCTCACAATAATTATCCAATAAGCCTGAAACTCAAACTTGATCTGTAGCTCATCATTATAACCTCACATACCAAAAAATAAGATCAGTTGGTAAAAAGGTTCCGAAAAAAAAAGTCTAGAAAACTAATATTTTTGCTATAATTCCAATTTCAATGGGCAATAGCTCTCATATACAATTACGGCCCCCATTTGAGGTAGACATCATATTTGGCAACCCGAGAGAGGTTGTTTTCCCGATGAGGTGTTCCATTAAGACGTGAACCAAACTGGAGATATCTACTGTTGTTACGTAAAAAAATCGTATCGGCCAATCAATTCGTTATGACGAACTTACATCTTTGGAGGTATATTATCAACAAGCGTTGGGCATAATATGTTAATTTGCACAACATTATCTAATTAACTGTGCATTATACACACTATAAGCTGGAAACCTGGTATATTATTTGTTAGAATTAAGAGTATAGAATAAGTTAAAATCATTGTCATTTTTAAAAATTTCAATCGACCTTTGTCGTCTAGGCATGAAGCAGAAGCGGATGTGTGGATAGTCTTTAATTTCAAATTCATCAAATACATACTCGAGTAATCTTTAAAGCTGCGATTACTGATAGATAGTAAATGTACTTCAGAAATGTAAGGGAATTGACATTCAAAGACCTGGATGACATTTAGTATCTTAGAAAATAAATGAAAGTAAATTCTTAGCAGCTTATCAGTAGCGTCTTTGTAATTCCTTTCCTGTGTATTAGCAATTGGAAACATTAGCTTCAAACAAAAATAAAGACAGATCAGTGCAAAGTGGTGCAGAGTTTGCCCCCATATGAAGTCCGATAGTCCGAAAAAAAACCTTTCTTTTAAACTCAATAAATATAGAAATAAAAGAAAGAAGATCAGCCTCAGTGACATGTAGAATTTTGGGAATAACAGTAGTCACATAAATCACAAATTTCCAATGGCTACAAATTGTTCAAATGTTCCATGCAGATCTTCAGGTTATCTGGATATTTTGTTTGTCAGATAGATTGAGCAGTAATATTCTTATATTTTTTAAAGTCATTCAGAAATATCCTTTGCACTATATAGACTTCACTATATGGTAAAATGATTTGTAATTGTAACTTATTATCGGTGTGCTTAATTGATATTTGTAATTCTAGGAAATAGAGTAATGCATGTGATATAAATCCCTGATGCATTGTTTATGTTTACTGAGCAGCATAAAACGGTGCACCAAGAATATGTTATAAGTTTATAAGATAATTGATTGAAAATCATATTTTCACATCGCTAAAAGGATCAGTTTTCTTAATAGTCGCCTGCAGGCATTCTAACTTCTGACTTCCAGTGCCATTTCTAAGAATGATCAGAGCATCAAGGTATAAATGACGGTATATGTTTTTGGTTTCATCTAGTTAAAAAAATGATTAAAGTGAAAATACAAAGTACATCAGGGGATTTGGTTGAACATAAAGTCGCAAAACATTCTTTCAAAATTTTCGATAAGAAATGCAAATTCTCAGTTTTACATACAGAGCATATTCTGATGTCTCACTGCCCCAGACTATTAAACGGGCTGTATCCGTCAAAGGAATTTCGGACTACAAGAAAGGCCATCAGTAGAGATTGTCATAATGAATAGAACATTTATTCCTATATAACTATAAATAATGAATACTGACATTTTTACAAATAAACCGTAAGAATACAACGTTATGTAAATGCGGTAAAATAAATGAATAAATGAAAATCTGTAAAGTTTGTTTCTCAGTATTTCTAATGATCAAATGTCATTGTTATCCCGCACTTCGAATGAAGTTCGGGTATATTTATAGTCGGTCCGTTTGACCGTCCGTCTGTCCGTCTGTCCGTCCGTCTGTCCGTTGTACCATCTGTCCGTCCGTTAGATAATCTTGTCTCCAGAAACCCTCGTTCAATTTTAACTTCATTCATTTAGTTTCTTTACAGTATTGTCACAAAATGTATGTAGATGCGCAATAAGTTTTTAGAATTTTGATTTACAAAAATTGGGGCCCAGAGGGGTCGAATTTCGAAAATTAGAAATTAAGTTTGTGACATAAACTGGTTCATTTTTCACGTCATGCATTTAATTTTTATACAGTAGAGTCACATATTGTATTTAGATGCACAATAAGGTTTTAGAATTTTGATTTTCAAAAATTGAGACCCACAGGGGTCTAATTTCGAAAACTGGAAATTTAAACTAAAATTCCATTCTCTATTGTATCCTTATTTATTTCTCATTTTATGCTTTTAATTTCTATACAGTATTGTCACATACTGTATGTTGATGCGCAGTAAGGTTTTAGAATTTTAATTTTTTCACTTGAGGCCCAAATGGGTTGTATTTCGGAATTAGTGAATATAATCTTGTGCCTTAAACTTCTCTTTCATTTTTCATTAAGATTTAGCAAATGTATTTGTAAATAATATTGTTCTTTATTTTCTGCAGATGTGCAAAAGGGTTTTTAATTTTTAAAATCGATTAAGGGTTCAAATTTTGGTACCGAAAATGGTGAAATTTCTAATTTTGCCTTGTCTCTGGAAATACTCATTCATTTTTTGTTTCAGTGGTTTCATTTGTTTATAATCAGTATTGTTCTTCACAATGTGTAGATGTGCAATAAGGTTTTCAATTTTGAAATCTGATTCAGGGTTCCAATTTTCTGACTGAAATTTTGAAATTGCTAATTTTTCACTGTTAATTGTTTTTTGACTTGTGCAGTGCGGGGATGGACATTGTTTCTCATGATTTTTAGTTATCTATTGGCTTCATGCCTAATTCGCACTACTTTCTATAAATTCAACATGAAATCCACTGGTGGTGGTTTTAAGCACTGGTATGCAGAAATGTGTTTCCAGAGAAGGTTTAAGAATATATAGAAATTGTATCATTTTTCAGATGATTTTCGAGTGTGATGAATCAAATGGTCTTTATTTTGATATTCAGAACGCCCGCGTTAATCCATTAATTAAGATTTTTTTTGAGAGTATACTACAAAAAATACACGTTCTTTACGTGTTTATTTTATATAGTTAATTTTCTATTTCAGCCATCTGAGTCAAAGTATCTTCAATACCATAAATAAAATTTGTCTATGAATATTTATTTTGTTAAATGTAAGCGCTATAGAGTGTTTTCAATACCACAGAAATAATTTTGTTGCGTTTCTATACAGACTTATAGACACCCATGATGCAATTTCAGACACTTTATTAAAACTTTAGTTGTGGTTGTATTTGTGCAAGTGGTTTATTCAGATTAAATGTCATTAAGCTGAGAATTTATTCATGAAAATATATTGAAGTCATGGAAGTCGTTATCATAAAAAGTTCATTTACAAATTTTCCTACAAAATAACCGGAAACAATTTTAGTTATGGAGAGTGCCCATTTCAGAAAGGTAACGGGATTGTATTATTTTTTCAATTATCGACATATCTTTCGAACATGGTGACTCTTCTGGAGCACCTAAAAGCACTCCAGTAATTTAAGAGTTAACTGTTCGGTTTATTTTGTTTCCATAAAAGTTTAGAGTCTTATTTATTATATTTCTGTATTAATATTTACATCTTTACCTCTTGACTTTTGTTTTTAGTTTCCAGGACCTAACTGATTTCTCTGTGCATATATTCTGTTTTTGTACATGTACTACACATGTATAAATTTTCCACGGTCTTATTAAACAATTTGTCCAATGGAAAAATTGGTTATTAGGCCAAGTAAAAAATAAATGCGGTTCCTGTTACATCAAGATTTAAAATAGGGTAGGTAGGGATTTTTTTATTTTAGAATTTTTTTTAACATAGAATCTATCATGGGTAGAGACATTCTGACTTTTACAGTGCTTATTAAAATATGTCTTAAAAACCTGTAGAGTATGTGCAAAAAATAGGGTAGGTGGGGTAACCGCAACCACGCATCTTTTTTATTTGGCCATAGTTAAAACGGTGAACAGTGGCTGGGCGAATGGACGGCTCCAAAAAGTATTGAAAGAAAATACTGATTATATTAATCAGTCAGCCTCTTGGTTAATTATAAAACGGGATTTTAAACTTTTCTATTTTTTACATGTACGACAGAGTATTAATAAGGAAATTGGCATACCTCTGATTTATAATTTTAACCATTTGTTAGAAGTGTAAATAATAAATTTCATAAATCAATTCTAATATAAACGTGTTCAGATAAATGTTTTATCAGGATTCTAAAATGAATAATTTTCCCAGGAGAAAAGATGTCAATTCCGTTTGTTTGACTTTTCATTTAACTATTTACAGAAACTTAGTAAACAAGTGTATGGTTTACAATGAAAATCATTTTTATATTTGCAAGCAGATCTGTTCTTGACAGATAATATAACAGACAGTTATTTTAACAGTAAATAATGTTTAGTAACTTTTATCTTGGCGTTTACCGTTCAGAAAAACGTTAGACATTGTAAGGTGGATGCTTTTGACGACATAATTGATACAACAGACCTTTTAATTTTTGAAGAATCAGCCAGGTCCATTAACACGAGTGTCAATGTCAAAAGTAATTTGTTATCATTTGTTATTTTGAAATTTAATCTCATCTAATCACACATGTACTCATTTACAAATGTACACGAATGGCGTCCAACAGAACAACTAAGCAGATGAATTAGTGCAGATGAAGGTCAGCGTGGAGGAACGGGTATCACTGTGTATTATTTTTGTAAATTATTTGTTGTTTGTTGTAATGATTCATATTGTAAGTTGACTTGTATGGAAGTTCTCAAATACCATAAGTTGATGTTTATGATTTCCTGATAATGTTTTTTGCTTCAATTTAAAATAATAAATTATTTTATTTCCGGATCGGTGACAAAACATTCAGTCAACCAATATAGCCAGCTGCGTTGAAAGTAAAGTAAATCTCTAATAAATCAAACCAATCTTTGGTCCCTAAAATATATATTTATCGGAAGGAAACAACCTATATTTGCACACCCAAGGCTAATAACGCATCATGTAAGTTCAGTTTGATCGTACCTGGACTGAGACCACACTTATTTCATAGTGCATTTTCATATTAGCATTAAATTTAAAATTGCAACAGCTCAAACTTTATAATCTTTCTTTCATTCAATGTACACTCATAACAGGAAAATATATCAAAATTATAGAAAAACCTACCATTGCAAATTCAAGAAAATCCCCAAAATGTCTTTAAGGGTTATTATAGCCCCTAACGTCCTGAAATTTGGCCATTTTGACAGTCACCAAATTACAACTTTTACATACTTCTGATTAATATTAAGTCATCTTTTATATATTTATGTTTTTTCATGAACTTGTCAGTTGGATCCCCTGTTCAATTAATCGCTACATTACTTTAAAACGGATGTTTCAATGATGAAATGTCTGAAGACTGTCAAATACATTTCAGATGGTAATAAAGATTATAGAAAAATCTAAATTTCTGATAAATAATTTAAAGACCGATCGAATAGATTCTGTTGAATATCAGATGCAAAGAAAGACATATCCATTAGACGGTCTGTCGGACGTGAGTAATATTTTCTCTAAAAATAAGAAATATTGGTAACTAAAACTGTTTAATGGTGGAGATAATTGTAATTTGTTAAAAAATAGAGCTAATGCTTTTACGCATTCATATCGTCCTTATCCGTGTTAAATGGTCTGTATAAAACCATCCCACGAGGGTATTTTGATTGTTAGACATTTTAGGATTGAACATATGAAAATCCTTCGATTAACAATATTAACAACAATGATATTCTGGAGAAAAATGTAAAAAGTTAGATTTTTTGCAGAAGCAGGATAGATAATGCAGATTTGATTAATTGCGTACAATTCAGGTTAAATCCAAATAGGACAAATAGATATATGGGTTTAATATGCAGAAATTGTAATTATATCTCTGTTCATCCTTAAATTATAAAAAAATGTGAATATATAACAGTTTATCGTTGCACGATAAAAACAATATATGTACAGTGACAAAAAAATATACATTTTATTTGAACTCACCGCGAAACAGGCGAGCAATGCTCGGTAAACCCTGCATTTCTACATGTTGCTAAGGCTCGTACAAATAAAATGTGTATTTTCCGACAAGGTACATATATTGTATATGTTTCTTTCCTATACTGTAGAATTTAACATCAACTTGTAAAGAGATATTGATACATAGATCACTTAGAAATAACAATGCATCCTGTCGTCGTATCACATATAGACTTAAATATTTGGGTTTTAAGTAGATTTCTAAGCCTTAACCTACTAGGACTTGCTTTAAACTATCTGTCTGACGTACATGTATGTGAGAGTTTGACTCAATGTTAAAGCCATTACAGCGATTTTGATCAAAGCCTTTTATCTAAACATTCTGTTATGTTCAAAATTTACATGGAGGGTTTATATTAAGACATATGAATACACGACCATATTTCTTAAAATTTTGAAAGTCTGCTAAAAGTATAAGATTTCAACTCCCTCAAGAAATGTTGACCTAAGATATAGGTTTTAGCTAAATTGTTTGGGCCCGTTTTGGTTCTATTGCTCACATTGACAATGATTTGTTTAATGTTTTGGTCCTGAGCGTTCCTGATGAAGGTTAATCCAGAAATCATGCGGTTTTCTTTGGTTTTTCTCTTGTTACGATGCAGTCCAAGAGCTCAGTCCAGGAGCTCAGTCCAAGTACAATTTATATGTATCTTAATGAGTCTACTTATACTAGGTCAAGATAAAGTAGAATAAAACTGGATCTATATGTCTTTCTCAAACAGTTGGAACATATTGTTTGTGTCATTATCACATACAAGGTAAATTCTTGTGAGGTTATAAACTGCCTATCACAGAACATGATGAAATTGGTGTTTATTCTGCTGGGAAAAACTTTTAATCATTTTCGTATTTGCTACAAATTAGCTAGCTATTCTGTCTGATATGAAATAAAAAAAAAATAACATTATCGAATGAAATTAAAGTTTTTGTCTCGCCTGCGAAGAATGTCGCAAAAGGCTAAATATAGGTATCACTTTCCGACGGCAGCGGCGTAAACGTTTTTAAAACCTTAATAAATAAAATAACAATCCAAAGATACTAATATTAGATATAGTAAATTTATACTATGCTGTATACGACGCATTTCAAGGATTTACCTCTCATCAGCAGCGAAACATTTGGAAGACCAACAACCAAACTTATATTAAACAAGAAGTACTCAACCAAAAATACCGAAATAGAAGCCAAATTTCAGCTAAGGAGATCTACCATGTGCAATACAAGGAATGAACCCTTAGTATTTCTATTATTTTTGAATTTTGCTAAATACTGGTAATTTCTGTAACAAATCAATGAATAATCATATCAGACAAGTCTGACGACTGGGTTGTGTTAATAACTTGCACACATAATACCTACTCATAAGATCTTTGGTTCACAGATACATTTATGATATGAATTGTGCAGCAGTATACTTGTCTTATGACCTTGTTTTCATGGTTTAGAGATTAAGTCCATTTCTTAGCAACTAATACCTAAGCCCAAAATATTTGATCACTAGATAGTTCTTGGTGGGTATATGCCAAGTTGACACCTGTCAACCGACCTTGACCTCAATTTCATTCTTGAGTGACTTATGTTATATTATCGAGATTAAGTTAATTTCTCAGCAACTTTACTTACTACACCCACAGTATTTGGTTGATAGAAGTTCTTATTGGGAATATACCAGTGTAACACCTGACCTTTGACCTCTATTTCACGTTTGATTATTGCGATCAAGTCCATTTCTAAGCAACTGTAATACGTAAATCAGCCATATTTGTATAGATAGTTCTTAGTAGGTACATACCTATCTGAGACCTTGACCTGAATTTCACACTTGACTCACTTGTGTCACATTTTCATGATTAAGTCCATTTCTCTGTAGCTGTAATACCTATACCCGCCATATATGGTCTGTAGATACTTCTTAGCAAGTAGGTATAGTCTGACACCTGACCTTAACCTCAATTTCACGCTTGAGTGACTCTTATCACATTTTCACAAACAAGTCCAACAAATGCTATATGCAGACCCACCATGTTTGGTCCACTTTTTTTAGATACTTTTTGGTGGAAACATACGAGTCTGAGTCTGAGTCCAGTCACGTGACGTTGGACACAATGTAAGGCTTGAGTGGCATGTATCCGATTTTTTGGACAAATGTCACCTGACCATAACTATTTCTTTTAATGCATTTTCTTTTGAGTTACAATGTCGGGTATCGGATAATATTTATTCTGTGTCCATGGGAGTACTCAGGCGAGACATTTAGTGTGTCCATTCTTGTTTTAGGGATAAACATTTTTTGATACCGGTTTTGATGTATTGTATCTGCTCTGAAGAAATGATTTCTCAAGGACGTTATATGTAAATCAAAACAATATTAAAAACTTTACTTTGGCGTTACCATGACGTTGGAATAAAAATATCTATATTTTACCACGGATGTAGACTGAAAGCGTTTGAAGCTGAAGCAGGTCATATTAGAAATTAAGATTTAAAGTTATAAAAATTTTAAATTTGTTTCAAGCTAAACATGCTAAAGATGTCTCCCTAGTGTATAGCTAAGTCCTTTACTCTTTTGGTCCTTTTGGCATATGAATTTAGTTTTCAGCGGTTGGCTTTAGTCTTAAATCGACGTAATATGCATAACAAGGTTATCTTATGCATGAAAAATGGTATAATAGAACATATGTTGATACGACAGACATTCTATGACAAAAATTTTAATGAAGTATAGGTATGTTTATACAAATTTTGTCTCGCCAGATATGGTCAATGTAGAAAATGTGAAAAGCAGAAACATGTTAAAATATTTTAGATTTTTTTTAAATGGAAGCCTCTCAGGATAATTCTATTACAAAGCCAGAAACCGTTCGACCATCGTTTTATTATCCTAATAATTACAATAAGATTCATCTAATGACAAAGTGACCTGATTACATGGATAAATCGAGTAAATAATTACATTGCGACCAATTCATTGTAAAATATTATCGGATTCCTTTCTATGTTCAGTGATCCGTATAATTCAATCTAATACGCGTTGGTATCGGTGCCATCATGGATATTAGAGTATTCAGTGTTTGTTGAATGATGTCATGCATTTGTTGATTGCATAAGGTCGAATCTTTATTAGTCAATCTCAGATTGAGTGGTAAATATAATTGCTTAATGATGGATCAGTCAAATGATCCTTACGTTCATCAAAATGAGATATTGACTTAAAACATTCAAAACTTTTTTAATCATTGATCAAATTCAACCACTCCTTAGAGGTATTTGAATTATACATTGCATAATATGTACAGGAGCTATACTGAATTAAAAACAGTTTAGTGTTTCTTCCTAAGCATGACCTCTGTTTTCAACGTATGCCATGTAAACCAAAATTGATCGGGATTATTACGGTGTCGAATGGTAATACGATTTCAGCCATATGACTGTAGAGCACGCTTCATATAGATCATAATATACAAATTTAGCATGATATATAACTTGAAAATCCGAGATTCTGTCGAGACTTGCGAATTATTTTCTTTAAAAAATGTATAAGGTATACATTTCCGTTATAGCTTACTATCGCCTACTTAAAATTCACTTTATAAAGTCTCTGTTATATTGATAAATGCACGGCAAAACAATTTAAATGGAAGCCAAGTAACAATATGGATATTATCAGTTTGAAGAAAAACAGTGAATAAGGACACAATGCTAGATCATAAATTGAAAATTCCAAAACATTATCAGTTTGATAAGTGCAGATCTTTGAGAGAATCGAAAAATTTTCCAATTTTTATATGGATTGCGCTCTAAGGCTACTTACATGTAGATATACATACAGGTTTCAAACAATCCTTATTGTTCGGATTTTAAAATTAACTCTGCATCCGTTGCATCACAGTTACATGCAAGTCGAGACGTGATACTGGAATATTCTTTAATATTGCTTGTCGAAAGTATTTTCAGTTAAGTTTAACAAAAGTAAAAATGGGCACACTTGGACAGGTGAACATTAAAGTGATAAATAAACATCACTTCACGGCAATGTTACATGGCGCAACTGAAGAAACTATTACTTACTAAATAACACTTTAAGTAGCGACTATTACCGAAAGAATCAGGCCCTAGCGAAGATCTGATTTAATCAAAACACGAAAGTATTTATTGGTGGGAATGATATTATACCATCTAATATTGTCAATTTGAATATATTTATTTGTTGCTTTTTTGGTTTACTGTCGTAGATGTGATACATGGAATTTATTTTCATAATTATCTCCCTTTGTCCACAGCTTTGTCCTAATTACCAAATAAGAAAACAGTTTGCTTATTTCTTGTAAAAACTAGTATTTCGGTATTTGCTATATTGTACTATATTAACCGTAGCAATTAAAAGGAGAACTTTGGTGTTTACCCAATATATATTTTTTCCTATAACTATTTCACATTTGTGCGGATTGAAGCCACACTTTGACGTTTTGTCATCTTTGTGGCTCGATTTTCTTAGGGTAGAGTGTAGTGTTATATGATTAGCATGCCATTTTAGACATTAATGTTACTTTTTTTTCATCCGGTTGTCTCATTCAGTTTCCTCCAGGTAACATGTGATTTGAAATTTCACTTTAAGTATATTTCCGTGTAATATTGTCTTTGCTTACGCAAATTCAAACAATGCAAAGAAATGTTTTCTACAACCAAATCTAATTCTTTGTGCTGTAATATAATTTAAAAACAAAGTTCTTTTTGCTATAGAAAACAGTTGGTTTAGGAAAGTAACAAATTATACAACAAATCACATAGAAAACGAAATCGTATTAAAAACAAATTGTGTGACAATTGGAAGGAGCAAAAAGGAATTGATTATTTGTACAAGTTTATTTCCGAGTGACAAAATAACTTTATTATCCTATCCATCTATTTTGAAATATCTTTTGGGTTTAAGAGATGGAAGGTCTCGCTTGTATTCAGGTATGTATATTTGTGATCTACTGTGACATGTATTTAATGTTAGCATTTAAAATCAAATAAATTTTAATTATGTTGTAATTGTCTCGCACTCAACCCAACATAAATTATTTAATTAATCTAAAACTCAACACATGTATCAGAAATGAGCTCTCCCTGTGAGAGTAGCATATATTTTATTTCATAAAACACCAACAGCTCTGACAGCTCATTTATCTCAATATTCACTATTAAAACTAAATGTCCGTCTAAATCTCATCAAATCTCATATCAAAATCTCAAACTTTAAAGTCTTTCAAAAAACGGAATAACCGTATGTCAAAAAGGTCCATTTAACTAATGATATCCACACATTCTACAAAATAGAAAAACAAGTTTCATTCAAAACATATATTCGACAATCAGTATTTACGCATATATACATTCCATTACTAATGGGTTAGGGGGGGGAGGGAGGGGGGGGGGGGGGGGTAAAGACTAAGAAACGTGTAGTATATGCTACTGGGGAAGAACTTCGAATGTCGGATATAAAAATTGCCTAATCATTTATATCAATAGCATGATTTGCACGAGCTACCCATCGTATGATGGGTGCGACACAAAAACCAACCAATCAGAAAATGTTTATAAAAACAGCACGTGTTCCTAGTAAACATAAACATGTGATTCCGTACCATTAATAAATATATTTATGTTGTAATTCGTCTCGCACTCAACCCAACATAAATTATTTAATTAATCTAAAATTCAACACATGTATCAGAAATGAGCTCTCCCTGTGAGATTAGCATATATTTTTCGAAAAAGACAAAGAAAGCACTGGGATCATGGTTTCAATTTATAATCCAAGTTTTTGAGAAACAGACAATTTTTCTTTAACATTTTCTCGGACGTATCCATCTTTTGCCGTATAGGAGGACCATCTGCCATGCTTTTTAAATAATCTATCACTAATTCCGGCAGACGCAGCCGCAGTTGCTCCACCCGACCTTAAACTATGTAATCCGAATCTCGATTTATCAACTATTGCATCAAGAGCTGACAATAATAATTCTCTTGCTCTTGTGTAAGATAAAGGATTGTTACCTCTCAATTTAAAAGAATCCGAACTTTTAAAAAAAGGAAAGTGATCTGAAAATAAATTCTGATGAATCATTTTGGATATTTGCTAATTTTATATACTTTTCTAACATATTAACAAGACATGTAACAGAATGTGTTCTGGATACAAGTACTGTATTACCTTCTCTGTGCTGGTCAGTCTTGCTCTTTTCTACATACAGGGACATGTATGAGGAATAAAAATTAATATCGGATCGTCTCAAATTTACAAGCTCTGAAAACCTTAAAAATCCGGCAAAACAAACTAAACACATAGCAGCAATTCGAAGATCATTTAACTTACTGTGTTGGTTTCCAAATTTTTGTACAATTTTATGTAACATATCAGGAGTAATGGGTTCCTTCTTATTAGCAATAAAATGGCCTATAGATCGGTGTGCTCCTTCTTTTACTGATTTACATAGAAAGGATGTACATGGATCAGGAAAACCGGCTATTTTATGAGTCCAACTTATGGCATAAAAAGCTTCGTCAACTTTTGAAGATGAATTAGAAGTCTTACATAAATGAATTAAATATAAGGAGACATGAAAATCTGATGCTGGCAATGAGTTTACATTACTTAAAGAATTGCACCACTTACAGAAATTGTTAAATGCGTATCTGTACTTTATCCTAGTATTATCAGCTCTGGATTTTAAACAAAATTCTGGAAGGCAATCTGCTAAATCTTTTAAACCATCTGATGTGGGCATCATATCTGGAGACCAACGACCGACACTAAAAATATCTGAAAAACGTATAATAAAAATATACATAAACAATGTGTTGAAAGTATTTATTTTTGTGACCTTGCTGTTTTCACATCCTAGCCTTGTCACAAAATAACTTGACCTTGCATAACTTGTACATGTAGTACTTGCCTTGTCAAAAATAGCTAAACATTTGTACAAATAACACTTACGATTTTAGACGTATTGACATCTCAGATACAGTATCTGCATGTGAAAAATCAAACCACTGCTTCAAGTCTTGCAGCTATAATGTTTGAATTAAACGATTTTGAACCGAAAATAGTATTTTTGTTTTTTCCTTGAATAAATACATTCTGATTTGGGGAAAATTCTAGAACATCCAGCACATACTGATGATATTCAAGATTCTGCTTAAAAATCATAGTCCAAAAGATAGATGACTGCCATTTTGGAACAATCAGTACCTCTAGATTTACAAAGTACTAGGTGTCATACATTTTCCAACCAAATATATTGGCGGAACTAACCAATTATTATCAAACTGCCAGTTTTGCGAAAATGCATCTATTGCTTCTGTCCCTGGATTCCAGTATTTTGAATTAAACCTCTTTACCTTAGAATTAATAAAATTAGCAAATCTGTCAATAGTAAAAGGACCCCACATGTCATTCATGAATTCAAAAAAATTCTTCAGATGTTTCCCAATCATCTATGTCTATTATTTTGGAGATGAAATCAGCTTTACAATTTTCAGAACGGGGTATCCATATTGGATTTAAACGGATACCTGCATTAATGCATAATTTAAATATATCATATGCCAAATTTTGTAAATGCAATTTTGTGCTACCTTTGTTGATTATACTAACACAGTTCCGGCTATCAGTATGCCAATAAACGGTTTTATTTTTAAAATCAGCATTGAAAGAATGCAAAGCAAGCTCAACAGCTCTGAGTTCTCGCCAAGTGGAACTCATGTTCTTCTCAAAATCATCCCACATATAATGAAAAATCTTTTCCTCAATACCAACAGTATATGCACCCGCTGCTAAGTTACTAGCATCTGAATAAACAATTGAAACTGGTAATGAGACTTCAATAAAATGTCTCGCATTCAATTTTGACAAATTGTCGTACCAAAATTTTAATTCTGCTAAAACACTGTTTTATGGCAAAGTATAAATGACGACTCATTAGACTAGTCACATTACCCATAACTGGCGACATAGAAATAATTTTTCCCGTGAATTGCGCTAACTGCCTCGCAGTACAATTAGGATATAATTTCATTATAATTTCTAGCGCTTCTTTTGTGTCAGATATCCTTCGCTCAGGAATTGATAAACTAAATTTTTTTGAATCCCAGAGCAAACCTAACCATTCTGAACATTGTACTGGTTCAAACATGGACTTATCTTCGTTTATCAGGAAACCAGCCTCTTTAAGTGAAGATTTTACACAATTAGACATATATTTACAATTCATGTAACCTTCGGCAATGCCAAAACCGTCATCCAAATACAGTACTATATTAACGCCATTTTCCCGCCAATATTTCACCATTGGACGTAAACATTTAGTAAATAAATATGGAGCTGAACTTAAACCAAACGCTAATACTGTAAAACAATAAAATTTTTGATTCCATGAAAACCCTAAGTATGTATGTTGCTGTTTAGAGATATCATAATGAAAATATCCAGATTTTAGATCAAACTTAAATACGTAGCAGTCTTTTTTTTAAAAATTCAAGTGCAATTTTCCAGTCTTCAAATTTTATTTTATTTTTCGTAACATGAACATTTAATTCACTAAGGTCCAAAATTAACCTTTTCTTTCCAGATTTTTGAGTAGCGACACTCACTGGATTTACGACAAACGGCTGAAAGGGGACTTCAATCACACAGCCATTATTAAGAAGTTCAGAAATAGCTTGGTTTACAAATTCAGTGTTGTCAAAAGCTGATTTATTATTCCTAAATTTCATTGACGGAGGCATGGTAGAAAAAGGAATGACGTACCCAAATTTTATAGTATCAATAATAAATTTGCTTGCGCCAATGTGTTCCCAAAAAGAAATGTGTTTCAATAAACTAGATTTAACGCCTTTCGCCATTTTTGAAAAATCTATCTGGTCAAAATATTTGATATGCTGAAATAGCACATTCGTGTTTACGTTCACAAAAACGTCATTAAAATACTGAAAATCTAAATACTTATCTGATATAACGCTGCTACTTTGCTCCATTCTGTCCAAATGATTGTACTTTGAGCTTTGGGCAATTGTTTCTCCAGTGTCCGAGCTGGTGGCATTCATAACAGATGTCGTACGGCGTCGCCTCTCGGCGACGGCTCCTCCGAAAGGGCGGCTCTGAGAAGTTAGGCTGCGGATATCTAGTATCTGGTATAATAACAGAAGATCTAGTAGAAGTAGCTGCAGGTTTGGAATAAGGCTTTGAGCGGGTTTTCTTTTCCTTGATACTTTTAAGGGCCCGGCTTTCTGCTTGTCGTAGGCGTTTTTCGTCTTCAGAATCGGAAGCAAGGTCGTCACTTTCATATTCTCCTACTGTTGACCATCCAGCGGGAGATTTATCCGCTATCCTTATCAATTTGTTACGCTTATTAATCTTCAACACAAGTGCGGCAATTAAATTGGTTGATACGTAATCCTCAGGAGAAATACGTTTCTGTAACTTCTGTATCTCGGATAAAATTTCAGAATTAAAAGAATACTGAATCTGGTTACCTTCACCTTTTAACTTTACGGAAGCCTCCTTTTTAAGCTTCTTGGCCAACGCGTCGTTTCCACTAATTAATTCATTTTTAAAAGCGGACAGCTTAGTATCGAAATAAGACGTAAATAGTTGAAAAGTGTTATCACTAAATGGAACACCACTGCTAACACCAACACGTGTAGATTCTCGGTTTTGTACAGATGAACCAGCAATATCTTGTAGTAGAACGTCTTCGTCCTCTGTATGGTTATCTGTCATCGTACGAAAAATCTCTGGACACGACTAAGAAACGTGTAGTATATGCTACTCGGGAAGAACTTCGAATGTCGGATATAAAATTGCCTAATCATTTATATCAATAATAGCATGATTTGCACGAGCTACCCATCGTATGATGGGTGCGACACAAAAACCAACCAATCAGAAAATGTTTATAAAAACAGCACGTGTTCCTAGTAAACATAAACATGTGATTCCGTACCATTAATAAATATATTAAGTAATACTGTACCAAGAATAAAGATATTAAGCATGTTATTTGTGACAAATAGCACATCATATATGTGAATAAGAATTTGTCTGGGAGACACCAAACTTTCGCTCATCACTGATAAGTGCCGCACGCATGCATCCCCAGACCGCTCGCCCGCCCGCCCGCCCGCCCAGCGTGCATTACAAAACTAATGACCTCTCCGTTGGATAATTCCGTTAAATATATACAAATTACATATTTTTATACAGAACTATCATTTTACTATTGATGAAACTGACTCTTTTTTATTTGATTTTATAAAGTACCAGAAATTACCAAACAAACTTGAAATCAGAATCATTTGAATCGGTCATCAACAATTTCATCATAGAAAAAAGAAAGGAAAGCATAAATTATCATTTGATATGAGCAAGAAACACAACATCTTTGGGGCTTCTCCGGATATTAACACTCTCACTCAATCCATAAAGATATCAAATTGCCCTCCCTGAAAATGACACTCTAGAGATTCTGAGGACTTGTTTGTACAGAAAAGTAAAGCAAACAGGACCTTTTACTCTAGAATAATAGCAGACTTGCATTTCTATCCAATATGGAAAACACCCCTCCCCTCATAGAAAAAAACTGGTTATAATAGATAATTTGTATGGAAGACTAGGGGATAGAGATACTGTATTGTGGCAATAACCATGACGCAACTCCCAAAATTTAAAATTTTATCCCTGTGTTATTTGGGTTAATATTTAAAATCAAGGGAGCACCAAAGCGTTGGTATAAGAGATTATTGATTAGCTATAGGGAGCAACAATCACATTTTAAGGGAATGGGACGCAATTGATCGTGTGTGCTGGAAATTTTCTTTGCGCCATCTACAGTACAGTCTTGGAATTTTTGGATGGGCCTGCTTCATTATGTGTATGTATACTATTTTTTTTGTTCATGAAGAACTAACATCAAAATTCGTTGGTTATTTTTAGTTTGCATAACATTTTTGATGTTATACGTGTATTTCGAATGAACAAAAAGATAATGACATTCATTCCTTATAATTTAATTAAAAAAAAGAAACGAGTGAAGTCCCCAAAAATTGACTTCTAAGACGTGACGTCACAGCTGAGGAGAAAATGTTGTTTATTGAACAATAAACACAAAAACCTTCACCAATCAGAAACGATGTTGCATCCAAAATTAAATTATATAAAAATAAAAGAGAAGGTCAACAATTAAACATCAACCAAAACATCATACCGTAATCCGAACAACAACCACATAAAAATGACTGGAAATTCAAACATGAATGAATACATAGTCAAAAGGGTGTGACTTCAGGCAGACAGTAAACAGTGATTCAAACATAATAACCAATAGCTAGAAGATGTAAACA
Organism: Mytilisepta virgata; assembly: GCA_028015205.1. Lineage (NCBI taxonomy): Eukaryota > Metazoa > Mollusca > Bivalvia > Mytilida > Mytilidae > Mytilisepta > Mytilisepta virgata. Next base: position 82,978,427 of record CM051521.1, read on the forward strand.
AGACAGAAGAATCAAATTGTTCTCATTTTTATATAAATTAGGCTCAAACGTCGTAGCTACTGGTTGCATACTGTGCATACTTGTGGGAGTCTTAAAAAAGAGACAGAGGTGTCAGGTTTACCGAGAATTTGTGGATAAAAAAAATGTTCATTAACACTAAATTGCTTAAAGCTCAATATTTTTGAAAAGGTATTATGAAAACTTCAGTACAGAATGTCCTTCGGTTGCCGGCACCTCTAGATCTAGTGTCAAGCATTTGCTCCCAATTTTTTCCTTTCTGCGTTTGGCAGAGTCATTCCCATAATAATAAATGATTATACAATGTTGTTATATGTTGCTTGTTTAATAAATAAGACAAAAAACACTGTTTTTAAATTACCAGTGACGATTCTTGTCTAGACCATGTTAGGTATTAATGATTTCTGTAACATAGTCCTCAGCACATATACTGAACAGCAAAAGAAACGTTGCATTTTTCAAAAGTCGTTTAAATATCGAAATGAACAAGGAAAATATTTCTATTTAAAAGATATGTGCTGATTAACATTCAAATGAAATATATTAGTCACATTTAAGTGGATTTTGCGCATATAAAATGATGCTTGTCAGGTATTGGACAACACTTGAATCTCCCGCCTTTCGTGGGACCTTCTTTTCATTATAAAATCTGAAAACGAAATCTCGAGATTTTTGGCCATTGAATGGATATAAAAGGCCTGAAAATTTCTTTGATTGCTATTATCAGTTTTGAAAGCAAATCGATGCCACGTTTGAGTCCACAACAGAGAGAAAAGGCAATATGAAGATTGCATGCTGGGCAAGCCGCTAGAGTTATTGCTAATGCCTTCAACTGTAGTTTCCGGAACATTGAGTGTCTGTGTGAACGTTACAACACAACTAACAGCACAAATGACCGTCAAAGCAGCGGCCGATCACATGCTACCACACCACACCAGAACAGTTCATGATGCGCCAACATCTACAGAATCGTTTTACCAGAGTTATAGAAACTGCTCGACAGACTGTTGGAATTCAACAGCGACCCATTAGTGCTGGTACTGTTCGCCGTCGACTGGCTGGCAAAAACCTGAGATGTCACGGTCCTGCGAGAGGACTTGTTCTCACCCCTCGACACCACAGAGAATGTCTTCAATTGGCTTTGTAGCAACAAAATTGGCGCGTCATGGAAAGGGATGCTTGGGGAGATCCGAGCATCATGGTACGTCATCGGTCTCAACGTGAAACTGGGTCCAGTTGTCTTCAAGAATCTTGGTCCAAGGAGAGACAATTTAGTCACAGCTACTCGTCAAATTGACCAAGTTGTGGGACCACATGTCGTACTGCAGTTTTGCTCGTCACCAAAACAAGACGTTTCGGCCGGACTACGCGCGTGTGGATACAGCCAGGGCCTCAAAAGACTTCCTGCATCAGAATAACGAGAATGTTATGCCCTGGTCAGCTCTAAGTCCCGATCTAAACCCGATCTGGGGAACGAGATTCATTGACGATTGAATACAGAGTAACCACGACCGACAACTAAAGCTGAACTTACAGCAGCTTTTCAGAGAATCTGGACAGGTATTCCTGTGCAGTTCATCAATCGCCTGATCAACTCCATGCATCGCAATTGTGTAGGTGTAGTCAACGCTCGTGGTGGACATACCCGCTATTAAAAAATTTTGAAATTCCATAAAACACTAAAATTCTTTGATAATATTTGTTATCAGGACATTCGATAAATTGTCATAACCTACAGACAGTGAATCTAACGTTTAGATAATGTAAAGTGAATTTATTTGATATTTTTTGAATTTCAAAATAAATGCATGCAATACTGTAACATGTGTAATTAATTGCGACGTTTCTTTTGCTGTTCAGTATATGTATATGTAAATATATCGATAGTAAATCATATATACAAAGAGATAATTAGTGTTGCAGCACCAAAATAATGCTTTAAATTAATGGTTGTCTCTCTCTTCTATACTAGCTTATGTTGTGTGTGGGGTGTTAATGTTTTCTGGTAATGTTGTCGTAGGCAATATTATGAAGGATTAAGAAAAACAACTCTGATCTAATGTGGTATAAAGCATCTGCACGCACTTGTTATAACTATCTTAGTGTATAGGATGCACAACGTTGATGAAACGTCAAATGATTGTGTGGTATTAATTTATTGGATGACAAAAACAAATATTTTTTAACAATTGAATACCTTTTCAAATATCCCTTCTGTCAGGTATGATATAACTTTGGAGACGGAACTCTTGCAGCACATCAAGTGCAATAATAGGAAATTATACATGCTGCAAAGCCACAAAACGTCATGCAAGGAGTATTAATATGTTGAATCTATTTTATAATTACAGATCATCTAAGTCATTGATTTACGCAAGTTATTGTACTCTGACTTGCTTCTTTATGGTCGTTAAGAAGAAAAGTATGTTATCTAGAAAAATTAAACTGCGTAATATTAAATGTCTAATATACACTTTGCACGCAGAAGCATAAATACCATAATTGTGTAATATGCATATACACACATGCTTCAATAGTTTTTGTTGTGTAGTCTGATGCCTAACTTAGATCCGAAAGCCAGGAACCTTTTCTCATTTGGACTTAATCCTAACGTACCAATAGCACACAAAAAAAACTAAATTTAACACTAAACCTTCCAGGCTTTAATGTAATTCCAACCATATTCCATAGCGGTGACCCTTACGCCAACCATAATTATAACCCCTAGTCCTAACTCTTACCGTGAATCTTACCATAAACATCTAGCCATAACCTTTGACTAACCACAACTAAAACCATAACCACTAGCCCTAACCCTTACCGTAACTCTAACCATAACCCCTAGCCTTAACCCTTACCGTAACTCTAACAATAACCCATAGTCTTAACCTTTACCGTAACTCTAACCGTAACCCCTAGTCTTAACACTCACCGCAGCTCTACCTATAACCGTAACCCCTAACCCCAACCCTTACAGTTGCACTAGCCGTAACCATTACCCCTAATCCTTACCTTAACTGTAACCATAACCATAACATCTGGTCCAAAGATTTATCTCAAGTTTAACTTTCTAAAGTAATCAATATCCGTTTATTATTACGCCGAGTTATCATTTCACACGAAACATTAAACAAAAAGCAAGTTATAAACGCTTGTATACCGTTGTTAGATATCTTGAAAGTAGTGTTACAAGGGTAATATTCAATACAAATGCAATAGCAGGATCAAAGTGGTTGACGTGTATTGTTCGTTTGTAAAATTTAAACTTTGATTTGGTAATTTCCGTTCTAGTTTTGGTATGAGATGAAGGCATGAATTTTATGTGATTTCGTAGATAATTGTCATCACGAGGCTTTGGAAATCCTTCATTTTACTGTCTTTACATGTTGTGGCTATAACTGTTACAGTTCCGTCATGTCCGTATCCGTTGTAATAAATGTGGTGGGTTCCTACGCATTTATCTCGTAGTTCAGTAGACCCATATTTAGATTTTAGTGAAAGAGTATAAGATATTTACATGCAAATTATAAAGAGTAGTTAAAGTATGAATAAATTATTTTAATCATGTTAATGGAGAAAATATATAACTGAAAATGTTTTACCGAATTACATTTAGACATTTTTTAAGAAATACATTCTCTGCTGATCTTTGACTCTACTGATAAAATTGTGCAAACCATTTTTCAAAATTATATATATATTCAGTAATTTGCTTTGTCTTTGGTTTGAGATATAATGGACCGTCTCCAACATTTTTACCATTATTTCGCTATTCGTTTGCCTATATTGCACCTCAACAAATAACTATTTTTTGATTATACATTAATTTTGCAAATAATATCTCCCTTGCTGAAAAAGAGACTTGTAATTGCATTTCATTAAATTTTTTTGTATATTTTATTGACGACCAGTGTTATTAGAAGTGACAATAATTTCTAAACTTAAACGGTGAAAGACCGATTCGACTGAACAGATGTAACTTGTTGGTGTTAATATTATACTTAACGTGTTCAAGATACTAACGGTTACAAGTATTACATAATCATGAAATATTTCTTCTGTCAGGTATCCTAGCGGATTTTGACAAGTGTATCCTATAAATTCTAAAAGGACTCTAATGTCACGATAATATTGTCTTTATCGATTAATCAATGGTAGCCCGTATTAACAGTGATGAACATATGGCTTGAAGGCAGTTTGAAAACACGGCTGACAAGACATCGTTTCTGAGTTAGAATAGATTGTTGATATGGAATGTTTATATTTCATTAAGTTTTGAAACAATTAAAATAGGCCCTAAATTATGCATAAAGTACTAATCATACGAGGTGGAAATTTAACAGGAAAACAAGCAAAGAACAGAAAGGTATATTTAGTTGCCGTAAAATATATAAAGGTCATAACAAAGGTACCGTACTCCAAGGTGCACTCGATAGGAGAAAATCTACAGCACCGACAAAACCGAAAGAAGCTCAACCATATCAACCAGCGGGACAACTAGAAAACATATGTCATAATCATGACTTGGTACAGGAATTTTCCAAAGAAAATGGTGGGTTAAATCAGGTTTTATAGCCAGCCAAACCCCCCACTTGAATGTCAGTCGTTCATAGTTCCGTACTGACAAAAAACAAGGGGGGCAATAAATAAATAAAAAAACTGACAAGTCGGGAAAATCCAGTAGTCATATAGTTACCAGAATCTATAACTCAAGGCCATCCTGTATAATTTGTGAAAGACGATAAGTTCTTTGTGAAAACATTGACTCATCGACTTCTTGCTCAGACATCGGTGACTTTTTACAAATTTTGAGTAGCTGCTGCAAGCTCTTGCATATCATATAAGTTGAGATAATGTATACGTCGTAAGCGGGTGAAGTAGGTATATTACTGCTAAGGTGTGAAAAATTTATAATTTCAAAATTGAAGTCGTCACGTTTGTCATTGATTCAGGTACTGAGATGACCACCCTAGTCAAATTAGAGGTATATTTTTAAAAACGATGAAGAGGAAGCTATGTCAGTGGTGTCTTTAATTACTAACTCTGAAGGATATATTAATGAAATTCAATTAGAAAAGTCTGGATTATTAATTGAGAAAACATCATCAATATATCTTTATGCGAAATTAAATGACCAAGCCTCTTCAATCTTCTTGCCCTTAATCAAAGTTTGAAGAAACTCCGACTCATATGAATGTAAAAATAGATCGGGAAGTCGAGGAGTACAATTTGTTCCCATGGGAATACCGAAAATTTGTTGAAATATCCTACCTCCAAACACAACAAATATGTTATCTATAAAGGACGGATAGGGGGTTTATGTAGAGATAGCTAGTTTTCGAAAAATGTCTAAATTGTTAGACATTACGTGATAAGTTATATGTTATACATTTGAGGTATGACAATAGTATACACCTATTTACTGGCTATGACGGTAATAGCAAGTTTATTGTCCCCCGATACACCCACTATTTCCCGAGGCAACGACGATGGATATAGTTGGTGTGAAGGGGGACAATAAACATGCTTTTATTCGAAAAGCCAGTAAATAGGTGTTTTATTGTACCGAAAGCATCCGAAGTATAAAAAGCGCGGGAAAAGGTGTGCTACTTTCAAACTATTGTCCCTAGGGAAAATAGTCATTTATTCGCAAGAGATGACTATTGTCCTTAGGGACAAAAGTGTTGTCCTTAGGGACAATAGTGATCTCTTGTGAATAAAAAAAAATAGCAAATTTATCTGTAGATCATTTTTATATAGATTATACATACTAAGGTATAATAAAACATAATACTATATGCAAATGAACATCTTTTTTTATTGATGTTCTTCGTTTTGTTTCAAATAGTATTTTCATTTTCCGGTATTTATTGACTGTGTATCTTGATTTCAACGACAAAAAATTTTAACATTTATATCTTTAAACTTTCAGTTCGTTATAAAGGATTAAAAAAATATTTTCGCTTCAGAGTACTTTTCTGCAGAAGAGTAAAGTCAAGGAACCAAAATCGCAACGGGTACGAAAAATGCAACTAATGCTTCATTTTACTGTGACTTTTGAATAAAAGAATAATAATAATTTAAGCAACTACCATTTTCTTCTGCATATATAGGCAATTTAACGGAGGATTTCCGTTTGCTCCTTATTACGCACTGCCACTTCGGAAAAAAATTAAAACCTTTTCTTTTTCTCATAGTTTCATATTAGTTTATAAATCTAATTCAGTTATTTTTATTATCAGCCACACGTAAACTCGTCGCCATTGTTACATTCACAAAGACCATGAGAGACCAGGTTTAAAACTAAATATCTAGATATGAAGGTCTACAACAGACGGAAAAATATTGCATTTCAATTTTTGGCTAAGGTTAGTGTCTGAAGTGCACAAAACAGTGGTCGCTATTTAGGAACTTTGAGTATTTTCAATCCATCGCAAGTAGAAGTTTGTCGTAGTTACATTTTGTGGCGTTTCCCACTCATTAAAGATCGTGTGGATGTCTGTTTTTGGTCCTTTAAATGTAGTAATGGGATGTTGTTTTCTTGACATTTTACACATTCTTTCTCATTTAGATTGTTTATCTTAAAACAAATAAATAAGCATTACATGTCAGTAAAAGCAGATGGTTATGAAAAGGTTATGAAAATGACACCTACTGTGAACGCAATAAATATCAATATTTTACTAAGGGAAAAACAATAAAAAATAACTTCATTAAGTGTTACTTAATTTTGAAATATTTGTTCAGTCAGGTCAACAAATTGGATTTAAAAGATATTTCTCCCTCGTGCATAGCACTGTCCGTGGATGGTTTAGGCTGTACCCTTTTGGTCAGTTTGCAATTTTTGAACTTTTTGGATTGTTGTTTTGGTTTTCAACTTTCAAACCTTGAGGACAACCGACGAGTCGTAAATCGACCAAATGTACACGTCTTGTGCATCATAATTGGTATCAAAGAATTTATAAAAGAATGAAACAATGAAAAGTCTTTGATACCAGTTTTAATGTACTGTATTTGTACATTCAAACAATTTATGTTTCATCAGCAGTGCTCAAGACAAAAGAACAAACTGTTAGAAACCAGATTCAAAGGTTAAAATGGCCAAATATAGAAAGGTACAGGGGTATGTACGAGGGATATACGTCTTAGTTTCCAAAAAAAATATATGCTACATTCAACAGCAACACTTTGCAGCAGACAGATAGAACCACGCGTTTTCCTGCATGTTAAAATTTTCATAGGTCTATAACTCCAGGAAACCCACCATCAGGTAAAAATCACCTCTCCTGAATTCTGAATTGAAACATTCAAAGATAAGGTAATTAAGCGTTCCTGGAGACGGTTAATGAAAATAATATTTTAACGGACTTAGCAATCTATTGTACTGGCTGCAATGAAAATTTCATCATCACTAACAGATATAAGGCAACTTAGCCAAAAGCCAACTAAACACAATTTACAAAGTAACATCCGGAAACGAGCCCTGACCAACATTGGTTTATAATAAAAAGACCTACATATCCAAAGGTCAATATAATAGATTAATGATTATAGTATCATGACTCAATATCACCTATAATTCTGACTGCATAGGGAAGACACAAAGGACTTAAGAAAAGTAAGGGTCCATCCCTGCGATGAATATTGCCCATTCCACACGAACTGAAAGCAGTCCCTATTCAACAAAGCATCATTTTTATAAATGTCAAAAGAACATTTACAGTCAATGCAACGTGGATTCACTTATCATAAAAATAATGAAGATTATATAGGTATTCAGTCTAAAACAGAAAGAATTAGAACTCAGTATCAAGCACAATCTTAGGTCAGCTTTGAGTATTGATACTTCAGTAACTTCCTGCTAAATGTAAGTCGGACCACTGTCTTGACCAGAGTTATCTACACTTGTTTGCTTGCATAATATTTGGTACAGAATTATGGTATTGGTAAAAGTTTGCCTCAAGAGAGAAACTGTAATGATGTGTAGTTATTTCTGTACGTACAAATGTACATGTACCTGTCATTATTTCTGTGTTTGACTTGATTAAATTTTACCACAGAATGATTATATAGTCCTTGTGACTACTTGATTAACAAACATACGGAGATTCCGTATATCGCCAAGTTATCGGAAATCCGATGGGGACTAACTGTGCACCACTTATTGCGGACTTGTTTCTGTATTGTTACGAATCACAATTTATTTCTAAAATCAGCAAAGACCCAACCAAACAACATCTGATACAAAAATTTAATAACACTTTTAGATATTTGGATGATATTTTGGCTCTCAATAATGACGATTTCAGTATGTACACAAAAGAGATTTATCCTGTTGAACTTACTTTAAATAAAGCTAATAATAGCAATGAACACAGAAAAATTATTACACCAGGGTTTTCGATATCACAAACTTGTCAAACTTTTAATATATTTTATCATCGGTACAAGGACATTATTCGTAAATATAAATCAACGTGTAGCCATCTTATATGTTCGGGTATTTCACGTCCCATCATTTATGGTAATATTATATACAAAGCACAAAAATGTCGTCATTCACCTGAAAAGCTAACCAAACCTTTAAGCAGACCTATTCACAAGGGATAAAGTTACAATACTGTTGTCAAGTCATTGAAGATGGCATTTTTTGGAATTAATATTGATTCACTCATAGGGTCTTATGGGACATTGCTGGGGCTTTAAGTGTTTGTTGGACATTGCTGCATTGGAAATAAACCAGTTGTTGGCATGATACGGGTTATGTTCACGTATAATTTATTATGGCATGATACTAAACCCCTAACGGGAGGGATTGTGGCTGATTTTCTATATGATAAGATCAGTTTAATTGAGGCCTGGAGCTGGCATGTCAGTAACTGCTAGCAGTCCTTTGTTAATTTAAATTGATCATTGGCATGCTTAGTTTCTTTTGTACATGCCTTTTTAAAATCGGACTCGAACTCCTTTTGAACTGAGTTTTACTGTGCGTATAGCTGTGTGTTTGTCTATTCCACATTGGCTGCTAGATGTATTTCGGGAGGGGGGTGGAGATCTCACAAAACATGTTTAACCCGCCGCATTTATGCGCCTGTCCCAAGTCAGGAATCTCTAGCCTTTGTTAGTCTTGTGTGTTTCTTTAATTTTGGTTCATTTCTATGTTTCGGAGTTTAGTGTCGCTCTTTGGTCGGGTTGTTGTCTCTTTGACACATTCCCCGTTTCCATTCTGTATTCTATAAGCATATATTGCATTGTCACTTAAGGTGATACCCTATCCAGAGAAGTATCTACATGTATATACTCAAAATGAGTAAAGTGACACGATGTATTAGGCTTAAATATTTGCAACCACAAACTGGTTCCCTTAATACGTGACTCATAAAACATTAGTATGTATATCTCGCCTCACTTCAGCATTAGCGAACAATTTGCTACAAAATGATTTAGGTCTCTGTTCAAATGGAAAATTTAAGCAGTGAAAGATTTTCATAACTTACGTTAGTGATATATTATAGGTTTAATTTGCATGTATATTGTAAATATTTTCTCAAGCATAAGCATTTTGCACGTGAAATTGGTCTACTATTGTAGTATTTCCGTGACAGTTATTTTTGAACATGTTGGACCAAATATAATAATTCAATTTAAGCCAGTAATTTAATGTATTTATGATATTACACGATTAAAATTGACTCATGTGGTGTGTTTTGCATTCAATCTACTTACGAAAGTCTGAAGTATAAACCAATATTACATAAGGTACTAAGAAATAAAAATTTGCTTCATAATGTGTTACATAATCATGAAGTATTAGTTTTGTCATGTGAGAAATTGGATATTGACTGGAGCTTTTGAACAAATGTAGTATACTTTTACAAATGTCCAAAGAAACATTTTCAGAGTCTCTTTTCCAGTCTTCGTTGTTTATTTGAACATGTCAAACACTTGGACACACGCGAACATTTAAATGCTGATATATCACTCGTAGACAATCCAATTTTGACCAATCACGACTTTTTGGTATTATTCCCATATAAACATGCATATAGATTAAAAAGCAAATGATACTAGATATGCATGGCAAAAATGCATAAAATTGCAAGGTTATGTTAACTTTGTTTATTCTTTCATAAACAGTCACGTAGATCTTCAAATTAAATTGAAGTTTCATTTTGTGGAAATTATATTATTTTGCTATCAATCATATTAAAAGAAATGATGTTGCTTCTCAGTTTGTATGCATGTGTTCATTTATCATGCGAATAAGATTAAATTTTGTAAAGGAATAAATCATTTTGATATGTCTGAAAGGCAAAGTTGATTTGCTGCGCTTAATGAATATCTTAAATACAAAATGTGGTTATAGAACTCCTTTTGTCATAAGTGATTACATTTTATTTGTTATATCTGATAGAAAATCGCAGTGCAGATCAGTAATTTATTGCTTTGAAAGGTGCTTAATTGCATTTCTTTTTTATTTAAAATATTCAAGAGTCAGTGTACATTTAGTTTTACTGGAAATATCGTCAAAAGATAGAGAACAAATAATAAATGGAGGAAACTCCATATGATAAAAATGAAAACACAATTCGTGTAAACATTAAATAACACCGAGAACAAACGGCTTCAGTCATTGCAAGTGGTAAAATTTGGTTAAGTGTCAAGCCCAGTAAGGTTTCAATTCCGTAAGACTTGCAGTCAATCTAAAGCTATTTAGTTTCATTTTCGTTCACGACAATCAACACATGATGATAACCGAAAAAACAATGCCTTTGTCTAGTGTGGAAGATTTGTCCACAACGAAAATTTTACACATGTTAAATGCATTTTAAATTTTATTGCTATATATATATCCATAAAAAATCATCCTAAGCGCAAGTTTGTTATTTAATTTGGAAGTGAAATTCATTTTTCAAAACGCCTAAAAATCATTATTGAATGATAATGTTTCACACTTTTTGCTTCATATTACTGTTCATTTATTATCGAGTTATAACAGATTCAAATTACCATTGTAATGGAACGCATTACCGGTGATGTTCGTTAATAAGCGAAACAAATTGGTATAGACCTATTGATTCAGGCATCTAGATTCTAGAAAATAATAACACCATTCATCATTCTCAGAGAGTAGGTTTTTATTTATGTCCAATATATATTACTATACATTCCAGTATCTTGTAATCCTATCCCTTTCCCACCATTGTATTCTGACAGTTTTATTTTAATGTCCAACACTTTTAATAAATTATGAATCACTTGTTCCTGATCTTTGCCCAAAATCAGAATAAGATATGATTTTGTCCTTTTTCTCCGTGACAGTAGTATAATGACATAAAACAGGTTATTGATCTAGTACCACTACTACGTCAGAAAGTCGTTCAATATTTCTTCAGCAATACGCTTCTAATGCTTGTTTTGGAAAAGTCAATCTTACTGAAAATTTTATTGTATTAACTGAATGTAGGAGAAATCGATGAAATTTTTTATATTAAGCAGCGGATTTGTTTGTTTTCTATGGAGAGTTATGTTGTTCAACTAATACTTTTCGTATTTTCTAATTTCAAAATACATCGTGCTGATTGAATAATTCTGAGTGACAGTTTACTTCATGGGAATGTCGATACACTGTGTTTATTAAGCAAATTCATGACCTTTGCGATATAGTGTTTCAATATATAGTCAGATAATACATTTCTCATTGGGACATCATGGCGGACAAAACTACTTCCGGTCCAGGTTTAAAAGTAATTGCGAACGGTCGAACGTTACCCAATGCTGAAGCATATGACGAAAACTCCATTCATAAGGTTAGTACATGTGTATATTACCATTCTTTAAATGAAACGCATCCTCAGTCCAGATAGCTAGAAAATTACACTGGTATTGAAAGCTGTCATATTGGTTGCGCTAAACCACTAGCTGATCTAGCCAGTAAGTGTCCTGGAAGAAATCTAATCGAAAGTGATATGTAGTCCTAGAAAGTAATTATTACATGATACCGGTATTTTGCCGCGTAATATGAACATTTCGGAATACTCGTGTCTTTTCATAAAAAATAAAAAATAAATGATTATACATGAGTGAAAAGTGGAAAGCAATCGAGTGTATCAGATTAAACCTAATTCAACACAATAATTGCATACACATATACCGTTTAAAGATTTCTTAAAATGCTTAGCGATTACCTTACATAATGCATTATAATCGTGGCGTATGAACCCTATTGAAGCTATCGATACTTGAACTGGAAGAATCCGTGTTTATGTCATTGAAGACAGACAATACCAACTTACCAATCATTCTTTTCAAGATCAAATGTCTCTCTATGGTGGTCAGTTTTAACATAAATTTGCCAAATTAAAGTCTATTAGGACAATTTTTCAAAGTGAAGGACACTTAGGACCAAAACAAATGTTTTGGTGTAAGCTAGTTTATGTATTGCCTTTCATATGACAGTATAATGGTTTTGATCCAAACCTTCTTTATACACGACTTTTGCGGGTAGAAAACTTGAACGTATTAATGATTAAGCATAACATATTTGTATGTTAACAATAATTTGCTTTACATACAATGGTTTAAGAAAAAAAAATGAGGTAAATAATTAAGATTAAAAAATAAAAAATAAATGATTATACATGAGTGAAACAAATATAGGGAAAAGGGCACCACTGCTTTACTTAAAAATGGTTATATAAACGAATGTTGTTTTTTTTTTTAAATGCCAGGAGCGTGTTATTATCTTTACACATGCACGTACCTACTATGATCCATGATCAGACTCCGTATAATGACCTGATTCTCCCTAATGAAATACCCTCTATTGGGGGGGACTCGGTAAGCAGCTGGTGGGGTTTTACTGTTATGACCCATGACAAGTACATGTACCTAGCCTTACATGTAACACATTTAGCATTATCAATCTTGGGCCAATATGAGAGGATATAATAATACGAATAAGAACAATAGCTTTCTAAAGTTTTCATATATTTCCAATTACCATAAGTGAATATAAATAGCATAAATCTTGAGTCAGCAAGTATAAAAATACAACATTATTGATTACATAAAACATATACACCATTTCTTCATTCACAACTGTAAATGTAGACTACTGATCCATTTCAATCAATAGGAGCTTTTATTACCTTATCTAATAATGTGCAATCACAAAGGAACAATAGAAGTATATATTTTATTTATGTATATGAATAACAAAGCACGGAATTAGACATTCGCTTGAATTATTAATAAATTCAAAATGAAATAATTCTTGGTGCATCACTGTAGATACCCATAGAATGTTTGTTGTCGAATTATGTTAATGGGAGTTTGTCTAATTCATACACCATCTCCGATATCAATTTTAATACACCCTGCGTATACTTTCCAAAAATCAGCCGTAAAGGCCGGAAATTTACGAACTGGGTTAAGCTGTAAAAGTGATTTTATATATGTATTTGTGTTGAAAATGTGTTTAGTTACTGTCCAGGAATGGAAGGAACTTTTATTACATAGCACATATTCTGATGTGCCTGTTCTACTACTTTGATATGTGTTGTTGTTCCTCTATGGTTTCATGTTATGTTGTGGGACATTGAGTTAACTTTTAGTCTAAGTAATATTTGTTTGAATTTTGATACTGTTTGCGGGCTAGTCTATTTTAGTGATTGTCGTCGACCTTGTTCTTAAACCTATCAAATGACGACTCGATAAAATGTCCGTTGGTATATCGTGAATGAGACAATATCATACATGACCCAATGTAGGAAGAGACTAGTTGTCTCGGAATATTAATACTGGCACAGTTTGTATGGTAATCAATGAAAGCGTATTAGTGTCAAGATTAAGGGTCGAGAAAAAAAATTAAGTCGTGGCCACGACTTAGAAACTCTTGGCCAGAACTTTGTATTTCGTGACCACGACTTTATTAGTAACTCGTGGTCACGACTTTGTAACTTGTCCATGACTTTGTAACTCTAAGTCGTGGCCACTACTTACTAAGTCGTGGTTACGAGTTTTTAAATCGTGGCCACGAAAAGTCGTGGTTACGAGTTATTATTCGCGAACTTGTATTACCTGCTTTATATCCTTAATTAAAACGGACATCACTTCAAGTTTAAAGCATCGACAGCTGCTATCCATAATGTAAAACTGAATTTATATTCCGAATTCACGAAAGTGCTTGATGATCCGATTTCTTCTACAAATCTGTCGGTTTTTAGTTCAGAAACAATCCATTTACACATGACTAATATGAATAAAATTATCATTTTCTTCCTCAGCAGTCTTAAGTTATTTAAATCGACTGAAAATCTTGCTTTTTATATAGCTTTTATCTGAAAGGTGTTTATGCACAAAATATATATCAAGTAAACCTAAAAATTCGGGGAAACAAATTATGCTTCACTGGGATTACATGGCAATACAGTAATTACACGTGGTAATACGTCTTATGAAATACATTGCAGTTATCCAGGTCAGTATTTATTCGTCCTTAAGTCTGACGTATTTCTTGGAAAAGTTGGGGTCTGTGTTAAATATGTTTTAATAAAGCTTATGAAATGTGTACAGTTTTGTACAATGTGGCATTCTTGGCAATACAATGGCTTTGAATTAACTTGCTCATAAAAAAAATTCTTGTTTTTATTTGGAGTATAAATTTTATGAGGGTGAGGACTAACTTATGCGAAAGAAATGATAAATTGAACAATATAATCTACACATTGAAATAACATGTCCGCCAGATGCTCCCTATAGAAAATGTACAAAACTAATATAATAATGTCAACGATAAAATTAAAAAAAGAGAAGTAGTTTGTTCCTATAACTTCAGGCTTTTTCAATATTTTAGGCTTTGAGCCCAACTGATGAGCCGTAAATCGACGAAATGTACAAATATTGTGTATCAAAATTGGTATCAACGAATCTATATTGCCACTGAGTCGATGCCACTGCTGGTGGACTCCAAGTCCCCGAGGGTATCACCGGCTCAGTTCCTAGTATTTAGATATTAGCCAGAAATTGATACTTTAAATTTACTGTTATAAAAACCATTTAATTTTTTGTGAAAACTGAAGAATATCTCCCTCTTGCATAGCTCTCTCCTTAGGTGGTTTTGGCTTTAACTGGTTGGTCCTGTTGGCACTTTGCTCTTCAACATTTTGGATAAGTGTTTTGGTTTTCAACATTTTAGACCTTGAGCACAACTAATAAGTCGTAAATCGACAAATGTACACATCTTGTGCATCAAAATTGGTATCAGAGAATTTATAATAAACAACAAAATGGTTAACAGGAAAGGTCAATTTGTACCAATCAACCAACGTTTCCCAACAAACAGAACCCCGGACAAAAAATAACATAGAAGAGCAAAAAAACACAAACATAAACACAAAAGAGAGTCAGATAGTCTGACTTTGTACAGAAATTGGTAAATATTAATTTAGAATATTATCTATAATTGTAATATCAGCCCGGGTACGTTCAAATAGCACTTTAATAATGCCTTATTAGCTGGTGTGTGCAGATATGGGTTGTTTACTTCCGGTCGTTACACATTTGTAAAAACCATCATATTTAGTACTAAGTACATGATAGTACCAGATATTAACTTAATATAACAGAGGTACCTTATTCGTCTTTTAAATTGGTCTCATAAATCATACATAATATACAATTATGGCCCTCTTAGAAGGGGGACATTCAGAATTGTTAACTTTTGAGGGTTGTCTTGCCGAGGGCTTAATTGTCAACTTGTGAGGGTTGTCTTGCCGAGGGCTTAATTGTCAACTTGTGAGGATTGTCTTCCCGAGGGCTTAATTGTCAACTTGTGAGGGTTGTCTTCCCGGGGCTTTAGACAACCCTCACAAGTTGACAATTCTGAATGTCATTCGATTAAGAGGTTCATAATTGTTTTATTAAACCGAGCTTCTTGGTGACACACAAATTTAAACAAAAAATTATTTTACAGAGTTTCTTGTGACACACAAATTTAAACAAAAAATCTTTTTTGACAAACCGCTTCCCTGGGCAAAAACCATCATATTTAGTACTAAGTATATGATAGTACCAGATATTAACTTAATATACAAAGGTACGTTATTCGTCTTTTGAAATGGTCTTATAAATCATACATAATATATAATTATGGCCCTCTTAGAAGGGAGACATCCAGAATTGTTAACTTGTGAGGGTTGTCTTCCCAAAGGCTTAATTGTCAACTTGTGAGGGTTATCTTTCCGAGAGCTTAATTGTCAACTTGTGAGGGTTGTCTTCCCGAGGGCTTAATTGTCAACTTGTGAGGGTTGTCTTGCCGAGGGCTTTAGACAACACTCACAAGTTGACAATTCTGGATGTCCTCCGATTAAGAGGGTCATAATTGTTTTCTTAAACCGAGCTTGTTAGTGACACACAAATTTAAACAAAAAATTATTTACAGAGTTTCTTGTGACACACAAATTTAAACAAAAAATCGTTTTTGACGAACCGCTTCCCCTGACATGGACATGTTGAAAATGAAAGCAAGCAAACAGACGACTTCCGGTTTGTGATGAAATGCGGATATCGAGGAAAAATAGAGATGTCGGGAGAGACAATGCTATTGTCACTCTCGAGTGGTGATTTTTCGGGGGTTGTCAGAGGAAACATCCCAATTGTAAACGTCACGTGATCAATTATCTAGCCAATTAGATACTGTTTTACTTAGTGAGGTTTGATAACATATATTGTTTCTCACATTTCAATCAAAGAGTCTAAAATCAATTATTTTCCTGATCGGGACAAATTATGCTTATAATGGATCCTATATATAATTCATGGTTGGCTTCAAAACTAAATCTAACTAAAGTAAGTGGTTGTTTATAGAATCAAGCAATGGTTACAAATATTTAATTGGATGGACAGGAAGTGTATTTGATGGGTTTATCGATTAGCGCTATTATAAACTGAATTGGCATTTGAAACTGAATTGTAAATTAATAATAGAATATGGCAGCAAATCGATTGATTTTACAAATATTAATTGTCTTAATATTTTTATTTTAAGAATTCATTTCTATTATTGAGTTAATTGTTATTTTATTTTTCACTATGATCACTGAGAAGCCAGAAATATCCCCTGATACCAATTTTAATGCATAAGATATGAATACATAATGAAAGACGACTTGTTACATGTGCTCGTGACCGAAAATGTTGATAACCGAAACTACAAATCAAAATTTATTGATTAGTGATTAGCGTCGAATTAACGTCAAATTTATTACATGCAAATCAGGACGAGAAGATGTTGTTCTGATATGAATATTCTCACAGGTAAACATCCCACATGGACACTTCATATTTTGCCCAATCTGAATGTCGCGTGCTTATCGGATAAGCACAAATAACAATTTTAAATTTTATGCTTTGAACGGGTCTTGGGGCGAATCTGCGACCCCTCGAGGTTAGCACGCTTCCAGCACCAATAAGACGGTAACATTTTCTACAGCAGATTCATTGGCCAAAATATAACTGTGTTTAGACTTGCATTGTCTGCTTGGGGGTGATACTGTATCGTCGTCTCTTCTCTAAAATTGAAAATAACTTACTGGATTCCTCTGATGAGGGCATCGCCAGCTTCAGTAGTATTCGGTACTGGCTATATTTTTTACAAATAATTTTATTGTTTTATAAATTTAACTTTTTTTTATAATAACTCTCTCACGTAT
This sequence comes from Mytilisepta virgata, assembly GCA_028015205.1. Classification (NCBI taxonomy): domain Eukaryota; kingdom Metazoa; phylum Mollusca; class Bivalvia; order Mytilida; family Mytilidae; genus Mytilisepta; species Mytilisepta virgata. Next base: position 82,996,159 of record CM051521.1, read on the forward strand.
AGCTCTTTTTTAATTTCGTTTGTTTTTGTTCTATATTTTGATCGTTGTGACATTCGAATTTTCTTTACAACATTCTGGTTTATTGTTTTGACGTTCACATTTAATTATAATCTCTAGGAGTAAGAGCAAAGGACTGGACGGCTCGGGGTCAGTATAATGTGTCCAGGTGGGGTGATATGCCTTCATGCAGACTGTTACCTCGAGAGCTAGCGTGTTAAAAATACGACTCAGCGTATCAGTGTAATACAAAACAGGGATCATATTCGTGCCATCATCAACATTTTCTGGTCCTGATATGCACTTAATTGTTGCCACGGGACAATAATTCATCCAGACATCATGATCATGCTGATTAGACATCAACGGACAGTGTTCAAATTTAATTGCTATCACAATGCATCAAAAATGTTATCACAGAATTTTTTATTCGATATAAATTTACGCATACCTTCATGACCTCTCTTCACAGGAAACTATTTTATTTATGCTAGTCATCAATAAATGTTACGAACACTTTACTATAATGTTCATTAAATCTATTAAAAGCAAACTGCAGTTGACAATTTAAATTTATGGAACAGTATTAATTTGTCAGTTGTACTGCGACGTGTATCAAATTAACTATATATTTTACGCACGTTGTGTTATGTTCTTTACGTATGCGTTGTATATCCTTAATTTTTACTTAGTAGTCTTGTAAACCACCATGTTTAGCCGTCTTTCCCAACGGCTGATACTAATCAGTTTCGTAAATGGTAAAACCAAGGACACAAAAATCAGTATTCAAAAAAAAGGAGTTAGATGAAGACAAGGCTTACTTTGTTACAATGTAAGAACCACAAGTACAAGTTGCAAACATGCTTGAATTTGTAATAAAGTTTTGAACTGTAAACATCGCTTTTTTGAAAATTAGCTCAATCGAAGCGTTGAGTCTTATCTTTTACCTTTTGTTGTTTATTTATTTCATTTTGTTTTCATATCTATCTGTTTTATTTACCTTTAGTCCATTCGACAGTTTTATGACGTTTGTCATTTGTTTATTTGTTATACGAGCTGTCTATTTTTAAATTGTTGATGATTTCTTGGTTTGTTTGGGTTTTGTTTGTTTGTTTGTTTTCTTGTTCTATTTCGTCTGTAAAGTTAAATCATTTAGCTTCACCTTGTATCGTAAAATGTATAATTGTCCCTTGTCAAATCGCTTCGTTCAGTCTTCCCATATTCCTGTTACGTATCATCGAGTACATGACCTTAAATGATTTATACGATGTAACTTCTTTTAATATCCATCAACTAAATTTTACGCCTAATATACATCATAAATAATCTAAAAATATTCCCATTAAATCCTAATTTGTATGTCTCCATACTAGCCCAAATTGACACCTGTGATGTTCCTAACATCACTTTAAAGTTTCCAATTTCCGTTGACTATACATTTTGCTGATTCTTTGTGATTTATGATTACTAACGGAAAATCAATTTTGTCCTGATAAGGTTAGTACATAGACGGAACTATAGTGATGGTGTAAACTGTGGAATTCCGTAATCAACGATAGACAATGAGTCTGAAATTGATCATAAATATTTGCAACATGATTGCAGGCGAACGTTCATTTTATAATCTAAGATGCGTTATAATTGCATTTTTAATGGCTGAATATAATAACACCATTTCGTAATGTTTTGTTTTTTTTTTTTTAATTTTCTCGTATCCCATATAACGCCGTTTTCATTTTTAAGTAACAATTTAACGCTTCAAGTTGGACATTTTAGAAGAGCTATTTTTTCAAAGATTACGCAACGTGATTCGTTCCACTTGCCCCAAAATGAATTATGACATACTAAAGACTAATGTTTTAAAAAGTTTGTTTTTCAACCTCTACAATTAGTTCTTGACAGCTTTAATTGTATTGGGATATAAATAAAATTATTATTTTCTTTATAAATATTATTTAAATAATTCTCAGTCGTTAAATACATACATCGAGACCTTTATATTATATTCGAACTCTGGCTGTTATATTCTGTTTAGCATTTCTATTCTATTAATACGTACATGTAAGAAAAAACTAATATGCCCAACCCCACAAATGTATTGCTACCGTTTAATCCTTTCTGTCTAGTGCTTATTTCGTGGATTTATTCTTATACATTTTTATATATGTCAGGTTTTATACATCGTACTTAATACTTATAATTTAAGTAACTCCTTCAGTTAATGTTTCATTTTGATAACAAAATTACAAAACTGTTACTGAACAAGTCGGTGAGAACTTATAGATAAGATACAACAAAATCTGTGACTTCCATAATCACCCTTATGTGATGAAGTTGTCTATTGAAGTAGATACATGTACATATATTGTCTGCAATTTTTTTCCGTTCTAGTAGCATGATGATTGATTGCTCTAGCTATTCTGTATCCGGTTCTGAGAGGTTTACATCCGTATACCAGAGCAGAATAATCTCTATTTTAAAACATGTAAAAAGCTTAAATACCATCTCTCAACGAGGCGTGGATGCTTGCATTGCAGGGGGGTGTTTATTTTGACGGCGGAAATTATCTGTATTTACTACTTCTTTAGATATACTCTTTGACTGTACGGATTGTATTCTTTCGTATACAAGTATATGTTTGTTTGGTCCGGCAATGTTGAAAAACACTGAATAAATCATGTATAAATTTATTATAAGATTTTCTTCACTCAAATCTTTGAAAATATCATGCGATCGACACAATCATGACAATTAGAAGCGGGTTAGCTTGTTATTTATATGCGTGTAATATCGTGAATGTACCTTTTACCGTATTTTCGGTTTTCACTCCAATTGACAATCAGGATAATGGCTGACATTTTTAACCATGAAAGTTACTATACTCGACATGAAAACTGTAAATAATTATCAATTACGACACTGTTGACAGGCAACCCAATGAAAAGCATGAAACAAATTTTAACACAATGTTTTTATGGTATATTGATTATAAAAATGTGAAAAAAAGATAATAAATATCACTTCCTATATGGGCTAAGTGCTTTTTATAGGGCTAAGTGAACGTAGTCCGGGCTACGCGGTGTTTAGACGTACCGTTCGGTGGCAACCAAAGCTTTGTCGTAATTGGGAAAAACTTCCATGAAATAACATAAATGCTCGATACCAATTTTACACAACCCACAAATTTGTAGAGAGGTCACACACATACAATAAAAAAAAATATGTAAACACACAGATATATATATAATGTACATGTATATATTAACCCGAGGAAGCTATTATTACGTATCTCAGTTAAAATGTTGGGAACGACTAAACAATCTGGTAAAGTCTGGTAGAGTCTGAAACAGTCTGGTAGCAAAATATCAGAATCTATACATGTTTGATAATATGTTCTTGTCGTATTAATGATAATATAACATTATTTCATAAATTAAAGAAAATTGTGTCATAATTTATGGTCTGTTGCTCATATTTACGAAGATCGCAAAACATTTTCGTTTATTGTCATTGCGGAAAGAGAGTCTGATAGGTAGACCGATCGATAGATAGATAGATAGATATATTTATTCGACTAAACATCAATAATGACAATTAAAAATATAATTATACAGCATTAATACATTATAATCAGATATTAGAAATTATACACAAATTGATAATTCAGTCAGGATTGCTAATAAAAGCTCTGAGGCTTATTTCCAATGGGGTTCTATGTAGTGCATATCAAATAAAACATATATCTCTGATTAAAAACTAAAAAGTAGTACAATTCAAGACTTTGCCAGGCTTTAATTGATTTAAAACAACATCATCCAGAATTTTGATAAAATATATACTCATTTTCTAAAGTATTGTGTTTTAAACTTTCAGTCAAAAATGTTTTAACTGGCTTTTTGAAAATATCCAAATTTTTAATGTTTTTAAGTTCATTTGGCAACATTACCCAATCTCTAATTCCATTGTAATAAAATGTTAGTTTCTGTTAGCCTTTTATAGATGGAACCCAAAAATTGAACTCGCTTGACCTTGTATAATGATGGTGACAATCTCTCATCTTGTTAAAATTACGATACATATAAGATGGACTGTTATTATAAAATATCTTATGAACATGATTTAATCTAAGTTGTTTTACTCTGTTTTCGACATTTAAATAATCTACACGTTCAAGCATATTACAATCAACACTAGTTCTTGGTACAACATTCTTTATAAATCTTACACATTTATTTTGCCTAACCTGAAGTTTGTTTTTTAAAATCTTGCATATTGAATCATACCAAGCAGAACATGCGTAGTCGAAGTGACATTGAATTAGTGCTGAGACCAACGTCTTTCGAGAACTTTCTGACAGGCATCGACCCTGTCGGTACAAGAACTTCAGTCTATTATTGACTTTTTGAATTATATTATTTACTATAATATCCCTCGAAATTCCTAAATATTTCACACTATTTTGCATAGAAATAGTATGATTATTACATACAATTTTAAAAGTACCAACTTTTGAAAGTTTCCGTTTTGACCCAAAAAGAATGCATTCCGTTTTACCTAAATGCAGTGACAGTTTGTTGTCGACCAGCCACTGACTGCATGACTGAAGTTTCTGTCCAAGTTTTTTAGATATAACTTCCGGGCTCCTATGAGAGAATAAACTGGTGCTGTCATCAGGTATAATAACAGTTTACAGTCAGCACTAATGCTAATAGGCACGTCATTAACATAATACAGAAATAAGAGGGAATGGTACCCTGTGATACCCCATAAGTTACATTTTGAAAATCAGATTCCGTACCATTCACGCTGATTTTTTGTTTTCTATCCATGAGATAAGACTGAATCCACTTTACGGATTCTACCCCCATACTGTAATGTTTTATTATATAAAATGTTGTGGTCAACTGTATCAAATGCTTTTTGAAGATCAAGCATTATCATTCCAGTGTATAGTCCCTTTGATGATTGTGTTTTAATATGTCCAAGAGATGTATCAGACACCTGCCTGTTGAAAAGGAGGTTCAGAAACCTGACTGTAAGCTATACAATATGTTAATCTTTACTAAATATTTTTCTAGTTGAGAATAGACTGATTTTTCTAATATTTTAGTTGAAATATTTGATCTCGAGCACTGCTGATGAGTTGTCAGTCAACGAAATGGCCATACAGTGCATCAAATTTATAACGGTATTTTGTGATACGTTTTATGACTTCTGAAGAAAAAAAATAAAGACATGAAAGATGCATATTAATAAATTACAAAATAGAGAAGGATAAATAAATAAATAACTTAAACTATATATATACACAACAGATAATTAGAATAAATAAAAATATATACAGCGGTCAGGCGGACGAAAAAGAAGTGACCAAACAATTTTGAAAATACGGGAAAAATTGAATACTCCAGCTTAGTCTGTCATATCCGTCAAGCGGAGGAAGAAAAAACGAAAATAAAAGGAACAAAATTGAATAGTTCAGCTTATGAATGATAATATATACAGCAGTCAGGCGGGGTAAAAATGAAGTTGGTTAGACTCCACTAATTATCTCATTTTCAGAGAAATGCACCCGCAGAATTTTATTAATTATTAGAGTTGGTAAAGTTTGACTACATGATAAATAAATAATAAATGTCTTAACCTCAAAATTGTAATATTGACCGAAAGAGAATAGATTTTAGTTTTAAAAAATACGAAAAAATTAACTGATTTTGCTTCTGACAAGTAATGGGAGGTAATAAACTGGGACTTTTGTATTGACATGTGGTGTGTAAAACTTTGACAGTGATAATCGGCACCTGAACTGGTAAGTTAAATTCTGGAAAAAACAGCCGGAAAATTCAACCTTTTTTCCCCACATATGTAATGGAATTTTACGCAGAATCTGAAAAATTAAGCCTCAATTGGATTGAAACGCTGCATCAGACCTCAATTTTAGGCCTAAGTGGAGTGAAATTGAACATTTTTAAAGCTTTTTTATGAAAATTTTTTAAATGTTGCTATGCCTACTAGGTTTCCATGGATATTTTTTATTTATTTTATCATGATTGAAACAATGCTAACATAATGGCCTTTCAGAATATATATACATGTATATGGGTATTATTTACTCTGAAGATGGCACGAGACCATGACATTTGTAAGCTCACTTCGCATAGAAAATGGTACTATTAATTTATAGAGTCTAACCGTTGCCAAAAACATTTCGGAAAGTACGGAAAAAATGGAATACTCCGGCTTGGCCTTTCACGGCCGTCAAGTGAAGGGAGAAAAAGGCAAAATGATAGGCGAAAATTTGAATAATTTTCGGCAAACCTAAATGTTAAAAAAAACCCAGAAACTTTGCTACTAAAATAGAAAATATTTGACTGGGGATATTATTAAAACCAGAAATTTTAAGGCAAGCCTTGCTACAAATATTCCTAGATACCTATACTAAAAACAGAAAATTTGCGACTAAGGGTTATTACTGAAAACAGAAAATAAGTGTTATTACTGAAAACAGAAAATTTGTGACTAAGTAATATTACTGGAAACAGAAAATTTGCGACGGACGAATGTTACTAAAAACAATATTTACGGCAAATTCATATTACTAAAAACTAAAGATCGTGTTACTAAAAACAGAAATATTATGGTAAATAAATATTACTAAAAACAGAAAAGCATGTTACTAAATAAACTGCGATTTACTTATGTTACTGGAAATAGTTCTGCATATTAATATAACAAGAAACTTGATCACCAAAAACTATAGCTACAGAATATTTGTCCTAAAATAAACGAATATTAAACTAAATATTTACATTTGAGAAAAAAAAAAAAAAATCCAAACTTACAAACAAAAAAAAAGTAAAAAGGCGAATTTTGTTCAACTTTAATTATTGTAACTTTATGAAAATAATAATTTATCTATAATGATACTGTTTAAAGATACTGTGCTTAAAGACTTTTTACTTTTGATTATGTCTTGATTTTCTTATTGCATTAGTAGCAAATAAAAATCAGTCTGAATTAAGACTGTCGTTTCAGTAATTTGAGGAGTTATTTTCACTGTATGCAAAGTCTGGTCTAACATACGGTAGGCCAAATAACTTTAAATCAGTAGGAGTGGAATAAGTAGGCCACATTTTCATGTTTTCTATACAGTTTTAAGTAAAAGAAGTTGTACCTCTTTTCCCCTTACTTTTAAATCATTAGAAGTATATTATATTCTAACATTCTTTTATTTCCTATTTATTCATTCGGTCTGGAAACATTATATTCAGTTGTGAATAGATCAGCGAGTTGTTGTCTATTTATCGTTCTGAAATTAGTCTTTATACATTGGTCTCGGCCGATATTGTTTCAATGACATCGACTTCAAACTATATTATAGTCTAATAGACTGAAATCAGTTTAATAGATATTGAAATAATTGTCATTTATCTTTAAATGTTTAAAATAATGAATTGAAATTATTATATTATGTTAAATAATATAAAAATATCTTGATATGAGTAGCTAAAGCAACAGATCGTTTCTTTGCGTAGATTTATAGCGTATTTTACTATCCAATTAAATATTAGGTTTCGAAATATATTTTTGAGTTATCCCCCTTTTGTTACAAAAGTGAAATTTGTAAACCCCCTTGAATAAGGTCATCGTTCAATATAATTAAAAGAACATAGAACTCATTGAACGCGGAATGTTACTCGATAGTGTAGTGTCTAGACTAGATTGTCTTCCAATTACTCGAATGACATCATTTTATGACAGATTCCTTTACAATATATTGGCAGACAGTTTTTGGTCAATTTGCAATATTGAGAAACATCTGTATTATAAGCTGTATTATACTAATGAAATGACACAATGGTCTGTTTGCAATGCCGTAGTTTATATATGTACTTGTAATACCAATATTTATAGAAAACTGAGTATTTGTAACCCATTCAGTCACTTGATCACTGGCAATTATCTTAAAATTGACGGTCATTTGAAATGAATTCTCATGTAACATTTCGAACAAATATTTAAAGTCATACTTTATTTTATTTAAAGCTGGTAGACCACGTAGGAAACCAAAGAGAAGTGTAGCAATACCACACTTTATTTTATTTTATTTTTTTTTTATAAAATAATATAAACTAAAGCACTAGCAAAAGGAATTCAGCAAGAATCTCACAATTAAAAATAAAATATGCATATCAAACTACATGTAATTTAAGATAAATATCATTTCTAAGCGAGATGAAAATATCCTTGTAAAATAGAAATCTTGTGTTCGTGTACTCCATTGATTTCAGTTTTAGTGCAGTGGATATACAATTAGTATTCAAGGAAGATGACGGGGAAAACCAAAATAGTAAACCCAATATTTATATAAATCAGAGCATATCAGTCTTTGATCAAGAAATATCTAGACGGTATATTGGGAATGGATAACAGTAAATATTGAATTTTACCAGCTATCAAAGGATTTTGATATTTAACTCCACCCCCCCCCCCCAAAAAAAAGGAAAAAGAAAAAAAGAAGAAGACTGCAAGTACCAATGCTTCATTAAGATCAACTGAAATAGTAAATTCATTTTTTCCAGACAATCCTGGTGGGAGACAGTGGAGTTGGAAAAACCTCTTTATTAGTTCAGTTTGACCAGGGCAAATTTCAAGCTGGTTCATTTTCAGCCACTGTTGGAATAGGCTTCACAGTAAGTAGACATGTTCTTAAAATCTTTACTTGAATAGTGTGCTGGTGCTTTCATAGATAAACATATACATTGTAGATGCCCTCTTAATTTTTGTCACATGATAATGATTATTTGATTAAGTGTTTCATGTGTTCAAATAAATGTTATACAGTTCCGAAATTGAAACATTAACTTAATAATGTGCTCGTCCTTTCATATGTAAACATATATACTGTAGAGGCCCTTTTAATTTCTTGAAGTAATCGCAAGTAAAAACTTTTTTTTGCTATTCCATTAATCCCTAGATATAATTTTTTTCTCGTCAAATCATTCTTAATTTGTGAAATCGAGCGAAGGCGAGATATTACACATGGAAGTATCCAAACAAAACTATGTTGGATCTGAATTTATCAAATCAAAACACAGACAGAAGGGTTGAGAATTACGAAGAAGTAAGAATGTTAAAGATTTGTAGAGAATACAACGCAGTCCAAAAAGAATTAATTACAGAACGGACGTAGCAGGTTAGTTCATATTATATATTATTGTATTAGTCTTATGTTTTATATATAGATACGTTTCTGTATTAAAATTCTTTTAGACTGGTTGATTTTTCTTTACGTAGAAGTTTTGATGAAGAAATGCGTATTTTATAACAATACTTTATGAATGTTGGCGGATTGTAAACCCCGGGGATATCATCTACTTGGAAATTATTGATTTCTCAATTTTTAAAAGAATATTTTATAATTTTATAGTCGAAAAATTACACAAGATAGCAAAGAAAATTTACTTCTTTAGATTTAACAGAAACAAAAGCTCATCAAAGCTATTATGAAGAACATTTCTAAAGGGACCTCAGAAGTGCATCTTCATCTATCTTTTAAAGCAAAGTTACAAAATACAAAATATTCCTTTGTAAGACTGATCTTGCATGTCTACTGACAATTTCAATTCAATAAAATTGAGATTAATGTCGAATACATCAGCTGTTTCATTTAGGATCAAAGAATTCAGAACAAATTACTATGAGAAATATTTATTAAAATCTGTATTATTTATTTGAAACTTTCAATTCTGTTGTTTTATTAGGTATCATTTTGTTGTGCAACATTACAGGGATATAAAAAGGTTACCTTTACTGATGAATTTATGCACATGTCTACATACATGTATCTGTTTAAGGTTCATTTTTTGTAGTTTTAATGGGTTTCATGTCTATCTCCAATCGATTTAATTCTAAATTCAGCCTACTAGATTTAAGCAACACCAGGATAAAGAACAAATTTTAAAATGTGCATATGTCATAAAAAGTGTCTTCTGGCGTTATAATGCTGAAGTTTTGAAATTTTAAATAAAATAAAAAAATTCTTAAATTTAAAAACAGTCGATCAAATGTTGTTTTTATTTTCCGTGGAAATATTACTCAAAATGTCCTCTGGTATTTCTGTTGACAACTTGCGCATGTGGGAAACAGACATGACGCAGTTCTTACAACCGTAAGTCTATAGTCACGTAATTGGTATTAAAAATAAAAAAATGTTGATTTAGCATGCTACATTGTTCTTCGTGTAGGGTTAAAAAAAATTAAAATTATAAAAGACAAAGACTCAGATCCTTATAAAGAACTTTCCAACACAATTCGTTTTTCAACTATGAATGACTAGTCAGGCAAAATACGACGTTTAGGAGGAATATGTTTCTGACTCAGTGACTACAATGGAATCTGATAAACCCGTACGTACTTAATTCTAAAATTGTATGGTTTTTTTCAAGTGGTTGTTATTTCATGTATCATACAATTATAGAAAATAATTATACAAACAAGTTGAAAATCTTATTCTAAATTAATAATTTAAGTTTAATTTTTTATAGTGGATTAGGAAACAAATTATACCAACTTATGCTAATCCCTGCTCAATCCGACGGAATACAATCTTTTACGGAGATGCCAATGGTGTCGATAGGGCGTCGCAAAATTTATCCCTGAAATTTTCACCCCGAATTGAAACAGAGACATTCGGTTTCGTAGACTACGACATGATAAATTTGCTGCCTGCATGTACATGTAATACACTTTGGAATATATTATACCCATATAATATTTAAATAACAATTAATGTTTCAACTTCAATTTTTCGTTTATTTCCTTGAAAGTTTCCTTTCGATTATTTTGAGTATTACATAGCAATCATTTATTTATGAAACCAAAAGACCAATTTTTAAGTTAAATTTGCTGAAGTTTTTGCGGAAAACCGCTTCTGTTATTATTTACTCAGATTTTTTTTACTATTTTATTTTTGTTAAATTGTTCAATTTTTTTATTTATGTTTTTTGTTTCGTTTGAATACATAATTTTTTATTTCGACAGTGGCATGAAATTGTAACTTATACTTTACTGTTTTATATAATTCTTACGTTTTTGGAACATACAATGTGTGTATACATATGTATCACCGCCAAAATCTGAAGATGGTTTTTTATTTTGACCCTTCTTTTCGACTTACTGAATATTTGGTCCGATCCCTGGATCTCGTTTCACTAACAATCGTACGATTACGACTAAGTCGTAAGTGTAATCTCATTTCCGTTCTATGTTCATTGTTTTTTTTTCTATGGATATTCTGGTACCAGTCTTCATCTGAGTCGTATGAATGTTTGTGAAACGGTGTTGTGGCGGAAGTATGCAGTAAGAGTGTATCACAATCAGTATCATGGAATGTTTTGAATGTTTATTTACTAATGAAGAATATCTAAGTCATATAAATAAAGATAAATCCTTTAAATATCAACTAACGACGATGTCCTTTTCAGCTTAAAAGGCCATGTAAGCTATTGCCATCACTTGGCGTCCGTCGTCATCCGGCGTAAACTTTTCTTAAAGATCTCCTCTGAAACCACTTTGCCAATTGGGACCAAACTTTGGTGGAATGATTCTTAGGATATCTTGTATGAAATACATGTTTTATTTTCTTAAAAGTCGAGAAACATGGCCACCATGGCTAAAAATAGAACACAGGTTTAAACTGACTGCAGTGTTTGACTTATAGCACTTATAGCAAAATTGACTGATTAAATATATTCATCAGGTCAAGATCTACCTGCCATCGAATTTTCAGACGATTCGGTCAACCTTTTGTTGGGTTATTGCCCTTGAATTGTTATTTTAAGGAAATTTTGCAGTTTTAGGTTATTATCTTGAATACCATTATAGGTAAAGACAAACTGGGAACAGAAAAAATGTTCAACAAAGTAAGATCCTCAAATAAGTCAACATGACTAAAACCGCTAATTGACCCCTTATAGGAGTTTTTGCCCTTTAAAGACAGTTTTTAACATTTTTTTCGTCATCTTTGTAAACTTTCAACAATCTTCTTCTCTAAAACCACAGGATCAATTTCAGCCAAACTTAGGCTGAAAGATCTATAGGGTATCTATTATAAAGTTTATATTTTATTTTCTTGTCCATCCAGAAACATGGCTACCATGGCTAAAAATAGAACATAGGTGGAAAATGCACTTTTTGGCTCATATCTCAAAAACTAAAGCAGTTAGAGCAAAACTAACAAGAAGTAAACATTTTTATGAGGTGAAGATCTACCTGCCGTAAAATTTTCAGACGAATCGGTCAACCAATTTATCGGATTAATTGTCCCTGAATTGTTAATTTATGGAAATTTTACAGGTTTAGATTATTAACTTGAATATTATTATAGATAAAGATAAACTGTAAACAGCAAAAATGTTCAGCATAACTTGAAATGAATTAAATGGTAGCTGCACAAGTAAAATGGAGGGTCAGGGGTCAAGGTCATTGAAAAAGTCCATAGCGACTGATGGAAAAGTCCCTAGCAACCATATATATTTAGATCCAGGACCCTATAATATAGCTGTACAGGTCAGTATGGAATCACAAGGGTCAAGGTCATTGAAAAAATCTATAGCAACTTATTGAAAAGTCCCTAGCAACCAGATTTATTTGGTTTCAGGAACCTACAATTTACCTGTTCAAGTCAAAATGGAAGGTCAAGAGTCAATGCCATCGAAAAAGTTCATAGAAACCATATATATTTGGGTCAAAGATTCAATATTTTAGCTGTACAAGTCATTGTTAAGGCGAAAAATGCGACGGTATATATTAAATGGCTAAAATAATCATTGATGAAAGATCTAAATAAAAAATACCAGGTGAGCGATTCAGGATCTTGGAAGCCTCTAGTTTGTCTTGTAAGTCCATTGTTCTTCTAGCATTTAGTTTTCACTTAATTCTGAGCTTGTCATGATCGATTGTAAATAGTATGCCCGCCGCTTTTAAGTTTCCAAAAATTATTAAAATTACAACCATTGCTACTTGTTGTGACTTGTCAATATAAAAAGCATGTCAAAAATGATAGACTTAAATTGTATTGACGAGCCAGATGTGTTATTGGTTCTTCATATCTTATATTGTTGTATTCTTTAGTAATATAAAGTTAAACTTGACATTTATAAATTCATATGGCAGTGTAACTAAATGTCATTCGCTTCCTCTAATTAAAATTTACCCTTTATATCATGTAAACTGACATTCTTCAGCAAATATAATGAAATCTTTTGTAAACTTTGCCAATTGTCTGTAAATCACAGCAGACAGGATATGTATCAACTACAGAACGGAAGCAGTCCCCATGATTAACAGCGACATATCGAAACATAAAACTTTAATGACGGAACCGACAGTGTAGATCGATATGCTGATATATATTTTAAATTTCAAGATATAACAATGCATAGTTGATGAGTTGACTAAGTTTGTCAATAAATAGCTTTTAACAACAGCAGATTATTGTTTACTATTATGCTTTTATTAATTTGTGTCTGTAAAATGTATGTGATTGAGGTTAACTAATTTTCTGGTTCACCACTTTTCTTTTTCTTTAGTACTGCATACCTATCCCCCTAAAAACACTTTATGTAATGCCTCGTAAATCTTGAGGGCGGCTATGTGGCGGGATATTCCCTGACCGAATGTTTATCATCATTTAATACAGTTTTCACACCTGCACTCCGAATTCTACGCTTGTATGATCAATGAACCGTTTGACAGGTGCGTGATTGATTTTACAGCTAATTTCGAGTCTCACATTGTAATTTTAACGGTTTTATTATTGAAGGGACCACAATATTAGTTCGAATATAACAGTCATTCTAATGCACAAAATGAACATTATATGTTGAGTTCAGGAGTATTACTTTAATCAGAATAAATATTCAAAATGACGAAAATATGTAACAAAAACAACCTTAGGACAGTGTGTGCTATTGCAAATATACAGTGTAGTTTCAAACGCGTTGCATGCTTTGGATCAATATCAGACCACTATCAAATACTAGTCACCAAATGAGTAGGTGATGATATGAGCGAAGATGGTTTATCACCTCCTCTACAGCAATGCTTTATGATATTGATTGTGTTGTATTACAGTCGAATTTCGTTGCCTCGAACTCGGATCGCTCGAACCCAGTGGATGTGTCGAACTCGTGTCAAAGTACCATAATTTTTAATTCTTTATCTATGTAAGTAAAACCCCGATTTCTCGAACTTCGTTCGCTCTAACTCAAGGTTTCATACTGCCAGTGACTAGAAACTTTAAAATATACTAACTAAAGCTAGCATGTGGTAGAAGTCTATCTCATAAGGATTTTTTAGACTTCAAACAGCCTTTTCCTTATTGGCTCAGTTCATCGGCGTTTACCAAAAAAGCAATTGTCGACTATACATTTGTACTTTACCTTTTTTATCAATGCAATGATTGGTTTTTACTCATTTTCTGGTTCATCAGTAGAGCCAGCAAAATAATGTATTAAAATATTCCTGTAAAGGAGGTGATGAATGAAAGATGCATGTGAATTCTATACAAACGTTCGGATTGATCATGTTTTTGTTTTTCTGTCCTTTTCACAGAGCTAAAAGGGTTTATTTATAACAATTTACGATAGTAATCATTGTTAAAATATTTCTCTATCTCACACATGACTAACTTTGATAGATGTTCTAACTAAGCAATCCAAAAATGGTACGCATGTATATCACTGCTGTCTTATCACTAAAGTCTTATCATCTTTTTGAACATATAATCACTTCTCCTCAACCAATTGAAAGCCGTTATTGTGAGCGTTAAATTTCATAGTACATGGTTTTTCATGCTTTATTAAATACCATATCTTGCCTAGGGATTAGAAAGACAATATAGACGGCAAGAATATCCGTGACATTATGAGTGTTTACAAACATACAAGCAAAAAGGGTGATTGGGATTTACTAAATTTCATGAAATTAGTTAAAAATATGTTATCTTGATTTTGTTTGAAAATATGGTACTGTAGAAAATCAAGACAAATTGTGAATAAAGAAGACCAAAAAATGGCTGTTTAAAATTAAGTGCGTTATTAATTTGTTATTCCGGATGTTTGATATTGAACACTGCTGAGACATGCAGACATAATGCACATAAAGTGCATATAGATACAAGTACATTGTATGATGTCATACAATTTCCATTAATGGTAGTAGTTTCAGTCCTATTATTAGTATTATTACACTTTCCATTGACCTTTGAGTTGTTTGTTTCTCAATGGACAGTTAACTGAAATATACATATTTTGACTGTCCCTTTGCATTTTTTGCATTTGATGTTTGTACGTTTATTTGACGTGTGTCGCACTTTCATGCCTTCCTGTCTTTATATCTAGTATATCTTATCATTATAATTGTTATAATTTTGAGGTTTAGTCAGCTGCGCGACAAATATTGTCTTCTGGGAATTACGGATTATTTACAGGTCTGTGACAACAAGTGATCGATTTCATTGAACAGTATCTACAATGTCATTAACGCGTTATTTTCTGTTGTAAGTTGACTATATCACCCTCATTTTAACGATTTTTTCTGAATTGTAAAACGATTCAATATTTTTGTGCATAATATATGAAATGTGATCGAAGTCAGCACTGTTTTACAAGACAAAGTAGTAGTTTGACGCTTGATTCCATCCAGTTTAAGTATGCTTTCATAAATATTCAATTTATTTAGATTGACACTCCTAGTCATTAGTTATTTATTATTTACTCGTAGAAACTGATACTGCTTGCTTATATTTATTTTTCATGAAAGTATTTTTTTTTCATGGTGTATAGGTTAGAACTACTGTTAAAAGGTAATACTGCATATTAGCGACGTACGCGTGTTATCTTGAAGATTTTTTATTATATAGAAACCATCAATTAAATTTCAATTTAAATTGACAAAAGAAATGTTATAATATGAGAGATTATAAAGAGGACTTCGGCCTCGGGGAAAGTACGTGTTTTCTGATCCATTTTAATACTGCAGCTTTTTTTTTTATGAACAAATATCATTATCGTTAAAAATCTGATAGACTCATTAATATAATATAAGAGACTGCACACTGCAATCCAATCCTGTTCTACATCCATGTTGAGAATTCAACTATAATTCGTCCTGCAATCAAAATATGTTTTTTTTCAATTTGCGACATTTCTTTTTCACTTAGAATCGTCGGATAACTACGTTTGTGTTGTATACGACTTTACTTCATTAGTGTTTCGCAGTTACATAGACCAGGGAGTAATTTGACGTGGACATAATAACTACCCTTACTGTGATTACCTGTTACAATACATCAAGAAAGACTTATGCTGCAAAAGATTCTATAAAAGGAAAACGACATTGGAATATAATTCAAGATATTTATGAATAATCAGATGGGTTTTTTCTATTCTGACGTTGAACATTCCGACGAAGTTTTCTATAAGGTAAGAGGGTAATAGCAGAATTATTCAAATCAGAATAATGTTTCTAATGGACAGTATTACCATATATTGTTAGTAATTCTAACAGAACGGGCGATCAGAATTTTTTTTACATATAGAGTGGTTTGATGTAATGAAATATAAAAAAGAAAATTAAAAAAAAAAACAAAGAATAATTAAAATTCCGTATGATGTCAGATTTTTATAGGACAATTTCAGTCTTAAAAACTATTGTTTTTTGTGCATGTAATTTACTCCCCCCCCCCCCCCCAAAAAAAAAAAAAAAAAAAAACAAAGTCGGAATACAATTCCGCTATTTGATATAATTTTCAACAAATGAAGCCGAATACTTCGCTATCGGTTTACTATTTTTTAATTAATTTTTTTGTGCATCTATATATATGCTTTTTACAGTCAATTAGTTTTAATGATAATTTTTCATTATATGATGATATTATTCGTGAATGATCGTTTAATCGTCTTCAAATTTATTGGCTGAAAAAGAGTACATATTTTTTGATACCGTTTCTTATGAAAGAATTATGTTTACAAAATCATGGGAATGAGAACAATACCAGAATGATTTACAAACTGTGATGTCAAATCAAGGCCCCAAATTAACTCCAAAACCGAAATACTAGAAACTAGATATCAAATTTTATGTGCATTGCATCTTTTTTTACCTATTTTTTATTGTTGTATATGGTACTGATGGAATTTAAAAGTTGATAACACTTTGGTTTTTTTTTAATCTGAAATTTTTCCTAAGTTACCAATCGGTTTTCTATCAGTTTGTTTTGGTTAAATATAAAACTTACTTGGAAAGAGGAACTTGTGTTGTTTTTGTTCATATCTTAAAACAGTTTAGCAGAGATTTAGCTAGCGCTCGTCACTTTCGCCATTGACGAATGATTCTTGAAAGTGGCGAATGTTTTTCGTATGCAATTCGTCACTTGAAATTTCAAAATCGCCAAAAAACTTTCGTTAAGGCGCGTACAAGAATCCTGGACGCGCTAAAATTGGACTGGACGTGTCATCCTTCAATCTCATTCGTCCCTGGGATGCATTTAAATCTAATCAGCTGCGTCCGAAAACCATAATTTTCATAAAAGATCTCGAGCCGCCATTATTTTTCTTGGAGATCAAAGGGAACGGGGAAAGAAACGACAAAAAATTAAGACAGAAAATTTTAGTGTCTTAGTAAGAGGCCACAGCGGTCGGAGGGGGTACAATGTAGTTCTCCGGAACTACTAACGGGTAATAATCAAGAATATCGGTGGTCATAGTGGCCGAGTAGTCTGAGTATTTTTTTTGGTATATTATTCAACATGATCATGATCTTGTTTTAGGATGTTCAACTAACATTAGGCGGAGCTTTTTTCGGGAAGTTAATTGAAAACTGGGTTATGAAATTACCTATCTATAGATGATTTGGGTACCCGCAGATACAATGTTTTCAAATGATGTCTCCACCCAGTGCTGCACCTAACGTTGACTGAAGATCCTAATTGTTTAAATATCGCTGCGAGGTATATATCCGATCTTAATTTACAAGTATTATACTGAAATTGGTGGTTCTAGTCGTATCAGTCAGTAAATCAATATAATTTCGCGGCAAACCAGTGTTCGATTCATCTGGTGCGTTTCGAAAAGGTTGATTCCATTAACCATAAAAATTGTACGTTTGAATGTTGGATATTGTAACCTATATAGTTGATTAGGGATTCAAGTTTATCTGGTATAAAAACTACTTTTTATATTAGATTTTGTTCTCCATAAATACTGTTCCAATGTAATTTGTCAGTTTGGCCAAGGTTGATTTGTTTGATAAATCAAATATTGGAGCCGATGTTTTAATGTATCTCCATCAGCTTTTTATGGTAGTTCATTAGTGACTGTAGAGAAAACGTTCACCCCAAGCCAATGCCACAATGGTTAGGTTCCGTCACGATTGTCAGATCTTCGTCAAAATTAGTATTTTACTGTCCACAGACAGGTGTAATTATTTTCCCATTTAGTGATGTATGTTTACAACACAATTTGGATTTAACAGACCTATACGGGATGAACTCGGGTTTATATGAGATTCCCTATAATTTATGTAATGGTATTTGGATAGTTACGAAAATCTTTTTGGGCAATATCTACGCTATTGTATCAATTAGTAAAAGGTCATTTCTATATAAGTAGACGATAAGAAAAGAATGTAAGAATAATCTAGCAAAACCATTATTTGCCATAAAATCTTCTAATATGCCTATCAGAACTTCTGTACATTCCGCTAAAAAATCCTAATATTACACATTTTCTACTGGATAACAATAGACCATGCACACATCCACTTCTGTTTAATGTCTAGACCTAAACATAAACTACAAAGTTCGATAATTGCAATAAAAACTTATTAACTCCCCAATTTTTAACTTCCCTTTTCGAAGCAGTAACATACCAATGTCCCCTGCCTATTGCCTTTACATTTCACGGTTGATTCACCACAGTCGAGCATGTCATATGCACGATAATTTTAACAGCAGAACGAAATTACTGTCACATACGTAAAGTTAAGCTTATATTGCCCCAACCAACAACCCCTTTCCTTTCAAAAAGTAATCAAAGAAAACAGATCTGTACGAAACCACCAATAATCTTATACAGACAACGTAATCCCAAAAAGTTAAAAAAAAAAAAAAAAAAAAAAAAAAAAAAAACACAACTTAAACAAGAGAGGTACTGAACAGGTTCCTGATTTGGGACAGTCGCAAACCAAAATGCGGTCAGGGATGGATCAGATATCCTAACCCTCTACCTATAAACTTTTACCACTAAGCACGAGAGACGTACTCTGTCAATATAAAATAAAAAAGGGATGTGGTTCATTATATGATATAGTGCATTGATTGGTGTGTCAATATGAATCCTTCCTAATATATCATTTTTATATCATGGAAGTTAAAAGCATGTACTTGGAAGTTGTCGTCACAGTTGTTCAATTATTTATCATGGAAATGCAGTAAAAAAGACAAATAAAATCCTCTTGTCCTTTTAATTCATTATCAAATCGATAGTAAATAGTTATGAAGTGTACTGATTTTGTACCAAGCATGATATTGCATGAATCATTGTCTCACTCTGTCTGCGAGAGGGGAGGGGGGGGGGGGGGGGGGTCTCATTATTTCCATAGTCAGAATTGACTAGAACTGGAAATCTTTTATAATTTCAAGAGATGATTGGAACTTAAACGCTTAGTAATGCTATATTATAATAATGTGCATTCTTTTCAACTTGAATGGCAACAAAATGAATATATAGACTGCTAAATGTTTTTACTACACCAATGGGATCGTTGAGGTATAACGTTTTGTTAGGAGTGGGGAGTTATACTGGCTGCTAAATATGATTATAACCTAGTGAAAAAGAAAAGCTTTATATTTCTTATCTGATTTTTCTAAGGTGCCTTTGAAGAATCGGTACTATCGGATTTCTTTAATAAATTTCATATTAGAAATATGAATACTGCAGTAATTATAAAAGTCGAGAAAGTCCATAAGAACAAAATCAGAAGATAAAACGAATTCGTGAGAGCAATAACACAGAGAATTAACACTACAAAGATAAACAAATGAAAAGTAGCAAACCAAACGCAAGTTAGAAGGCACCATCTCTAATGCAAAGCTAATGTGAATTTATTTAAGTATATATTTTTTATGATTTTTAATATTAAAGTTGCGAGTCTAGATGTAGGATCTCAAATTCTGTATTCTGTATTCTTTTTTGTTTTTTTGTTCCATAAATCTATTCAATAAAAAAAAATCTTATTCTGTAAAAGTTTAAGCGTGGGAAGATATTTTGGACAGAAAGTCAAAAGTGCAATGTTAAACCATACATATGTAAGTATGGTTAGGTGTATGGTACAAGTAATATGTTGTTTACCGTATGAATGCCGTATACATACATGACATAAGGTAATAGCATTCTTTATTTTATACAATATTAATTTTCCCAAATTTCATTATCTATTCTTAAACCGATTTTTTATTTTTATATTTTAAAACTTTCAAAGCCATTATAATTTTATGCCACTGTTCTCTTCTCTTTAAACTCCATCAAAACCTTCATTGTTTAGCATAATTTTGATCAGTGAACTTTAAGTAGTAAAATTCTAAGCTTTCTACATGAAACAGCTATAATATCTGTCCAGATAGATTCCTTACTTAATTATTATTTTTTTCTTTTGTAACTTTCTTAACAGATATCACGACAACAGTTTGTTTATCTTCAGCAAACATTCTTATGGTTTCTTTCGTGACAAATTAGAGGAATTTGTCCAAGATCATGTTGTTCAAACAGATTCTTCGATGCCGTGTCAAATATAATGTTTCGCCTTGTCGTTTATAAATACGGTTTGGTTTATCATTACATCTGTCAGTTTTTTTCTGTGGAATTCGATACATTATCATAAATCTTTTATGTCATCTTCTATACTTTCCTGTCTGTCATCGTCCGCCGAAAACCCAATTGCTAGTATCACTATCATGACAGGGATTTTTCCTTCTATTGCATCCACATACTTTTATTAGGTATTAATTATCCTCGCAAAGTTACACGTACAAGAAACTACACTTGTTGATATAACTCGGAAATCTTGTAAGGTTCGATGAACGACATCGTACGCAAGGAACTTATGTGTCTGGGTTTAATTTTATATCACCGTTTTCTTGTGGCTTTACTTAAAAAGACTACCTTTTAAGAAACTTTATTTCTGGCTTCATATTACACAAATGTTACAGAAAAAAATGTTAAAATTTGTTACTTATACATGTTACACAACTGTTACAGTAAAAAAAAAACTCTTGAAATTTAATTCTGCTACAGTGTACATAATATGCAGCTGTCACAGTGAAAAACAGATATTAAAATTTGTTACTATCATTTACATGATTTGGTGGATTTCATCGGCACAAATACTAGCTTGAAATTGATACTTCTAAATTTTGTATAATAAAATTGTTACTTTCTTTTAACATTCAGTAAGGAGTATATCTTTCATGCATACCTAGACCCTTTGTTGGTTTTTTGGCGCTTTACCGCTTTTGTCGTTTTTGGCATTTAATTGGGGTATTGATTTGGCTTTTAACATTTTGGCCTTTCAAATTATATCACAGGATATTTGCCACAAATATTAGAAGTGAGAGTGATTTCTATAGACAGTAAATTTATACATGTATCAGTTGAATCAATTATAAATAGATTTTCCTTAATCTTGTGTGATAATATAAAACGTCTGATGTAAATTTTTTATATTTCCAATAAATTTCAGTTTTAATATTAGCACGCTTTTTTAACTGGGTTTTACTGTGCGTATTGCTGTGTGTTTGTTTATTCTACATTGGCTAGATGTATGGGGGGTGGATGAGATCTCACAACACATGTTTAACGCCGCCGCATTTATGCGCCTGTCCCAAGTCAGGAACCTCTAGCCTTTGTTAGTTTTGTGTGTTTTTTAATTTTAGTTCATTTGTATGCTTCGAAGTTTAGTGTGGCGTCCATTTCGCTGAACTAGTATACATTATTATTTAGGGGCCAGCCGAAGCCCGCCCTGGAGCGGGATTTTCTCGCTGCGTTGAAGACTCATTGGGATGTTTTCTGCTCTTCGGTCGGGTTGTTGTCTCTTTGACACATTTCCCGTTTCCATTCTCTATTCTATTTTATTCAGTTCTTTCAGACAAACTTGAAAATGGGTTGACTTTGGCTGTGATGATCATGTGTCTTTGAAATGACATGAATAATGTGCCCTCAATCGTCTGATAACTTTCCAAGGTTTTATTAGTCTAGACAAAGGTTTCCTATGCACACATTACATAAAATGAGTTTATATTATTTATTTTGTTCCAATGTGACATTGTGATGGTCATTGAAAATAGACGATTATAGCATTAAATGTTGAAAAAAAATACGATCAACGGATAACATAACGGGATTAAGAGTGTTGTGTCTTTCTTTCATTTCCCATTGCGCTGCAGTTTCTTAGCTAAGCTACTACAAATGAATACAGGTTAGTCATTTCCTTTAATTTAATTTAGGTGCATGTACTCTTTCTTAATAATAAAAAAATAAAATTCCCAGATTTCTCTGCCGTACGTCAAACTGTCTTATGTGATTTCTAAAAAATGTCGTTTGACGTCAGAAGAATCTCGAACTAGTCTACTTATAAACTTATGAACAATAAGTTGTAAACATTTATTCCATTTATATGAACAGGAAAGTCAAAATCCATATATGCTAAACTCTCCTTTATGGAATCAAAACTTTACATTTATTAAAGCAATATAAAATATTTTCGTCTAATTTCAGTCACAAATATTTAATATAGAATCTAATAGACGTCAGTGAGCCCTCTCATACAAGGCCGAAATAAACTTACATAAGTTTTCTGTTTTGCTAGTTTTCATTCTGATTTGTTATATTTTAAATATTCACTGAAAAATTAAAATTATTGTGAATTATAAACAGACCATATTTATATATTTTCCTCCTTTTGAATATAATTTAAAACTATGAAAAGAAATACTGGGCAAAGTACAAGGTGAAGTGTAGTCTCTTTTGTATATTGTCTAATTTTCACAAATATTCGTCCGATTATCAAAATGCAATTGAGCGAAAATTTTCGTCGATTCGTAACCTGAAGACTAAAGCAATCGAATACATTATCGTTTATTAACAGAATTTACTGGATTTATTTTGTTGGTGGTAGAAATCTTGCAAAATTCTGTTTGATGTGCTTTTAACATATATATAGTTTCTCCATATCGTTTCTATTATCTCTGACATATTTTCCAAAAGTTAATACCTAGAAAATTAATCTGGATAATGGCTTTACATTAACAATACATATCACAAACAGATATACCTTGTCATTGTAATAAGATATCAATCGATAATGCTATTGTTCTTAATATGTAATGGAAATCAGATTAGTCGCTTATGAATCTTTTAAACAGAAAATCACTTGAAAGAATTTGTATTTTTACTAGGAGAAATAATTCAGGCTTTAAATATTTTTATACAGTGATACTTCAAGTTACAGAATAATCTTCTCCTCATCCGAAAATTTTGAAAAAGAGGTTAAGTCAACTCAAAAACTGATGAAGCGAAAGGTAATTTGGGTAATTAAGCCCGATTGGACTTTTTTAATGCTAATTTGATCCATATCATATTTGTTAATTATGTGTCCCGCATTTTACAGGGCATCCGAACAATTTAAGATTTTCATCAAATTGATGATTTAAAATTCCATCCCAATTTACCAATCGTGTCCGCTTGAAATAAGCTTCAACAGATCACACTGGCACCAATATTCGGTTAATAACTGCATTGACTCTGTTTCCCGGTTGTCATTTTCATACACATAAAAAAATATTCCCATTAAAAACTATAATCTTTAGATTTAAATCTGGAATGTGATATTGAGCACTCAGTCCCAAATTCAATTTTTTTTGTCGCATCAAACATCAGACCGGTTTATTTCAGTGTACAATTGTTATTAGGTGCAATTTAAATGGCTGTCCACTTCATAAGAATATTCTTGGTAAGAAATGAAGTTCAATCAGCTCTCAAAAGATTCATCATGAATAACGGAACTGATGCAAAGGAACGATTTACGCGTCCATCACTTCATCTCAAAGCTTTATTTGCAATTTACGTTGTCGACAGAGAGTGATTGGGATGTAAATTTCATTGTCTAAAAATCAATTTCAAATAAAACATAGAGTAACAGAATTTATACCATTTAAGTGACGAATCAGTGTAAGATTGAAATAATGCCCTAATCGGACTGGGATATATAATATATGGACAAAAGAATAACTAAGCGACAAAACAGTAGTAAAAGTCCACAAATTCGAAGTCCAAGTAAAAGACAAAGCCAGGAAAATGGAAGACAACAAACAAACGCCACAAGGATACATGTTTAACTAAAATAATAATAAAAAGTATAACGAACTAAACAAAGCTAGGACAAGAGAGAACAGAAACTAAAGCACTAGCAATGTGAACCCCCATTAAAAACATAGAATTTAAATTACAAACCAATCAATCCAAGAACTTGACAATACTCTGAAATAACGTTAGCTGACATCACTCTATACTACATAACTGATCCCAGATACTAGCCCCTGGATTTACATATTGCATGCAGTTCTTCCAATTAGGTTTCTTTGTTTGAAAAAAATCTACACTCCGATTTTTTTGTTTGAGAGAACGTCTTATTCGTGTAGGAAAAGATGAAACCAATTTTTGCATCAAGTGTGATAAGAACTAAGTCTACGAATTCATAAGTACCACTAAAACTCGATAAAACAGTTGTTTTTCCCCGTATATTTCTATAGTAAATAATTTATATATTATTACATCGGCCCTGGTATCACCCAGAGACTCCAATATTGGACCTAGGGCTCTGCCCGAGGTACGATACTGGTCGAGGGATCATACAAGGACCGATATGGAAAATGACATGTCATAATCTATTTATTACATGTTTTGAATTTAAAAACTATACAAAACTACATAAATAATATGGGAAAAAAAAGCAGAGAAATCAAAATTTTAGCAGATATATATGATTTTTTTTTAAATTATGGCAAACTACCCTCAAAACTGTAGTTTTAATAAAAAGAAGACGGCACATTCTTGTAAATAAGGTCTGCTACTAATTCATGGATAACAAGTGTAACCATTTGGAGCTGGTGAAGTTCCAAACAAAGTTGTAAACACCTTAAATAGATACACCCACTCCATGAATGAACAGATTCCTTCCTGAAATCCTTGCACCCCCAAAAATATAACATAATGTCAAGACCCCACTTTTTTTTATCTTCCTTGGTGGTGTGGTTCCCCTAAAAGTTGTGTCTAGGAGTCCAGATCTCAAACAAATATGGCCACCGTTACTAAAAATTAATAAAAATGAGCAAGAATATATAAGAGTCTTTCCTCTGTCCTGAGAAACTGAGTTCAAAATTTGTTGAAGTTGTCCCCACTCTTGTGCATGGTCCAGACCTTTCACCAATGTGTACATATTATCAGGTTTTCTGCAAACGTATATCGTAAAATATCAGCCGCGAGACACAATGTGAAGCTTTTTCGGCGAGTGAGCGTAGCGAACGAGCCAAAAAGCTTCATATTGTGTCAAGCGGCTTATATATTACAATATTTGTTTGAAGAAAACTTGATGATAAATTTATCGTATTGTTAACTAGCAATCTTAATGGAATTTCTTACTTTTCAGTGGCCATCCGCCTATAACCGGATGTTTTCCTGATATATTCGGGTCAACGTTGGGTCAAACATTATGACGTCGTTGATATATTCGGGTCAGCTCATATTAGGGTCGGGTCAACTCTTTACGACGTCACAGTGCCGAAATACGGGAAATTCTGAAGGCCTCAGCAGGTCGATATAGCCATAGGGAAATACGATAAGTACATATTATCAGGTTTTCTGCAAACGTATATCGTAAAATATCAGCTGCGAGACACAATGTGAAGATTTTTCGGCGAGTGAGCGTAGCGAACGAGCCAAAAAGCTTCATATTGTGTCGAGCGGCTTATATTTTACAATATTTGTTTGAAGAAAACTTGATGATAAATTTATCGTATTGTTAACTAGCAATCTTAATGGAATTTCTTACTTTTCAATGGCCATCTGCCTATAACCGGATGTTTTCCTGATATATTCGGGTCAACGTTGGGTCAAACATTATGACGTCGCTGATATATTCGGGTCAGCTCATATTAGGGTCGGGTCAACTCTTTACGACGTCACAGTGCCGAAATACGGGAAATTCTGAAGGCCTCAACAGGTCGATATAGCCATAGGGAAATACGATAAGTGTCTGTATCAAAAAAAATGATTTAAAAAATTGTCGTCACAGAAAGTTCCTCCATACACCATGTACACTGTACATGTATGTGGGATGCTATTTTGAGCATGAGTAAACATATATATGTGTGTGCGGGTCTGTATTTTATAATACCTAACAATGAAGAAGTATACTAATGTAAGCACAACATAACTAACTAGTTATATATAACCTATAAAATTGTAATAATGTGCAAATCTTCTGTTCTGATTTCATCAAGGAATGTATATCAATCCATAATTTTGTTAAAAGAAACTTACATGCAATGTATCTGATCTTGAACATATCATTTAAATTCAAAGGTGTCCATCACAATGAACCTTCCTACCTTTGTCGCCTATGTGGATCAATTGTCTGAGAATCGACTTCTTTTAAGATATAAAAATGCATTTTTAAAGTTATACATTTAATAACAATAACAATAACAATATAAAACGCAGTGTCTATATTAAAGACACAGATGCCTATCCTCCTAAAACATCGAATTATCATCTATTATATAAGAGAGAAAACTATTATGAACATTATGATTGCTTTGAATAGCCATTTGTAATCGTTGTGCACACCAAATAATATGTGAACAGTCAACCAAATGAAAAATGACTATATTCATTTTAAAGAGTAGGGTATGGTCGATTAAATATGGAATAGGGCCATTACACTTGCAGCTAAACCAAAAATCCATGTACAAATGTATTGCTGCTTCTATCATGCCCAAATATAATCATATTCATCCAAATGACAAATGACATGCGCTTTCAAGACAAAAGAATATAACAACAGTGACACTATTTCATGTATTTTTAAATCCTATGTTTTATCCATCGAACGTCTATCGAGTGGCTGTGTGCAGACATAAGGAGAAATGGATAGTACTTTATTCATGAGAAAAATCGCGTGACATACAAATTCATCTAAACACTAAACATCATTTTTAAACACTTATACAGTTTTTTCTTGTATAACCCTTTAGATAACCATTGAATGTGACGTTTATATCTATAAATAGTTCATGGCAGTTTCCCTGTAAACAACACAGAACGTAAACGTGTATGGCGTTTTGCAAAGAAACATTTAACGTTATATTGCCTTGTTAGAGCTCGCTGAAAAAAGGTACAAGATTAGAAAATTGTGCATTTTTAGCTCAAAGTTGCACTTTTAAGCAATTTGCGGACACCAAACAAGATTCGAAATGGTCGATATGCAAATGAGCAAACGATGCCCCTCATTTTGCTTTATGACACACCTTAACATGTTAAAATTAACGGTGCTGCAGTACAATTATATGTTTTTCTTTTATAGTGATCGTTTTAAAATAGCTATGTAGTTTGCGTAAATGGGCCTAAATGAATGAAAAATTCTAAATTTGAATTTAAAGTTTTTATGTTTTATTTTCTGTGTAACGGTGCGTTGTTATACTGAAAGGTATGTTGGTGATTAGTAGGATTATATTCAAAATTTCCCGCGGTTTTCATCACAAGGGAGGTAATCCATTTGTTTTTCTAGTTGTACGTCACCAAACTTTAGCATGTAGGCGAATAAAATATATATTTTGAAATGGGAAAGGAAAGGAATGGTGCAATTACAGAAACAAATGGTTCAAGACCGAGAGAACCAAACCGCCAGGGATCCACTGAACTATACGATATGGCAACGAAGGTAAAGTCTGTCAGTTTTGCCACAGGTTGACCTGAGGCTGAGCCTGCGACCTAACACTCTGACCTAAGCCAATTAAATTATTAAGAGAGTAAACGTAAGCCGAAGAAAAAGATTTTTTGAAAAATTAACAGATTTTTTCTACGGGATTAATTTAATCTCAAAATAGATGAAGAATTTGAGAATTTTTTTTTTAATTACTGATAAAATAACAAGTGTACAAAATAATTTAATAAAGAATTGCTTCAACAAATCTATTATGCCATATATTAGTCCAGATAATCATGATGTCTATTGAGAGTATAGCCCTTTTCAGAAACTCAATTCCGGTATCACTGTAAGCCAAAATAGTGTCCTGTGAAATGGTGTCCGCCTGGACCAGTTTTTCATAGAATTATAATATTAATAATGTCCATTGCCATGAAATTGTGTCCCTTAAGTGGACAGAATTTGCCGCAATAGTTATGAAATAGTGTCCTCCCACAGACAATATTTCATAGCAGTTGATTAATTATTTTAAATTCTGTCCTCCAAGGGAGGTAATACAACGGTTATTAAAATGTTTTACTATATAATTAATAAAGGTGTATTTGAAATAGATGAAGTAAAACAATGGATGGCAGTGAATACCGACAAATTTATAATTATCTAAGTTCCAAGAAATACCCAGAAAAGCTTAATGAGGATGAAAAACTAAATGGAAGCATAATTAACAGTATCTGTGAATATTTCTAGGCCAAAAT
Source organism: Mytilisepta virgata (assembly GCA_028015205.1). Taxonomy (NCBI): domain Eukaryota; kingdom Metazoa; phylum Mollusca; class Bivalvia; order Mytilida; family Mytilidae; genus Mytilisepta; species Mytilisepta virgata. Next base: position 83,024,952 of record CM051521.1, read on the forward strand.
TAAAATTAAGTTTGTTTCCCCACGCCCCGACCGACTGAGAAAATAGCCGCCGACTCAAAATTTTTTTTTGAGTTCTGAGTTCAATTTTTTTTTTAACCCTAGTACTGCAGGACTTCGATATAGTGATTGCCAAAACAACTTTATTGCACTGCCGGTCGTCGATATATTGAGCACTTCCGGTAGTTCCGTTCAGTGCAGGTCGTCACTATATCGACTTTCTATATTAGGTAGACTTTTCGAGTTCTAGCCAATGAAATCAAGCAGATATATTTATATTTAGTTGATATTACGTCAGAAAAAGGATTTCCCTATAGAAAACAGTTTTTATTGGTCAATTCCAACATCCTATTCTAAAATTATTTTGATGACAAATGTTGACCTCGTAGTTTGTTTACATCGAGTTTGAAACAATTGAAGTAGACGAATGTTGCGGACGGCGACACGTTTTTAGAGAAGTTTTACCCTGAAAAATCGAGATTTTGTAAAAGAAATGTTTCTTGAGGATGATTCTGAAGAAGAATATTTAGATTTTAATTAAGATGATTCGGTAATTGATGAACAAATCGTGCCGTTTCAGGATACATGGATATGTGGAAACCTTCATACACGTGTTCTTGCTTTCGACGCTGAGAAGAAATTATTTTATTAAAATTTTGATTTGGGAGAAAATCTGGAGATTATTGATTTTTTTCGTTAATTATTGGTGAAATTTCATTAATAAATTAATTGAAGAAACAAATTGCTACGCCGAAACCTTTCCAGTCTGAGCAAGGACAACAAAAATCAATGCCACACTCGTAGGAATTATGCATGTTTACTTTGTATACCTGCATGACATGCATGGATTCATAAAGTAAAATTATAAAAAGAATAATGGATAAAAACTTCTCAGTTTTCTTACTGCTAATTACTGAGAAAAAGAATAATACAAAAACAACATTTTCAGATATTTCAATAAAATATTCGGACGGAAGGGTGAAAAACGTTGTCTCGAACAGACTTTACAGCTTCAAATCAAGCAGCTTGTTACCTCCCTCCTGACCACCGCTTCCCATTGAACCCTTTAAATTTTGTAGCTCCTTTTTTATAGACGTGATGGTCGCCGGGTCCCTGTAATGTATGAGAATTAGAGTGTGTGAAAGTCTACATGACCTTATCTGTTATTCTCATCATCTATCGCTCTGGACATTAATTACTTCTGACATGCTGTTAAATTTTGTATGTTTGTAAAATGTATGATTGTTTTTAGAATAGATTTAGTCAGCAAACTAGAAGGTCGTATTTACTTACTGCCACATGTAAAAAACCCAAACTTTACAGTCCCCATTTTATGGGCCGACCACGTATGTGAAAAATTTAAAAACTGCAAAGAATTTGGCCAGTCCCCCTATCCTAAAGGAACATATTCTTTGCAGAGAAAACACACGTCGGACATTTGTTTCATTTCTATTAATTTGTTTCCAATCTAGTCATTTGTTTTATTCAAAATTTATTAAAACATTAAAATCTGTCCAATGTATTGATAAATAAGTGTCAAGGCTATTCCAGCAAAGAATCTACCCCTCATTACTCAGGACTAAAAAATCACTTGGTATCTATTAAGACTAATGCGTATTTAGTTTAGTTTGCTATCTTTTAGCTCAAATAATAGTTCAGTCTAATAATTTTATTAATATTGGTGATTTCCTCAATGTCAGAAGCAAAATACAGAGTCCTGTGCTGTCAGAGGGTAAATTATTTGATGGAATATTCTTCAGGTTAAACAACTACAGTACATGCATATATATTTAAAACAGTTTGCTACTAGTATGCACTGAGAGGGAAAACATCACAGTCATGAACAATTCTGAGATACAAACTCAAATAAAATCAGATGAAATTAAAGTCAAGTTGACACCTGACACTGAGAGCTACAAACATTTAGACATTCTAACACTTACATTAAAGTTGCTACAAATAGTTATATGTGCCAGACATACACATGATCGATTTGTTTTGCTCTGTTGGGTATTAAAAAAATTTTTCAAGATATAAAAAAAAAAAAAAAACACCTACCTACCTACCCACTTACAACAATGTGGGTAGGGGTGTGGGGAAACATACATTTTTTTAATTGTGGCCCTACTGATTTAATCATGTTTATAATTAAGTTATTGAATGTTCTGATATGTACTTTAGACAATGAAATACTGGTTCTGTGTTGTATTTCAAATATTTATACAAATGCAGTTTATTCTGTTCATTAAAGGTATTAAGTTTATCTTTCAATGATTCAATAAAAAAAGTAAAATTGTGGATTCTGATGCAAATCTACTAAAAATAATGTTATAAATCAAATAAACTTTATTAGCTCAATTATGCCCAATTAAGGGCCAATGGCTTTCAAATAAGAACAATAAACAACAATACAAGTGACATAATGCAGTAGTAGCAATAAGGACAATAGGACAAATATACCTAAGGAGCAATCAAAAAAACGTAATCCATTGGACACACAAACCCGGGAAGACAAATGAACAACCATAAAGCAAAACAAATAAACACAGAAAACTAAAAAACAATGAACAACACAAACTCCTATGAAAACCAGGAGTGAACCCAGGTGCTCCGGAAGGGTAATAAGTTTACAATGTATCTATCAAATAATTTAATCCTCAAGACCATTAATTACCTGATTATCCAAGCCTGTACTAATTACTAAAACAACAACTTTACTAAAAACAACACCTATTGTTCACCATGTTGGAATAGATTGAATAAGAAAATTTTCACAAATAATTAATAAATAAATAAATTTAAAACAAATGTTTGTCTTCTTTTGTTATCTCATTTTTCATTTCCGAAAATTTCTGAAATAAAAATTTGATACATCATTGTAATTTCAAAACATAATAAAGTCCTTTATAAAAATTTAATATTAATTTTTCAGAAACACTTTCTTCCCTCAGCCATATCAGTTCTATACTATATATACATAGGGTGAATGGACCCAGGGCGAATAGATTTTATAGATGAACATGTAATTAGGGGGAATGGACCCATTACCGTTATTTCCCTTGCTGGGACGTACATTTGTAGTACTGGTTCTCTGCAGTGTAGAGCAACCAGTAGGATGTAAATAGAAATTATTTATTACATTGATATGCAATTATTTCCAGTTTTGTAATCAAGTTTGATTACAAGTATGTTGGAAGCAAAAAGATTGTAAGTAGTTCCCAAATTTGTATAAACAAAAAATTACATGTATATTAACAAGTTTTAAAAACAGCTAATCCTATACTCTTCATTGCAGTGAACCAGTACTATGTCCCAGAACATCCCAGCAAGGGAAATAACTTGCTTTAAATTCTTTAATTTTACAGTCAGAATCAAGGTACCGGAAATGAGTTTCTGAAAAGGGCTAATTTTCAAACCCTTGAGCAAAGTGGAACTATAAACTTGGCAGCAATAATGGTCCTTATCTGTTTCAAAATTTTATCTATATTGTCCAGCACAGCAGACCAAGATGGTCCTTTTATCTGATTGCTTGTTATCTTTTTGTTGATGTTGAGAAATGGTACATCTTAAATTTAATAGGAATTCAGCTTTTTTTAAATCATTAGTCACCTAGATTAATCGCAATACAGGGAACATTTGTAATCAGTTATAATTTATAAGTTTTATTTATGTCATTAAAGTGTATTATACAGTTATATATTTGTAATGTACAACTGCCTATTAGTACAATAAATGCATTGGATAACTATATATATAAGGTGTAGGATAATTGACTTGGATTTTATCCATTATTATTGAAAACTTGACATTGACCTTGAATTTAAAACAAACAATAAATGCCCTCTCTGGTACAATGTACAAATGTTAGTAATCTGTTTCATAATTAATGACTTTGAATAAACAAGTTACATATGTAATAAATAGTGTTATAAAGTATTATATATATTAGATATCAGTTGTTTATATAAACAATAAAACAAAGCACGTACATGTATTTATCGTATTTCCCCAATCCTATATCGACCTGCTGAGGCCTTCAGAATCTCCCTTATTGGCACTGTGACCTCGTAAAGAGTTGACCTAACCCTTCTATGAGCTGACCCATATATATCGGCAACGTCATAATGTTTGACCCAACGTGGACCCGAATATATCAGGAAAAAATCTGATTAAATATAAAGGCGGATGGCCGTTGAAAAGTAAGAAATTCCATTAAGATTGTTTACAATATGATAAATTTATCATCAAATTTTCTTTAAACAAATAAGGTATAAGCTGCTCAACACTATGAAGCTTTTTAGCCTGATAATATACTGTATTTTCTGGACTATAGGTCTATGTGGACTTTAGGTCTAATTGATACTTTCTCCATAGACTTATAATGGTAAAATGGTCATTTTAAAGTAAAAAAGTCTCGACCTATAGGCAGGAAAATATGGTACACATATCTTTTCTAAACAGAAAATGGTTGCTGTATTTGTGGTGTGTTGATACAGAATTTTTCTAATTTAAATAATTTTGCATAAACTGTTCTTCACATATATGTACTATTGGAAGTGCAAACAAAGGTTCATTATTTTATACTCAACTATAGCAAAAGCTTCAACCATATATTTTTAAATCTTTGGTTATTTTTTATGCAGATTATAAGAAAAATAAAAAAGAAACAAGACGATTCTGAATGAGATCAAACTGGATTTTCTTTCAGCATCTATACATGTTATAATTTTTACTTATTAATACATGTACATGACCTATATACAAATATCATTTCACAGTTTCTGTTGTGGATCACAAAGCCAGTATTTATGTTCACATGCACACGGGATAGTATTTGCAAGTCTAATTACTAGTAATCAATTAGACTAATAATGTAAAATTAATATATCAATATAGACGAAAATAATCAGTACATATAATACGTATTTAATGAGGATAGAGAATGTTTGTTCCAATGACCAGCTGTTTGTCCTAATTTACTATGTAAAATGATATTTTTCCTATTCTATATTTATCAGCATTATCGATTTGGACATAAATATTAAACACAAGAAAATGTTGATTATGTACATTGCATACAAGACAACCCAAACTCATTATCATGGTCATTAAAATGTTTTTAATGATAAAACAATCAGTTAGGATTGATCGTGAGAAAAGAAAATGAAAAAAAAACATGGTCATAAAAAACTCATACATGTACACATGTACATGTAATTCTGAAAGTTTAAAAATAATTGGTTTACATGTAAATTCATTTTTTTATGTAGTTTCTTAGTTGTACATTTTATTTGTCAGTCCTTGATGTTCAGATCATGCAGATTACTGCTAGTTCTTATTTTCAAAGTACAATGAACTTTCAGTACACAAAGTATCGATATTGAGAGAGAAAGATAAAATTTTGGAAATATTGGAAAGTATATAGATATCTTTTCCTTAATAAATATTTGATAGACACTTATTACAGTACTTGTAAATTTGACTGGACTGGTCTTTTGATAGAAAACCTAGTAAAGTATAGATCTAAAAATTTAAATAGCTCCCATTTTTAAAATCGAACAAGACTTTAATTAAAGATACTATATTGCCTGTGGTAAATTTCTTGTTTACCTGAGTATCACGATTTTGTGTAATTCTGTATTTTAAACTGTAACATACTTTTATAAAAATTTCATTATTGATTTTAAGTACAGATTCATGACTTTGATTAAGAGATGTAAAATGTCAGATAGTGTTTCATTAGAATAAGTCATATGGTGAACAAAAGTTAAAAGTAATAAAATTTACATCAATATAGGCCAAGTGAAAAAAAACCTATTCTTCAGATGCTATACAGTGTATAACCCCCTGCCCCCAAACAAATATTTTAAATTCTATGTGAGTAGAAATATTTTTGGTTGAAAAAAGGTTATATCAGTAAACTATGTAGTACAACAAACTTATTACCGGTAGATTCCAGAATATGTTTTCATATAGGCAACATGCGTGTGTATTGTTGAAATGATAAAAGTGGTTGCAGGGGTGGTAGAATTGTACCATCATGACCATAGCTTATCTTCATGATCTTAATATGATAGCTTATATCAATCCTATCCATTTAGATGTGTTGTTTCTTAAGAAATTCCAAGTTCTTTCATTTAGTAATAAGAGAAATATCAAATTAATTTTCTCTCTTTTAAAAAAGATCCTTAAATCACAGATCTTCTAAATATTATACTGTTACTGTATAGAAATTTGAGATACATGTATCGATTATAACTGATATTTTTGGTTAGCCTTCCAAATTATCTGAACTTCACTCCAAGGAGCAACTTATTTTAGTCAGAAAAAAATCGAAGTCAGACTAGCCTGAGATTTCTTTTAATGTGAAACTAAAGCCTTCATTAAATACATTCCACTAATGTTGTGGGATGTCTCAATACATTCCAATAAGATTTAAGGAGAAAATCTTACCCCCAAAGGATTTTCACTTCCTGTTGAGTGTTGTTTATGATTTTTAGATTATAACACTTTTTTTAGATTTTTTTTATCAGTTTCCATTTTGTCTTAATTTAAGAAAAGGACAATTGTTCATTTGGGCACCCTGCAGAGTTGACAAAAAACAGAGTAGCCTCGGGGTTGTTTAAGTATTAGAAATTCCAAAGGAGAGAATAAAAAATTAAAATTTGATACCTAAGTTGCAAGTTATTCCAAACTGAGCAATTATATTTCCACTGTATATTTCTCTTGAGAGAGTATCCAAAGTTCTTACTTAAATTTGATCATTCAGTGTATACATGCCCTTTTAGAAGTATGCCCACCATTAACATCATTAATACCATTACCAATTAAAACAAATAAAATTTTACAGCTAAGGAAGAAAGTAGAAAAAAGATCTTAAAATTTTCATATTTAGGCTCTTCTTGAAAGCATAAGTAATGTATATTGTTAATAAGAATTGCAGGTTTGGTCTTGCCTAAATCTGGATATGACATGTACTAAATCTTATGTAGATATATAAGATTTAAGAACAGATATCGATTAAAAGGTCAAGAAGAAGACATCGCATCTTCAAATTGAACGGACCAAAAATAGTCAACTTTTGGTCATTACATTATTTTCAGTGAGTTATGAAACCCTGCACCATGTACATGTGTTGAGCCCAAAATGGCTCCAACAAAATACTCAAGTGTACAAATCAGTGGAAACTACATCCAATAATCTGGTGCATGTGCAAAAATGTTTTCCCGAAATTCCAGATTCTATCAAGCTATATAATGACACATTCAGTCAAAGACAGATGTGTGGTTATTTTACATTAGAATCTAACCAGCACGTGGACAGTGATTTCAGACTCAGTGCTGTTTTTAATTTCAAAAAATTGCTTAATAGTCTGCAACAGTAAATCAAAAAATTACACCTTACAATCAGATAAAATCAACCCATTACTTGAATTTTAAATGGTACTGTTACATTTGTTCTTGCATTTACAAAAATGTACCATTATATATTATTTAATTACACTGTGAATTCTTGTCTTACAGGTGATGCTCATTGGTGATAGTGGAGTTGGTAAAACATGTCTTCTTGTCAGATTTAAAGACGGTGCTTTTTTATCAGGAAGTTTTATTTCTACTGTCGGTATTGATTTCAGGGTAGGTAAATCAAATGCAGACCTAATATTTGTTCAGATTGTAACAAATAAACTGGATTTGAGAATTATTTAAAGGTATAGTATAGAGAGAATGGTTTATTTTTCTTAATCAAACGTCATGAAATATGAGAGGACACTTTTCATCCAATTTACTTTTAAGTGCATTTGTGAAAATAATCTTTATTACTCTCCAAATTGCTGTAAATACAATGTATTCCATTGCAAGTTAAACTATGAAAGCACCATCATAATACTTTTAATTGCATGACAATTTTATATATGTTTTTAATGATAATTTGCTGGACATATACATTGTGTTGGTTTTGACAATCATAAAGTTGTACATGTATTTAAAGATTGTAAATTTCTTGAATGTTATTTTTTAGCATTAGCACAATTACAAAATGTATGTGGACTATATACGTGTATGTACATGCATTAAATTGAATCCATGAGAGCTGCCAATACTTTGCATCAGTTGTCACCTGCTTTTGGAAACTACATGTAATATAAGACTGTTTTCATCTGAAACCACTATGTCACTGCTTTGGTGGTTTATTCATTGAGTGGTCTTCTCTCAAAATTTTGTAATTAGGAGGTCCAGATTTTTTACCATTATGGCTATTGTTACTGAAATAAAAAACAACACCCTAAATAGTATCTGAAACATTGGGGCCAATTGGGATGCTCACTCTTAGATCAAACGGTCATTGGATGGTTCCCTCTCAAACATTTGTCATCTTAACCTTGGACTAGTTTAGGTGTTATTACTTAAAAAAGTCATTGAAAAAATATTGAAAATTATATCCTCTGAAACCCTTTTCTAGTTTGTACAAAATTTTAGTGCAATTGTCTGAAAGTGGGCTTGTCTCTGGTGACTTTGGGTATTCAGCTTGGACCAATATGGCCATGTTTATAAGAACCAGAAAAGCTAGCAAAAAATATTAAGTATAATAACAATTGTCTCATTTGAAACTAATGAGCTAATACAATTATTTGGATCATTTATGCCACCTGCATTTGTCAGGCATACTGTAAATTCAGAAATTATTGCGAAAAATGCAACAGGGTTGTAATCGCAATAATTTAAATTCACATTTTGGAATTTTTTATATGAATGAAGTGGGATTTTTCTCAATATCGCAAAAATTAAAATCGCATTTTGGTCTAAAAATTGCAAAATCGCAATAATAAATACACGCAATAATTTCTGAATTTACAGTAATACCTTCTGCATAAATCATGTGTAAATGTTGAGCCTTCATCATTGAGATTAAGTTTTAAATAGTATAAAGAATTTGTGATAAGCGGTTTGTAGGTAGGTACATGTAGTAACATAATTTTATTTGAATGACTGTTAAATGATCAATTTGACACTGGATGGATTTAGATAGTGTCTAGGATACAGACTTTCCTAACAAACTGGTAAATGATGTCAAAAAGGCAAATGTAAGTGACAATTTTATCCTGTGGTGCACATAACTGGAAACAATTGTATCAGATGAAAAAAACTTTGATGAAATTGTCAAAAAATTGTCCTTGAAGGAGTCCACTTCAAAATTGTATCAAGAATTGCATCTTGTTTGAATTTTGAATAATTTTTCCCACACTTTCTGTTATAATATATCTCCTGTAACAACTATTGAGCCAGTAGTCATCAAACATTGATTGAATGGTTCTTGGAGAGTCCTTGGTAAATTTTTATCCTGGTGCCTGGCCATGTGACTAGTAAGACCACAACTAAAAGTTTAAAAACCTTCTCCTTTGGAACGTAACTATTGAACCATGGAAAAATCCATATACACATTAAATATGAAAAGAAATGAATATACAGTATTATTTAATCTTTTAACAACATTTAATAGGTGGAAATAAAATAGCCCATTTAATTCTCAGAAAAATGCATTTCTGTTGTTTTAAAATATATTTGTTATGCTTTTAATGGGGGAAAATCGTTGAAATCACAGAGGTGTAAATCATATTTATGTCTTACATCTTTCCATTATCAGATTTTGGGGAGACCATCCTTTACATATTCAGTGAATTATTCATGAGTTTCTAGAGTTATTACTTAAATGCATATACATATATGAAAATAAAATAAAGCAATTCTTGGTAGGCAATTATTCTCCTTTGATGAACATAAAGCTGTTTGCTTCCTGCAAGTCTTAAAGTAATTCTCGAAAGAATTGCTTGAAAGACGTAAACCTGTTTCTGTTGACAGACATGCATTAATTGAGCTGATAAATGCATGGTTTGAGCGACAAGCCGAGAGAAATCAATTACAAATAACATATATACTTACAATTGAAAAGAATTACCCTTTGAAAATGTTATTGGTTAAAACTCTGTTGGCTAATTATATAATATAATATTAAATTCATTTGGTAATCAAAAAATTTCCTAGATAGGAAATAGGTTGTCAAAGATTTTTAACCAGATTTTCTAAAAGAAAAAAATTGTTATAAATTTGGTGCTATATGTTTGGCATCTGGGAGGCTGAGCATGCTGCTCAATGGGCATGGGAATTTTGCATCTTCAAACAGCCAGGAAGGAAAATCTGGGTATCACTCTGACATTGTTTTCGTTTAAGGTGGCTTTTGGACGATTGCCTTTGTGATGGACCTGCAGCGGGTCAAACCTGCCCCTGAAACAGTTATAACTTTGCACCTCCCTTCATAAGAACTTGGATGGTGTGAATATAATCCACATTATATGAATTTCAGTAGATGATTATAAAATCATAATATATAAAATATTTAGTTTCATTTGCCTTTTTACTTGGCTTATTATTTAAAAAATAAAAGTAGTATACTGTATATATTTCAAACTACTCCTTAAAATGATTTTGATTTAAATATGTAGATGTAAATAGTGTACATCTTCCGTTTTATTTTTAGAAGATATTGTGAAGAATGTCAATTCAGTGTTGCATAGCTTTGGAATATACATTTAATTTAAAGGGAAGTAATTATAATAAATATTGAATTAGAAAGTGCCCAATTCTGGACATTTTTTTAGTTTATTGTTTTATTTTCAGAACAAAGTTGTTGATGTAGAAGGAACAAAGGTCAAGTTACAGGTAAAAAAACAACTTAGGATTTATAGACAAATTGAAAATAATAAAAAAAAAATGTTGAATGATATTGTATGTATTGACTTGGGCTGCTGAACTAAATTTAATAGAAATATTCCTTGCATCCTCAACTCAGAATTACATTTACAGTTATGGCCTTCAGCATTACTGTTGTTTAAGATGGGAAAATTGCAGAAAAAAATCACTTATGAAATTAATCTGTGTAAGATGTGCTTCTAGATAGCTACAATATGGGACATATTCTGTGCTTCTAGATAGCTACAATATGGGACATATTCTGTGCTTCTAGATAGCTACAATATGGGACATATTCTAGATAGCTACAATATGGGACATTTTCTATGAATGTCAGTTCTGCTGTAATTAAATTTTTAAATGAAATTGATTTTTGTAGATCATCTTGATTTGATAAGAAGTCAACATTTTTATGATGTTTGGTGATAAGAGAAGTAAACTCTGCTCCTGGTACATTGAAAGAGATTGATGCTTTGTTGTTATGTTTCAAATGATCTTGCTTGGCCCATTGTTATTCCTTTTTAGCTCACCTGGCCTAAAAGGCCATGTGAGCTTTTGCCATCACTTTTCGTCCGTCGTCCGTCGTCCGTCCGTCCGTCCGTCGCGCCGTCCGTCCGTCCGTCCGTCCGTCGTAAACTTTTCATTCAAACATCTTCTCCTCAGAAACTATTTGGCCAATTCCAACCAAACTTTGCATGAGTGGTGTATGGAAGGTCCTCAACAAAGATTCCTCATTTAGTTCTGATTGGTCAAGAAACATGGCCACCAGAGGCAATTCTTGTTTCTGATTGGCTGATTTTCAAAAATCTTCTCCTCTGAAACGGCTGGGCAGATTGGATCGAGGCTTCATAGGAATGATATATGACATGTCCTCCACAAACGATCCTCATTTTATATTGATCCGATAAAAAACATGGCCACTGTTGCTAAAAATAGAACATAGGCGTAAATTGCTGTTTTTTGCTAATAACTCAAAAACCGTTACAGATATCGAAAATCTGACATGGGGTAAAATTGATCAGCATGACAAGATCTACCTACCCTGAAATTTTGAAGGAAATTCCAAAACCCATTTAGGAGTTATTGCCCTTTTTTCGTCAAATTTTCAAAATTTGAACATTTTTTGTCATTTATCTCCAAAACTATTTGAGATAGAAGTGAAATGTAAATTTGAAAAATGTTTGCCATGTTGAGATCCACCTACCCTGAAATTTTAAAGGAAATCCCAAAACCCATTTAGGAGTTGTTGCCCTTTTTTTGTCAAATTTTCAAAATTTTTTCATTCAAAAATCTCCTCTGAAACCGCTGGGCCGATTGGTTTGAAACTTAATAGGAATGATCTATGACATGTCCTCTACAAACGATCCTCAATTTATTTTGATCTGACGTAAAACATGGCTGTCGTAGCTAAAAATAGAATATAGGGGTGCATGTGTTGTTTTTGGCTTATAACTTAAAAACCGTTACAGATATAAAAAATCTGACAGAGGTAAAATTGATCAGCATGACAAGATCTACCTAACCTGAAATTTTGAAAGAAATGCTAAAACCCATTTAGGAGTTATTGCCCTTTTTTCATCAAATTTTGAAAATTTAACATTTTTCGTCATTTATCCCATAAACTATTTGAGATAGAAGTGATATGTAAATTTGAAAAATGTTTGCCATGTTGAGATCTACATACCCTGAAATTTTAAAGGAAATCCCAAAACCCATTTAGGAGTTATTGCCCTTTTTTTGTCAAATTTTCAAAATTTTAACATTTTTGCATTTATCTCCAAAAGTATTTGAGATAGAAGTGAAATGTTAATTGAAAAATGTTTGCCATGTTGAGATCTTTTGAAGGGAATCCCAAATTCTATTTAGGAGTTATTGGTTTGTGTAATTTGAGGTCGGGTTCTGTTACATTTATTTAAGGTTCACCCTTATTCCTGGTCAATTTTATCAACTTCCTGCCAGGACTACCACCATCAGGGAACATATTTTAACATTAAACCTTATGAAAAATAAATCTTCAACAAATTTTCCCTGAACAATTGAACCAATTGCAACAAACTTGGTCAAATAGTTGATTAATTGTACAAAGAAAACCAGACTCCAGGTGAGCGATACAGGCTCTGGTGAGCCTCTTGTTCTTATAATGTTATGGAGAGGATATGACATTCTGGTTTTTTAGTGATTTCTCTATTGAATAATTAACTCTAGATATAAGTCCTGTATCAAAACAAGGTCTACATGTACCTGTGACTGCATATATATACATGTATTCGTAGGATTTAAATATAATAAACAAGGTCACCTTGGTTTTTGTGTGTGAATGACTCTGAAGAAGAACTTTTGTTAATGCATAAATCTTTGATACCATCAAAAATCATTCATTAAGTTCCCTTTTAAACCTACATTATATGAATTAAATAACTCTGGTTTCATATTGCTTTTAAGTCAAGATCTAAGCAAATGCAGGTTATTAAAATTAATATTTTGTCTTTGCATTCATGGTATGCATGATGGGTACTGACTAAAATCCATGAAAATGTAGGCCAATGATTAATTTAGTTTTGACATTGTATTTTACACATACATTACTGAGGTTAAATTTTGTATGTTGATATCACTGATATAGATCAAACTGGCAAGGAGATTAGCTGTAATTTGCCGAAGGTCCATGGCTTTACATTAGTTAATTGAATCCAGAACAAGGAATTAACCTGTATTGATCTGTCTGCTTTCTTCTTTATATAATCCTAGGCACCTTGAGACAGGTTGAATGGTGTGACAATTCACTTTTTCAGAAAAAGGGTAACTCTCTTGATAAGGTTACCTTTGGAACCTCGTTTCATCCCATTTGGCTTTATGTGTCCCTTATTAATCTTATGAAGGGCAGATTGAGAGTTGATAACAATTTTGAAATTAATGGGACATCTCACTGTGATTTAAACCAAACTTGTTAAATTTTGGACATTGCTTTAGGAAAGAAATTATGACAGCTCATTTCTTAAGACTCCAAATAACACCACTAAAAAAAAAGAAAAACAATTTTTCTTTTTAAGGCATACATGTACTTGTGAGTGATCATGGTGATGACTGAAGTGAAATGTGATTTTCATGATAGTTCCAGGAGAACTGTATCATATTTTAATGTTAGATTGCCTTTTGAATTTATTTGACGATTAGAGAGAGGACAAAAGTTCTTTAGGAAAATATTAAAATATACAACTTACATAGCAAAATACATTCCATCAGTATTAAGTATCTCCGATATTTCTTAATGTTATTTTTTTTTGTCTTTTATTCCCAGTAGAATTTGGTACATTATATTAACTAACATGATTTACAGGGAAGAGAAAATAGACTTAGGTGTACTGGACTTAGATGACATCATTAGTTTTTTTATTGTCTTCCCTAATGCGAAAACCAATTTATTTAGATTAGTTGTGACAAAGAGCTTATAATTATTTTAATTTGTGGTGTTAATACATCATGTACATGATTCATTGGTATTCAGAGATATGCTAAGCTTAAAAAGACTAGGAACATAGAATTTGTCTTTAATTTTTAATACAGTCAACAAACCTTTAAATTTATTATTTTATAACTTCAGGAAAATCATATAAGGCCATGAAAAATTAATTCCTTGAGCTCATTTTTTTCACATTTTCCATTACAAAAACCAGTGATTCTCAAGTTAAAATTCTGATTTTTTTTTTTCATTTAGTTGGGAAAATTTATATTTGAAATAATTGGGATAATAATTTAAATGGGAATACATGCCTGGATGAATACTATATAAAAAGGTTATTACTGGATGAAACATCCCCCAACCCTTTCCCACAAATCCCAACCATGTGCAATGTACTTTCAGGATGATGGGGAAAAAAATTGCGATCAAATGATACATCTTGATTCGATGATTGACAAAAATTACTCCCAATAGGTTTCTATCTAATTTGATTTTTGTTCAAGTAAATGTGCTAACAATATCGATTAATGAACTCATAACTCAACTGTCCTTTTTTTTATTGAACTTGAAAACAAACTTTATAAAATTTAGTCGTATATCGTGATATGTCATTTAATTGTCAAAGGAAACATGTTTTTTTCCTTGTTTTAATTACAGACGAATAAAAAACCCTATTCATGAAGGAAATCTTTATATTGTGTCATTTTACAAATTTGTCTTTTTAGTCAGTGTTTTTTATTTTTATTTTTTTATGCGGAAAAAGTCCTTTTGAGAACTGTAAAGAAAATAAAGTCAACTGCAAGGTTTTAGACACAGAGCCTTCTTCTTCATGATATTTTTTTAATGTGTTTTTACCTCTGAGAAAATTCAGTTAAGAGATTATGGAATAATCTTTTGAATATGATAATTTCATCTACAACTGGAGAATTCACTTTAGAATTGAAAAGATTTTCCCAAATTCCTTGTATGAAAAGTCATCACTAATGATGAAAAATAACTGCTACAAAAATTACATTTTCATTTCATGCTTTGGTAGGTATGTTATCAAAGAATAATTTAAAGCTTTAATGAAAAAATAATTAAAATTATATTTTTAAAAAAGGAAATCGACAACATTTTCTTCCAGATCTGGGATACGGCAGGGCAGGAAAGATTTAGAAGTATAACCAGGGCATATTATCGTGATGCTAATGGTATGTAACCGTGGAAACTATAGTTATTATGGTATGATAGACATTCTGTTGTCTGTATATTCAGAGTATCATTTATATATTTTCAGCACACAGTGGAATTTGTAGTGGACGTTTGTTAGACATCACACTTTTATTTCTGTAGTAACCGTAATGTAATCATGACCTTGCCTTGTTATTTACAGATCTGGGATACAGCCGGACAAGAGAGATTTAGAAGTGTTACACATGCTTATTACAGAGATGCACATGGTATTTCTTTGATGTTGCTTATCTCCCTTTTTATGTGTTTTTCACATTTCAGAGCTTTTATTAACATTATTGGTGTATGTTTATCAGATGGGATGCATAAAAAACAATATAATTTTTGTCGCATTCTAAGCTATTTTAATTTTGTTCCAGTCTTAGATGTATAACAATGTACATGATCAAAGCCGTAAATACTTTAATTTATTTAACAAAAAAATACAGATTAATGTATTTAACAATAAAATGTGGATTGATATTTGAACAATATACACAATTTTTCATCTGTCTAAACAATGTACATTTGTACCAATGAAACTCTCTCTACATTCATTGACTATTTTTATTAGAATTGACTTAAGAAATTCTATCAGAAAAATTCCAAGTGTTTTGTTACACTTATCACATTTTTTAAAGGTTAAGGATTTCTTTTTTGTGCGTAAATCTTACCAGAAATAAACAGAATTTGAATAACTTTTTGGTGGTTAATATGGTTTATTTTCTGCATGTTTTAAGTAAATGAAAAATGGATTGTAACCAGATTTTTCAACAGAAAAATTCTAATTATAATTTTTTGTAAAGTATGGTAGGCATACATGCAGGCAGGCAATTGAGTGTCTCCAAATAGTGATGAAAACTGCTTGCCTTTACGGAGCACCTTCTTGTTAAAATATTTTTTAAAAAAATTGCTAATCCTGCAACATCTTAAATGTTGGTAGAGGTAGTGTGAATAGTAAGAAGCAATGGCAAGTAAGGGAACAAAACAGTTGTAGGGGGAGGTAATAAGGTCATAAAGATGTACATTTACATATTTTGTCAAGAAAGATGTTTGGAAGTATTAAATTTTAGCACAAAATGTGCAAAATTATTATATTGTGTCTCCGCTTTAGATTTAAACATTTTCAAATATTAAATTTTAACAGACAATTCCCTAGTTTAAAATGTATGGCATTTTGTTCAATGTTTTTATGGATCCCATTTTGATTGTGTTCAGTTTTATTTGATATTTCAGCCTTTTACATTTGTATTTTTTGTTTTTATCACAGCTAAATTTTATTTTATCATTGAAAAACTGTAAACTAAGGAATTATTTTCTACAAATATTATTGCAAATCTTGTACAACTCTCATTAATGCAAAAATGTTTAAAAGAATATTGAAAGTAAAAAATTAAAATGTGAGGTTTAGTTATTGTGCTTTTTGTTGTCACAATTTTTGCACTAATAAAAACTTCTTAATTTACAGTGGTTAAAAATCCTTCAAGAATACATATGTACTTGATGTTTTGTTACAGTTTTATATTAGAATCTTGAACATGTTTAGGTTCATTGTGTGAACGGTTGATAAGCATCCTTCAAGTCAAAACTAGCTCTGAGTCTAATAGATTGAGATAAAGTGTTCATTAACTGCAGAAAAATAGATAAGATACATGTCAGATTAATTCACAATAGTAATGTTCTGTGTTATGAAAGTGAAGGAATATGTGGTATGCATCAGACTACTGGGGTAGAATAAAAGTAACCATATAAGCCTTTTGTTATTAGTAATTTTTAGCTTTTTCGATTTTTTGGACATTTTTAGTATCCATCATCATAACTTTTTCTTTTAAGATCTAAATCTCCCCTGAAACTAGTGTGCCAATTGGAACAAAATTTCGCCCTCTTTCAGAAATATATCCAATGACCCTGCCCACCATCAAAAGATGGCCACCAGAGCCAAACATGTATATAAAATTAGGGCCCTATGAGAAAATTGATTTAAATATTTTCTTGTCTGAAATCAGTGAGCCAATAAGAACCAAACTTGGCAACAATGGTCATTAGATGGTCCTTTATCGTATCTGATGACCCAGACTGCCATGCAAGATGGCTGCCACAGGTACATTGTAAACTTAGTTTTTCATATGTTCCTATGAGAAATTCACTTAAAGATCTTCTTGTTTGAAAGAATATAGTCATTTTGGAACCAAACTCAGTAGCAATGGTCCATAGGTAGTACTCCTTCAAATTTGTATCCAATGTAGGAATGGTATATAAGTGGTCCTCTCTCAGAACTGTATGCAATGCCTCTGACAGCCATCCACAATGATGAAATGACAATAAGAAAAAAGTAGCATATCATAGTAAATTTTAGCGCAGTGGAAATCTTCTTTGTCGGTTTTAAGCATTCCTGGGCTGATCAATTCTAATTTAAGACAAAAATGGACACATTTGAGAAATCACAAGAAAATAGACATTCAGAATTTGAAATACGAATGATTCATCGTTGGAAATAAACCTCATACCTCAAACACTTTATTGTGAACAGTCGAAACTGTCTATAAAGCGCAGCTAAGGGACCAGACAGCGATTTGCTATATAGATGTGCCCTTTAAAGCAGGTTTGACTGTTCTGAAATAAATAGGTATGGTCTGTCCTTAATAAAAAAAATGTAAAAATTCAAAGTTCATGTAAATTTTTTAATGTTATTACATAGATGTTTAATGATTTCAATTCATAAATAATTTTTACATGTTCTAATTAATTGAACAACAACAGTGTACATGAGACCTAATTAATGCAATTCTTATTCGTGTTGTTATATATTATCACAAATAAAAAATAAAATGGTAGTATTAATTATTGTAAGGTCAATGATGATGCATTCTTTGAATTGATCAAAATGTGGCATTTAAAATTTCTGAAATAACCATTAGTGTGCAAATTTTTCACGTTTAACAATAGCTATACAATGTACTTACTGACGTGTAATTTTTATTCATATATTATTATCAAAAGTATAAATAATGGACATGTGATAAATACAGAATAATGCATGGCAAAATCCATATCATGCTGTATCAACCTGAGTAACCAATATCAGACCAAGGGCTGATATTGGTAGAGGGGTGATATGGCATGTGATACACATTTTGATATGTATTGTTCACTTTATCATGTATTATACCCCACTTTACGGAGTGGGTGGTATACTGGGTTCACCTTGTCCGTCTGTCCGTCTGTCCGTTGAAACTGAAATTTTTTGTCACACATATCTCGGCTTCTGTGTAATGGAATGTTTTGATATTTGGCCTGTAGCTTTATGACCATGAGTTGTATCATCTCTCCTATTTTCAGGTCTGTCAAGGAACCACTTTCTGTTTGCCGACACTTACAAATTTTACAATACCTTATGTTTACATGAAATTTTTCGTCAAACTTTTCTTGGCTTCTGTGCAACGGAATGTTTTGATATTTGGCCTGCAGCTTTATGACCATGTATCATCTTTCCTATTTTCAGGTCTGTCAAGGAACCACTTCCTGTTTGCCGTTACTTAGATATTTTACAATACCTTATGTTTACATGAAATTTTTTTCGCCAAACTTTTCAAGTCTGTTTTCCCAATTTTCAAAATTAAAAAATCCTGCAGGTATACTTTGCACGATAACACGTGCAACCTCATCTTTCAACTGGAGACAATACATGGTACGAAATACAGGTTTCAACTAAGTTTCTGCATTAGATATTCAACCGGGTATGCGATAAAGGTTTCATCAAAGCGTCTGTATTAGACTTTCTAAATCTAAGTAATGTAGTACATGTGTACTACATATATGATAAATTTAGATAACTTTCCAGGCTTAAAAAAAATTAAAGAGGGAAAGGCATTTTAGCTTCTTTGATCTGGTTGGTTTCTTATTCTTTCCTGGAAATAGTGTACTATAGTAAAAAGTATAGATGCTTTGTTTTCTTTGATGAAAATTTTGAGTTTGGAGTTTTCTCATTCTGGAGTAAACAGCATACATGTATACACAGTTCAAACTATTTTTGGTAGCACCATTTCTAATTTACTGATTGCTGATGTATTTTAGAATATGTTTGACGTCATTCTGTCACATTTTGCATGTCACTCAAATGCTTCTATGTTGTTTGTCTAGAAGAGATTTTATGATAACAAGAGAACAATGAAATAAGATTTAACTTTGTTTTTGTGTCGCCTGCTGAACGCATGGTCGACACATAGCAATCACTATCTGTCGTCTTGCGTCGTCACACTTTTCTTCTATCCTCAACTACTCGTAAACCGCTCAAAGGAATTTGATGAAACTTTCTCTGTGCATTAACCTTAATGCACAGGTGTGCATATATATTTCATTTTTAGAAAATTTTAATTATTTTTTTGTGTAAAAATTGACATTTTTGAAAAAAAGGGGGGTGGGGCCAAAACTTCTATCCTCAACTACTCCATAACCGCTCGAAGGAATTTGGTGAAACTTTCTCTGTGCATTAACCTTAATGCAAAGGTGTGCATATATATTTCCTTTTAGAAAATGTTAATATCTTTTGTAAGAATTGATGTCCGCAGGCGACACATGTCCTTCTTTGAAGACTCACACATTTTTATTTTTAAAAGCAGGGCCCAGTTGTTCAAAAGTTAATCACTTTTTTCACTTTCCATTATTTTAATTGTTAAACTATATTTCTGTACAGTATTTTGCATGGACACAAGACACATAGGATTAACCCATCAGAAAATTTTGAGTTCCCCGGCATAATCAAGGAAGTGAAAATTTGAAACTGAAAATTGTGGTTAACTTTTGAACAACTGGGCCCAGGAGGTTAACTGTAATACTTGTACTGGTAGTTCATAGCAGTGAATAAGTAATCAGTGCATGTTTCTTCCTGACAGACTGAAATAGTTAAAATTAGTGTCTTACAGGGGAGATATGGTCACTGGAAAACAAGAAATAAAAATATCATTCATATGAACAGAAAATAAAAATTTTGCCTTTACTTAGCATTTTTCTCAATTTTCACAAAATGTGATGATTAATGACCTATCGACAAATTTCATATTTGGCTACCAGTAAGTAGGGGTTTTGATATGTCCTATTTTAACTGAAGACTGGTTTAACAATGCTTGGAATGCCAGTTTGGGCATACTGTAGGTTCAAGTTTAAAATGGTAAAATATACAATTCTATCATTGTTCGGACCAAAGTTATTGTTTGACTTTTCGAGAAATTGGTGTTAGGGGTAAAGTTTTGGGAGTTACAGATTTCAATCTCAATGAAAAATTTGCAATGTACAGTCCAGGCAATTACTGAAAACTGTAATATTACATAAAAATGTAATATTACACAAATTTGTAATATTACTGTTTCTAGTAATACAATGATTTTTTTAAGGAAATAAGGGTTATCTCCCACTTGTTCATGTTGTTGCTACAAATGTATTACTTTTATTACAGGAAAAAAATTATTATTTCTGGTTTATTGTTCCTTTAAAAACTAATTGTGGTTAAAGTAATACAACAACAACAAAATCATTAAATTAATTTTTTTTTTAAATTAATGTCATTGTTAAACTTGATATTGAAAGCTAAAAAATAAAATAGATAATGCATAACATATTGACAATTAAATGAAAGATTTTCATTAATTTCCCGTCATATGTTCACTTTTAATTTTTTTGTTTGGTTTATTTTTGGCAATTTACCCTAGTTTTACAGAGGTTTCCCATAAATATTGCAAAATATCAAGAAGAAACACCCTTCACAATTTTAAAGAAATTTTTATGGGGACTCTACCACAGAATCAGTTTTCATAAGAGCCTAATTGTTCATTAAAGACATATTATGTGGTTTATGTATCCTGCTATTTTAGGATTATTTGAATCTACCTGTAATTACATATTTGCTTTAAATAATTTTTTTTAGCCAAAACGTGGCATACCACTTCTTTCAAAAACTATACATTTCATTTTATAATGAAATGATGTAAAAAACAATAAGTTTTTTCAAACCAAATCTTATTCAATAGTAGAATTAAAACACTTATCTAATAACTGTATAAGAGCCAATGGTAGAGTTTTGTCTTGTAGCCAATCAGAGAACATAACGAGATAACTGATAGTTTTTTTCATAATACTAACTAATTTTCCTTCAAGTTTTGTATACATTTCTGTTATCAACATACTGATAAGATGATGACAGAAAAATGATACAGACCTGCTAGACCATTGTTTAAATTCATTTTACACACAAATGTTTGCAGAATCAGCAAACGAAAACTTGACAATTTATCTGAAATGAAAGATTTTGTTTTCTAAATTAATAGCCTTAAATGACACTTCTGGAATTTATTACTACATGTATGATGTGCCATGTGTAAGAGACCACCACCTACAATTTCTGCACTCTGTTATCAGGGTGAAATTCACATCTGTTGATAACTAAAAGACAAGATCAAATACAGAATATACTGGTAATTTATTTAAAGTTAATTAAATTGTCAGGCTATGCCCTCCTATTTAATAAACATGAGGTGAATTACCAATACTCTGTAAGTTTAGATAAACAGTTGTTCAGAAGCATATTATTATTGGAGAAGCAAATCAATACTGATTTTTTTCACCAAATATGTTTTGTGTTATGGGCTTTGTTAAAGTATGCCTTTGGTCAAATTATTTTATAAATAAATGCAATGAAATAGTCAGACATTGACCTTGTCTAGGCATTTGCGAATAAAGATAAACAATTCTGTGGATTCTTGGTTTATGACTATTCATAATTTATTTCAACAATTTCTAATTCTGACTGACTTTTGTATAAGTCGTCAATTTTGTTTTTATTGTCCACTGTCCATAACCGTCCATTTGCCAAGTTATGAACTCGAACTTTGCAGAGCATGGCATTGATATGTGCTATTGCAGAGTCTTCTTTACTTGGCCATTTAAAATTTTCACCACAAGGGTGCATATATTTTATTGAGGCCCAGTCCTTGTTGAATCCTTGGATGGCGGTCACCACTCCTGGGTACCATCGATCCTCAAATGCAATGGCATAATATGCATTTATTTCCCATGTTTCTGTATCTGGAAGATTAAATGGGTAACTCGTTAATTCCATAAAGCGGGTGCTTTATTTGTAAATTTTCACATTTATTTCATATTCATTTTCTTCCTTTTCATGGTGTGTTATTTTATACAATGATTAAATTATTAAGGATGTATTCTTCTGATGTTTCAGTCTCGTTGAAATCAAGTTCAGGAATTATTTCCAAAACATGTGTTACAAGTGGAAAATATTAATGAATTCAAAAAATATTATAATCCAACTAAACTCTGCAAAAAAATTATGTACTTACAATAAGTAGTTTTGTAGTAATAAAAGTTTCAAATTTTATAACCAATCTGGTCAGTGTTATCAGCCAAAATGTTGAGAAAATGGGTGAGGTTACAAAGAAATGATTTTACAAAAAATATGTACATCCCATATCAATATTTTCTTTTTAAAATTCTTTAATTTGTATTTTTTCAATCATTTATAACAAAGAAGTTGAAACTATATGCTCTTTGTTCTAAAAAAATGAGAAATTTACAAAATTAACTGCATGGTCATTTTGACACGAAAAAACAACAAAATTTTATAAAAAATTCTTATATTAGCATGTACCTATAGTTTTTTTGAGATAAATTTATTCAGATTGGTCCACCTTATCTTTAGGGAAAGTATGAAAAAAAAGGAACTATTTTTTTCATGATGATAGCACAAAATGGGTAAAAATTGATGAAAAATGGGAAAATTATCAAAACTCGGCTACTTTCAAATGACCGTAGCAACCATATGATTTTTTCTTCATGAATTAATTTCTTACAGTCATATAAACCCAAAAAATCAGGTTAAGAAAAAAGTTTAATACTAGAAATTTTTTGCTCCTCAGAGGTGTACATCCTTAAGTCTGTCAGTCATAACAATTAACTGGTTATTAATCTATTTGATTTGTTTATGTTAAATAATCATCTGTTACATTATCAGTTATATCTCATTGGTATCATGGTTGGTTGGAAATTTCTCTATATTTCATTTGTTATTGGTTAGTCATCTTTATCATTTGTTTATTTTGATAATATTTCAATGACTGAAGAATATATTATTTAGAGAAGAAAATTTCATCAACTTGGATTTAACTTATTAAATCTAAATCATCAGCTGAATGACATATAAATAGTTATTCATTAATACATGTGGGCTCACCTTCCTCTGTAGTAAGATCATTATTAATTTGGTTCTTTGTATTATCCTACAAAAAAAAATATGTATTTGATTTGATCTGAAATGGAACCCAAAATATTAAAGCTAAAAACTAATTACATGTAAACTTTTTTTTTCAAATGTACACAAATGCATGTAAGAATAAGAGAATAAAAATTTTATTAACCAAATTAGAGCCCCAGGAGGGCATATTAACATAGAAACAATATTTTAATAAACATTTGCTGAATAATAATGTATAATATAAACAAACTATACATGAACAGTGTATATATAGTTTACATTTGGAAAAATACAAGAATAGTACACTACTGTTATATATAATAATGATCACTTACACTTGGGATGTCTTCTGATACAACCGGGTCAATGGGTACACAAGAAGGTTCTTGATCTTTATTCTTAGTATTTCTTCGCTTCTTTTTTTCTATCAAAAAATGTATTAAAGCACATTTGTAATTAAGTTAAATTTTTCATATGTTTTTCAGCCAAAGTGTTTTTATTTCTGTTGATTTTATAAAAATTATGTGATCTGACATAACTATCTTTCAGTGCACAACTAAATTGTCTGCAAAATTTATAAACTTTATAACTACTTAAAAAGGAAATAAGAAAAAATAATGTATGAAAGCATCTCTCAACAGTTTAACTATTGTTGTAATATGTTACAATAAAATGTTGTAAATTCCATGCTAAGTTATTAAGTAATATTTAGAACCAGTTATTAAAATTATTTATAGTAGTTTTCTAGGGAAACATGAATACCTGGGGCCTTAATGATTGGCAGTTCTTGATCATCTCTTTCTGTATCACCTATGAAAACAAACATGTAAATTAATCCTTATCATGCCTGGAATCTGAGGAGGCTATATAAACTGTAAACCTTTCTATCTTCTATTCAGCTGTATTGCCTTGTGGTCTTTATACCTTCTAATTTGATGTGAATATTTGAAGGAGATTAAGAAGTAGCTATATATTGAGATCTTTTAATTCTATAGCACATACATGTATCTGATGTAGGAATTTATATAAAAAAAATCCTTTGTTTTCGGTAAATGTTTCTGTCTTTCAAACATTTATTTTTATCTGTTATTTTATTAAGTTCAATCTCTGCAAATGATTTTACCAAGCTATAGCTTTAGTTACATAATACCTTATAATAACTTAATGGTAAAACAAAAACTAGTAATTAAATGTACTTACCTGTACAATTGTAAACATGTAATAATATCTATATCAATATATGCATTTTTTTAGCATTTAGTGTTTTAATGAATGAATCAATTTATAATAAAAAACTATTCATGAAATTAATAAAATATTACTTTTTTTTCTTCTAATTTTCATATTATTAATTTAAATCATAAATGACTAACATATTTTTGTTGGTCCTTTAAAATTTTACAATCCCCCCAGTCAAAGTGCATGTGGTATCAAATTATTTTAAGTACTTACTTAAATGAACCTGTTCTTCTTGATTATCTACAGATATATCTTGTGTTTCAACCTGAAGAAACAAATATATATATATATGAAAATTAATTTGACAGAAACATAAGCAGTTGTCATTAAAATGTTAAAGTGTTAAACATCCAAATGCCGTCATTTGAAACAACTGTTAACAGGTCATGTATACATAGTTTCTGGCAATATTCAAATGGCTTTCTTGCTCAAGTTCAGGTTGTTCCAGAAATAAATATATAGTCAGAAAGTACATTTGATTTTACCCTGACATGTATGAAATTTTAATTATTTCCATCTTTCTTAAATAATCGCTATTAATAAAATTTTAATAGAAGTGCCTTCTGACCCCAAACTACAATTCATTCTGAAACAGCGCTGTGCTTGAAAAACCCAATAGATATATCATCCTTTAAAGGAAAGAAAAATACAAAAACAAAAACAAAAAACTTTTCATTACCTCTGCATCATATACTTCATCATTTTTGTTGAAATTTTCATTTGACTGGTTCTCATTTTGTTCCAAAGGCTCTGTATCTGAAAATAAGGAAAATGAAGTGTTATTTGAACAGAGGCAAGTAGAAAAAGTACTTGCACTACTTCAATTCAATAATATTAAAGGCTTATTAACATATATGTAACAATTACTATTTTATCTCATTATCTTAAAAAGCTTATATTTTTTACAAACTTCTTAGATATGACACAAATACTTTTTACAATGGATTTTTTTCAAAATATTGAAATAAAATTCTTACCATCAATTAGCTTTCTTTTAGTTTTTTGTCCTGTTTCATCTTTTGAAGAACTGGCCTTATTAGTCTTTGCCCTTGACCTCTTTGGCTTCTGTTGGCCCTTGTCTATCTTCTTGTTTGTAGATTGTTGTGATTTTTTGCTTGGTGAGTTCAACTCTAAAGGGCAAAAATTTAACTTTAAAATGAAAAAAAAACTTTGAGTTGCTTGTAAAATTTAATGTGCTATTAGAGTCAAACAGGTAAATCATTAAATTACATTAATATTGATTTTCCAGGAAAATTAATAGGCTTGCAATTTTAATGTTTTAGACACAGGAGACCCTCCTCCAAAAAAGTATAAAGTCATTAAAGGATGGACATGCATGTTGAATTCAGTTACTGGATAATATCTTGGCTTTGATCAATATTCTGCAACAAAATAATTTCTTAAACTTTTTTTTTCATATCTCCTATCATGTTTTTGGGGAAATATTTACAGAAATGTATTTTTTGAAAGAATAGAGAAAAAATAATTATATATTTTAATTTGAAACACAAACCTATAGAAAAGGAATTCTCCTGGTCTTCTGAAATGATAGTTGCTGCCTCCAGCATCTCTTTCTGTCTACTTGCAATTTGTTTTGAAACACCTGGTCCACATGAGAGTTTAGAAGGTGTCAACATTTGAACAGGCACTGGCATATTATTTTTAACTCTTGGCAAATATCCCTCATGAATGTTGGAGATGCGCTTCATTTCCGCATTGCTTAAAAGAGGTTTTCCTTCTTTTAATCTTTGTAAAAATTCACCAGAGCCACAAAACTTTATTAATTGTCTCTCTTGGACATCATCTCTTACACAAAAAACCACAGACAAGTCTATAGTCTGAAGGTCTGCAAGTCTTTTAATTTGCTTTGTTATCTGTTTAATGGCGTTGGATTTTATACGCCGTTCATTGCTCCTTTGTGCATTAAACATTTCATCATCAGAACAATGTTGTTTTTTTTTCCCAGGCTTTAGTTTAACTGTTTTTGTATTATCACTTATAACTTCAGTTTCACATCTATATAAAGAAGCAAATCAATATATAGTATAAATTTAGCTAGAGATATTTCCATGATTTAAAATAAGAAATGAGAATACTATAAGTTAAAAAAAAATACATGTATAATTTCAATCTCTAATTTTCTGATCATATACTAATTGAATTTGATATTCAAAACTTTGTTGAAACATCAATTGATTGTACACATTTCTTTTTCAGACAAAAAGTTATATTACATGTAGTCCTTCAAAAATTAATATTTACATATTATGCATACATAATGAAGACAGTATTCATACATTTGACTACAAACTTAACAAACAATGACTCATGATATTTACTTTCATATTTTCTAAAAATAATTTTTACAAATCACACCTAGAGAAGAATTAACAATTTTGCATTTTACATATTTGACCTCTTGTTAAGCCAATTTTGCCAAATTAAAATGAAAAGTTGATAAATTCATTAAAATGTGCATTTTGGATGTGTGAAAATGAAGGTGTTTCATTAAAAGTGATAGACAGAAAGAGGCAACAATTCAATTTTTCTTTATGCAAATACACATTTACCATTTAAAAAGGGAAAATGAAAGCCTGTTTTTCTTTAATAAGACGGTGAATGATTTTACATCAAAATGATGATAGGGTAAACAATGATTTTTTCAAATATTTATATATTTTTTCCCCAACTAGCCTTCAGCCATAAAAATGGTTTAGATACAACCAGCATTAAAGGACACTTTAAAAATAAATCACAGTTATATATAATATTAAAAAAAATCATAATAATATTACTTTTAGCAATAATATATATATATGCATGTGAGGAATATGTTTTACACTATGCATTATAAAATTATATAACAGTTTAAAAAAAAAAAAATAATATCTAATTATGTATGATTGAACATATTTTATGAAAATACATGTGTAATGAAGATAAGATCCTATTTTTCGGCATAAATTAGGAATGAATTTGTACCAAAATCTGTAAATGCAATAAGGTATACATGGTATATATAGAGATAGTATGTAAATAAATATACAGAGCGAAAACCATGTATTTATGAATCAGGTATTGAAGTTGAATTTGCAGTTACATCCTTTAGTTCAAAATAGAGAGTTAGATATGTGTCTTTATTTGTGTTTGTGTCATTTAAACTTTCTATAATAGCCAAATAATGGGTTTGGAGTTCAACATTTTCTGATATTTTTTCAATCAGTTTTTTTATATTATTTTTCAGCTCTGCTTTAGTCATCTTTTTGTGGTGTAGTTCTTCTTCATCCTCTGTAATAAAGACCGGTCCACTTGATTTTTCTATTATTATTCCTAAAATGCTAAAGTCAATTTTTTCCTGTCTTTTTTGTGTAGATGTTTCTAGAAATTTTACAAGATTGGGATGAAGTTTTTTTCCACTAACAGACCGGTGGTCATCAAGCATAGCAGCAAGATGCTTCCTAAGGACAGGACGAAAGCTAGTTATAGCATTGGAAATATCAATTAATTTTGTTCCATAATCAGATTGTTGTCCTAATCCAAGAATTTCTGTTAATTTTTCTTGAATTGTTTCAAAAAATTTAAGATTGCAGCAAATGTTTCTCCATGTTTCATCAGATGGCACACTTCCACTTGGCAAATACTGTTTAATTGCCTTGTTTTTTTCTTCTAAGATAAAATCCAGATCCTGTCCTTTTGACTTGTCTCCACTTACAGAAAAGGATGTGTTGTTATCCCAGGATGCTTTTACTTCTTCTGGCATAAATTTGTACTGAATGGAATCAAATAATTCAATGTTTTGGTAATGTGGATGACAGCGGCCATAAAATAGTTCCTTTAAGTGGAATTTTGCACTGTGTACCAGTTGGGCATTATTTCGCCGAATTCCCATTCGAAAGTTGATGAGAGCCTGAGAATATCTGCATACTTGTAAATGGAGATATGCATGGTTTGGATTTTGTGCTTGAAATTGTTTATAAAATTTGAAATAATTTTCAACTGTGGGTTCATCATTGGTATTCTTCAAGCTTCTTACAAAAGGTATGACCATTTCTTTTAAACCAGCAGTATGGAATGTGAGTAATAGCTGCCAAGCTACATGATGGTCTTTACATGTTTTTGCAAAGTGTTTAGCATTTTCTGAGGTAAATCCCATGAGCTCACACATTTTTTCTAGGTAAGGTATCCAATTCAACTCAAAAAATGCTTTTATAGCATTCATTTCATAATGCCCTGCTCCTATCCGCATGTATACCCAATCAAACTCCCTTGAACAGGATGGTGTTGAGTTCTGATGGCAAGATTTATGATGGTCCTTGTATAACTTTCTAGAGGTAAATGGCTGCCGGCAGTAGTTACATAGAACAGATTCATCTAAAATTTTGTGGTATAAACTGTGAGGTCTGCCATCACAGCAAATAAAAGCCCAACTCCGTTCACTTCCTCCATATCTTTTAATGCCACAATTCATGCCAATATGTCTCATTACAAGAGAGACTGATTCATTGCTGTTTGGGTTGAAAAATGCAGGCATACCAACTGTTACAGATGTAGGGTTTCGATGATTTGATGGAATATGCTGGTATCTTGAATATTCATCTTGGTTTGCCTTGTCACTTAGTGAAATTTCTTGTGTCTTTAAAGCTGTTTTGGTATTTGTGGATGGCAAGGTGCTACAATGATCATCAGACTTTTTTGTTCTTGCCTCTTTGATTCCTTCTTTTTTCTTGCATCCTTCACAGACAAGTTTCCTTCTTGCATTTTCTGTTCCACATAATGTGCAAATTAGAATGTCTTTCCTTCTTTCTTCATTGTGGGTATTTTTGTCTATATTATCCAGAAAAGCATTTTCAGATGCATTCGTTGTATGCTCTTCTACAACGGTTTCAATTGCATGTTTAATGAAATGATATAGTTGTTCATAATGCAGTTTTTCAAGATCTTCATATTCATGGGTGTTTTGATCTCTTATTTCCTTTATTCCCCTTAAAAAATATTTTTTGTCCTTCAAAATTTTTTCTGCATGGAGATTTCTTTCTTTTGGATCTTTTGTTTCAGCAAGTTTAAGTTTTTCATCAAAGTGAGACAGTTTTAACCAGTTTTTTGGCTTAAATTCATCCTGTGTTTGAATGAAAGTATGCATGTTGTCATCTGAATTTATAGCAGCATATATTATTGATGTGATGACAGAGGACTTAGACTTTTGGTTTGGAGATATTCCTCTCTTATACGCCACAACTTGTTCATTGTCAAAGGCAGCCATAATAACTCCAGGTGGGCAGGGAGGAGCAGTTGTTCCAGATTTAGAAATCCATTTTTGCAATGTACTGTATGTACCACTTGGACTTGTCTTGCTTAAAAAGTCAACAACTAATCTACTACTTGTTTTGGAATACACATAAAGTGAAAGGAGGAATGAAATAGGAGAAACAAGTTTCTGATATCTTAATGCATAAATTTGTTCAACTATCCTACATAGAGCTATTTTCAGATTTTCATTTGAAAGAGCTACTGAAAAGTTTGTAAATCCTTCAATAAACCGTGTTAATGGCACATTACGTTTTGACAGCCAACTCTCGGCATGGAATTTTTTCAAAAATGTATGATCAGTATACTGCTGTGAAATGTTTTCAATGTCATCTTTTAAACACTCTTCTTGATCTTTTCCAATTTCAAACATGAGCTCAGACAATTCTTCATTAGACAAATGTTTGACAAGTTTCAAGAGGAAGTTTTTTCTTTCATTTAAATTTAAGGTTTCAAAATCAGAAATCAATGTTTCTGGTAAGCACTGCCTTATTTCTGTATCATTTGAATCTAATATTGTCTGTGATACCAAAGTTTGGTTTACATCATCAATTATGCCACTGCACTTTGTATGACAATCATTGTCTTTACCAACCTCCCTACTTGATGTCTTTGTTAGAATAAGAGGAGTTTCTGTTTTGATACATTTTAATGGTATAATATCAATTTTTTTCACTCCTTGTCTTTTTCTTTTTCTACCACGGCATGTATTTATAGAGCAAATGTTACATTCATCTGTATGAGGGCAAAAATTCACGGTCTTGATACTTGTTTTGAAGGTGTGCTCCTGATTAAGAGCTTTTAAATTTCTATACTTCAATAAAAGGAGTTCATGTGATCTACAAATAGCAATCGGGTGAATCGCTGGTTGATCCAAAGTGACGTCAACTTCAAAAATTTCAGATAGCTCCACGGAAAATTCATATTTCAGACGAGATGACTTGTGTAAATCTAAACTTCCACATATCCTGCAAGTCTTTTCAAGTGCCTTTAGATGTTTTGTTAGTGGTGGTTCACTGGAACAAGAAATATTTGGATGACAATGGTAGCACAAATTTAAGCTAAGGTGGAAGGTGGGAGGGGGGTGGGGGGGGGGGGGGGGGCATGTAGGGCAATTCAGGAAATAGCTTTTCTGGCAAAGCATTATTTCAATCCAAACAATATCCTCCTCCGTTCCCCCAGAAAATCAAATGAGTGTTTTATACTGTTGCAATATAACACATGCATTCCAATGGTAACATCAAAATATGGTTGAACAGCTTATCTATTTTGTATTTTAAAAATCAACTGACATTTATCAACAGTTTTGGATCATCTATTTCATTTACACATATGTTTATATTCATGTATTTAATAATACTTATAACTATCACATGCTGGAATTCTTATCAGTCATCTTTAACCAAGTATTAATTGAAAATTATATAATCATGATAATACTTCCATGTTGATTTTGACAGATGTTTATGCTTTAAAAAAGTAGATTATTGATAAATCAACATAATAAACATTTTTGTAATTTTTTCATAAAACAAAATTAGTTTTCATTGCTTTAAGCAATTTTCCCTCTGCATGAGATATTTAAAAAAATCAAATTTCTACAAAATGCTTCAAATGAATATTTATTTCATATTGTTTTGACCGTAAGAAATTTATAGTCAAATTTTAAGGAAATATTTAAATACATCTGTCTGATGTCTAAACTGTTTTAAAAAATATTTCATGCATCTTAAAAAAGTGTCCTGTTTCTTACAAAGGGGGAATAAAAGAGCACAAACTTCTTTAAAGATCTAATGTCTTAAAACAATTTGATAAACACAGAAATGCAGTCAATGTTGATAAAATTTAGGTTAGAAATAAATGATCTCTCTCGAAAGTCACCAGAACTGGGATGGGTCTTCTGTTACAAAAGTTTTACAAATTAATGTGATCAAATTAATGTAATCTGTCACTTGATAATGTTATCACCACAGGATGTTATATTCCTTCAACTGTTTATAAAGTTCTAATTGTTTTTGTAATTAGATCACTGATAAGAACTGTCTATGGCATGTGTGAACATATGAATAAATCAGACATCTGGTATTTGTTTCACAGTCAGTATCATAGTCAGTATGGTACTTCTATTATTAATATCAGAAATGAACAATTTTTTAGTTCTAGGAAATCTTTAAAACTTTTCATTTAGTTTTATTTGAAAATTAGAACTAAATAGTAATTCTAGCCAAGAAATTAAATTTACCTGAATAAAAAGCCTTTTACCCAATGCTCCATAATAAATATACAATAATATACAATTAATTTATTACTTCCATTCTTTTAGCTATACACAAACTAGAAAACTGACAATGTCAGTAAGGATCCCAAATAAATGATTAATTTTGATACAAACAAAGCTAAACATTTAATAGGTTCCAATGTTGATACCATTGGAAAAAATCCATATATTTTCTTTGTAAATAACATATTAGTATCTAGTGCTTCAAAATTGGTATTTTTAGAATATTTAAAGCAGAAGTATCATGTTTAACACATGTTTAAGAGGCCTTTCCTTAATTCAATACATGTAAATTTTAATTTAAAGGCAGTTTTAATTCAGAATCAAGGGGGGGGGAGGGGGAATTTTAAAATTGTATAACAAAACTTGCACAGTGCAAGATCACCCATAGGCACATCAACTTCGATGCCTAATTCACTGCGTGGGACACATTTTTAGCTCACCTGACCCAAAGGGTCGTTTAAAGATCTTATTCTCTGAAACCACTAGGCCAATTGGGACCAAACTTTGGTGGAATGTTCCTTGGGTGGCCCCCTTCCAAATTATGTCCAAGGAGCCTGTATCTATGTCCATCTTGACTGGCAGCCTGGAACATAGCTGTTAAGTTCCAATTGTCTCAATAGTTTCAACAAGATCATTCAGTGAACTTTCCCATTTGGTCATATGTAAAACTAAGTTCTGGCAGCCATCTTGGATGGTGGACAGGGTCAACGGATATAATTCTGAAAGAGGACCAACTGAGGACCATTGCTGCCAATTCTTCCAAATGACCAAGTGGTTTCAAATCTTTAAGTAAATTTCCCATAGCGTCCTATGTTCGGCTCTGGCTGTCATCTTGGATGACGGGTGGGTTCATTGGATATATTGATAAAAGAGGACCACCTGAGGACCATTGCTGCCAAGTTTTGTTCCAATTGGCCAAGGGGTTCCAGAGCAGAAGATTCAAATGTGAATTGTGGACGGACGGACAATGGACGCCAAGTGATGACAAAAATCTCACAAGGCCTTTTAGACCAGGTGAGCTAAAAAAAGGGGGGATGAATTTTAAAAATCTTCTTCTATGAAACTACAAGGCCAATTATAGCAGTAATGGTCCTTAAGAGGTTCTCTTTTAGAATAATTTCGGATGACCCAGATTGTTAACCAAGATTGCCACCACAGCCGAACTTAGTTTCAGATAGGACCCTATGGGAAAGATCATTTAAAAATCTTCTTGTCTAAAACCACTTAGCCAGTTGGAACAAGACTTAGCAGTAACGGTCCTTAGATGGATCTCTTTTAGAAATGTGTCTGATGACCTGGACTGTCAACCAAGATGGCCAACACAACCGAACTTAGTTTAACATCAGCACCCTATGGGAAATTCAATAAAAAATCTTCTTGTCTGAAACCACTAAGCGTTAGAACTAGACTTGGTAGCAATGGTCCTTAGATGGTCCTCTTACAGAATTGTGCCTGATGGGCCTGTACTGTCAACCAAGATGGCCCCCACAGCCAAACTTAGTTTCACATAAGGCCATATGGGAAAATCAATTGAAAAATCTTCTTGTCTGAAACCACCTGATCAATTGGAACCAGATTTTGCAGCAATGGTCCTCAGGAGGTCCTCTTTTAGAAATGTGTCCGATTTCATGGATTGTTAACAAAGTTGGCCACCACAGCTGAACTTAGTTTAACATAGGACCCTATTGGAAATTCACTCAAAAATCTTCTTGTCTGAAACTAATGAGCCAATTGGAACTAAAGTTGGCAGCATTGGTCCTTAGATGGTCCTCATTCAGAATTATGCCCGATCACCCATATTGTCAACCAAGATGGCCAATACAGCCGAACTTAGTTTCATATAGGACCCTATGGGAAACTAATTTAAAAATCTTCTTGTCTAAAACCACTTAGCCAGTTGGAACAAGACTTAGCAGTAGTGGTCCTTAGATGGTTCTCTTTTAGAAATGTGTCCAATGACCTGGACTGTCAACCAAGATGGCTGCCACAGCCGAACTTAGTTTAACATAGAACTTTATAGAAAAACCAGCCAAATTGACTGCAACACTTAAATTTCAAGTCCTGTTCAAGGTGAAAAGTTAAATCCAGGTGAGTGATATAGGCTCTTGATCTTGAGAGCCTCTAGTTTTGTTGTTGTTAGGGGGTTCAGAAACCTATAGCAGCTCCATTGTTACTCCAAAGTTCAGGTCGAGAATGCTTTCATGTGAATATATTGGAAATTTATCAAATTTCAACATTAGGGAATATATTTTAGTTTGAGGGTGGAGGGGGGGGAGATAAGGTTGTACTTCCAGCTGTATGTATAAATTTTTTTCTGAATAATTCCCCAACGATAATATAAAAATAAGAAATTCTCCATCCAAGAATTCATAAGAATGAATTGATGTCAAATAAATTGCTTCTCTGAATTGTTTTTTATCTTCTAAATTCACAACTCTTCACAGTACAAATCCCATTATCAGATATTACTTTTTAATAGTTACATCTGGTTTGTCTAACTACTTAATTATAAGTATATCCTGGCTTTGATGACATGTAACCAGTAAAATAGACCACCTGTTGTGTCATCTTAGTGCAACATCTACTAGACATTGATATTATTCATTAATTTGTAGAATTAAAAGCCCTCCTCCTTCTGTATTTCTGCTTTTGATTCTTTCTGATAATAACCCAAAAGATCAAACTAAAACCTACAATAACAAGAGTGAACCCACTACATGTCTCGCATGCGTATGCACAGGGACACAGAATAATGATTATCTGATACCCGACATTTTGCAAAAGAAATTTTGGTCAAGATCAAAAGGCAGGTGTCATACCAACATGTATCCACTAAGAACTATCTATTGACGTAATATGGTGGGTCTAGGTATTAAAGTTGTTGAAATCTCCAAAATGTGACAAAGTCACTCAACCATGAAATTGAGGTCAAGGTCCAGTGACAAGTGTCAGACTGGCATGTTCCCATCAAGAAAAGTCAACAGACCAAATACAGTAGGTCTAGGTATTACAGTTGTTGAAAAATGGACTTAATCAAGAAACTTGGATGAAAGTCATTCAACCATGAAATTGAGGTCAAGGTCCAGAGACAAGTGTCAGACTGGTATGTACCCACCAAGAACTATCAATAGACCAAATACAGTGGGTCTAGGTATTACATTTCCTGAGAAATGGACTTAACCATGAAAAAGTGACAAAGTCAATCAAAGATGAAATTGAGGTCAAGGTCCCATGTACCCACCAAGAACTATCTATTGACCAAATTTGGTGGGTCTAGGTATTACAGTTTCTGAGAAATGGATTTAACAACGAAAAAGTGACAAAGTCACTCGAGCATGGAATTGAGGTCAAGGTCCCAAGCCAGGTGTCAGACTGGCATGTCCCACTAAGAACTATTTATAGACCAAATAAAGGTATAACAGTTGCTGAGAAATGGATTTAACCATGAAACTTGGACGCAGATTTTAAATTCATGTTTATGAAGTCAGTGAACCATGAAAATTGGGTCAGGGTCACAAGACAAGTATACTGCGGCAAACTTATATGATAAGCTACCTTGTGGACCATAAATCATAATGTTAGGTATTATATGTGCAAAGTTATTAAAGTTTTACAAAAGTCTATGCTGCTGCCGGAAAGTAATACCTATATCTCGCTTCCGCGACTTTTCGTCACCGGCGAGACAAAAATCAAAAAAACTTTCCCACATTGACAGCAAAATCCAATTGTCAATGACTGTTAAATTTTATTCTAAAAACCAAAACAATATCTTATAGATTTTGATTTAGCTTTTAATAAAAGGTATACTTGTTACCTTAAAGTAAACTGTTTTGTTTTAGACAGAATGAAAGAATTTAATGCTTTTACTTTAGTACAGCCTGCACATAAAAATTCATTCTGCCAAGTAATATGCCCGAAAGGGGGGGGGGGGGGTTGTAGGGGCACTTACTTTGTAAGCAGTGGTAGGGATGAGCCACTGAAATAGGTCACTATTTCATGCACCATTATATGACAAGGGTGAGAAATTCAGATTACAAATATCATTATGTTGAGATTATCCCTTGCTTGATATTATCTTAAGTATCTGAAACTAATCAGTTGTCAGTATTTATTTTTGATCTGGATAAACCACAGACATGAGAGACAAATGCATCAGATATTTGTCAAACCAATTTATCTCTGTAGATATCTTCCCATGTGTATGTGGAATTTCCACTGATGCTAGTTATAGACAATGATAGATGCTATTAATCTGTTTATTTTGACATTTGCACTTATTTAACATTATAAAGTTTGTATAACAATTATAAAAAGGAATTCCATAGTGTCTGAACATCAAGAAGATGTTTATTTCCATTAAATGGGCTCACAAGGAGCATAATACAAAATAATTTATCATTAAGAGGGGATTGTAATGTAACTTTTTATCAGTTTTTCATTTTTATAAAACTTGTTAATAGTCATTAGACTTAACATTTTTTATCAAGTATTTATTATTTGGTAGATATTGAAATAGTTATCTCTTAATAATGAAAGACATAAAAATGGTTAATAGAGAAGTCAAAGAATGGCAAATTTTGCTTGTCAATCAAGGTCTATTTAATTTGTTTTATGAAAAATTTAAATATGACAGTGTATATATTTTTTAAAAACAACATATATGAAAAAGGTGGGTACTTGATGTCTCAGCTGTTCACCAATACCAAAGTAAGATTGAAGTACTCCATCCCCCCTCGAGTTAATATAAAGAGCTAACATACTTGTGTATAGTGTCAACACAGTACTAAGTGTACTGAATGAATGGATGGATGAATGGCTACTAGATATCCAGCAGCAAGTTTAATTGCATATTTAGGACTAAAACATTTTTTTTTATGAATATGCTTTCAACTAAAAAACAGCTTGACTGGATTTTAAATTACTGGTTCACAGGTAACAGTCAACAGGGAGACATGTTATCCTGCATGGACACATTTCTTCTCTGGCCTGTCCAGTCTTTACTTTTACTCCTACTTGTCATGTGCTATTAAAGCAGAGAAGCAGAAAATACCAATTTCCAAGTCTTTTGTTTGACCTGGCGGTATTATACTAGATA
This sequence comes from Mytilisepta virgata, assembly GCA_028015205.1. NCBI lineage: Eukaryota > Metazoa > Mollusca > Bivalvia > Mytilida > Mytilidae > Mytilisepta > Mytilisepta virgata. The sequence goes on from CM051521.1 coordinate 83,062,545, forward strand.
CAAGAAATGTACACAAAGAGACAGGGTTAAAACCATAAAAGATATACAAACTTTGTTCTGTTTTGGGTTTTGTTTTGTTTTTTTTTTACTTGTAAAGGGGGGGGGGGGGGAGAATTCAAAGCAAACTTTTTTAAAAAATAACAAGCAAAAAAAAATAAATTTAAAAACAAAAGTTAAATGGGTGGGGGCAGTCATAAATTCCCAGAAAAAGCCATTACATAAAGCCCTTATCCTGAACATGTTTGGAATATATGCCACTGGAAATAAGCAAACATTAATCAATCAATTCCTACACAACAGCTTATGTTTAAGACATCTTCAAAACTAAATCATATCATAACAAAGATCTATATAGAAAACAAAGTTATCTCTTTGGAATTGACGGTTGCATTCTGCAGACAAATCACCTACAGTTTTGGATCCCTGGACCAAAAATGTGAATAAACATATATATTAGGGATGTCAACGAATACTCGAAAGATCAAGTAGTCAAGTGCAAAATTCCCAAAATTTGGTCCAAAGTCAAGTTTCAATCCCCATAATTGAGTGATACCTTTTCTGAAACTATTTACATGTACCTATAAAATGATTAAAGAAAAATCATGTCTTTCGCATCATTTTTTCGTAAAATTGCATTGAAAAGTTTGTAGTTAAAAACAGTGTTAAAAAACATCACAATGATTTCTGGACCTATGACCGGCATGGATACCAAAATGTGGACTTCCAAACTAAAAATGGCCCATGAATATAAACACACCTTAATCGTCACATAAACACAGGGTTATTTTTTACTCCAGCTATCTAAAATTGAATTTAATTGTGCAACACCTTTCATATTTGAAAAATCCACCAGGGCCAAATTGCAAAAATAAATTCCTAACTGTTAATTGCTACCTGAATTTACATTCACATATCCTTAGGTGGATTTCCTAGTTTCCTTGTTTAGCTATAGCTTAAGATTTCGTAGTCAAATCTCATCTGAGGTACAAGACCTAATTACCATTCTGAATTAAGACAGAATTAAACTCCCTGTGGTGAACTTTGCACAACTAATTTTTAGACACTTTATTGGTTTCTGATGATGTTTATACAGTGATCAATAATTTTTGTTTTAAAACTTTTGTAGATGCCTTGATTGTGCATTTACTCATATTATCATTTAATTACATTAATTATTAATAGTGTACTTTAAATGATTAATTATATAAATGATATGGGGCTAATCAAATAAAAAACTACAAACACATGGAAAAGAAATTTTACACTAATTTTGATATTATCTGAGTACTCAAGTATTTATTTCACAAACAATTGCAATCCATAATATACATACATTCATTGAAGTATTAATCTAAATCAGGTGGCCTTAAATAAGAAATTTATGTATAAATAACTGCGCCAATAACCTATTGAATATTTTTTTAATAGTTATAAATTCAGAATTGTTATTTGGATTGATTATGTTGAGAAAATTGAGAAAATTAATTATTAATCATTACAATGTCAGGGAATCCTGCATAAAAATTTGCCATCAAAATTCTAAATACAAGTTTTCATTCTTCTAAACCTTTCTCATTGCAATTTTTTGCAACAATAAAAACATTGCGAAATATTTCTGAATTAACAGTAATATAAAATATTCAACCAAAAATAAATAGTTCATGTATTATCAAATAGTGTTTAAATTAGAAATGTACCCTTTCAGGCACCCTGTATAAAATTCTATAAAATGTCTAAAACAAGCTGTTCATACCATGTATTCAGCCATTTATTCTATAATATGCATATTTTAAAAACAAGAATTTTGAAACTTGATATAACAAAATAAACAATGAATTTTAACTCAATATAATATGTATTGATGATGATATAACAATGTATTTACAAATATAAATCATACTTTTTTATTTTGTGTTATAATTTACTCATTTGAAGTTTTTATAATATATACATAATATCTATTAAAATGAAAGAAAGATATTGTAATAAATATAAAAAATATTTTCACCATGTAAAACGTTTGCAGTGTAATGTAAATCATACTTGTATACAGCTCTCAGTTCAAATAATTAAAACATAATATCAATAATTCAAATCAAAATATTAAAGAAGCATTTTTACATGTTCTAGTTATTATTATAATACTGTATTCTCATTTCCCACAAAATTCTAATATTACCAGAGTTATGTCCCATTATTTCCACTTGTTAATTTGTAGGGTGCATCACTTTAACAGCATTTCACTTTTTTTACAGACGTTTCACCAGAATAAAAATTAATAGAATGAAGAGTCTAAATATCATAAAGTTTTGAAAAATTACTAATATGCTTTGAAAAATTTTCTTAATTGAAAAAAGAAAAGAAAACTGTTTACTTACCCTTCACTTTCACTGATTTCCACATCATTTTCTATCCTCTCTGGTACCTCCATTGTCTCAAATGCAAATGATGAAATGAATCCTGCAGCACTATTTATAAGCTATGTAATTTGATCCACAAATGTGGTCAGGAAGTTATATTTCATGAGATATAGGGGAATTAGTACTATATTACATGTTTTGATAAGATAGCAAGTTTCAATAATATTACAGTTTTCAGTAATATTGTGGTTATATTACAGTATTCAGTAATATTATAATATTACAATTTTCTGTAATATAAAACCTATATTTCAGTTATCTGTAATATTACAGATTTGTGTAATATTACATTTAAAAGTAATATTACAATTTTCAGTAATTGCCTGGACTGATGTATGGAGATTAGTTTCACCATTAAACATATATGGATACACAAACATACAGAATTAGATATGTACATTTGTTTGTATACAGGCCATGTCCACAATGAAAAATTAGAAAGATATATATATATATACCCAGTATATAGTTGAATATAGTTGTATGTAATAAAGTAGCTAATATAGTAATATTTGACTTTTTAGTTACTGGTAGTTTTTTTTACAAAGTTTATTTCACCAACAAAATTAAAAATAATTTTAAAAGGTTGAATTCTTTAGGTCTCTCCATTTGTTAGATTTTTTTCAAACAATGCATATCGGGAGATAACCTATCAAAACTACATTTACTAAGAGTCTAAGGAAAAAAGTCTTTAGATGTTCACAGAGCATTTTTTTTAATGATTTGTAATATTTAGTAATTAAAATCGCTTCATTATTGTCACTTTTTTATGTTCTAAGAATCATGAATTTTAAAAACAATCATTCTTAAAAAGATGTGAATGTAAAAATTTAATTTATACTTAAAAAACTTTTTTATCATTTTCAGCATTGCTACTGTTGTATGATGTTACGAACAAGGCCAGCTTTGATAATATTAGAGTAAGTTTACCATACGAAATCATTTTTGCCTTTAAAAGTATTCAGCTTACCAAACAAAGCATCTAGCTTCAAAACAATAGCTATTTATTTATAGCATAACTAATCCTGAAATTTGAATACCTAAAATCTACAAGGAGCGACCAAACAACACATTGATTCACAAATGTGCATAGCCTTGTTTGGTCATGAGTTGTAGATACCGTGTATCAGAATTGTTTAACTATCTTATCCTGATAACGCATGCAATAAAGTAAAAGTACATTAGATTATTGATTAAAATGAAAGCTGTTTATATCATAATTAAAATCACTGATTGTAAAATAATTTCATTGAAATTTTGATTGCAAAAATCATTTACCAAAATGTCCTTTCTATTTTTGATTTGATATTGCATGATTTCATGCATTGGAATCAGTAAGAAGTACACAAGATGAAGACAACTCTACTAAGATATATTCAATATTCAAGAGACACGAGAATAAGTTTTTAGAATTTTGATTTAAAAAAAACGGGCTCATGAGTCGAATTTCAAAAATTGACAATTTAAGCATTTGTAAAACAGTAAGAATAAAAAATCAGAAAAATTTCTATGTAAAACTTTGGACATTTGGACTAAAATTTGATGGAATAGTCCTTAGCTGGTCCCCATTAAAACTTTTGTCCATATTTCCAACAAATAAGACCACTGTTACATAAATAGAGTTTTCCCCAGAAATATGTGAAGGCATGGTATCTTTTCCCAAGTGGGGGCAATTTAGCGTGTCAATGTTAAATATGAGGGCATCCTATTTCACAGCATGGGGAAAATTTCTTAATTGATTAAACAATAAATCACTATGTAAGCCCTGCAATCAAACACTTAATAATAATTAACACCTTTTATTCCTAAATTAGGTTAAAAAACTGCTATAAATCTGTTTAAAGTCAATAAAACATCTTAATTTGATAGAAATGGGGTCCCTGAAAGGGTCTTCTGAATGGTATTTTAGAGGGCAATTAAAGTATTCTTAAGGCACTTTCTAGAAAGGCTTCAGAGGGCAGCATGGTGCTCAAAGATGGAGGCATGGTGCAGCACCATGCTAAAATGACCTAGGGAAACCTCTAATAAAATTAAAAATCATAATCTTGTTGGCAAATGGACACCAGATGTCAGTGAAATGGTACTAAAGTGACCCCTGCTTCCGAGATTTCGAAGGAGTATTCCCTGTTTTAATAATGTTAAAATACATTTCAATTTGCTGAATGCTTTATTTGACAAAAATATTACTGCATTTATGGAATGTTAAAACAAATTTTATTTTCCTTATATGATACATGATGTTTTGATTTCCTGAGAAACAAGTAGAACAAGCATTTATGGCAGATTTAGTGTTATATATCTCCATTTTCCATTTATTATTTATGAAATCAGAGAGATGAAAACAGAGAAATAACAATTCTAACCTTTCATCTTTACTGCCATCTGTTAATTGATGGTTTAAATTAAAACAGAATCATAAAATATATAGAATGGAGAAATAAAACAAAGTGATCCTGTTTAAACTTTTAATGTTCGTTTTTTGTCAAAGCGAGAAAGTTTTGAAAATAAAATCAATGTTTTCAGATCATAAATTGCAGATAAACTTGAATGTAGGAAAAGTGCATGATTAAGATAATTTATTTTATATCCATTCAATTTTCATGCATGTAAAAATTAAATTTGTAATTTAAGGATTGTCAGTGAAGATTCACGCAAGATTTTTAAGCATAAAAATCTGATTTGATTATGTGGAAATGAATGAAGCATTAGAAATCATTAGTAATTTGAAAATTTGTAAATTGAAAGAAAGAAACTTTTCTAGGATTTAGATGAGCATTGACAGTATGCATGGCACTTCTCAGTTAACAACCAACAAATTTTCTAAAGCCAAAATTGAATAAACTTTCAATTTAAATTTTTCCAAAATATTCACAGAATAAGTTTCTTTTAAACACATTTTCCTAATGGAAAAAGGTGGTATCTGTTTGGATGTATACAACAGATATGCATTTATTCAGACAGATATTAGGCATCTCAATGAAAACATCTGCAAACGATATGTGACAGTTCACGTCTTTTAAATGAACTTAAGTGATTTAAATTAACACTATCACTGTCAGTTTGTAGAAATTAAATACTGACTAAAAATAATGAAATGTTATCTCAGTACAGTAGAGACCCTTATTACATGTAGCTCACCTGTCCTAGAAGGACATGAGCTTTTGCTATCACTTGGTGTTCGTCTTCCGTCCGTCGTAAACTTTTTCAAAGATCTTCTCCTCTGAAACCACTGAACCAATTACAGCCATACTTAGACTGAATGATCCTTAGGGTATGTAGAATAAAGTTTGTGTTTTATTTTATTTTCCGTCGAGAAACATTGCCGCCATGGCTAAAAATAGAACATACAGGGTAAACGGCAGTTTTTGGCTTATATCTCAAAAACTAAAGCATTTAGAGTAAAACTGATATAGGGTAATAATGTTCGCCAGGTCAAGATCTACCTGCCATTTTCGGGTTATTGCCCCTGAATTGTTTTTAAGGAAATTTTGCAGTTTTAGGTTATTAACTTGAATATTATTACAGATAAGGACAAACTGTAGACAGCAAAAATGTTCAGCAAAGTAAGATCTACAAATAAGTCAACATGAGCAAAATCGTCACTTGACCCCTTACGGGAGTTTTTGTCCTTGAAAGATTATTTACATGTAAACAGTAATTATCAGTAAAAATAATGGTCTAACATATTGTCACAGATGTTAAGTGCATAACTTGAAATAAATTAAATTTAAATGGTAGCTGTACAACTAAAATGGAGGGTCAAGGGTCAAGGTCATTGAATAAGTCCATAGCAAGCAATGAAGAAGTCCCTAGCATATATATTTGGGATAAGGACCAAGGCTTTTGAAATTTTTCCAGGTCATTTTGGTCATTTTAATTGACTTAAGACTCAGGTCATACCCGGGAGCTTGTGTTTGAATTTTGCAGGTCTGAGAAGGATGGACTCGCGTTGTTTGTCCTTATGTCCCCAGAAGATACTTTTACTACATATGTTGAACTTAAATACTCTCTATAAGCATTACATAAACTTGTGTATTGAATAAACAATCATTTTTTTAAAAATATTTTTTTTTATGACCAAAATCCAGTTTTTCCTTTCAGTCAAATCAGTCAATATTTTGGTCATGACTGGCAAATGGGACCAAATCCTAAGGCCTGATAAGGACCCTATAATTTACCTGTATAAGTCAAAAAGAAAGGTCAGTTGAAAAAGTCCATAGCAACCGATGAAAAAGTTCCTAGCAACAGTATATGTTTGGATGGAGGATTCTATAATTTAGCTGTTCAAGTCAATATTTAGGCAAAAAATGCAACTGTATACATTAAATAGCAAAAATAATCATTGATGCAAGATCTACACAAAAAGTAACAGGTGAGCGATTCGGGCCCTTGGGAGCCTCTTGTATTATTTGAAAAATACTACTGTATTTATGCATATATTGAGAACTTTTTTTTATTGCATATATGTAAAGACTTTCCATTAATTTCTAACATGAAATGGGGTGTTTGGTAACTAAATGGTTAAAGTAGTTCGTAAACTCTGGTGTCTCCACAGAGGTTGTGCTCAAGTGTGTTGGACTTTGATCTTTATTGACAATGGTTTTCAGTTTTCCTGCCAAATATTGATGTTTCTTTCAGAGTTTTCCAATTACTTCCAACATTGAAAATGACCATAATGACAGACGATACCATATTAATCATGTACAAATTGTATGTACTAGTAATTGAATGACTGGTTTAAATTTAGATTGATTTGGATTTTTTGTTTTAAAATTCCTAGGTGAATGAACATGATGAACATGTAGTGTAAATATTTTAGATGACTTCAATATTGGACATTGTCAAAAAAATACAATTATATTGCCATCAATATGACCAGGCTGCTATACTGCCAGTACTTGGTAAAATACAATCAACTTTTTATGCAAATTAAATGTCATTTTGATTAATGGTCAAGGAACCTAGGAATTTGAACATTATGCATTTGTCAACACAATCTGACTGCAGTTTGCATTTTGTTTTTCATTGCATAAAAAATATGCAGTAATATTACTCATGATAATACGATCTTGTTGAAATTTTATACAAATGAGTTTTGGTTGACATTTAAAACTACCGAAAATGCACATTTAATTGCTAATAAACAGCATTGATATATGCCTTTTTGATCAGACGTAGTTAGAAGTAGCGTTGTAATTCCCTTAATTGAAATGAAACTCGTCATTCTAAATTGAAATTTGCCATATATTTCATGGGTTTTATTAAGTGGTTTGAAATTAAAATGTTGACATGACAAGATCACATTGTTTCCAGCAGATGACGACAGAAAATATTTTTAAAAACAGAATTGGTTGTATTGACATTAATGGGTTCACTTGATTTGAAATTGGCATTTATTTTTGCGTGGTTTGACATAAATATCCTGTAGATGTCGTGAGCTGTCAGTGTTTTTTGTTGTAGGAGTAAGAAGCTGAGAGATTAGAAGGTCCAGCACTCAGTATAGGGAATTGTTAATGAATCATCAACTTTATATGTTAAATTCTGTCATTTTTTCTTGATATCTTCTGAATCAGCTACTGTGTCCCAGATACTTCTCTAACTGATTTCTCAATTAAAAACATATATATTTCAAATAGAGGTAAGGTCATGCAAGGTTTAAATGCAAAGAAAACTTGTGTGTCTAGAAATGTTAACTTTTAGTGTGAGAGGCATATTTTATAAAAAAAATGAATTGTACACAAAAAAAATAATAAATAAATAAAATGCTGGAAAATCTTTAGAAATTTAAGACATTTCAGCATTAGAAAGGACAATAATTATTAGTCCCCTACCGCCAACGCTGAAGGGGACTATTGGTATCACTCCCACTGTCAATCACACTACAGTTTTCCAGACTTTTTTCAAAAACCATTTAACCAACTGATCCTATTTCTATTGTTTGAGTTATAATGATGACTTACAGATTAAGTTTGAGTTTCAAGCTGATTGGAGAATTATTGTGAGAGTAATGACCTTTGGAAATAGGAATTATTGCCAAAATGATAGTTTTCAGACTTTTTTGGCAAATCCTTTTACCAAATGATCTTATTTTTTGGTATGTGAGCTTAAATCATGAGCTACAGATCAAGTTTCACTTTCACGCTGATCGGATAATTATTGTTAGAGTTATTGCCCTTGGAAATAGGAATTACCGTCAAAATATTAGTTTTCCTGACTTTTTTTGCAAACCCTTTTACCAATTGGTCATACTTTTGGTATGTAAGCTAATAATGATGAGCTACAGATCAAGTTTGAGTTTCAGGCTGATCAGGTAATTATTGTGTAACCCTTGCAAACATAGTTTCGGCCATTTATTTTTAGCTCACCTGACCCAAAGGGTCAAGTGAGCTTTTCTCATCACTTGGCGTCCGTCGTCCGTCGTCCGTCGTCGTCCGTCGTCCGTCGTCCGTCGTCGTCCGTCGTCCGGCGTCGTCGTTAACATTTTACATTTTGAACTTCTTCTAGAGAACCACTGAATGGAATGAAACCAAACATGGCATGAATGTTCCTTATGAGGTGCTGACCAAGTGTTGTTACTTTGTAGCCGATCCATCATCCAAGATGGCCGCCAGCGGGGAACTTAGTTTAACATAGGACCCTATGGGAAATGCATACAAATGACTTCTTTTAGAGAACCACTGAATGGAATGAAACTAAATCTGGCATGAATGTTCCTTATGAGGTGCTGACCAAGTGTTGTTACTTTGTAGCCGATCCATCATCCAAGATGGCCGCCAGAGGGGGACTTAGTTTAACATAGGACCCTATGGGAAATGCATACAAATGACTTCTTTTAGAGAACCATTGAATGGAATGAAACCAAACATGGCATGAATGTTCCTTATGAGGTGCTGACCAAGTGTTGTTACTTTGTAGCCGATCCATAATCCAAGATGGCCGCCAGCGGGGGACTTAGTTTAACATAGAACCCTATGGGAAATGCATACAAATGACTTCTTTTAGAGAACCACTGAATGGAATGAAACTAAATCTGGCATGAATGTTCCTTATGAGGTGCTGACCAAGTGTTGTTACTTTGTAGCCGATCCATCATCCAAGATGGCCGCCAGCGGGGAACTTAGTTTAACATAGGACCCTATGGGAAATGCATACAAATGACTTCTTTTAGAGAACCACTGAATGGAATGAAACTAAATCTGGCATGAATGTTCCTTATGAGGTGCTGACCAAGTGTTGTTACTTTGTAGCCGATCCATCATCCAAGATGGCCGCCAGAGGGGGACTTAGTTTAACATAGGACCCTATGGGAAATGCATACAAATGACTTCTTTTAGAGAACCGTTGAATGGAATGAAACCAAACATGGCATGAATGTTCCTTATGAGGTGCTGACCAAGTGTTGTTACTTTGTAGCCGATCCATAATCCAAGATGGCCGCCAGCGGGGGACTTAGTTTAACATAGAACCCTATGGGAAATGCATACAAATAACTTCTTTTAGAGAACCACTGAATGGAATGAAACTAAATCTGGCATGAATGTTCCTTATGAGGTGCTGACCAAGTGTTGTTACTTTGTAGCCGATCCATCATCCAAGATGGCCGCCAGCGGGGGACTAAGTTTAACATTGGACCCTATGGGAAATGCATACAAATGACTTCTTTTAGAGAACAACTGAATGGAATGAAACTAAATCTGGCATGAATGAACCCTTATAAGGTGCTGACCAAGTGTTGTTACTTTGTAGCCGATCCATCATCCAAGATGGCCGCCAGAGGGGGACTTAGTTTAACATAGGACCCTATGGGAAATGCATACAAATGACTTCTTTTAGAGAACCGTTGAATGGAATGAAACCAAACATGGCATGAATGTTCCTTATGAGGTGCTGACCAAGTGTTGTTACTTTGTTGCCGATCCATAATCCAAGATGGCCGCCAGCGGGGAACTTAGTTTAACATAGAACCCTATGGGAAATGCATACAAATGACTTCTTTTAGTGACCCACTTAATGGAATGAAACCAAACATGGCATGAATATTCCTTATGAAGTGCTGACCAAGTGTTGTTACTTTGTAGCTGATCCATCATCCAAGATGGCCGCCAGCGGGGAACTTAGTTTAACATAGGACCCTATGGGAAATGCATACAAATGACTTCTTTTAGAGAACCACTGAATGGAATGAAAGTAAATCTGGCATGAATGTTCCTTATGAGGTGCTGACCAAGTGTTGTTACTTTGTAGCCGATCCATCATCCAAGATGGCCGCCAGAGGGGGTCTTAGTTTAACATAGGACCCTATGGGAAATGCATACAAATGACTTCTTTTAGAGAACCGTTGAATAGAATGAAACCAAACATGGCATGAATGTTCCTTATGAGGTGCTGACCAAGTGTTGTTACTTTGTAGCCGATCCATAATCCAAGATGGCCGCCAGCGGGAGACTAAGTTTAACATTGGACCCTATGGGAAAAGCATACAAATGACTTCTTTTAGAGAACCACTGAATGGAATGTAACAAAACATAGCATGAATGTTCCTTATGAGGTGCTGACCAAGTGTTGTTACTTTGTAGCCGATCCATAATCCAAGATGGCCGCCAGCGGGGGACTTAGTTTAACATAGAACCCTATGGGAAATGCATACAAATGACTTCTTCTAGTGACCCACTTAATGGAATGAAACCAAACATGGCATGAATATTCCTTATGAAGTGCTGACCAAGTGTTGTTACTTTGTAGCAGATCCATCATCCAAGATGGCCGCCAGCGGGGAACTTAGTTTAACATAGGACCCTATGGGAAATGCATACAAATGACTTCTTTTAGAGAACCACTGAATGGAATGAAACTAAATCTGGCATGAATGTTCCTTATGAGGTGCTGACCAAGCGTTGTTACTTTGTAGCCGATCCATCATCCAAGATTGCCGCCAGCAGGGGACTAAGTTTAACATTGGACCCTATGGGAAATGCATACAAATGACTTCTTTTAGAGAACCACTGAATGGAATGTAACAAAACATAGCATGAATGTTCCTTATGAGGTGCTGACCAAGTGTTGTTACTTTGTTGCCGATCCATGATCCAAGATGTTTAGAAGTCTATCAGAAAATTGTAAAAAAAATTCTGAATGGTCACAACTTGACCACATATTCAAAAATAATAATGATAAGATGTCTTCAGTAGCTATTGTAATCCCATTAGATACAGGTGAGCGACACAGGCTCTTGAGAGCCTCTAGTTATTTAGTTGGTTTACGGATCCGCCGACCCGATTTTGCCGATTTGAAGAAAAAAAATAAAATTGAAAATTTTGGTTTTTTATTACCGCCGACCCTCTGAAATCAGCCATCCCAAAAATAAAAATAAATTAAAATCCTTTTTGCATCAAAATTTCATAAAAGATTATATTCCAATTCATCTAAAAATAGATTATCCATCAATAAAATACTTGTAAACATGATCCCAAAAAAAAATCTATTTATAGACGTTAGTTGATGCCAATTTCCGAAACACGTTTTATGAAACGAATTTCTTAATAGAATCCATGCGGCTTTTACGTTCGTTTTGTATGAATATCTTGATTCCGTAAGATATCGAATCCACTCATTTAATGTTGTAGTTGACGAGTGGGTCCCTTAAAAAGGGAACGGTCTACTGAACAACACCTTTCAAGATAGATATTCTGATATTTGGGTTTCAAAAGAGGAAATTAACTGATCATTTGCAACCTTTGTACATTTGGCAATATAACCCAGATTGTTCAAAAGTACATGATTTTCCCTATTTTTAAAAAAAAAAATCCGTAAACCAATTAAATAAAAATAAAAGGCCTTCAGGATTTTTAGAAATAAATCTGTACAGATGTCTGCGTCCTAATCACATAGTCAAGGAGAATTTGTTATTATATATTCCCAAAGCTGGTAGAATAGGCCAAATTGATTTCTAAAAAAAGGCAAGTTTTGCCCTTTTGCTTGGAATACTTTAATTAATTTGAAGAAATTAATGTCAGTAAGTGTTGCATCAGGATCCAACTTGGATATAACTATTTGTAAGAAGTGTTCTATTTAAATTTGTACTTGTCAGAGAATTACAATACCCATCAATAAAAATGCATTTATTTCTTAATTTTTAGTACATGTAAAATAGCACTGGTACTTAATAAAATATTTTTTATTTTAAAATACACCCTAAACAGCTGGTTGCTGAGTAACAACATTGGAATGAATGAATAATTGACAGATTTTTTTTAATGGGAAGTATGACCAACTGTTGGGACTAATTCATTTTAGAAATTTTAATTGTTTGGACCACTAACTCATTGTAAAGATTTTAATTAAAAGATGCAATATGTTGGAAAACACTTGAGAAACCAATATATCAAATGAACATGGAAAAATCTCTTAAGATTTTATTAAGTTTTAGAGAAAAATTTTGATATTGCCTTTGAGTTGTCGGTTTCCATGGTTTCCATTAATTTGTCCAAATTTCCCCAGTTGCTTCCTGTTACACTTGTCCTTTTAAATGAAATAGATTATTAATGTTAATAAATATTTAATATATTATAGCGGTATATACAAAATAATATTAGTATTTAAATATTAACCAAACATGACTTTTTTGTAGGCGTGGTTGGGAGAAATTAATGAATATGCTCAGGAAGATGTGGTTATAATGTTACTAGGCAACAAAGCTGACATGACAGGCGAAAGAGTTATACGAACAGAAGATGGTGAAAAATTAGCCAAGGTATATACAGGTTTCACAGTAATCATAAAAATGTGATAATACTACACAATAAAAATCTATCAGACATAACTAGGTGTCATTATGTGACCTTTAATGAAGTGTCATGGCCCTTAACACAAGACATGTCAAGCATGAAATTTCTTTTGAAAGGTTGTGTCAAAAAATTGAACAAAGATTAAAGGGATTCAGAATTTTTCGGCATTTCAGTACAAGATCTCTGCATATCCTTTGTCAGTATTTCACATTTGTACAAATGAACAGGATAACTAAAAATCTGTATGTGCATAATTTCATGCTTCTTCAGGACAAGAACCAGTTCAGTTTATCAAACAATTCAAATAGGGGTGTGATGGGAAACAAAGGAAACCAATTTTGAGTGCCACTGTAAAAGTAGGATGATTGGATAATTTAGCCCTCTGTAGCGGCCATCAGTCTACTCTTTTTTGAAAACTACAGAAGGGGTCTTTAGCGTGCAGGGAGTGTGGCATTCTCCAAACACACTACCTATGGTCCATAGTCAGGCTTTCTGTATTATGACCTGACAACCCCCCAACAAGAGGGTGTCCCCTATCTGCCACATGGGGATGCACTAGGCAGCTATATGGGTTGAGCTCCCACAATCTGTCACAGGTGCCTAGAGAGTTGAATTTAAAACTATTTCTCTTTACTTGCATCAGTTACATGTAGCTATTATTGCATTAACCGTGACCTTTCTGTACTTTTAGGAATATAATGTAGCATTTATGGAAACTAGTGCCAAGACTGGAATGAATGTAGATCTGGCCTTCATGGCTGTTGCGAAGTAAGTATTGATATTATTTCAATATGAAATCAGAGATTTAATTAAAGGTTCAAGAATTTTGTTGAAGTGATGGAAAAAAAACCACAAAAAAACAGTTTATGAAGTTATCATTTGCATGTCTTTGTTCCTAACTAAGGAACTTCAGATTGTACTGCTCTTCAGGTTCTCTGATCTGTGGTAAAATCTCTGTACCCTAGGCTGTTAACATAAACAATAGATTTAGCCATGTCTCCCTTTAAAGCTCACCTGGCCTATAAGGCCATTTGAGCTATTGCCATCACTTGGCGTACCTGGTCCGTCGTCGTCTGGCGTACACTTTCCTTTAAAGATCTCCTCTGACACCACTGGGTCCATTGGGACCAAACTTTGATGGAATAGTGGCCCCCTTCCAAATGTGTCTGGCATCCCGACTTCCAACCAACATGGCTACTATTACTAAAAATAGAAAAAGGGGGAATGAATTTCAAAAATGTTTTTCTATTTAACCACATGGCCAATTGGAACAAGACTTGGCAGCAATGGTCCTTAGGAGGTCCTCTTTCAGAAATATGTCCAATGACCCGGACTGTGAACCAAGATGGACGCCTCAGCCGAAGTTAGTGTAACATGGGACCGTAAGGGAAAATTCATTTGAAAATCTGTTTGTTTGAAATCACTGAGCCAGTTGCAACCAGACTTTGGCAGCAATGGTCCTTAAAATGCCTTCTTTTGATGGATAATGTCCAATGACATGGACCGTCAACCAAGATGGCCACCACAGCTGAACTTGATTTAACAGAGGACCCTATGGGAAAATTCATTGAAAAATATTCTTGTCGGAAACCACTGAGCCAATTCCAACCAGAATTTGCAGCAATGGTCCTTATATGGTCCTCTTTCAGAATTGTGTCTGATGACCTGGACTTTCATACAAAATAGCTGCCGCAGCCAAACTTAGTTTAACATAGGAATCTATGGGAAAATTCATTGAACTTAGTTTAAAAGAGACCCTATGGGAAAATTCATTGAAAAATATTCATGTCTGAAACCACTGGACCAGTTGGAACCAGAGTTGACAGCAATGGTCCTTAGATGGTTTTCTTTTAGAAGTGATGATACAGACTGTCAGTCAAGATGGCCACTAGAGCCAATTTGACTGCTCAACTTAAATTTTGTTAGTCCTGCTCAAGGTGGACAAGTTAAATCGAGGTGAGTGATACAGGCTCTTGAGAGCCTATAGTTTATTACAAAAAGACATGTCTGCAGTGCAACATAATTTACATTTTTAACAGCTATAAATGCAGTGTCCTTTTGACATTACCTTTGATATCTGCCTCATTTTTATAACATCAGTTAAGTTAATAATTATGTGCATGAAAGAAAAATTCTTTAACATCATTGACTGAAAAAGAATTCCCTGCACATTCCCACTTCATGATTGTGATTAGATCACTTTAACAGGAACCACTTTCAGTAAATCAGTAGATTTGGTAAGCAGTTACATTAGCACTGGTGGATCTCATTTCCTTGGAGATTATTTAGCCCTGCCCTCTCAGACATGGTTCAATGACTTAAAAATTTTGAAGGATGTTATTAGCTATAGGTCGGTTTAACTGAAAACTTACATTAATAAATTAATGATGAACAGAACTTGCATTATAACTGTGTAGAAATACCTTTAAACAAGATTCATTTTTATTATTAATGATAAATAAGACTTTTTGGAGTTACGCCCCTTTGTATAGAATTGTGGCAAAGTTTTTCTTATGCTATTTTATAACATATTGTATTGCAGAGATCTGAAAATGAAGAAGACCAGAAAACCGGCCGATCCCAAATTTAATGTTGCTGAATATGTATCACAGGAACGGAAGTCTGGAGGTTGCTGTGGAAGTTAGCCGTTAGAATGGAAGGGTCCAGATTTTAGTAAATGCTCATGATACTATATTGTATTGGTGCAAAATGGCATGTTTGCAATGATGTTTTGAAAATTTATTTTTGTATTGCTTGCACAGGGTATAAAATGCCTGCTGTTTTTCAGGCAATCCAAATATAATTAGTCAGAGAAGGTAAAAATTATAATGAAAATTAAAAACAGGTACAAAAAGAAGTAGGGACATTTCCCCCTGCATTTATTTCACTCATAGTTCCATCTTCAAAAGGTCGCATAAATCCTTCAAAATTTGTGGGGATATGTATGTAAAATATTTGATAATAATAAGTAACAAATAAATTACTGAATTTTTCTATCAATATTGCCTTGGGAGACAGTTCTAACACCTATTTGCCAAATAAACTGAAGGACATGCAGAACCAAACAGATTTTTTTGCTCTAAGTGAGTTTAGATATCTCCTTTCATATGGCAGTAGAATGGCAATATTCTAAAGACTGATACAAATTGACCCAAATAACCTTTATATACATGACCTCTGTGGGTAGAAAACTTGAATTTATTAATGATTCAGCATAAAATTTGAACTTATTAATGATTAAGCGTAAAATTTTTAATTTGTTATAAACATAAAAATGCATTGCATGCAATTGCTTATAATAAAAAGTTGGTAAATAGTTAAGATCAAAAACAATAATGGTTATTAATGCAACAATTACAGGGGAAAATGACCATAATCCCCTTTTAGCAGAAATTGTGTACAAGATTTTTTTCAAATATGCATGGTAAGGGAGATAATAGAAAAACCATAAATGAAGAATTGATGTGAATTTCACATTCCTATCTATAGACAATATTATAAATTCCCTTTAATTTAGAAAAAAAGGGGCGGGGGGAGGGGGGGTTCTCTAAATTATTTTCTTAATTTCAAACACAGCAATATTCATGTATTTTTGAATATGAGATGACAAGTTTTAATGTTTTATGTAGCCATTCTATACACCTTTTAGAATGGGATATTTTTTTAAAATGACAAATATGATGTATCCTATTATTTCATAGGTGCTTTGTAAATACAGTAGACCTATTTTGCCTATTAATAGTATATATGTAATAGTGAAAAAATATATAGCAATGAGAAAATGCAATAAAATCATGTGAAACTAGAAATTGAAACAATTACAGTATGTAATAATATTCATTGTCTTGTAAGTTGTAGTTTTTTATGTTATAGTTGAGGGATGGGTACACTTAATAATTTCATAAGATTAATTTCAAATATTATAAAAAGGTTTAGATATATATGAAAGCTTTCTAGATTATGTTTTACTATAGCTAATTTCATATTAAGATGAATTCATACTTTACCATCTTTCAACCTTCCGGATTGACTTAAAGGGTATGAAAGTCAACCTTCCGGATTGACTTAAAGAGTATGAATGTCATTACAAATAAATTTGTTTACGTCATAGTTCATTCTAAGTCTGAAGTTAGATTTTTAGTTGAAAGATAATATGAAAAGTCATTGGAACACTTTTGCAGAATTCCCAGTGTTTAACATTACATACATTTCATTAATTACAATAACATTTACAAATTTCCACTCCTTAGTCATTGTTAAGTAATGTAACCCGGCCATTTCATTCTTTGACCCATTTTTTATTGATTTTTACCTGAAACTGCATATTATGCTATAACGTACATATGAACTACCTCTGTCTATGTGAAGAATCAAAGAAATTAAAAGACATTGTGTTTAAAACATGACCTGGTAACTCATTTTTCAGTATGATTTCGGAATCATTTGCAATTTTCATATTTTATTCCAATAGTTGATATTCCCAATATCTGCTTTTCTTTTATTGTATGTATCAAAACATATCTTTATCTTTCACATCCATATTCTATAAAGATTACTATATCACCTGATCTAAATACTACGTGGCAGTCAGTTGTGTCATTTAGGCCATGTAAAAAAAATCATTAGATTCTCAGGCCACTTTTCAAATTTTTTGATGAGGCAGGGAGGAGTCTTTTTTTTTTTATTCCTTGTTTTTACTTAAAAAATTTGTTGCTTCTCAGGCCATTTTTGAAATTTTTTAATGAGGCACGGCGGCTCTTTTTTTTTTTTCAATCTTCCACCTCCCAACTAGCGTCGGCGGTGTAGCCCTGAAATTTTCCAAAGGCTGCTTCATCGTTCTTTTTAATTGATTCTAGCAATCCCCCAATGTGCACTCCGTCATGTAGTCACAATGTATCGTCCATGGTACGTCGGTTTTTCCTCTAGAGGAGTTGGCATGACACTAAAGATGATGCCATGCTGAGGGATGTTTAACAAACAATGTATATTTAAATCACCACACCACGTGATGAAGCGTGTTTATGAAAACGTTTCGCTGATTAAGATCGCGATCCTAAAAATTACCGGTAACGGAAACAGACGCGAAAAATTTCCGGGCGGGACGCGGAACTGCCGATTTTTAATTTTATTTTTTG
This sequence comes from Mytilisepta virgata, assembly GCA_028015205.1. Lineage (NCBI taxonomy): Eukaryota > Metazoa > Mollusca > Bivalvia > Mytilida > Mytilidae > Mytilisepta > Mytilisepta virgata. The sequence goes on from CM051521.1 coordinate 83,080,884, forward strand.
TATGATAAAAAACGACGAATGCGGCGGGTTTAAGGGACACGCGGCGGGGCCTGAGAAGCTAATACTATATTTTTTTTGGCCTTATATGTCTGTCATGGTATATATAATATCCCTAGGCTCACAATTTAGTACTTGTCCAATACTTGTACTCAGTGATACAAAACACAAGGAAATATATGTTAGAATAATCCTATTTCAAGTCAAACTACAGGTATCTGCACATTGGTTTGATGTAGTTGGTAGAGGTAAACAGGGAATTCTGATTGGCTAGTCTTCAAAGGTCTTGTCAGATATTTCTTTATTACTTTGAATTTTATGTGGTATGAATTGTCGATTGTTGGGTTGAATAATGGCATTTAATAATCCTTAGTACAGTGAATGTATTTAAATTCAGTTACTTGAAAAAAAAGTTTTTATATTCAACTCGATACAGTTTTGATGTATTGTTTAATCAATGTTAAATCCACACACATAACACATTAACATTGTTTAGTTAAAAACATTTAACATATTATATTTTTTTTAATCATGCCATGTATTCCCTGTGGAGGCCAGGATTTATTTTATAGGATCTTGTTTTTCAAATTACATTTTTTAAAAATTCAGTTGTTACAAATTTATGATCATGGAAATCCTATTGCTGTTTATAATACAGTAACCGTATGTCTTTTTTCAAACTTGAAATGTGCCAAATATTTTACTAGAGCTGATTTTCCAGTGGTGTGCTTTTCACGAATTTTTGCATCATATATGACATCACCACAAGTAAATGTCCGCAGGAAGACATATCATGCCACTTGGACACATAATACTGACTCTGCGCAGACCAGTAGATCTTTGCTCTTACTCCTAGATGCAGCGTGGTTGGCGGAGAAGCAGCAAATACCAATTTTAATGTCTTTGGTTTGAGCCGCTTGGAGATCAAACCCACGACTCTCTGCACTTGAGGCGAGCATGCTACCACAAGACCACAGAGGCAGTTCATTCTATAAAGAAATTAAATCAATAAACCTAATGGAAACTGAAAAAAAAGCTTAGATCACAAGCTTAAACTTATAATTTTTGAAATTTGACCCGAGTGGGCCCCCTGAAATTTAGAAGACAAAAGACTTATTATATCAAATTCTTTATCAGTCCGCTTTATAATACTTATCGTGATATATTTAAGCCAAAAATAAACAATATCCATTCTGAGGATATACAAATTATCTTTTTCTGTTCTTTTATAGTTCATTTACTTTTGTTCTTTCCCATAACTATTGATGAATGCATGGAAAGAGATAATGCAATTATATATTGTCAACATTTTTATTTCCATGGGCAATTTATTTTAAAAATTGGGGTGAAATTTGATACCTTTTTACCAAAATTTCACTTTTCTTTGTCACCTGAAAAGAACAGACCTGAATTTTTTTTCATTATCTGTTGGACGTATAATTTTGCTTAATAACATTACATTGATTTGTATTAGCTCATCTGTCCTAAAGGAAGATATTTTTCAGTATGCTAGTTAGCATACCTGGCCCAAAGGGCCATGTAATCTATTGCCGTCACTTTGCGTCCATCGTCCTACTTTTTTCTGTAAGGTCTTCCCCTCTGAAACCACTTGGCTAATTGAAACAAGAGCCAAGCATAGTTTAACATAGGGCCCTATGGGAAAATCTATTTATCAATCTTTTTGTCTGAAATCAGTAAGCCATATAGAATCCTATTGGAACCGAATTTGGCAGCAATGATGTTGGGGAGTCTTCTTTCAGAATTGTATCCGGGTGCCACAGCTGAACATAGTTTGACATAGGACCCTGTTTGAAAATTTAAAACCTTCACCTGAAATCAGTAAGCCAATTAGAACCAAACTTGGTAACAACGGTCCTGAGATGTTTCTTTATCAGAATTGCATCCAATGACCTGGACTGCCATTCAAGATGGCCACCATAGGCAAACTTAGTTTAACAGACCCTGTTTAGTATAATCGAATTTCCGTAATGGTCCCCGATTTTAGTTTCAAAATACGCATCACATATTAAGCTCCGGAATTATGCTTTCCTGTTTTGTTCCCATATTTATTTTTCTTCTTAGTCGAATAAATGCTTGGCTCTTTGCGCTTGATTTTCCAATATTTGAGAATGCCAACCAGAATGGATGTAATTGAACGATTGTTTCACTGAAAATGATACCCAAGTGAGCGATACAGGCTCCTGGAGCCTCTAGTATTTATAATGTACTCATTTCTGATATATAGATTCTATCATGTTGGCTTTTTCTGCCATTTGATGGGCAGCCTAATTTTTCTGTGATAATGAAAGACTTCAGAAAAGGAAGTCAAAAATATTGTTTGAGTGCTCCTTTCTATTGAAAAATGGCATAACCAGGAATTATTGTAATCTGTAAGTCAAATCCCAAGAATGGTATCATGAACATGTGTTTAATATAATTATATTGAAACATTTTGTTATTTGTTTTCAAGTCAGAAATAATGTGCAATCTTTTGAAGACATTTATAATTTATTCATTTGATCTTTAAGGTTTGTGATACTTATGTATATTTTTTTCATTTATAAGAATTTTAATATATAATTACTGTGTTAAGGTGTTGGAATGTAAAAATTATAATTAGAAATATATGTTAAAGTAGTATAAATTTGTTGGTACAGTCAATTTTAAAATAAACAGTTGACTGGAGAAAGCTTGAGACTTTTTGGTAAAAGTTCATAGAACAATCTAAAATCAATAAAAAAACTCAGCTTTCTCTGATGAATATATAGCCCCAGGACTAATTGAATTAACCAAATTAGCAAAAGAAAATTTTAGGTGTTGTTTTAAACTGTCTCATACATGATAATTCAGAAGTTATTATTCAAACAAATTCTATGTATATTATAACAGTAAGAGGTTGGCTGATTTTTTGTGACATTAGACGTATTCCTAAATCCAGCCAGGTCTGGAAATATTCCGTTATTTAACAGTCAGTCAAGTAAGAAAAAATATTTTGTGATCATTGTTGACATTTTTTGTGAACCGTTTTCTATTGTTCCAAGAATCTTGATGGGTAGACTATTTTTTTTGCTTGCGATGAAGAGTCAAGGAAAGCAATTCTATTTTTTTGCTAATTTATACATAGTTTAAATAGATTTTATATATACTCAAGATATGTTTTCTGTCAACATACATGTTAATATACGTGAATATAATTATATAAGGTAAATTTTCTATTTAATTATATTCTTTATTTTGCACATTCCCATGAACAGTAAGTGTACCTTTGAAAGACAAACCCTGCTTAAAATGATCTAAAAAGACTTTTAAAACCAGAAAAGGGGTTGAAGGATATGTACAGAAAATTCCTACCAATCATATTTTATTTGTTTCGACCTCATTTCAATGTTCCATTGATGTTTATCAAGGTGGAAATTCATGTTTGCTGATACTTAGCTTAAAAATTTTTAAATTGCAGGGTAACCATAAGGTCTTGAGTTAACAATTATCCTTGACTGTTGATGTAGTGACCAACTTTAGTTTTTAACACTATTTTCCTGTGGAAAAGTCTGGTTAAGTGCTGAACGGCCAGTAGGCTTCTCCCTACAGTGAATAGTCTAGTTTGCTCTCAGTCAAACGGCATTTGTTTCAAATCTTAATTTGCATTGATGGTATAATATAGTGCAATGCAATGAACATTTTGTAATATTTTTCTGGAGGAAAAAATAAAATTGATGTCTTATATTTCATATTATTGGTACATTGCATTTTTTGTATGAAGGAATTTTTTTAAAGATTCTCATTTTAGAATAAAGATCTTTTTTTTTTTGTTATAAATGAAATTGTTATATATACTTATATTATAGTTGAATCTAGTTCTTTTGTTAAAATATTGCATTTTATAGTACCTGAAACATTTTTTTACTATAAGCTGCCAATGGTTACATGTGTCTCAGTTTGTTAATTATGATATTTACAGTTATTTTATTACAATGATCTTTTTATATTAGGTATTATTATGTAATTTATTGCACAGTATAATTTTATTACATTGAGTAACATTAAGTCTTGAAGTTTTGATCATTAAGTATTTTTTTATTCTAAAAGTTACTAATTTCATGTCAGAGAAGTTAAATAAATCCATACAGATTATATACTTTGCTATTTTGGTATAAGTGAATGAAATCAGTTGTGAAGTAATATACATGTACATGTAGTATTGCATTAATATTTAGGAATATTGGCCCAAGCAAAATAATATATTGCATCAGCTTATGAGTGCAATATATTTTTTTATTGTATAGCAACGTAATATCCCCTGTATAACGTAACCAAAAATTAGTGTGCAATTTTCGCCAATATTGCATGGAGATCAATATTGTATTGCAATGACGATGTCTTCGATATTTTTTTTGGTTATTTCCGGGATAAGGGTTATTGCAAAAAACTGAGAAAAATTGTCCCTTGTAGAATATTATATCGCAATCGCAAGCTCTTGCAATATTACATTCTACTCGGGACAATATTTCCCAGTATTTATTGTATAGCAAGATCTTTTAAATATTAAATAAGTCTATTTTCTAAATCAATGGCATCAGTTTTTAATGCGATATCATGGAATATTGCATGCTAAATTTTGGTTATGTTCTACATATAACATTAATATAAATTACTCTACAATAAACAGTGCTATATTGCATCTTGTATATATAAATAAATCTGAAGTTTGTCATTGAATAAGTAACCAACAGTGATGTTTATAATAGGAAACTATTTATGTGTTAAACAAAGCATTCCATTTGATATAGAGGTTGTGCAGATTTATTATTTTATTTAAGAGTTGTTATGTCTGTCATATTTTGTAAAATAGAGTCTTTTTGCTATAGTTTAGAAAGTCACTTCTATTTTTATTCAAGGGTATTTATGTTATGGTAACCATGCCTGGAATTAAAATGGCATTGGACAAAAATAGAATTTTCCTGTAGTATATACTGTTATAAAGTAATACACTTAGAAATTCTATTAGAAACTGTATGTAGACTGTATTCCATTTATAAACTGTTAAAATTCACCATTTTGTTTGGGAATACAGAATTAATAGGTATAAAATTACAGATTCTATATGGAAAATCCACAAATATATGGAACAAATGTTCATGGAAAGAATTTTATTGCTGTTCTTCATCTTAACATTACCAGAAAACAAAAGTTTAATTTTTTTCTGAGCCACTCAACAGAATTAACAAATGGATAGAAAACCTTCAGTGATCCTGTAGTAGTGTTTGTTTCAAAATAGCAACCTTCCATTATATGAACAGATTTGTAAATGACATTTACATTGCAGGGGGCTAGAATCACTACACAGCCAAGCAATATGTATTTTGATTGATAACTGATGCTTAGAAATTTTTTTTTAAGATCTGCAGTAGACGGCAGTGATTGCATCTTTTATATCAGTGAGATTTTGAGTTAAATTTAGTTCCTGTTAAGATAAACAAAAAATTACAGTCTATTTGTTGCTAATAAAAAAGAACTTTTAAGAAATGCTGTTTTGTCATTTTTTATGGTTAGAAGTAAGAATACCAATGTATATATGTATGGTATAACTTCTGTGTAACTATGTCCCTGATTTCCAAAGTTTTTGTTATTAATGCCTGATGAGATTTAAAATATTATAATGTTACGTACTAATTAAATTTGATAATGAAGTTGGTATCCTTCTTGATATTCTAGGTAATTTTACAGAATTTTCATTTTAAGGGTAAATTTTCCTTTAAAAATTACCTCTAGAACCACTTGGCAAATTTGATCCAAATAGATATATATGGTGCTAATGTGATTCTCTTTCAAAATCGTATTTGGTTTTCAGACCACAAACAATTTAAGTTGAATGCCACAGCAGAACTATGTTTAAAATAGGACCCTGTCTAAAAATTCATGTAAAATCTTGTAAGTCTGAAACCTCCGAGTCAATATAAGCTAACCCCCCCGGGGCTCCCTTTTAAGTCGGTGAATGCACAAGAAAACATGGTTATAGAGTGGAGATATTCAGTCATTTTATAATTTTGATGGAGTGAGGCATATCCCTGGGAAGCCACCTTGTACGTCAGTAAATGTGTCTTCACATGAAAAACAAGAAAATGCATCGTGATAGTGTGTGGATCTCGACCATTTTTAACATAAGTCGTTTGTGGTTTGAGGGGGAATGGGGCATGCCTTGGATTAAACCATCCTTTTGGGATAAAGTGAAGATGACAACCGTGAGGCTGGTACAGATTTTAATTGTTGCCAGAACCTTATCACGAGGAACAGGCAACATAGGGTTATATGATGGGGATCTCGACCATTTTAAAGATTTTTTTAATAGTCCTTTGTGACTTTGTAGGGATGGGGCGTGAATGAATATTCCCGTGAGGAACAAGAACATATATATGTAAACTATATGGTTTCAGGGTGGAAATATGACTAGTTTCCATGATATGAAGCCAAACACGAGTTTTTAGCTATCTTATGAAATCCAAAATGATTTTAATGGGTGGGTTTATTCCCATTGTACACTAATCATTGGGTCTTCTTATAAGGAAAAAGAATATATATGGTTCAGAGAGAGGACCTAACGAATGAAGTTATAAACCACACCTAACTTTGTAACCCCTGTCTGGAAAGTATGATATTCTCGCACAAGGAGATAAATTAAGCTATTTTGTCTTAAAATGTTAGAAAGATATGATGAATGATTAATAAGAACCGCTGCGAACAAGTTTGTGGAAGAAAAAGAAACGAAGCAAAAATGTTCGGGGATACCTGATTACACATTACCCTTTTTGGATTCCAACTGTGAATGTATTTGTTAGTTTCAAAACGTATTAAAAATTCTTCTGAAAAGCTCATGATATCTGTGAAAAATTTGTGGCATTAGTAGGATTAAAATATCTGAGAATTAAAGAAAAATGCATGGCTTAATCCATATTGGACTGGGTATCACCCCGACAATACGATGTGGGACACAGTGCTTTAATGTGGATATATATATTAAATTAATCTATATATACTGCATACGTACTTGTAACCGAATGCACCCGGTCTAGTATGGCCATATCAACCCGGGTGCGTTCGAATACATGTAGTATTTGAAGGATGGTTTATTAGCCTGGGGTGGGTAAACTTGGGTTATTCACTGCCAGTCGTGACACATGGAAAAACCAACATATTTAATACTAATAATATGATAACACAATTTTTAACAACCTTATCTTATATATTTCAACAAAATAATTCAGCATCAATGCGCTTGATTAAAATAAAACCGGAACAGTAACCTACATTTAAGAAAAAGTAACAAAAATGTCATGACCGTTGAGTGAAAAGAACAAATCCCATAAGTAATATATTATATTCAATAAGGAACATGGATGGGCCATGAATAAAGGCCAAAGGAAAGCTGTAGTTGAGCTCAAAAGTCGAGTAATTTTCAAATACAGATCTAGGGGTATAAAAATAAACTCATTGTTCAAAATACGTCCCCATATATCAACAATATTTCTAGACTTTAACTGATAAACCAAACTCTTTAAAATACCATAACTATTCTTTTTATTTCATTGTAGTACCTTTCAAAATATATTTTAAATTTTTATTTTGAACAAACAACACATGTCATTTCTCGTCCATTCACGTAAGGAGGACACGGAAGTAACCCATTACATTTGGCACTAACAGGATACAAAATTCGTTTGTCTGTAAAGTTTGATGTTTTCTTTAATCTCTCTGATTCAGCATCGACACAGATAAATTCAGTAGCAGACTCGTGTCCATGCCATCCAGACATAAGGTATCCTGTGTATTCTTTCTTCCAATTCCCAAGACATTCCTTTCTTCCTGGGATCATCAGAGTAGTTCTCCCTTGAATATGACAAACTGAACATGGAAAACCGTACTGGTGATATTTGTCGTTATCAAAGAGTGAGTTTTTGATATTTATGTCATGGACGTTATATGCTGCTCCGCCGACAAACGGATTATTATTGACCTTCTGATCGTAGACTCCCCACTGTGGTTGTTTTGGTAGACAAAGATGATTCACTGCGGATCCCTTGTTCGTATAGGATGCGCCTCCAGTTATACCTAAAAGAGTTAATAATCGATAAAGAACGAATCTTGGTTTACACGTATTTATCTCTTAAACTCTAGGGTTTTATCTCAGTTTTTAAAATGAAGGCAAGCTATAAGAAGGTATAAACAAGTTAGTAAATACCAAAGCATAATAATTAATTTTACTGAAATTTTGCTTTTAAGAAGATTACTATATTTTATAAAATGAAAAGTTCATGCAATTCTTTATTCTTTCACAATAGTTTACACAATTATGATTTATATGGAATATAAACTAAGCACTTACCGTCGTAAACAAGATCTGCATTTTTGCTAGTACACACTGATCTTCCCCACTGGATATATGTGGTACCACCACTGCTAGTTCCTATGACAGAAAAAGTATAACTTTTATGTTTTTGTCTGGCAACAGATGACTATTACAAGTACAAATGAAAAATAATGACTGTCAATTGCAAAAACGAAATATCAGTCTCAAATAAAAGAATTTGTCAATTACCTTTTGCACATATAGAAGTTTGAGGTTCTCCTGTAACGCTTTTAAAACCAGCTAGAAACACTTTCCACATCATGGAATCCATATTATCAGTACAGAACGACTTCGCCGCCTTCTTACTCCTATCTGCTGCTATCTGGTTTGTCATTACCATGCAAACCAAAACTAAGCTGGCTTTTGTAAAGATAACCATGATCAGCTATTGTTACAGAGTTCCAATATTCTATCAAAACTGTAAACACCGAAACAAAATTTGCAATAAAATAGTAATTTCTCTTTTGGTATTTATGATATGGTAATATGAGAATAACGTTAGATTTCCTGGTACATTAACATTGTAACATCTTGTGCACGATACATTCTGAAATTTCAATACATTTTAATAATAAAATTCTTTGATACCAATTTATATTCAATTTCTCACTCTAAAATAAGACATGTATGTGCATCTCTGGCTAAAATATGACTGTAAATGTATCAGGTACAAATTTGATCAAAACTTTGGGTACGCCTTGATGGTCTCGTAGTAGCGTGCTCGCCTCGAGTGCGGAAGGTTGCGGGTTCGATCATCGACCGGGTCAAACCAAAGACATTAAAACTGGTATTTGCTGTTCTCCGCCAAACACACGACATCTAGAAGTAAGAGCAAAGGACTGGTCGGCTCGGAGTCAGTATAATGTGTCCAAATGGGGTGATATGACTTCCTGCGGACATTTACCTTATGAGCTAGCACATTAAAATTCCGACTCGGAGTGTTGGTATATTACAAAGCAGGGATAATATTCATATCATAACATGATATCGTCCTGATATTCATCTAATGGTTGCCACTTGACGTTGAACAATAATTCATTCATCCAACCATCCATCAAAAATTTGGAAGTGGAAAAACAATCCAAAAATTAAATTAATAAAAGAAAACTTTGAATCAAAGAAGAAACAATGAGTACATAAAAAATCACTACTGTGACTTTTATGCAGATAAATTTTTTTTAAAGCTTTGCAGCTTGTGCCGAATCATGAACTGCTATTCCCATCGGAAAAACCTTGAATCGTTGTTTTTATGGATGTTCGTGTTTTCTATAGTTTTTTATCATTTTTATTAAACTTTATTCATTTGTATTCCCGAGTTTGCTTGTCACTTTGATGTACATTCTTTGGATTTTCTTCCATTTTATTAATAAATAATACCTGTATTTTTCAATTATGTACTGTACCTCTCTCCCAGTTTGTTGGTCATACAACTTGTTGCTGCTTATTACACTGTATTGATGTTTTCAATATTTCAATACTTATCAACAAATGACAGGTTTTTTGTACCATTTAACAGGTTGAACCCCTACCCAATCAGGTGTATGCGCCACATCAGAGTTAATCTTTGTTGAAATGGTGGGGAGGGGGGAGGGGGGGTAGTTTTAATCGTGAATAAATTGTTCCAGTCAACTTTAAACTAACAAAGCACTCTTGCTGGGGTGATCTGGCAGGGGTCATCCGTCTCAGATCACCTCTGTAAAAACAAAGGAGCTGGGATGTAAAATGATATCTGTGACGCTTTTAGGGTGAGATTAACTATTGCTTAAATGACTGGTAAAATAAGAAACCCCATTCATTCATTAATTCTTTTCATTCTTCAACATTCTTTGTTTATTTTCAAAATCCCCCTCTTAAAAGGGTAAATCTCTTCGGTTACCATATTGGATTATAGGTACAGTATGTTCTGAAGAGCTGTAAGTTAATTTCCAAGGTCAAAGAAACAATTTACTGTTGAAATTTAGAGATAAATCTGAGATTGAAACCTATAGTTTGATACGTTTAGTACTGAAAAAGTTAGAATAACTGTAACCTCATTTTGAAATGTCAAAAGTCATACACTTAAAATGAATAAGATTTCACAGAAGCATCTGATTGTAGTATATACATATGACAGTGCATCTAATATCAGAAGATTCATTCATTCATCCATTGTAATTCTTCTTGAAAATGAATTTCTAATGTTGAAAAAAGACCATGCTCTTCCAATATGCACAGAGTTCTGTAGTCCTAAACAGCTGAAGAAAATATGATTAGACAGGTTACGTGAACAGCAAAATAATCACCAAATTTTGGGGTGTTCAATCTTACTACCAAAGAACTAGAACTGTCCTAGACCAAGGTGTTACTCATGACAAGTTCTTTAACAAGTACAACGGTGCCAGACCAAGGCGTTACTCAATCTCTTTAATCTTAGATGATACTGAGGTCAATGGCCATGTCACAATATTCCAGGTCTGATATGACTTTATTTGTACATAAATAAACGATATCATGTGTGTATTGAAAGAAATTATAGTTATATAATTGTGACATATTTCGAATTATTACACCTTTTGTAAATTTCTCTACTTTTAATGCATTTTCATTGGATTTCAAGAATGTGGTATTTTACTCGATCACCTGCTTGAAAAAAAACAACGGGTGGTATTTTATAATGTTACACGGACATAAAGTCGGGCATAACATTTAAACACTGTATCACCAAAATTTCAGTTTAAATGGGACGAAACTAATGAGGACAAGTATACCTACATGGCCTAAGGAGCAATCCAAAAAAAAAAAAAAAAAAAAAAAATCGCATTCCATTAGACAGATAAAACCCGGGAAGACAAATGAACAACCACAAGCACAACAAATAAAGGTCCTACATCATCTTAGATATTGGAACACTGTAACGGTCAATCAATTCGCGATGACGACCGAAAATTTCCTAAGTAATGACATCAACTTATCCCTGATAAAACCTTTGTTAAGAAGCTTTTGTGACGGCAGTAATCCTCTTTGTCAAAAGTCATGATTACTCACGCATGCCCTTGAATATCGGATAAGCTGAGAAACGTAGACGCCATATGCAGGCGATGCTGGTATACTGCTACTCAAGAAGGGAAAGTCGAAGTCATCACGTTTGTCATAAAGTTTTGTCTTCAGATGTCCCTCATTATCTATTTCGAGAAAAAAATCCAAATATGAAGAGGACATTGATGTATCTGTATCTAAATCATGAATTTAGAAGTTCTCTTATCTATATGTAAATGACGCATATAACACTTAAAACTGAATCAAAGACTGATATAATTCACAAAGACACATGATGACTGTCAAGTTATTTGTATTGTTATATACTTTAATTTTATATTTTGTTGTTTGATTTATCTTAATGACATAAATGTACATGTTGTTAATTTCATTTTGCCCTTTTCCGTATTTAGAGGTTGTTTATTTTCCACCATATTTTATATTCGTTTCAAATGAAATTATAACTAGAACAAAACATCCTACAAAAAAAAATCTTATTATACCTATTTAATTGTTATTGATAGAAAAATAAATATTACGATCAGAAAGATAATTTCAACAATCACTGTTAGTAAAACTGATATTTTACATGTATACAAACAATGCATTCTTTCAACATAAATGTATATGTACGTCTTTTACTTTTTTCTATTAAAATATTTAAATAAAATATATATTTTATACATGTACATGTAGTTATTCTTCGTAATCAGACACCAAAATTATTTTGAACTATACATATTTATTATACCTCAGTATGTTTTTCTATATAAAGATAAAGACAACAATTTCACTATTTTTGCTATTTCTAAACAAGAAACTATTGACCGTTCATTAGTTTCCACTACTACTGACCTTCAATATTACTGGAAAACATTGAGCGGTGAAGTATTTTTCGGTATAATAAAACAATCACCTACTGCATATTCGGAGAATAGTAAGTTTATTATTTCGTCGTTACCAACTATTACCCTCGGGGACAATAAACGTATTATTCACCTCATATCCAGTCAATAAGAATTAATATATAATTTGCCATAATTGTTCACTGCATATACTTGTACGTACGCTCATGACAAAACAAGAGATGAAAACCACTAAACAATGGATTCAAACGGGTCTTAGCGAGTCAAAGTAAGTGAAACTTCATTAGAGGAATTTAAACGTTAGTTTTTGCAAATCAACACCAGTTTGTGCGCTTAAGCCCACAGTAATTATACCTTACATGTACTTTCATACTGCTGTATTTTATTAGCTCACCTGACCCAAAGGGTCAAGTGAGCTATTCTCATCACTTGGCGTCCGTCGTCCGTCGTCGTCCGTCGTCTGTCGTCCGTCGTCTGTCGTCCGTCGTCGTCCGTTAACTTTTACAAAAATCTTCTCCTCTGAAACTACTGCGCCAAATTGAACCAAACTTGGCCACAAGCATCATTAGGGTATCTAGTTTAAAAATTGTGTCCGATGACCCCGCCTGCCAACCAACATGACCGACATGGCTAAAAATAGAACATAGGGGTAAACTGCAGTTTTTGTCTTATATCTCAAAAACTAAAGCAATTAGAGCAAAACTGACATGGGGTCAAAATGTTCATCAGATCAAGATCTACCTGTCAGACGAATCGGTCAACTCTTTGTTGGGTTATTGCCCCTGAATTGTTAATTTTAAGGAAATTTTGCAGTTTTGGGCTATTATCTTGAATATTACTATAGATAAAGACAAATTGTAAACAGCAAAAATGTTCAACAAAGTAAGATCTACAAATAAGTCTACATGACCAAAATAATTGATTGACCCCTTATATGAGTTTTTGCCCTTTAAAGACGGCATCCAGCATAAAATTTCTTTTAAAGATCTTTTCCTCTCAAACCACTGGGCCAATTGAGACCAAACTTTGGTGGAATGGTCCTTGGGTGGCCCCCTTCCAAAATTATGTCTGGCATCCCCGACTTCCAACGACATGGCTGCTGTTACTAAAAATAGAAAAAAAGGGGGGGGGGTGAATTTAAAAAATCTTCTTATATGAAACTACAAGGCCAGCTGGAACCAAAGTTGGCAGTAATGGTTCTTTGGAGGTTCTATTTCAGAAATATGTCCAATGACCTGGACTGTTAACCAAGATGGCCGCCACAGCCGAACTTAGTTCAACATAGGGCCCTATGGGAAAATTCATTGAAAAATCTTCTTGTCTTAAACCACTTGACCAATTGGAACCAGACTTGGCAGCAATGGTCCTTAGATGGTCCTCTTACTGAGCTATGTCCGATGACCCGGACTGTCAACCAAGATGGCCACCACAACTGAATTTAGTTTAACATAGGGCCTTATAGGAAAATTAATTGAAAAATATTCTTGTCTGAAACCAGTTGACATATTGGAGCAGGACTTGGCAGCATTGGTCCTTAGGAGGTCCTTTTTCAGAAATGTGTCTGATTTCGTAGACTGTGTACCAAGATGGCCGCCACAGCAGAACTTAGTTTAACATAGGACCCCATGGAAAATTCACTCAAAAATCTTCTCGTCTGAAACCACTAAGCCAATTAGAATTAGACTTGGTAGCAATGGTCCTTAGATGGTCCTCTTTCAGAATTTTGTGCGATGATCCAGACTGTCAACGAAGATGGCCGCCACACCCGAACTTAGTTTAACATAGGGCCCTATGGAAAAATTCATTGAAAAATCTTCTTGTCTGAAACCACTTGACATATTGGAGCCAGACTTGGCAGCATTGGTCCTCAGGAAGTCCTTTTTCAGAAATTTGTCCAATCACCCGGTTTGTCAACAAGGTGGCTGCCACACCAAACTTTGTTAAATATTTGACCCTATAGGAAAATTCATTTAAAATTCTTTTTGTCTGAAACTGCTTAGCCAGTTGGAACAAGACTTAGCAGAAATGGTCCTTAGATGGTTCTCTTTTAGAAATGTATCCGTTGAAATCCGCTGAAATTAGTTTAACATAGAATCTTATAGAAAACCAGCCAAATTGACTGCAACACTTAAATTTTTAGGTCTGCTCAAGGTGAAAAGTAAAATCCAGGTGAGCAATACAGGATCTTGAGAGCCTCTAGTTGGGTTTCTTTTGGTTATTTGTTTACTTTTGCATAATCGCTTTATCAAAAATCCACATATTGCGTTTTCTCATTGAAATGTTAATTACTAGAAACTGCACCATGCGATAACTATACGACTGGCCTTAATTGAAACGTCAGTTGACGGACATTGTTTAATGAAAACAATGGCTGTGTGGTACATGTATTTCGGTCCATGAAATTTTGATAATCCACCTGAATGTCACTTCTCTATATGTTTTGTTCAGATAGAGGGCCTTTTTAATGGAAAGCGATTATTAATGTCAATATGAAATATTAACCAAGCATGTCTTTTTTGCAGGCTTGGTTGGAAGAAATTAATAAACATGCTGAGGAAGATATAGTAATAATGTTACTAGGCAACAAAGCTGACATGACAGGCGAAAGAGTTATACGAACAGAAGATGTTGAAAAATTAGCCAAGGTATATACAGGTTTTACAGTTATCATAAAAATGTGATAATACTACACAATAAAAATCTATCGAACACAGCTAGGTGTGATTATGTGACCTTTAATGAAGTGTCAAGGCCCTTAACACAGGACATATCAAACATGAAATTTCTTTTAAAAGCTTGTGTCAAAAAATTGAACAAATATTAAAAGCACAAGATTGAGACTTTTTTCGGCATTTCAGTACAAGATCTCTGACATATCTTTTGTCAGTATTTTAACACCACATTTGTGCAAATGAATAGGATAACTAAAAATCTGTATGTGAATAATTTCATGAGTTGAATTTGATTGATTGATTGACTGTTGCTTAACATCCTGTGGCAAATTTTTCATGCTTCTTCAGGACGAGAACCAGTTCATTTTATCAAACAATTCAAATAGGGTTGTGATGGGACACAAAGGAAACCAATTTTGACTGCCACTGTAAAAAGAGGATGGTTGGACAATTTAGCCTTCTGTAGCGGCCATCAGCCTACTCTTTCGAAAACTACAGAAGGGGTCTTTAGCGTGGCATTCTCCAAACACATTAACTACTATGGTCTGTGGTCAGGCTTTCTGTATTATGACCTGACAGAACACCCAACGAGAGGGTGTTCCCTATCAGATGCACTAGGCAGCTATATGGGTTGAACTCCCACGATTGGTCACAGTTGCCTAGAGAGTTGAATTTAAAAAAATTTCTCTTTACTTGCATCAGTTATATGTAGCTATTATTGCATTAACCGTGACCTTTCTGTACTTTTAGGAATATAATGTAGCATTTATGGAAACTAGTGCCAAAACTGGAATGAATGTAGATCTGGCCTTCATGTCTGTTGCGAAGTAAGTATTGATATTATTAGCTCACCTGGCCAAAGGTGAGCTTTTGTCATCACTTGGCGTCCGTCGTCCGTCCGTCTGTAAACTTTTACATTTTCATCTTTTCCTCTGAAACCCCTGCACCTATTGAACTGAAACTTAGCATTGAGCATCTATGGAAGGTCTTTTACAAAGTTTGCATAAATCAGCCCGGTCCGTGAAACAAAATGGCCCCTATGAGCATTTACATGTTATGATTGGTCTAAATTTAAAACTTTTCCTCTGAAACCGTAAAGTCAAATGAACTTATATTTGGTATGGAGCATCTATGGAAGGTCCTTTACAAAGTTTTCATAAATCATCCCGGTCCGTGAAACAAAATGGCCACCATGGCATTTACATGTTTTGATTGGTCCAAATTTAAAACTTCTCCTCTGAAACTGTAAAGCCAAATGAACTCATTTATGGCACGGAACATCTATGGAAGGTCCTTTACAAAGTTTGCATAAATCAGCCCGGTCCGTGAAACCAAATGGCCGCTATGAGCATTTACAAGTTCTGATTGATCCAAATCTAAAACTTCTTTTCCTCTGACACTGTAAAGCCAAATGAATTGATATTTGGTATGGAGCATCTATGGAAGGCCCTTTACAAAGTTTGCATAAATCATCCCGTTCCGTGAAACAAAATGGCTGCCATGAGCATTTATATGTTCTCATTGGTCCAAATTTAAAACTTCTTCTCTGAAACCGTGAAGCCAAATGAACCGATTTTTGGTATGGAACATCTATGGAAGGTCCTTTACGAAGTTTGCATAAATCATTCTAGACAGTGAAACAAAATGGCCGTAAGAAGCCTTTATATGTTCTGATTTGTCAAATATTGTAATTTTTCTCATCTGAAACTGTTTGGTCAATGAACTTATACTTGGTATAAAGCATGCTTTAACATCATTGACTCAAAACGAATTCCCTGCACATTCCCACTTCATGATTGTGATTAGATCACTTTAACAGGAACCACTTTCAGCATGTTCAGTAAATCAATAAATTTGGTAAGCAGTTGCATTAGCTTTGGTGCATCTCATTTCTTTGGAGATTATTTAGCCCTGCCCTCTCAAACATGGTTCATTGACTTAAAAGTTTTGAAGGATATTATTAGCTATAGGTTGGTTTAACTGAAAACTTACATATGATGAACAGAACTTGCATTATAACTGTGTAGAAATACCTTTAAACAAGATTGATTTTTATTATTAATGTTGATAAATAAGACTTTTTTTACCAGTCATTCTGCAGTTAGTCCCCTCTGTATAGAATTGTGACAAAGTTTTTCTTATGCTATTTTATAACATATTGTATTGCAGAGATCTGAAAATGAAAAAGACCAGAAAACCAGCCGAGCCCAAATTTAATGTTGCTGAATATGTATCACAGGAACGGAAGTCGGGAGGTTGCTGTGGAAGTTAGCCGTTAGAATGAAAGGGTCCAGATTTTAGTAAATGCTCATGATACTATATTGTATTGGTGCAAAATGGCATGTTTGCAATGATGATTTGAAAATTTATTTTTGTATTGTTTGCACAGAGTATAAAATGCCTGCTGTTTTTCAGGCAATCAAAGTATAATTAGTCAGAGAAGGTAAAAATTATAATGAAAATTAAAAATAGGTACAAAAAGAAGTAGGGCCATTTTCCCCTGCATTTATTTCACTCATAGTTCCGTCTCGAAAAAGTCGCATAAATCCTTCAAAATTTGTGGGGACATGTATGTAAAATATTTAGTAATAATAAATAACAAATAAATTACTGAATTTTTCTATCAATATTGCTTTGGTAGACAGTTCTAACACATATTTGCCAAATAAACTGAAGGACATGCAGAACCAAAAGGATTTTTTGCTCTAAGTGAGTTTAAGTATCTCCTTTCATATGGCAGTAGAATGGCAATATTCCAAAGACTGATACAAATTGACCCAAATCACCTTTAAATACATGACCTCTGTGGGTAGTAGAAAACTTGAACTTATTAATGATTCAGTTTAAAATTATACTTATTAATGATTCAGCATAAAATTTGAACTTATTAATGATTAAGCATAAAATTTTTAATTTGTTATAAACATAAAAATGCATTGCATACAATTGTTTATAATAAAAAGTAGGTAAATAGTTAAGATTAAAAAAATTAATGGTTATCAATGCAACAATTACAGGAGAAAATGACCATAATCCCCTTTTAACAGAAATTGTGTACAAGATTTTTCCAGATTTGCATGGTAAGGGAGATAATGAAACAAAAACCATTAATGAAGAATTGATGTGAATTTCACATTCCTTTTAATAGACAATATTATAAATTCATTTTAATTTAGAAAAAAAGGGGGGGGGGTGTGTTTTCTCAAAATTATTTTCTTAATTTCAAACACATTAATTTACATGTATTTTTAAATATGAGATGACAAGTGTTAATGTTCATGTTTTATGTAACCATTCTTTACACCTTTTAGAATGGGATGTTTTTAAAATGACAAATATGATGTATCCTATCATTTCATAGGTGCTTTGTAAATACAGTAGACCTATTTTGCCTATTAATAGTATATATGTAATAGTGAAAAAATATATAGCAATGAGAAAATGCAATAAAATCATGTAAAACTAGAAATTAAAACAATTACAGTATTTAATAATTAATATTCATTGTTTTGTAAGTTGTAGTTATTAGAAAAAAGGTTTAGATATATATGAAATCTTTCTAGATTATGTTTTAATGTAGCTAATTTCATATTAAGATGAATTCATACTTTACCATCTTTCAATCTTCCGGATTGACTTAAAGGGTATGAATGTCATTAAAAAATAAATTAGTTTACGTCATAGTTCATTCTAAGTCTGAAGTTAGATTTTTAGTTGAATGATAATATAATGAAGAGTCAAACACATCTTAAATATAATTATTTTTACATTGTCAAATGAAGTGAATTATTTGACATTCTTTATCAGTAACAGTTCTACTGGTAAAGAATGTGATAATCATTACAGATCTTTGAAAATATTTCTGATGCTTAATTACTTCAAGTATTTTTTTGCATAATAACATCTGTTTGTTTCTTTGAATATCCCTTAGCGGATAGTACTATTATAATTTTGTTTTCTAAGATAGATTCCATGACTTGTCAGTTTTTATTGGCCGGGTTACACAATGTGAAATGCGGGTTAAAGTATGGCGAATGTCAGGCGGGCGAGCAGATGGGTGGGTGGGCAGACAGGCAGGGAAAGTAGGGTACCTATTTTGTGTAATCAAGTCCTCCTACAGTTTTCAATCCAGAGCCATCAAACTTGGTAGAGTGTTTTTATATATATTGGACATGTGCACATCATATTATGGATACATTTGGAACATTTTTGCGGAATTTCCGGATGGTTAAACTTAGTCAATTTTTAGCAACATTCTTTAATGAGGGTACCTATTTTGTGTAATCAACTCCTCCGACAGTTTTCAATCCAGAGTCTTCAAATTTGGTGGAATGTTTGTATATATATATATATTGGACATATGCACCTTGTATTATGGATACATTGAGAATACTTTTGCAGAATTCCCAGTGGCTGTAACATTACATACATTTCATCAATTACAATAACATTTACAAATTTCCACTCCTTAGTCATTGTTAAGTAATGTAACCCGGCCATTTCATTCTTTGACCTATTTTTTATTGATTTTTACCTGAAACTGCATATTATGCCATTACGTACATATGAACTACCTCTGTCTATGTGAAGAATCAAAGAAATTTAAAGACACTGTGTTTAGAACATGACCTGGTAACGCATTTTTCATTGTGATTTCGGAATCATTTGCAATTTTCTGATTTTATTCCAGTAGTTGATATTCCCAATATCTGCTTTTCTTTTATTGTATGTATCAAAACATATCTGTACCTTTCACATCCATATTGTATAAAGATTACTAGATCACCTGATCTAAATACTAGGTGGCAGTCAGTTGTGTCATTTATATGTCTGTCATGGTATATATAATATTCCTAGGCTCACAATTTAGTACTTGTCCAATACTTGTACTCAGTGATACAAAACACAAGGAAATATAAATTGGATTGATCCGATTTGAAGTCGAAGTACCGGTATCTGCACATTGGTTTGATGTAGTTGGTAGAGGTAAACAGTGTATTCTGATTGGCTAGTCTTCAAAGGTCTTGTCAGATATTTCTTTATTACTTTGAATTTTATGTAGTATGAATTGCCGATGGTAGGGTTGAATAATGGCATTTTATTTCCTTAGTACAGTGAATGTATTTAAATTCAATAACCTAAAAAAAGCTTTTATATTCAGCTCGATACACTTTTGATGTATTGTTTAATCAATGTTAAATCCACACACATAACACATTAACATTGTTTAGTTAAAAACATTTCACATATTATATTTTTTTAATCATGCCATGTATTCCCTGTGGAAGCCAGGATTTATTTTATAGGATCTTGTTTTCCAAATTACATTTGTTAAAACTTCAGTTGTTACAAATTTATGATCATGGAAATCCTATTGCAGTTTATAATACAGTAACTGTATGTCTTTTTTCAAACTTGAAATGTGCCAAATATTTTACTAGAGCTGATTTTCCAATGGTGTGCTTTTCACGAATTTTTGCATCATATATGACATCACCACAAGCAAATGTCCGCAGGAAGACATATCACGCCACTTGTACACATAATACTGACTGAGCAGACCAGTAGATCTTTGCTCTTACTCCTAGATGCAGCGTGCTTGGCGGAGAAGCAGCAAATACCAATTTTAATGTCTTTGGTTTGAGCCGCCTGGAGATCAAACCCACGACTCTCTGCACTTGAGGCGAGCATGCTATCACAAGACCACAGAGGCAGTTCATTCTATAAAGAAATTAAATCAATAAACCTAATGGAAACTGAAAAAAAAGCTTAGATCACAAACTTAAACTTATAATTTTTGAAATTTGACCCGAGTGGGCCCCCTGAAATTTGGAAGACAAAAGACTTATTATTTCAAATTCTTTATCAGTCCTCTTTATAATACTTATCGTGATATATTTAAGCCAAAAATAAACAATATCCATTCTGAGGATATACAAATTTTATCTTTTTCTGTTCTTTTATAGTTCATTTACTTTTGTTCTTTCCCATAACTATTGATGAATGCATGGAAAGAGATAATGCAATTATATATTGTCAACATTTTTATTTCCATGGGCAATTTATTTTAAAAATTGGGGTGAAATTTGATACCTTTTTACCAAAATTTCACTTTTCTTTGTCACCTGAAAAGAACAGACCTGAATTTTTTTCATTATCTGTTGGACGTATAATTTTGCTTAATAACATTACATTGATTTGTATTAGCTCATCTTTCCTAAAGGAAGATATTTTTCAGTATGCTAATTAGCATACCTGGCCCAAAGGGCCATGTAATCTATTGCCGTCACTTTGCGTCCATCGTCCTACATTTTTCTGTAAGGTCTTGCCCTCTGAAACCACTTGGATAATTGAAACAAGAGCCAAGCATAGTTTAAAATAGGGTCCTATGGGAAAATCTATTTATCAATCTTTTTGTCTGAAATCAATAAGCCATATAGAACCCTATTGGAACCGAATTTGGCAGCAATGATGTTTGGGAGTCTTCTTTCAGAATTGTACCCGGGTGCCAGAGCTGAACATAGTTTGACATAAGACCCTGTTTGAAAATTGAAAACCTTCATCTGAAATCAGTATGCCAATTAGAACCAAACATGGTAACAACGGTCCTTAGATGTTCCTTTATCAAAATTACATCCAATGACCTGGACTGCCATTCAAGATGGCCACCATAGGCAAACTTAGTTTAACAGACCCTGTTTAGTATAATGAAATTTCCGTAATTGTCCCGGATTTTAGTTTCAAAATACGCATCACATATTAAGCTCCGGAATTATGCTTCCCTGTTTTGTTCCGATATTTATTTTTCTTCTTAGTCGAATAAATGCTTGGCTCTTTGCGCTTGATTTTCCGATATTTGAGAATTCCAACCAGAATGGATGTAATTGAACGATTGTTTCACTGAAAATGATACCCAAGTGAGCGATTCAGGCTCCTGGAGCCTCTAGTATTTATAATGTACTCATTTCTCTATCATGTTGGCTTTTTCTGCCATTTGATGGGCAGCCTAATTTTTCTGTGATAATGAAAGACTTCAGAAAAGGAAGTCCTAAATATTGTTTGATTGCTCCTTTCTATTGGAAAATGGCATAACCAGGAATTATTGTAATCTGTAAGTGAAATCCCAAGAATGGTATCATGTACATGTGTTTAATATAATTATATTGAAACATTTTGTTATTTGTTTTCAAGTCAGAAATAATGTGCAATCTTTTGAAGACATTTATAATTTATTCATTTGATCTTTAAAGTTTGTGATACTTATGTATATTTTTGAATTTATCAGAATTTTAATATATAATTACTGTGTTAAGGTGTTGGAATGTAAAAATTATAATTAGAAATATATGTTAAAGTAGTATAAATTTGTTGGTACAGTCAATTTTAAAATAGACAGTTGACTGGAGAAAGGTTAAGTGACTGTCCTTTTTTTTGGTAAAAGTTCATAGAACAATCTAAAATCAATAAAAAAACTCAGCTTTCTCTGATGAATATATAGCCCCAGGACTAACTGAATTAACCAAATCAGCAAAACAAAATTTTAGGTGTTGTTTTAAACTGTCTCATACATGATAATTCAGAAGTTATTATAAAAACAAATTCTATGTATATTATGACAGTAAGAGGTTGGCTGATTTTTTGTGACATTAGACGTATTCCTAAATCCAGCCAGGTCTGGAAATATTCCCATATTTAACAGTCAGTCAAGTAAGAAAAAATATTTTGTGATCATTGTTGACATTTTTTGTGAACCGTTTTCTATTGTTCCAAGAATCTTGATGAGTTAGACTATTTTTTTTGCTTGCGATGAAGAGTCAAGGAAAGCAATTCTATTTTTTGGCTAATTTATACATAGTTTAAATAGATTTTATATATACTCAAGATATGTTTTCTGCCAACATGCATATTAATATACGTGAATATAATTATAGAAGGTAAATTTTCTATTTAATTATATTCTTTATTTTGCGCATTCCCATGAACAGTAAATGTACCACTGAAAGACAAACCCTGCTTAAAATTATCTAAAAAGACTTTTAAAACCAGAAAAGGGGTTGAAGGATATGTACAGAAAATTCCTACCAATCATATTTTATTTGTTTCGACCTAATTTCAATGTTCCATTGATGTTTATCAAGGTGGAAATTCATGTTTGCTGATACTTAGCTCATCATTTAAAAAAATTTGAATTGCAGGGTAACCATAGGGTCTTGAGTAAACAATTATCCTTGACGGTTGATGTAGTGATCAACTTTAGTTTTTAACCCTATTTTCCTGTGGAAAAGTCTGGTTAATGCTTTAGTGCTGAACGGCCAGTGGGCTTCTCCCCACAGTGAATAGTCTAGTTTGCTGTCAGTCAAACAGCATTTGTTTCAAATCTTAATTTGCATTGATGGTATAATATAGTGCAATGCAATGAACATTTTGTAATATTTTTCTGGATGAAAAAATAAAATTGATGTCTTATATTTCTTAATATTGGTACATTGCATTTTTTTGTATGAATGAATTTTTTTTAAAGATTTTCATTTTAGAATAAAGATCTTTTTTTTTGTTATAAATGAAATTGTTATATATACTTACATTATAGTTCTTTTGTTAAAATATTGCATTTTATAGTATCTGAAACATTTTTACTATAAACTGCCAATGGTTACATGTGTCTCAGTTTGTTAATTATAACATTTACAGTTATTTTATTACAATGATCTTTTTATATTAGGTATTATTATGTAATTTATTGCACAGCTATAATTTTATAACAGTGATAAACATTCAGTCTTTAAGTTTTGATCATTAAGTATTTTTTTATTCTAAAAGTTACTAATTTCATGAGTAGTTAAATAAATCCATACAGATTATATACTTTGCTATTTTGGTATAAGTGAATGAAATCAGTTGTGAAGTAATATACATATACATGTAGTATTGCTTTAATATTTAGGAATATTTCCCAAAGCAAAATAATAAATTGCATGAGCTTATGAGTGCAATATATTTTTTTATTGTATATCAACATACATGTAATATTCCCTGTGGAACGTAACCAAAACTTAGCATCCAACATTCACCGATATTGCATGGAGATCAATATTGCATTGTATTGACGATGTCTTTGATAGTTTTTAGGGTTTTTTTCTGGGATCTGGCTGGTGTTGCCATGCAATAAAAGTGTTATCGCACTAAAGTGAGAAAAATTGTCCCTTGTAGAATATTATATCTCACTAGCAAGCTGGTACAATATTACATTCTACTCGGGACAATATTTCCCAGTATTCATGCAAGAACCCTATAATATATTAATACTTTAATCCATTTGTTGTATAGGAAGATCTTTTAAATATTAAATAAGTCTATTTTCTACATCAGTGGCATCAATTTTTAATGCAATATCATGGAATATTGCATGCTAAATTTTGGTTATGTTCTACATATAACATTAATATAAATTACTCTACAATAAAAAAGGTTACTAAACAGTGCTATATTGCATCTTGTATATATAAATAAATCTGTTTGCTTGCCATTGAATAAGGTTTATTCTATGGAACTCTTTATGTATAAAAAAAAGCATTCCATTTGATATTGAGGTTGTGCAGATTTTTTTTTATTTAATAGTTGTTATATCATGTATATCTGTCATATTTTGTAAAATATAGTTTTTGCTATATTTTAGTTAGACAGTCACTTCCATTTTTATTCAAGTGTATATTTCTGATGGTCAACATGCCTGCAATTAAAATGGCAGTGGGCAAAAATAGAATTTTCCTGTAGTACATACTGTTATAAAGTATAATTTTGTTTATTTTGCCCTCAAGACAGAAAAAATAGGAAATACAGAATTTAATAGGTAAAAAATTACAGATTCTATACGCAAAATCCACTAATATATGGAACAAATGTTCATGGAAAGTCTTTTATTGCTGTTCTTCATCTTAATTGAAAGGAAGACCTTCATTACAATAAACAAAAGTTTAATTTTTTCCTTAGCCACTCAAGAGAATTAACAAATGGAGAGAAAAACTTCAGTGATCCTGTAGTAGTTTTTGTTTCAAAATAGCAAACTTCCATTATATGAACAGATTTGTAAATGACATTTACCATGCAGAGGGCTAGAATCACTACACAACTCAGCAATATGTATTTTGATTCATAACTAATGGTTATAAACTTTTTTTTAAGATCTGCAGTAGACGGTGGTGATTGTATCAGTGAGATTTTGAGTTAAATTTAGTTCCTGTTAAAATAAACAGAAAATTACAGTCTGTTTGTTGCTAATAAAAAAGAAAATTGAAATGCTATTTTGTCATTTGTAGCTCACCTGACCCGAAGGGTCATGTGAGCTATTGTCATCATTTGGCGTCTGTCGTTTGTCATCTGTCGTCCACAATCCACATTTTAATCTTCTCCTCAGAAAACACTGGGCCAATTGGGACCAAACTTTGGTGGAATGGTCCTTGGGTGGTCCCCTTCCATAAGTATGTCCAGTGTCCCCGACCTACGACTCAGATGGCGGCCAAGCTAAAAGTAGAAAAAAGGGGGGGGGTCAAAATTTAAAAAATCTGTTTCCTCTTAAGCTATTATTTGAATGCCAATCTCAGTCAAACTTTGCTGAAATGATCCTTGGCTAGTCCCTTATCAAATTTGTGTCCAATGGTCCCGACATCTGACTAAGATGCCTGCCACAGCAGAACTTAGTTTAACATAGGACCCTATGGGAAATTCACATAAAAATCTTCTTGGCTGAAGCTACTTGCCCAATTAGAACCAAACAGTGGTGGAATGGACATAAGGTGGTCCTCTTTCAAAAATGTGTCTGATGGCCCAGACCTCCGACCAAGATGGCCACCACAGCCGAACTTAGTTTAACATAGGACCCTATGGGAAATTCATTAAAAAAATCTTGTGTGAAACTACTGAGGCAATTTCAACCAAACTAAGCAGCAATGGTCCTTAGATGGTTCTCTTTCAGAATAATGTGCGACGAACCGGACGATCAACCAAGATGGTCACCACAGCCGAACTTAGTTTAACATAGGTCCTTATGGGAAATTCATTTAAAAATCTTCTTGTCTGAAACTGCTGAGCCAATTGCAACCAACCTTGGCAGCAATGGTCCGTAGATGTCCTCTGTCAGAAATATGTCCAATGATCTAGAATGTCAACCAAGATGGCCGCCACAGCCAAACTTAGTTTTACAAGAGCCCCTTTGAGAAAATTCATTAAAAAATCTTGTCTGAAGCCACTTGGCCAATAAGAACCAAACCTGATAGAAAAGGTTATAGGTGGTCCTCTTTCAGAATTGTGTCTGTTGACCCGAATGTCTACAAAGAGGGCCACCACAGCTGAACTAGGTTTAACATAGGACCCTAGGGGAAAATTCATTAAATAATCTTCTTGTGTGAAACAACTGAGCCAATTAGAACAAGACAGCAATTGTCCTCTTTCAGAATAGTGTCGGATACCTGATTACACATTACCCTTTAAGGATTCCAACTGTGAATTTAGTGGTTAGTTTCAAAAGATGTGAAAAAATCCTGTGAAAAGCTCATGATATCTGAGAGAAATTGGTGGCATTAGTAGGATTAAAATATCTGAGAGTTATAGATCAATGCATGGCTTAATCCATATTTGACTGAGTATCACCCCGAAAATCAAATGTGGGACACGGGGCTCTGATATGGATAATGTAATAAATTTATATATACTTGCACCCGGTCTGATATAGCCATATCGGCCTACCACGAGACACACCCAGTCTGATATGGCCATATCAACCCGGGTACGTTCGAATACACGTAGTACTTGAATGATGGTTTATTAGCCAGGGATGTGCACACATGGGTTGTTCACTTCCAGTCGTGACACATATGCAAAAACCAAAATATTTAATACTACATTTGAAAATACACGATAACCAAATTTCTAAACACCTTATTAACATGTTTCTACAAAATAATTCAACATCAATGCGCTTGGTTAAAATAAAACCGTAACATTAACCTACATTTAAGGAAAAATAACAAAATGTCATGACCTTTGAGTG
Source organism: Mytilisepta virgata (assembly GCA_028015205.1). Lineage (NCBI taxonomy): Eukaryota > Metazoa > Mollusca > Bivalvia > Mytilida > Mytilidae > Mytilisepta > Mytilisepta virgata. Next base: position 83,107,881 of record CM051521.1, read on the forward strand.
AAAAGAACAAATCTCACAGGTAATAAATTTTATATTCAATAAGGAACATGGATGAACCATGACAATAGGCCAAAGGAAAGCTGTAGTTCATCTCAAAAGTCGAGTAATTTTCAAATACAGATCTAGGAATATACAAATACTCGTTGTTCAAAATAAGCCCCCCTATATCAACAATAGTAGTCGAAGACTTTAACTGATGAACCAAAATACCATAACTATTCTTTTTATTTCATTGTACATGTAGTAACTTTCAAAATAAATAAATTTTAAATTTTTATTTTGAACAAACAACACATGTCATTTCTCGTCCATTGACGTAAGGAGGACACGGAAGTAACCCATTACATCTGGCACTAACAGAAAACAGAATTCGTTTGTCTGTCCAGTTTGATGTTTTCTTTAATCTCTCCGATTCAGCATCGACACAGATAAATTCAGTAGCAGACTCGTGTCCATGCCATCCAGACATAAGGTATCCAGTGTATTCTTTTTTCCAACCCCCAAGACATTCCTTTCTACCTGGGATCATCAGAGTAGTTCTCCCTTGAATATGACAAACTGAACATGGAAAACCGTACAGGTGATATTTGTCCTTATCAAAGAGTGAGTTTTTGATATTTATATCATGGCTTTTATATACTGCTCCGCCGACAAACGGATTATTATTGACCTTCTGATCGTAGACTCCCCACTGTGGTTGTTTTGGTAGACACAGGTGATTCACTGCGGAGCCCTTGTTCGTGTAGGATGAGCCTCCAGTGATACCTAAAAGAGTTAAAATCTATAAAGAACGAACCCTCGTTTACACGTATTTATCTCTTAAACTCTAGTGTTTTATCTCAGTTTTTAAAATGAAGGCAACTAATAGGTTGATATAAACAATTTAGTAAATACCAAAGCATAATAATTAATTTTACTGAAATTCTGCTTTTAAGAAGATTACTGTATTTTATAAAGTGAAAAGTTCATGCAATTCTTTATTCTTTCACAATATTTTACACAATTATCATTTATATGGAATATAAACAAAGCACTTACCGTCGTAAACAAGTTCTGCATTTTTGCTAGTACACACTGATCTTCCCCACTGGATATATGTGGTACCACCACTGCTAGTTCCTATGACAGAAAAAGTATAACTTTTATGTTTTTGTCTGGCAACAGATGACTATTACAAGTACAAATGAAAAATAATGACTGTCAATTGCAAAAACGAAGTATCTGTCTCAACGAAAAGAATTTGTCAATTACCTTGAGCACATATAGAAGTCGGAGGTTCTCCTGTAACGCTTTTAAAACCAGCTAGAAACACTTTCCACATCATGGAGTCCATATTATCAGTACAGAACGACTTCGCCGCCTTCTTACTCCTAGCTGCTGTTATCTGGTTTGTCACTACAATGCAAACAAAAAATAAGCTGGCTTTTGTAAAGATCACCATCATCAGCTATTGTTCCTGTTCCAATATTCTATCAAAACTGTAAACACCGAAACTAAATTTGCAATAAAATAGTAACTTTCTCTGTTGGTATTTACGTAATATGAGAAAAACGTTAACTTTCCTGGTACATTTACATTGTAACATCTTGTGCACGATATATTCTGAAATTCCAATACGTTGTTATAATAAAATTCTTTGATACCAATTAATATTCAATTTCATTATAAACAAGAGTTCCCTCAATCAACATACATAGCTAAACTCAAGACTTTGCACCGTTTTTCTTTATTTCCGACTGCATAAAGTATGAATTCAGTTTTAATAACGGTGTTTCGGGATTTTTAGATTGCCTCACTTTATAAATGGCCTATTTTGGGCCCCTTTTCAAAAGTCTCCCAACTAATGCCGGGTTTCGGCAAAATATTCTTTAAGATTTCTGCTGCGTTTGTACGCAATCATAGGCATTTGTTTAAATATTTTTATCCATAACTCATGTGACTGTAAATTATCCCAGGACTTTCTTTGTGCTCTACCCAGCACTTCAACTGCCGGGTTATATTTATTTATAAGAGTCAAAGGTATATTTTTCTTGTTGGTCTTTCTATTTAATGTATTGCAACGTTTAACTTTGTTGCGTGTGTCTGAAATTAGATCTTTAGTAATGCGTTCGTTATATCCTCTGTTTACTAATTTTTGTTCAAGGATAAACAGATGCTTGTTCAAATCAATTACATTATTATTATTCATGTTATTTCTAATATGCCGTATAGTTTCTCCCAAAGTGATACTTTTAAAGGTACTCTGTGGATGAGAGCTATTAGGTGGCAAATAGTGAAAAGTTTGTGTCTTCTTCATGTGATTTGACATCCAAGATTCATTTTATATAAAATCAATCACCTTTTAAAATAAACCTCTAAATCTAGATAGGCCATTAACTCTTCAGATACTTCACATGTAAATTTTAACAGAGTGTCGATCTTATTAACAATGCTAAAAAATTCCTCAATTTGTAACATATTACCAGTGAAGACCATAAAGCCATCATCTCTGTACTGGAATTTATCTAATATCATCTTTAGTATATAAGAGGCAAGATGTAAATCTGTGCATGTAGGCGATAAAATGCCTCCTATGGGATTATCTGTTTATATATATGTCCATTAAATTCAAATTCATTGTTTTCTAACACTATTTTAATCAGTTAAAAATCTGTTGAAACGGGGGTTTGAATTTCATATGATAGTCTATCAATTCTTTCTAGATTGTTGATTAATGTTTCTTGCAAATCTTTTATTTGCATGTTTGTATACATCGAAGTAATATCATAGGCAATCGGAAAACATTTGTTTTCTATCTTTTCGTTCTCTAATTTTACAATAAAATCTTTAGAGCCTTGAATGAAGAATGGATCTTTTCTCAATAAACGTTTAAAAATTATATCTAAGAAATTCTCAATTCTACAAGTTGGTGAATTGCCTTTGTTGACAATAGGTCTATATATAATCTTAATATTTGACTGGATAAAACCTTGTTTAATGATCTTTCTAACTACGGTTGAGTTCACTTCTAACCCGTCATTAGAACTGTCCTAAACTGTCAGAAGAACTGTTCTAGAACTGTCATCCTGGCACCTTAAGAACCGACAGTTCTACCCTAGAACCATTCTGGACGGTTCTACCCTAGAACCATTTATGACAGTTCTACCCTAGAACCATTTACGACAGTTCTAACCTAGAACCATTCTGGACGGTTCTACCCTAGAACCATTTATGACCCTGGCAATAGTTTATGAATTTTGAACATCAAAATTATAAGAAATAAATAATTAATTTGTTGTCATAATTTTAAAATCAACTTTTATCATACCTAAATATAATTATTATAGAGTAAAAAAAGAAATAATTCACTCAGAATAAAGTTTTTACTAAAACTAAATGATTTAAAAACTAGTCGGTGTTATTTTCTAGTACATAAAACATTCTTCTGCATATATTTCGACAAGAGGACACTTTAAATCAAGATTTAGTCCCGTCTCGTCTTGAAATTATTGTGTAAAATGTCCATATATGTACGTTATGTCTATGTAATTTTTCGATAAATTGGTGAAATGCACTTCTTATTTCAAAATGGCGGTACTCATCCCAATCATCTTCTACCTTGTCATAACGAAATAAATATCTTTCATACGGGCAAAGAGAATTTATTATATAATATATCAAATATTTACCATATAAAAATGGTAAAAAAAGATAATAAATTAAAATGCTACTTATCTGACACATTTGAAATCTCTGCATTGAAAATTGGGACCACATTATACACACCACTTATTCAAATGCTGCATTAATTATTTTAAAATGTAGCGTTATAAAAATTTGAAACCCCGCTGATTTTGTCAGCAAAACGGTTTACCTGTATACATACACATGTATCTGTGTACCTTATCGGTTGGAACAATAAACATCCGGAAAGTCAAGGTACAATATAGATGTCAAAACGTTAATTACTAGTTATAATTACCTGAAACACACAAAATGTTACGGAGAACAAATTTCTTTACCTGTAAATTTTTTTCAGAAAAATCACAAATTTTAACTAAAACAATAATTCGTTTTTCTCGTGGGTTAAAAAACTGAAAAAAACGGCACAGTAGTTCTTTTTTACATGTATGTACTTTTGCAGTTTTGTATAAATTGGTCGTAAATTTAATATTATTACATTGTAATTATTGTCATAATTTCATATATTGAAATTATAATCGATGTGAAATGTTACTACATATTTAAAAAATATGTTGTTAAAGTTTCGAAAAAGCGAATACGAGGAGTACGTGCCATAATCAATACAGAGTAATCGGACATGAAAATGGACGGTTCTACCCCAGAACCATTTATGACATTTATTTCATTTGGGAAACGGTTTTTTCATACCTGTCAACCAAGTCATGATGACGCCCATAAAACTTTAATAAGGATGACTTCAGCTTAGGAGCAACGTACCCCTGTCTGCGCAACTTTTCTGTCAGAAGCCGGGCTCTGTCCAGGAAGTCAATGTATATGTCACAAGCTCTGGAACAACGTATGAGTTGTGAAATATATACTCCATACGCCGGCGCTTCTGAAATATTGCCGCTCAAAAATGGGAAGTTGACGATTGGAAAGTCAAAGTCATCTCGTTTGTCGTAAAGTTTTGTATTCAACCTTCCTCTGCTGTCAATTTCAAGGTGAAGGTCAAGATAAGATGCAGACTTGGCAGTGTCTGTTGTATCCTTAATTTCGAGCTCATTGGGATAGATGAGATGTAAGAAATTCCCAAAACATGAATTGTTGAGTGATAAGACATCTATGTAGCGGAAGCTGAAATTAAAGGTACGGGCTAATTTCTTCTAATTTTCCTTAAGAAGCCCGTCAAGGAAGTCTGCCTCGTATGAGTAAAGGAACAAGTCGGCCAGTAGTGGCGCGCAATTAGTACCCATAGGAATACCAATTGTCTGTTGGAAAACACGTCCACCAAATTGAACAAATATGTTGTCGATCAAAAATTCAATCATCAGGACAATTTTGTCCTCTGTATATTTTTTGTTAGATTTAGAGTGGTTTTTAACAAAGTATGATTTATCTCTACCAATGACAAGGTATGTGTATCTGTTGTTGCCAGTTTTATTTTGAAAGCATCGATGGATTAGATCTCTCAACTTCTCCTTCAGTTTTGAATGAGGAATGGTGGTATAAAGGGTAGAGAAATCAAATGTTTTTATGCTGTTACAGACTGAAATGGACCGAGATAGTAAAATATCCTTTAAGTTTTTGGAGTTCTTTAATATCCACATTTGATTAATACCACTTCTTGAATAGCTTGTCTCACAATAACTTTGGAGGCCCCTTTTGACAGCTGTTAAAATAGAAGTTAGAAGTTGAGACAATGGTTTGGTGGAACACTTGCCAGATCCAGCTATAAAGCGTTCTTTGTATGGACACTTATGTAACATGGGTATCCAATACAAGGTAAGAAGATCAAGATCATCATCTTTGATGGAAATACCAAATGACGACAAAACTGATCTATGATTGTCGGTTATTTCTTCCTTTGAAAGTGTAGTAGCTTTATAGGTAGGGTTGCCAAGTGAACTAGCAATCCCTAGTTCATTAATCAAGCATTGAATATAGTAGCTTTTGCATACAAAAACGATGTTATTAGGTGCCTTGTCTGTAGGAACAACAACATATTTGTCATGAATTGCGGACAATGTCTTGGCAGCATCCGGGTTGCTGAAGACTGATGTTCCTTTTTTACTCATAGACCTTCTAAGTTTATCAATTCAATTAACCTTAGAACCATTTATGACAGGGTTGGTTCTACCCTAGAACCATTCTAGAATGGTTCTGGAACCGTCCTCTCTGACAAAATTGTTGAGAGTTAGAACTGATCTCAACTGTACATCTGGGTTGATTTTGTGAATTTTAGTTAGAAAATACATATGCCCATGTTTTGGGTTATCTCTCTGTGTGAGAAAAGAATATGTGTTTACATCTATTTTTTTCTGAGAAAACAATATATGTTCTATTTTTTACTAATAGATGCAGTATTATGTTGTTCAAGTTCCACATAATATATGCTAAGTAGGTGATTTTCTACTGCTCTTGTGTAGTTATTCTTATCTATTAATACTGTGGTATTATTTTTGTCTGCTTAAGAAATATAAATCTCAGAATTATTAGTAAGTTTAGCTAGTGATCTACGTTCTTCTCTCGACAATTGTCTTTAAATGAGTTTACCTCCAAGCTAGATATAGCCAACATTGTGTCTGTTATATAATTTTCAAGAGCATTATTGCACCTAGGAGGTACATGTCCTGTTTTCAAGTATAAGGGATGAAGATCTTTGTTTTCTGATGCATCAGAATAACGAAGCCTACATCTCATTTTTCTGACTAATTCTAAAAAATCTGCTATAACATTATTTCTGATGTGAAATTTATTAGGGCTCGGAACAAATTTAGTTCCTTTGCTCAGTAGGAGGATGTCTTCATTAGATAATTTTGTTATAGTATAGTTAAGAATAAAATTCTTATTGAACTAAGCTCGATTTCTCTTATTTATTAGGATTTTTTATTAACCCCTCTCTTGCGATTTATTAGTTTCTATAACGTCTGCAACCCATGCTGATAATGAACATAACTGTTGAGAAGGAAACAACTTACTCTGATTAATCTAAACTGCACATGCGTACGCACCAGGTAAGCCCACTAGAAAATGACAAGATACTTTAATAAAGATTATCTACCATTTAATTAACTAATCCTACAATATATAGAAACGATCGAAAAGCAAAAAGCCATCAAGTGAGAAAGTTCACATACAAAGTCCAACTTTACAAGTGGTTGTTTGAAGCACTAAAATCCTTTTCTGAAACTAGTTACTGTTGACTTCCAGGAAATTCTTTATAGTTCACATATAAAATCCGACTTTATAGCCGCTGTTCTTACCACTAAAATCTTTTCTTAAACTTGTCTTTCGGCTTGGCTACAGTTGGCTTCGTAGCCAGAGAATCTTTATAGCCCTAGAGTTTTCTGTTATACTCCTCGATTAACTCTTGTGCCGCTTTAAATAGTTCCCTTCTTTCATCATACTTTGCTGACCTCTGCAGCTTTGTGTCTGCTTCCTGTAATATATCATCCAGTTGTTTAGACAGTTCACGAATGCCTTTCGCGAGTGGTTCTGACAATTGTGTTACGGCAACAGAAAGGAAAGTTAACAAAGGAAAGTTGAAGTCATCACTTTTATCATAAAGTTTTGTCTTCAGATGTCCCTCATTGTCTATTTCGAGAAACACATCCAAAAATAAAGCGGACGTTGATGTATCTGTATCTAAATCATGAATTTAGATGTTCTCTTATCGATATGTAAAGGGTGCATATAACACTTAAAACTGTATCTCCGTACATTTCAAAGACTGGTATAATTCACAAAGACACATGATGACTGTCAAGTTATTTATATTGTTATATACTTTTATTTTATAGTTTGTTGTTGATTCATCTTGATGACATAAATGTACATGTTGTTAATTTCATTTTGCCCTTTTCCGTATTTAGAGGTTGTTTATTTTCCACCATATTTTATATTTGTTTCAAATGAAATTATAACTAGAACAAAACATCCTACAAAAAAATTCTTATTATACCTATTTAATTGTTACTGATAGAAAAATAAATATTACGATCAGAAAGATAATTTCAACAATCACTGTTAGTAACACTGATATTTTACATGTATACAAACAATGCATTCTTTCCACATAAATGTATATGTACGTCTTTCACTTTTTTATATTAAAATATTTAAATAAAATATATATTGTATACATGTAGTTATTCTACGTAATCAGACACCAAAAATATTTTGAACTATACATATTTATTATACCTTTAGTATGTTTTTTCTATATAAAGATTAAATCAACAATTTTACTATTTTTTCTATTTCTAAACAAGAAACTATTGACCGTTCATTAGTTTCCACTACTACTGACCTTCAATATTACTGGAAAACAATGACCGGTGAAGTATTTTTCGGTATAATAAAACAATCACTGACAGCATATTCGGAGAATAGTAATTATAAGTTTATTATTTCGTCGATACCAACTATTACCCACGGCTACGCCTGGAGGCAACAGTGGTTACCTCGGGAACAATAAACTTATTATTCACCTCATACCCAGTCAATAAGTATTTAATATATAATTCTCCATAATTGTTCACTGGATATACTTGTACGTACGCTCATGACAAAACAAAAGATGAAAACCACTAAACAATGGATTCAAACGGGTCTTAGCAAGTCATGGTAAGTGAAACTTCATTAGAGGAATTGAAACGTTAGTTTTTGCAAATCAACATCAGTTTGTGCGCTAAAGCCCACCGTACTTATACCTTACATGTACTTTCATACTGCTGTATTTTATTGGGTTTCTTTTGGAATATTTGTTTACGTTTGCATAATCGCTTTATCAAAAATCCAGATATTGCGTTTTCTCATTGAAATGATAATTACTAGAAACTGCACCATGCGATAACTCTACGACTGGCTTTAATTGAAAGGTCAGTTGACGGACATTGTTTAATGAAAAAAAATAGCTCTGTGGTACATGTATTTCGGTCCATGAAATTTTGATAATCCACCTGAATGTCACTGCTCTATATGTTTTGTCCAGATAGAGGGTCCTTTTAATGGAAAGCGATTATTAATGTCAATATGAAATATTAACCAAACATGACTTTTTTGCAGGCTTGGTTGGGAGAAATTAATGAATATGCTCAGGAAGATGTAGTTATAATGTTACTAGTCAACAAAGCTGACATGACAGGCGAAAGAGTTGTACGAACAGAAGATGGCAAAAAATTAGGCAAGGTATATCCAGATTTCACAGTAATGATAAAAATGTGATAATACTACACCATAAAAATCTAACAGACACAACTACGTGTCATTATGTGACCTTTAATGAAGTGTCAAGCCCCTTAACACAGGACATGTCAAACATACAATTTCTTTTAAAAGCTTGTGTCAAAAAATTGAACAAATATTAAAAGCACAAGATTGAGACTTTTTCGGCGTTTCAGTACAAGATCTCTGACATATCCTTTGTCAGTATTTTAACACCACATTTGTGCAAATGAACAGGATAACTAAAAAATTGTATGTGCATAATTTCACGAGTTGAATTTGATTGATTGATTGATTGTCGCTTAACATCCTGTGGCAAATATTTCATGCTTCAAGACGAGAACCAGTTCATTTTATCAATCAATTCAAATAGGGATGTGATGGAACACAAAGGAAACCAATTTTGACTGCCACTGTAAAAAGAAGATGGTTGGATAATTTGTCATCACTTGGAGTCCAACGTCCATCCATCCGTCTGTAAACTTTTACATTTTCATCTTCTCCTCTGAAACCCCTACACCTATTGAACTGAAACTTGGCATGGAGCATGTATGGAAGGTCTTTTACAAAGTTTGCATAAATAAGCCATGTCCGTGAAACAAAATCGCCCCTATGAGCATTTACATGTTTTGATTGGTCCAAATTTAAAACTTCTTCTCCTCTGAAACCGTAAAGCCAAATGAACTCTTTCTTGGCATGAAACATCTATGAAAGGTCCTTTACAAAGTTTGCATAAATCAGCCCGGTTCATGAAACAAAATGGCCCCTATGAGCATTTACATGTTCTGATTGATCCAAATCTAAAACGTTTTCTCCTCTGAATTAAACCGTAAAGCCAAATGAACTGATATTTAGTATGGAGCATCTATGGAAGGTCCTTTATAAACTTTGCATAAATAATTCTAGAGAGTGAAACAAAATGGTCGTCAGAAGCCTTTATATGTTCTGATTGGTCAAATTTTATAATTCTTCTCATCTGAAACTGTTTGGTCAATGAACTTATACTTGGTATAAAGCATGCTTTAACATCATTGACTGAAAAAGAATTCCCTGCACATTCCCACTTCATGATTGTGATTAGATCACTTTAACAGGAACAACTTTCAGTAAATCAATAAATTTGGTAAGTAGTTGGATTAGAACTGGTGGATCTCATTTCCTTGAAGATTATTTAGCCCTGCCCTCTCAGACATGGTTTATTGACTTAAAAATTTTGAAGGATGTTATTAGCTATAGGTCGGTTTAACTGAAAACTTACATAATAAATTAATGATGAACAGAACTTGCATTATAACTGTGTAGAAATACCTTTAAACACGATTCATTTTTATTATTAATGTTGATAAATAAGACTTTTTTTACCAGTCATTCTGGAGTTAGGCCCCTTGGTATAGAATTGTGGCAAAGTTTTTCTTATGCTATTTTATAACATGTTGTATTGCAGAGATCTGAAAATGAAGAAGACCAGAAAACCAGCCGATCCCAAATTTAATGTTGCTGAATATGTATCACAAGAACGGAAGTCAGGAGGTTGCTGTGGAAGTTAGCCGTTAGAATTGAAGGGTCCAGATTTTAGTAAATGCTCATGATACTATATTGTATTTGTGCAAAATGGCATCTTTGCAATGATGATTTGAAAATTTATTTTTGTATTGCTTGCACAGGGTATAAAATGTCTGCTATTTTCCAGGTAATCCAAGTATAATTAGTAAGAGATGGTTAAAATTATAATGAAAATTAAAAACAGGTACAAAAAGAAGGGCCATTTTCCCCTGCATTTATTTCACTCATAGTTCCATCTTCAAAAGGTCACATGAATCCTTCAAAATTTGTGGGGACATGTATGTAAAATATTTGATAATAATAGATAACAAATAAATTACTGAATTTTTCTATCAATATTGCTTTGGGAAACAGTTGCCAAATAAACTGAAGGACATGCAGAACCAAAAGGATTTTTTTGCTCTAAGTGAGTATAGGTATCTCCTTTCATATGGCAGTAGAATGGCTTTCCAAAAACTGATACAAATTGACCTAAATCACCTATATATACATGACCTCTGTGGGTAGAAAACTTGAATTTATTAATGATTCAGCATAAAAAATTTAATTTGTTATAAACATAAAAATGCATTGCATGCAATTGCTTATAATAAAAAGTAGGTAAATAGTTAAGGTCAAAAACAATAATGGTTATTAATGCAACAATTACAGGGGAAAATGACCATAATCCGCTTTTAGCAGAAATTGTGTACAAGATTTTTTCAAATATGCATGGTAAGGGAGATAATAGAAACCAAAACCATAAACGAAGAATTGGTGTGAATTTCACATTCCTATCTATAGACAATATTACAAATTCCTTTTAATTTAGAAAAAAAGGGGTGGGGGGGGGGGGTTCTCTAAATTATTTTCTTAATTTCAAACACAGCAATATTCATGTATTTTTTAATATGAGATGACAAGTTTTAATGTTCATGTTTTATGTAGCCATTCTTTACACCTTTTAGAATGGGATATTTTTAAAATGACAAATGTGATGTATCCTATTATTTCATAGGTGCTTTGTAAATACAGTAGACCTATTTTGCCAATTAATAGTATATATGTAATAGTGAAAAAACATATAGCAATGAGAAAATACAACTAGAAATTAAAACAATTACAGTATGTAATAATTAATATTCATTGTTTTGTAAGTTGTAGTTTCTTATGTTATAGTTGAGGTATGGGTACACTTAATAATTTCATAAGATTAATTTCAAATATTAGAAAAAGGTTTAGATATATATGAAAGCTTTCTAGATTATGTTTTAATATAGCTAATTTCATGTTAAGATGAATTCATACTTTACAATCTTTCAACATTCTGGATTGACTAAAAGGGTATGAATATCAACCTTCCGGATTGACTTAAAGGGTATGGATGTCATTACAAATAAATTTGTTTACGTCATAGTTCATTCTTAGTCTGAAGTTAGATTTTTAGTTGAAAGATAATATAATGAAAAGTCAAACATCTTGTATATAATTATTTTTACATTGTCAAATAAAGTGAATTATTTGACGTTCTTTATTAATAACAGTTTTATTGGTAAAGAATGTGATAATGATTTCAAATCTTTGAAAATATTTCTGATGCTTAATTACTTCAAGTATTTTTTGGCAAATGTCAGGCGAGCGATCAGATGGGCAGGTGGGCAGACAGTCAGGGAAAGTAGAGTATCTATTTTGTGTAATCATCGCCTCCTACAGTTTTCAATCCAGAGCCTCCAAACTTGGTAGAGTGTTTGTATATATAATGGACATGTGCACCTCCTATTATGGATACATTTGGAACATTTTTATGGAATTTCTGGATTGTTAAACTTAGTCAATTTTCAGCAACATTCTTTAAGGAGGGTACCTATTTTGTGTAATCAACTCCTCCTACAGTTTTCAATGCCGAATCTTCAAATTTGGTGGAATGTTTGTAGATATATATTGGACATATGCACCTCCTATTATGGATACATTGGGAACACTTTTGCAGAATTCCCAGTGGCTTTAACATTACATACATTTCATCAATTACAATAACATTTACAAATTTCCACTCCTTAGTCATTGTTAAATAATGTAACCCGGCCATTTCATTCTTTGACCTATTTTTTATTGATTTTTACCTGAAACTGCACATTATGCCATTACGTACATATGAACTACCTCTGTCTATGTGAAGAATCAAAGAAATTAAAAGACATTGTGTTTAGAACATGACCTGGTAACGCATTTTTCATTATGATTTCGGAATCATTTGCAATTTTCTGATTTTATTCCAACAGTTGATATTCCCAATATCATTATCACCTCTCACATCCATATTGTATAAAGATTACTAGATCACCTGATCTAAATACTAGGTGGCAGTCAGTTGTGTCATTTATATGTCTGTCATGGTATATATAATATTCCTAGGCTCACAATTTAGTACTTGTCCAATACTTGTACTCAGTGATACAAAACACAAGGAAATATACGTTGGAACGATCCGATTTCAAGTCAAAAGTACCATTGGTTTGATGTAGTTGGTAGAGGTAAACTGTGTATTCTGATTGGCTAGTCTTCAAAGGTCTTGTCAGATATTTCTTTATTACTTTGAATTTTATGTGGTATGAATTGCCAATTGTAGGGTTGAATAATGACATATAATAAACCTTAGTACAGTGAATGTATTTAAATTCAATAACTTAAAAAAAAAATTTGTACTCAACTCAATTAACTTTTGATGTATTGTTTAATCAATGTTAAATCCACACACAACATATTAACATTGTTTAGTTAAATACATTTAACATATTATATTTTTTTAATCATGCCATGTATTCCCTGTGGAAGCCAGGAAATTATTTTATAGGATCTTGTTTTCAAAATTCCATTTTTTAAAACTTCTGTTGTTACAAATTTATGGTCATGGAAATCCTGTTGCAGTTTATAATACAGTAACTGTGTGTCTTTTTTCAGACTTGAAATGTCCCAAATATTTTACTAGGGCTGATTTTCCAATTGTGTGCTTTTCACAAATTTTTGCATCATATATGACATCACCACAAGCAAATTTCCGCAGTAAGACATATCACCCCACTTGGACACATTATACTGACTCTGAGCAGACCAATAGATCTTAGCTCTTACTCCTAGATGCAGCGTGCTTGGCAGAGAAGCAGCAAATATCAATTGTAATGTCTTCGGTTTGAGCCGGCCGGAGATCAAACCCGCAACCTTCCGCCCTTGAGGCGAGCATGCTACCACAAGACCACAGAGGCAGTTCATTCTAAATAGAAATTAAATCAATAAACCTAATGGAAACTGAAAAAAAAGCTTAGATCACAAGCTTAAACTTACAATTTTTGAAATTTGACCTAAGTGGGCCCCCTGAAATTTGGAAGACAAAAGATTATTTCAAATTCTTTATCAGTCCTCTTTATAATACTTATCGTGATATATTTAAGCCAAAAATAAACATTATCCATTCTGAGGATATACAAATTTTATCTTTTTCTGTTCTTTTAAAGTTCATTTACTTTTGTTCTTTCCCATAACTATTGATGACTGCATGGAAAGAGATAATGCAATCATATATTTTCAACATTTTTATTTCCATGGGCAATTTATTTTAAAAATCAGGGTGAAATTTGATACCTTTTTACCAAAATTTCACTTTTCTTTGTCACCTGAAAAGAACAGACCTGAATGTTTTTTCATTATCTGCTGGACGTATAATTTTGCTTAATAACATTACATTGATTTGTATTAGCTCATCTTTTATAAGGGAAGACATTTTTCAGTATGCTAGTTAGCATACCTGGCCCAAAGGGCCATGTAATCCATTGCCGTCACTTTGTGTCAATCGTCCTACATTTTTCTGTAAGGTCTTCCCCTCTGAAACCACTTGGCTAATTGAAACCAAACTTTACCTCAATGGTCTTAAGATGGTGCTCTTTCAGAATTGTATCTGATTAACTTTCCTGCCATCCAAAATGGCTGCCAGAGCCATACATAGTTTAACATAGGAATGCAAGGGAAAATTGACTTTCTAATCTTCTTGTCTGAAATCAGTAAGCAAACTGGAATGAAACTTGGTAGCAATGGTCCTTGTATGGTACTTTATCAGAATTATATCCAATGACCTGGACTGCCATCCAAGACGGCCACCACAGGCCAACTTAGTGTAGCACAGGACCTTATGGGAACATCTCTTGAAAATCTTCTCCTCTGAAACCAGTGGGCCAGTTAAAACCAAAATTGGCAGCAACGGTCCTTAGGTGGTCCTCTTTCAGAAGTATATCTGATGAACCCACCCACCATTCAAAATAGCCACCAGAGCCAAGCATAGTTTAACATAAGTCCCTATGAGAAAATCTATTTATCAATCATTTTGTCTGAAATCAGTAAGCCATATAGAACCCTATTGGAACCGAATTTGGCAGCAATGATGTTTGGGGGTCTTCTTTCAGAATTTTACCCGGCTGCCAGAGCTGAATATAGTTTGACATAGGACCCTGTTGGAAAATTTACTTAAAAACTTATGTCTGAAATCAATAATTGTCCCGGATTTTAGTTTCGAAATACACATCATGTGTGGGGTCTTCTTTCAGAATTGTACCTGGCTGCCAGAGTTAAGCATAGTTGTGACATAGAACCCTGTTGGAAAATTTACTTAAAAACCTTCGTCTGAAATCAATAATTTTCCCGGATTTTAGTTTCAGAATACGCATCACTGATTAAGCTCAGGAAATTATGCTTCCCTGTTTTGTTCCGATATTTATTTTTTCTTCTTAGTCGAATAAATGTTTGGCTCTTTGCGCTTGATTTTCCGATATTCGTATATGTAATTGATCGATTGTTTCACTGAAAGTGATATCCAAGTGAGCAATTCAGGCTCCTGGAGCCTCTAGTATTTAGAATGTACTCATATATATATATTCTATCATGTTGGCTTTTTCTGCCATTTGATGGGCAGCCTAATTTTTCTGTGATAATGAAAGACTTCAGAAAAGGAAGTCAAAAATATTGTTTGAGTGCTCCTTTCTGTTGAAAAATGGCATAACCAGGATTTATTGTAATCTGTAAGTGAAATCCCAAGAATGGTATCTTGAACATGTGTTTAATATAATTATATTGAAACATTTTGTTATTTGTTTTCAAGTCAGAAATAATGTGCAATCTTTTGAAGACATTTATAATTTATTCATTTGATCTTTAAGGTTTGTGATACTTATGTATATTTTTTAATTAATAAGAATTTTAATATATAATTACTGTGTTAAGGTGTTGGAATGTAAAAATTAAAATTAGAAATATATGTTAAAGTAGTATAAATTTGTTGTTACAGTCAATTTTAAAATAAACAGTTGACTAGAGAAAGCTTCAGACTTTTTTTGGTAAAAGTTCATAGAACAATCTAAAATCAATAAAAAACACAGCTTTCTCTGATGAATATATAGCCCCAGGACCAATTGAAATTAACCACATTAGCAAAAGAAAATTTTAGGTGTTGTTTTAAACTGTCTCATACAGAATAATTCACAAGTCAAATTATTAAAACAAATTCTATGTATATTATAACAGTAAGAGGTTGGCTGATTTTTTTGTGAGATTAGACGTATTCCTAAATCCAGCCAGGTCTGGAAATATTCCTATATTTGACAGTCAGTCATGTAAGAAAAAATATTTTGTGATCATTGTTGACATTTTTTGTGAACCGTTTTTATTTGTTCCAAGAATCTTGATGGGTTAGAGTATTTTTTTTTTGCATGCGATGAAGAATCAAGGAGAAGCAATTCTATTTTTTTTGTTAATTTATACATACTTTAAATAGATTTTATATATACTCAAGATATGTTTTCTGTCAACGTACATGTTAATATACATGAATATAATGATATAAGGTAAATTTCTATTTAATTATATTCTTTATTTTGCGCATTCCCATGAACAGTAAATGTACCCTTGAAAGACAAACCCTGCTTAAAATTAGTTCAAAAGACCTTTTAAAACCACAAAAGGGGTTAAAGGATATGTACAGAAATTCCTACCAATCATAGACTTAGCTCATCGTCTAAACAATTTTAAATAGCAGGGTAACCATATGATCTTGAATTAACATTTATCCTTGACTGTTGATGTAGTGACCAATTTTAGTTTTTAACACTATTTTCCTGTGGAAAAGTCTGGTTAATGCTTTAGTGCTGAACGGCCAGTGGGCTTCTCCCCACAATGAATAGCCTACTTTGCTGCCAGTCAAACAGCATTTGTTTCAAATCTTAATTTGCATTGATGGTATAATATAGTGCAATGCAATGAACATTTTGTAATATTTTTCTGGATGAAAAAATAAAATTGATGTCTTATATTTCATAATATTGGTACATTGCATTTTTTTTGTATGAAGGAATTTTTTTAAAGATTCTCATTTTATAGAATAAAGATCTTTTTTTTTGTTATAAATGAAATTGCTATATATACTTATATTATAGTTGAATCTAGTTCTTTTGTTAAAATATTGCATTTTATAGTATCTGAAACATTTTTTACTATAAACTGCCAATGGTTACATGTGTCTCAGTTTGTTAATTATAACATTTACAGTTATTTCATTACAATGATTTTTTTATATTAGGTATTATTATGTAATTTATTGCACAGCTATAATTTTATTACAGTGAGAAACATCCAGTCTTGAAGTTTTGATCATTAAATATTTTTTTATTCTAAAAGTTACTAATTTCATGAGTAGTTAAATAAATCCATACAGATTATTTACTGTTCTATTTTGATTTAAGTGAATGAAATCAGTTGTGAAGTAATATACAAGTACATGTAGTATTGCATTAATATTTAGGAATATTGGCCCAAGCAAAATAATATATTGCATGAGCTTATGAGTGCAATATATTTTTTTATTGTATAGCAACATAATATTCCCTGTAGAACGTAACCAAAAATTAGCATCCAACATTCACCGATATTGCATGGAGATCAATATTGCATTGTAATGATGATGTCTTTGATAGTTTTTCGGGTTTTTTTCTTGGTTCTGGCTGGTGTTGCCATGCAATAAAAGGGTTATTGCACTAAAGTGAGAAAAATTGTCCCTCGTAGAATATTATATCTCACTCTCAAGCTGGTGCAATATTACATTCTACTCAGGACAATATTTCCCAGTATTCGTGCAAGAACCCTATAATATATTAATACTTTAATCCATTTGTTGTATAGGAAGATCTTTTAAATATTAAATAAGTCTATTTTCTACATCAGTGGCATCAGTTTTTAATGCAATATCATGGAATATTGCATGCTGAATTTTGGTTATGTTCTACATATAACATTAATATAAATTACTCTACAATAAAAAAGGTTACTAAACAGTGCTATATTGCATCTTGTATATATAAATAAATCTGTTTGTTTGCCATTGAATAAGGTTTATTCTATGGAACTCTTTATGTGTAAAAAGAAAAAAGCATTCCATTTGATATTGAGGTTGTGCAGATTTTTTGTTTTATTTAAGAGTTGTTATATCTGTCATATTTTGTAAAATATAGTTTTTGCTATAGTTTAGTTAGACAGTCACTTCCATTTTTATTGTAGTGTATATTTCTGATGGTCAACATGCCTGCAATTAAAATGGCAGTGGGCAAAAATAGAATTTTCCTGTAGTACATACTGTTATAAAGTAATACACTTAGAAGTGTATACTGTATTCCATTTATATCCTGTTCAAATTCACCATTTTGTTTTTTTTCCCTCAAGACAGAAAAAATGGGAAATACAGAATAGGTAAAAAATTACAGATTCTATATGCAAAATCCACTAATATATGGAACAAATGTTCATGGAAAGTCTTTTATTGCTGTTCTTCATCTTAATTGAAAGGAAGACCTTCATTACAATAAACAAAAGTTTAATTTTTTCCTGAGCCACTCAACAGAATTCTTCAGTGATCCTGTAGTAGTTTTTGTTTCAAAATAGCAAACTTCCATTATATGAACAGATTTGTAAATGACATTTACCTTACAGAGGGCTAGAATCACTACACAACTCAGCAATATGTATTTGGATTGATAACTAATGGTTATAAACTTTTTTTAAGATCTGCTGTAGACGGTGGTGATTGTATCAGTGAGATTTTGAGTTAATTTAGTTCCTGTTAAAATAAACAGAAAATTACAGTATATTTGTTGCTAATAAAAAAAGAACGTTGAACAAATGCTATTTTGTCATTTGTAGCTCACCTGACCCGAAGGGTTTTGTGAGCTATTGTCATCACTTGGCGTCTGTCGTTTGTCGGCCGTCATCCACAATCTACATTTTAATCTTCTCCTCAGAAAACACTGGGCCAATTGGGACCAAACTTTGGTGGAATGGTCCTTGGGTGGTCCCATTCCATAAGTATGTCCAGTGTCCCCGACCTAGGACTCAGATGGCGGCCAAGCTAAAAGTAGAAAAAAGGGGGGTCAAAATTTTAAAAATCTTTTTCCTCTTAAGCTACTACTTGAATGGCAATCGCAGTCAAACTTTGCTGAAATGATCCTTGGCTAGTCCCCTATCAAATGTGTGTCCAATGGTCCTGACATCTGACTAAGATGGCTGCCATAGCAGAACTTAGTTTAACATAGGACCCTAGGGAAATTCACATAAAAATCTTCTTGGCTGAAACTACTTGCCAAATTAGAACCAAACAGTGGTGGAATGGTCATAAGGTGGTCCTCTTTCAAAAGTGTGTCTCATGGTCCAGACCTCCGACCAAGATGGTCACCACAGCCGAACTTAGTTTAACATAGGACCCTATGGGAAATTCATTAAAAAATCTTGTGTGAAACTACTGAGCCAATTTCAACCAAACTAAGCAGCAATGGTCCTTAGATGGTTCTCTTTTAGAATTTTGTCCGATGAACCGGACGATCAACCAAGATGGCCACCGCAGCCGAACTTAGTTTAACATAGGACCCTATGGGAAATTCATTTAAAAATCTTCTTGTCTGAAACTGCTGAGCCAATTGCAACCAACCTTGGCAGCAATGGTCCGTAGATGGTCCTCTGTCAGAAATATGTCCAATGTTCTAGAATGTCAACCAAGATGGCCGCCACAGTCAAACTTAGTTTTACAAGAGACCCTATGAGAAAATTCATTAAAAAATCTTGTCTGAAGCTACTTGACCGATAAGAACCAAACCTGATAGAAAAGGTTCATAGGTGGTCCTCTTTCAGAATTGTGTCTGTTGACCCGAATGTCTACAAAGAGGGCCACCACAGCTGAACAAGGTTTAACATAGGACCCTATGGGAAAATTCATTAAATAATCTTCTTGTGTGAAACAACTGAGCCAATTAGAACAAGACAGCAATTGTCCTCTTTCAGAATAGTGTCGGATGACCTGGACTGTCAACCGAGTATGGCCGCTACAACCGAACATAGTTTAACATTGGACCTATGGAAAATGCATTAAAACATCTTCTTGTCTGACAACCAAACTTAGCAGCAATGTTCCTTAGATGGTCCTCTTTCAGAATTGTGTCCGTTGACCCAAACTATCAACCAAAATGGCCACTGCAGCCAAACTTTTAACCCTGCTGGAGCTGGTCGCTATATGTTAGAGGCGATGCACTATCAGGTGAGCGATACAGGCTCCTGAGAGCCTCTAGTTAGAAGTGAGATTGTCTATGTGTATATGTTCGGTATTACTTCTGTGTGACTATGTCCTTGATTTCCAAAGTTTTGGTTAGGAATACCTGATGAGATTTGAAATATTATATTATGTTACGTACTAATTCAATTTGATAATGAAGTTGCTATCATTCTTGATATTTATAACCATGTTCTAGCTATTTTACAAAATTTGCATTTTAAGCCCATCATTGTAAATTTTCCTTTAAAAATTACCTCCAAAATCACTGGGCCAATTGGGTCCAAATAAGTATATATGGTGCTAATGTGATTCTCTTTCAAAATTGTATTTGGTTTTCCAGACCACAAACGAATTTAAGTTGACCGCCATAGCAGAACTCTTGTTTAAAATAGGACCTATCTAAAAATTCATTTAAAATCTTGAAGTCTGAAACCTCTGAGTCAATATACGCTAAACCCCCTAGGGCAATGAATGCTTCTTTTCATTAGGAAACACATCCCTAGGAAACCGCCTTATACGTCAGTCAATGTGTCTTCGCATAAAAAACAAGAAAATAATGGTTATAGTGTGTAGACCATGACCATTTCTAACACATTAAGTCGTTTGTAATTTGAAGAAGATTGGGGAATGCCCTGGATGGAACCATCTTTATGGGATAAAGTAAAGACGACAACCGCGATACTGATACTGGTACCAATTTTAAATGCCAGAATTGTTACCAGAACCTTATGAGGAGCAAGAAACATAAGGTTATAATTATATGGTGTGGATCTTGACCATTTCAAAGATATTTTTTAATAGTCCTTCGGGGGCATGGAATAAGAAAATATATATGTAAACTTATTGGTAGGGTGGAAATATGACTAGTTTCCAAGCCAAACAAGCAAGTTTTTAGCTATCCTATTAAGTACAAAATGATTTTTTGTGGGTGGGTATATTCCAATTGGGACCCCGCTGTACACCAATCATTGGGACTTCCTATAAGGAACTATCAAAATCAAGTTATTAAGAGAAAAAAAATCCCACAGACTTCTCTAGTAATTTTAAACCACACCCAAATTTGAACCCCTGTCTCAAAGTCTATTCTCACACAAGAAGGTAAATAAAGCTATTGTATCTTAAAATTTTAGGATATGATCGATGGTTAATGAGAACCACTGTGGAAAAGTTTGTGGAAGAAAAAGAAACGAAGCAAACAATTTCCAGGGATACCTGATTACACATTACTCGTTAAGGATTCCAACTGTGAATGCAGTGGTTAGTTTCAAAAGATGTGAAAAAATCCTCTGAAAAGCTCATGATATCTGAGAGAAATTGGTGGCATTAGTAGGATTAAAATATCTGAGAATTATAGATCAATGCATGGCCTAATCCATATTTGACTGGGTATCACCCCGACAATATCATGTGGGACACGGGGCTCTGATATGGATAAGATAATAAATTAATCTATATATACTTGCACCCGGTCTGATATAGCCATATCGGCCTACCACGAGACGCACCCAGTCTGATATGGCCATATCAACCCGGGTACGTTCGAATACACGTAGTACTTGAATGATGGTTTATTAGCCAGTGGTGTGCACTCATGTGTTGTTCACTTCCAGTCGTGACACATATGCAAAAACCAAAATATATAATACTACATTTGAAAATACACGATAACCAAATTTCTAAACACCTTATTAACATGTTTCTACAAAATAATTCAACATCAATGCGCTTGGTTAAAATAGAACCGGAACATTAGCCTACATTTAAGGAAAAATAACAAAATGTCATGACCTTTGAGTGAAAAGAACAAATCTCATAAGTAATATATTATATTCAATAAGGAACATGGATGGGCCATGACAATAGGCCAAAGGAAAGCTGTAGTTCATCTCAAAAGTCGAGTAATTTTCAAATACAGATCTAGGAATATACAAATACTCGTTGTTCAAAATAAGCCCCCCTATATCAACAATAATAGTCGAAGACTTTAACTGATGAACCAAAATTCCATAACTATTCTTTTTATTTCATTGTACATGTAGTAACTTTCAAAATAAATAAATTTTAAATTTTTATTTTGAACAAACAACACATGTCATTTCTCGTCCATTGACGTAAGGAGGACACGGAAGTAATCCATTACATCTGGCACTAACAGAATACAGAATTCGTTTGTCTGTCAAGTTTGATGTTTTCTTTAATCTCTCCGATTCAGCATCGACACAGATAAATTCAGTAGCAGACTCGTGTCCATGCCATCCAGACATAAGGTATCCAGTGTATTCTTTTTTCCAACCCCCAAAACATTCCTTTCTACCTGGGATCATCAGAGTAGTTCTCCCTTGAATATGACAAACTGAACATGGAAAACCGTACAGGTTATATTTGTCCTTATCAAAGAGTGAGTTTTTGATATTTATATCATGGACGATATATACTGCTCCGCCGACAAACGGATTATTATTGACCTTTTGATCGTAGACTCCCCACTGTGGTTGTTTTGGTAGACACAGGTGATTCACTGCGGAGCCCTTGTTCGTGTAGGATGAGCCTCCAGTGATACCTAAAAGAGTTAAAATCTATAAAGAACGAACCCTCGTTTACACGTATTTATCTCGTAAACTCTAGTGTTTTATCTCAGTTTTTAAAATGAAGGCAAGCTATAAGTTGATATAAACAAGTTAGTAAATACCAAAGCATTTTATAAAGTGAAAAGTTTATGCAATTCCTTATTCTTTTAAAATAGTTTACACAATTATCATTTATATGGAATATAAACAAAGCACTTACCGTCGTAAACAAGTTCTGCATTTTTGCTAGTACACACTGATCTTCCCCACTGGATATATGTGGTACCACCACTGCTAGTTCCTATGACAGAAAAAGTATAACTTTTATGTTTTTGACAGGCAACAGATGACTATTACAGGTACAAATGAAAAATAATGACTGTCAATCGCAAAAACGAAGTATCTGTCTCAAAGAAGAGAATTTGTCAATTACCTTGAGCACATATAGAAGTTTGAGATTCTCCTGTAACGCTTTTAAAGCCAGCTAGAAACACTTTCCACATCATGGAGTCCATATTATCAGTACAGAACGACTTCGCCGCCTTCTTACTCCTAGCTGTTGTTATCTGGTTTGTCACTACAATGCAAACAAAAAATAAGCTGGCTTTTGTAAAGATCACCATGATCAGCTATTCTTCCAGTTCCAATATTCTATCAAAACTGTAAACACCGAAACTAAATTTGCAATAAAATAGTAACTTTCTCTGTTGGTATTTACGTAATATGAGAAAAACGTTAACTTTCCTGGTACATTTACATTGTAACATCTTGTGCACGATATATTCTGAAATTCCAATACGTTGTTATAATAAAATTCTTTGATACCAATTAATATTCAATTTCATTATAAACAAGAGTTCCCTCAATCAACATACATGGCTAAACTCAAGACTTTGCACCGTTTTTCTTTATTTCCGATTGCCTAAAGTATGAATTCAGTTTTGATAACGGTGTTTCGGGATTTTTAGATTGGCTCACTCTAAAAAAGGGCCTATCTTGGGCCCCTTTTCAAAAGTCTCCCAACTAATGCCGGGTTTCGGCAAAATATTCTTTAAGATTTCTGCTGCGTTTGTACGCAATCATAGGCATTTGTTTAAATATTTGTCTCCATAACTCATCTGACTGTAAATTATCCCAGGACTTTCTTTGTGCTCTACCCAGCCCTTTAACTGCCAGGTTATATTTATTTATAAGAGTCAAAGGTATATTTTTCTTGTTGATCTTTCTGTTTAATGTATTGCAACGTTTAACTTTGTTGCGTGTGTCTGAAATTAGATCTTTAGTAATGCGTTCATTATATCCTCTGTTTACTAATTTTTGTTCAAGGTTAAACAGATGCTTGTTCAAATCAGTTACATTATTATTATTCATGTTATTTCTAATATGCCGTATAGTTTCTCCCACAGTGATACTTTTAAAGGTACTCTGTGGATGAGAGCTATTAGGTGGCAAATAGTGATAAGTTTGTGTCTTCTTCATGAGATTTGACATCCAAGATTCCATTTATACGAAATCAATCACCTTTTAAAATAAACCTCTAAATCTAGATAGGCCATTAACTCTTCAGATACTTCATATGTAAATTTTAACATGTGTCGATCTAATTAACAATGCTAAAAAATTCCTCAATTTGTAACATATTACCAGTAAAGACCATAAAGCCATCATCTCTGTACTGGAATTTATCTAATATCATCTTTAGTATATAAGAGGCAAGATATAAATCTGTGCATGTAGGCGATAAAATGCCTACTATGGGATTATCTGTTTATATACATGTCCATTAAATTCAAATGCATTGTTTTC
This sequence comes from Mytilisepta virgata, assembly GCA_028015205.1. NCBI lineage: Eukaryota > Metazoa > Mollusca > Bivalvia > Mytilida > Mytilidae > Mytilisepta > Mytilisepta virgata. Next base: position 83,132,316 of record CM051521.1, read on the forward strand.
TAACACTATTTTAATCAGTTAAAAATCTGTTGAAATGGGGGTTTGAATTTCATATGATAGTCTATCAATTCTTTCTAGATTGTTGATTAATGTTTCTTGCAAATCTTTTATTTGCATGTTTGTATACATCGAAGTAATATCATAGGCAATCGGAAAACATTTGTTTTCTATCTTTTCGTTCTCTAATTTTACAATAAAATTTTAGAGCCTTGAATGAAGAATGGATCTTTTCTCAATAAACGTTTAAAAATTATATCTAAGAAATTCTCAATTCTACAAGTTGGTGAATTGCCTTTGTTGACAATAGGTCTATATATAATTTTAATATTTGACTGGATAAAACTTTGTTTAATGATCTTTCTAACTACAGTTGAGTTCACTTCTAACCCGTCATTAGAACTGTCCTAAACTGTCAGAAGAACTGTTCTAGAACTGTCATCCTGGCACCTTTAGAACCGACAGTTCTACCCTAGAACCATTCTGGACGGTTCTACCCTAGAACTATTTATGACAGTTCTACCCTAGAACCATTTACGACAGTTCTAACCTAGAACCATTCTGGACGGTTCTACCCTAGAACCATTTATGACCCTGGCAATAGTTTATGAATTTTGAACATCAAAATTATAAGAAATAAATAATTAATTTGTTGTCATAATTTTAAAATCAACTTTTATCATACCTAAATATAATTATTATAGAGTAAAAAAAAGAAATAATTCACTCAGAATAAAGTTTTTACTAAAACTAAATGATTTAATAACTAGTCGGTGTTATTTTCTAGTACATAAAACATTCCTGTGCATATGTTTCGACAAGAGAACACTTTAAATCAAGATTTAGTCCCGTCTCGTCTTGAAATTATTGTGTAAAATGTCCATATATGAACGTTATGTCTATGTAATTTTTCGATAAATTGGTGAAATGCACTTCTTATTTCAAAATGGCGGTATTCATCCCAATCATCTTCTACCTTGTCATAACGAAATAAATATCTTTCATACGGGCAAAGAGAATTTATTATATAATATATCAAATATTTACCATATAAAAATGGTAAAAAAAGATAATAAATTAAAATGCTACTTATCTGACACATTTGAAATCTCTGCATTGAAATTTGGGACCACATTATACACACCACTTATTCAAATGCTGCATTAATTATTTTAAAATGTAGCTTTATAAAAATTTGAAACCCCGTTGATTTTGTCAGCAAAACGGTTTACCTGTATACATACACATGTATCTGTGTACCTTAACGGTTGGAACAATAAACATCCGGAAAGTCAAAGTACAATATACATGTCAAAACGTTAATTACTAGTTATAATTACCTGAAACACACAAAATGTTATGGAGAACAAATTTCTTGACCTGTAAATTTTTTTCAGAAAAATCACAAATTTTAACTAAAACAATAATTCGTTTTTCTCGTGGGTTAAAAAACTGAAAAAAACGGCACAGTAGTTCTTTTTTACATGTATGTACTTTTGCAGTTTTGTATAAATTGGTCGTAAATTTAATATTATTACATTGTAATTATTGTCATAATTTCATATATTGAAATTATAATCGATGTGAAATGTTACTACATATTTAAAAAATATGTTGTTAAAAGTTTCGAAAAAGCGAATACGAGGAGTACGTGCCATAATCAATACAGAGTTATCGGACATGAAAATGGACGGTTCTACCCCAGAACCATTTATGACATTTATTTCATTTGGGAAACGGTTTTTTCATACCGGTCAACCAAGTCATGATGACGCCCATAAAACTTTAATAAGGATGACTTCAGCTTAGGAGCAACGTACCCCTGTCTGCGCAACTTTTCTGTCAGAAGCCGGGCTCTGTCCAGGAAGTCAGTGTATATGTCACAAGCTCTGGAACAACGTATGAGTTGTGAAATATATACTCCATACGCCGGCGCTTCTGAAATATTGCCGCTCAAAAATGGGAAGTTGACGATTGGAAAGTCAAAGTCATCTCGTTTGTCGTAAAGTTTTGTATTCAACCTTCCTCTGCTGTCAATTTCAAGGTGAAGGTCAAGATAAGATGCAGACTTGGCAGTGTCTGTTGTATCCTTAATTTCGAGCTCATTGGGATAGATGAGATGTAAGAAATTCCCAAAACATGAATTGTTGAGTGATAAGACATCATCTATGTAGCGGAAGCTGAAATTAAAGGTACGGGCTAATTTCTTCTGTTTTTCCTTAAGAAGCCCGTCAAGGAAGTCTGCCTCGTATGAGTAAAGGAACAAGTCGGCCAGGAGTGGCGCACAATTAGTACCCATAGGAATGCCAATTGTCTGTTGGAAAACACGTCCACCAAATTGAACAAATATGTTGTCGATCAAAAATTCAATCATCAGGACAATTTCGTCCTCTGTATATTTTTTGTTAGATTTAGAGTGGTTTTTAACAAAGTCTGATTTATCTCTACCAATGACAAGGTATGTGTATCTGTTGTTGCCAGTTTTATTTTGAAATCATCGATGGATTAGATCTTTCAACTTCTCCTTCAGTTTTGAATGAGGAATGGTGGTATAGAGGGTAGAGAAATCAAATGTTTTTATGCTGTTACAGACTGAAATGGACCGAGATCGTAAAATATCATTTACGTTTTTGGAGTTCTTTAATATCCACATTTGATTAATACCACTTCTTGAATAGCTTGTCTCACAATAACTTTGGAGGCCCGTTTTGACAGCTGTTAAAATAGAAGTTAGAAGTTGAGACAATGGTTTGGTGGAACACTTGCCAGATCCAGCTATAAAGCGTTGTTTGTATGGACACTTATGTAACTTGGGTATCCAATACAAGGTAGGAAGATCAAAAGGGGACCTTTAGTACATCATTCCTGGTTCCAATTGGCCCAGTAGTTGCAGAGGAGATGATCAAAATCTGAAATGTTAACGACAATGGATGCAAAGTGATGGCAATAGCTCACATGGCTTTGCCAGGTGAGCTAAAAAAGGCCATATCTAGCAAATATAACTTTATCAGTATGTAGATAAAATACAAGTGTCAAACTCGAATAGTACAGTGATGCTATACCCCAATCACTATTAAAATATTAAAAAAATACAGAAAACTAAATAACCTATCAAAACAAGAGTGGACACACAGCATGCCTCACCTGAGTATGCACTTGGACACAGAACAATGATTATCTGATTATCCCTAGTTCATTAATCAAGCATTGAATATAGTAGCTTTTGCATACAAAAGCGATGTTATTAGGTTCCTTGTCTGCAGGAACAACAACATATTTGTCATGAATTGCGGACAATGTCTTGGCAGCATCCGGGTTGCTGAAGACTGATGTTCCTTTTTTACTCATAGACCTTCTAAGTTTATCAATTCAATTAACCTTAGAACCATTTATGACAGGGTTGGTTCTACCCTAGACCTAGAACCATTCTAGAATGGTTCTGGAACCGTGCTCTCTAACAAAATTGTTGAGAGGTTAGAACTGATCTCACATACTACGTAGGTGATTTTCTACTGCTCTTGTGTAGTTATTCTTATCTATTAATACTGTGGTATTATTTTTGTCTGCTTAAGAAATATAAATCTCAGAATTATTAGTAAGTTTAGCTAGTGATCTACGTTCTTCTCTCGACAAATTGTCTTTAAATGAGTTTACCTCCAAGCTAGATATAGCCAACATTGTGTCTGTTATATAATTTTCAAGAGCATTATTGCACCTAGGAGGTACATGTCCTGTTTTCAAGTATAAGGGATGAAGTTCTTTGTTTTCTGATGCATCAGAATAACGAAGCCTACATCTCATTTTTCTGACTAATTCTAAAAAATCTGCTATAACATTATTTCTGATGTGAAATTTATTAGGGCTCGGAACAAATTTAGTTCCTTTGCTCAGTAGGAGGATGTCTTCATTAGATAATTTTGTTATAGTATAGTTAAGAATAAAATTCTTATTGAACTAAGCTCGAATTCTCTTATTTATTAGGATTTTTTATTAACCCCTCTCTTGCGATTTATTAGTTTCTATAACGTCTGCAACCCATGCTGATAATGAACATAACTGTTGAGAAGGAAACAACTTACTCTGATTAATCTAAACTGCACATGCGTACGCACTAGGTAAGCCCACTAGAAAATGACAACATACTTTAATAAAGATTAACTACCATTTAATTAACTAATCCTACAATATATAGAAACGATCGAAAAGCAAAAAGCCATCAAGTGAGAAAGTTCACATACAAAGTCCAACTTTACAGTGGTTTGTTTGAAGCACTAAAATCCTTTTCTGAAACTAGTTACTGTTGACTTCCAGGAAATTCTTTATAGTTCACATATAAAATCCGACTTTATTGCCGCTGTTATTAACACTAAAATCTTGTTGGCTTCCAAGCCAGAGAATCTTTATAGCCCTAGAGTTTTCTGTTATACTCCTCGATTAACTCTTGTGCCGCTTTAAATAGTTCCCTTCTTTCATCATACTTTGCTGACCTCTGCAGCTTTGTGTCTGCTTCCTGTAATATATCATCCAGTTGTTTAGACAGTTCACGAATGCCTTTCGCGAGTGGTTCTGACAATTGTGTTAGGGCAACAGTTTAGAAGTTCTGTTGTAAGTCTCAAACTTTGTCTTTGAGTTGTTCTTTTGACGGATGCTCCATCAATCAAGGTATGAATTTAACATCCACACTCATGTAGGGAGGCGGTATCCTTGAACCCTTGGCCAGCCTTAGCCCTTCTTGGATGGTGTTCAAGTTGTTTTTCACCTCCATAAGAGTCCTTAGCTCTTCATTGACTGGTTCCACTGTAGTGTAAGGCTCCTCCAGTGAAATCACTTGTATTTCCTCGGAGAATATAGGCCTGCATATTTATCTTTAAGCCGACTGTGGCATAATGACATCACCAGTGGTTTCATCTGAGTTTAAACGGTTTAAATCCATTTTTTTTCTTATTAAATTTTAAGTTTAGTTTATCTCTGACTGAAGGCATGAGAATAAATCCTCTAAAATAAGCTCAGGTGTTACACGTATGTGCATTTCTGGCTAAAACATGACTGTACATGTATCAGATACAAATTTGATCAAAACTTTGGGTACACCTTGGTGATCTTGCCTCGAGTGCGGAAGGTTGGGAGTTCGATCCGCGACCGGGTCAAACCAGACATTAAAATTAGGGGATAACTGTATTGTATTTTATCAGTTGCCGACGTAAACCGCTGGTTTTACCGTCGCAAATTGAGTTTTACCTGGCGACGCGTAGCCAATAAATAATTCGTTTATTCAGATATTGCTTGCTATTTAACAATTTCCCTTTCTGCTAACAGCTTCACAGAAGGTCCCTGTAAGATTAGTACTCACATTGAAACAGGGTTTCATGTGAGTAACACATATAATTCATAATGTTAGTTTTACATGTAATTAAATGACAAAATAAAAACCTAATATTTTTTTTATTATCTATTTTCTTTACTTCTCTTCAAAAAGTAGAAAATCGAAATAAATAAAACAATTATCTTTTTAATTTTCATATATATGATATCAAAAGAATGACCTTTTATTCACTAGAATGACCTTTTCGAGTATTATTTAATTTTACCTGATGTGATGACGACTGAAAACAAAATCGTGTAAGTGAAACACGTGGCTTTTCTACTGTTTACTGATTGTGTTTAAATAATGGATTGCTATACATTTCTTATTTGGTGAGTTTGAAGATTTATTAAGAAACACAAGATATATTTACGTCTTTCCGAGAAGTAAAGAACTTGATACACAATACACAACTGTTTGAATAAATAGCAATCAATAACAATATCAATCGTACAATGAAAACCTAAAGTAGACTCTTGAATTTGCCTATTAAAATATCTTTGTTTTCTTTGTGTTTGATTTCTGCATTTGCACTGAATTCTGATTTAAAAAGGTTATATATATCTACTGATTTTTCTCTTTGATTTGAGATATAAAAGTATTTATAAATTGTAAAACCTATAACGGTAAAAATAACATTTAGCCCCCAATATTCTCTTTGTTTTATTTTGTAACCAGTAACTATATCTTTAAGGTTTACTTTCTTATTGAAATTTATTTTAGCAAGTTTTTCGTTTAAAATTACCCAAAAGTCTTTAAGGGCCAAACATTCAATATAAAAGTGTTGGTATGTGTCACTACATCCACAACAGTTTGGTGAGGATGTCCGTCTCCATTTATATAAATTTTCAGTTGTCGGAAGAATGTTACTGATAAGTTTCCATCTAAATACTTTTAATTTATTTTGTTCGAGTTTGTGAATGAATTTAAAAAGATATGCAAAGTGTGAGTTTCCAAGGTTATACATTTTTTCCCATTTACAGACACCTACGTTTTTGACGAGTTTTTCTTGAAGTAATTTTCTATAAATAGTTTTATTGTTTGTATTTTTTATTTCATCTAAAGTTTTGTTAGTTCTAAAAGCACGTCTGTTTATATTAACATTGTCTTGAGTGAATTTTCGCTCTTAAGAATAGTTTGCCAAGCTTTTGGTATGGATTTTTTTTATCATTGCTAATTCCGCAATTACTTTTTATTTTTAATTTTGTAAACACTTTTTCACGACTAATTTCTCCCCTTTCATCTACAATGTCGTTTATGTAAATAATGTCACTGTTAATTCGATTACTCATTAATAAGGGTTTATTTTCGAATGACCCTACAGACTTGTCAAACTTTAGACCAATATCATTACTCAACTCTGACTACAAAATTTTGTCCTACGCCTTAGCAACCAGAATAAAAAATATACTGAATTCAATAATAAATGCAGATCAGACAGGGTACGTGAAAAATGGGTTTATAGGCTTCTACCTGAGGCAAATCAGAGACGTTTTAGATTACTGTGATAAATTTAACATTGAAGGAGCAATTCTATTCATAGATTTAAAAAAAAGCTTTTGATACCTTAGAATGGAACTTTTTATATCAAACTTTGGAACACTTCGGGTTTCATGAAAATTTCATCAATTGGATAAAAACACTCTACAAGAATATCAATAGTACAGTTTTTAATAATGGATGGTTCTCGGCACCGCTCGCCCCAAAACGTGGGGTCCGTCAGGGATGTCCCTGTAGTTCAATTCTTTTCGTGATGACCTTTGAAATAATGGCATGCAAATTAAGAGAAGATAAGAGTATTAAAGGACTACAAATTAAACTCGATAAAAAAAACTCATAGTTTAAAAATAACGCAAGTGGCGGATGATACCACACTTTTCCTACAATCGAAAGAAGAAATACGCGCGGCTTTAAATATCATAGAAATTTTTGGAACCTTTTCAGGACTAAAACTAAATAAAACAAAAACAGAAGGCATTTTGGACAGGTAAAATGAAAAAATGTAAAGATAAAGTAGATGGCATTAATTTCACAGACAAACCAGTAAAAGTACTAGATATGTATTTTGGAACAAATAAAAATGAATGAGATAAACTAAATTGGGAAACCAAATTTCAGAATATAAGAAATTTAATTAACTCTTGGAAAAAAAGAAATCTGACAATGATTGGAAAAATTTTAATAATTAAAACTTTATTAATCCCACAACTTACTTTCCTGGCCAATGTTTCAGTTTTGAATAACAAGTTAGTAAATGAACTTGAGAGAGAAATTTATGCATTTATATGGGACGGAAAAAGAGAAACTTCATGCTCAAACTTAGAAGAAGGGGGTTAAATATGATAGACATCAAAACATATTTTTCAACACTTAAAATTAAATGGATTTCGAGAATTTCGATGAAGAACATTGGACAGTCATTCCAAGGTTTTATTTAAATAAATTTGGAGACAATTATCTAATTTTCAAAATGAATCTCTTCAGAAACTTTAAAGAAATTCCTGAATTTTACTTAGAAATAATCAAAATTGGATTAACATCTGCGATAGAGATTCTTCAAATTTGAAAATGAATTTCAAATGTTGAAAAATGACCACGTTCTTCCAATTGTAGTCCTAAACAGCTGAAGAAAATATGATTATACAGGTTACGTGAACAGCAATTAATCACCCAATTTCGGGGTGTTAAATCTTACTACCAAAGAACTAGAACTGTCCCAGACCAAGGTGTTACTCAAGTTCCTTAACAAGTACAACGGTGCCAAACGCTGGAAAAAAAACAGCCGGGTAGTATTTTATAATGTTACACGAACACAAAGTCGGGCATAACGTTTAAACACTGTATCACCAACATTTCAGTTTAGATGAGAAGAGACTAAAGAAGACAAGTATACCTTCATGACCTAAGGAGCAATCCAAAAAACGCAATCCATTAGACAGATAAAACCTGGGAAGACAAATGAACAACCACAAGCACAACAAATAAACACGAACTACTATAAACACTAGGAGTGAACTCAGGTGGTCCGGAAGGGTAAGCCGTTCCTGCTCCGTATACGGCACTCGTCGTGAAGTTTAACAAAGTCAATCCTGTGGTAGTCACAAATCGGTGGAGGTACATGAAATGTTACGACAGTGGGAACAGATCCTACATCTTCTTAGATATTGGAACACTGTAACGGTCAATCAATTCGCGATGACGACCGAAAATGTCCTTAGTGATGACATCAACTTATCCCTGATAAAACCCTGGTTAAGAAGCTTTTGTGACGGCAGTAATCCTCTTTGTCGATAGTCAGGGTAACTCACGCATGCCCTTGAATATCGGATAAGCTGAGAAACGTAGACGCCATATGCAGGCTCTGCTTGTATATTGCTACTCAAGAAAGGAAAGTTAACAATAGGAAAGTTGAAGTCATCACTTTTATCATAAAGTTTTGTCTTCAGATGTCCCTCATTGTCTATTTCGAGAAACACATCCAAAAATTAAGCGGACGTTGATGTATCTGTATCTAAATCATGAATTTAGATGTTCTCTTATCGATATGTAAAGGGTGCATATAACACTTAAAACTGTATCTCCGTACATTTCAAAGACTGGTATAATTCACAAAGACACATGATGACTGTCAAGTTATTTATATTGTTATATACTTTTATTTTATAGTTTGTTGTTTGATTCATCTTGATGACATAAATGTACATGTTGTTAATTTCATTTTGCCCTTTTCCGTATTTAGAGGTTGTTTATTTTCCACCATATTTTATATTTGTTTCAAATGAAATTATAACTAGAACAAAACATCCTACAAAAAAATTCTTATTATACCTATTTAATTGTTACTGATAGAAAAATAAATATTACGATCAGAAAGATAATTTCAACAATCACTGTTAGTAACACTGATATTTTACATGTATACAAACAATGCATTCTTTCCACATAAATGTATATGTACGTCTTTTGCTTTTTTATATTAAAATATTTAAATAAAATATATATTTTATACATGTACATGTAGTTGTTCTACGTAATCAGACATCAAAAATATTTTGAACTATACATATTTATTATACCTAAGTATGTTTTTTTCTATATAAAGATTAAGACAACAATTTTACTATTTTTTCTATTACTAAACAAGAAACTATTGACCGTTCATTAGTTTCCACTACTACTGACCTTCAATATTACTGGAAAACAATGACCGGTGAAGTATTTTTCGGTATAATAAAACAATCACTGACAGCATATTCGGAGAATAGTAATTATAAGTTTATTATTTCGTCGATACCAACTATTACCCACGGCTACGCCTGGAGGCAACAGTGGTTACCTCGGGAACAATAAACTTATTATTCACCTCATACCCAGTCAATAAGTATTTAATATATAATTCTCTATAACTGTTCACTGCATATACTTGTACGTACGCTCATGACAAAACAAAAGATGAAAACCACTAAACAATGGATTCAAACGGGTCTTAGCAAGTCAAGGTAAGTGAAACTTCATTAGAGGAATTGAGACGTTAGTTTTTGCAAATCAACATCAGTTTGTGCGCTAAAGCCCACAGTACTTATACTTTACATGTACTTTCATACTGCTGTATTTTATTGGGTTTCTTTTGGTATATTTGTTTACGTTTGCATAATCGCTTTATCAAAAATCCAGATATTGCGTTTTCTGATTGAAATGTTAATTACTAGAAACTGCACCATGCTATAACTCTACGACTGGCCTTAATTGAAACGTCAGTTGACGGACATTGTTTAATGAAAAAAAAATAGCTGTGTGGTACATGTATTTCAGTCCATGAAATTTTGATAATCCGCCTGAATGTCACTGCTCTGTATGTTTTGACCAGATAGAGGGTCCTTTTAATGGAAAGCGATTATTAATGTCAATATGAAATATTAACCAAACATGACTTTTTTGCAGGCTTGGTTTGGAGAAATTACTGAATATGCTGAGGAAGATATAGTAATAATGTTACTAGGCAACAAATCTGGCATGAAAGGCGAAAGAGTTATACGAACAGAAGATGGTGAAAAATTGGCCAATGTATATACAGGTTTCACAATAATAATAAAAATATGAAATTGGATTTTATAAAACAACACCATAAAAATCCATCCAGCACAACTACAACAATGTAGGTGTTATTATATGACCTTTAACTCAATTAGGTGTCAAGGTCCTTAACACAAGACATATCATACATTAAATTGCTTTTAAAAGCTTGTGTCAAAAAATTGAACAATTATTAAAAGCACAAGACTTTTTTTTTAGGAATTTCTGTACAAGATCTCTGACATATCCTTTGTCAGTATTTTAACACCACATTTGTGTAAATAAACAGGATAATTAAAATCTGTATGTGCATTATTTCATGAGTTGAATTTGAAAATTATTTCTCAGTACATGTATATGTGATTTAAATTAGTGAACTTGGGCAAAAAAATCAGAATATATGATAATCAGGATTAAATCACAAAGTTTGCATCAGAAATGCATTATAAGGTAAAAATGTATGTTTCTGCAGACATGGCCTGAGTGAGTACTGTGTGTCAGTATTAAAATTTTGCTGAAGTGAATGGAAGGATGGGAAAAAAGACAAATAACAGAGAATTAAGCATTATAATTTGCATGTCTTTGTTCCTACCTGGGGGAATTCAGATTGTACTGCTGTGGTATAGTCTCATTACCCTGGGCTGTTAACATTGATTAAAGTTTTATCCATGTTTTGGTCTTTTTTATTTCAAAAAGAGATGTTTGTAGTGTTAAATCATTTTTCATATTCAAATAGTTATTAATAAAGAAAGTGTCTTTTTGATGTTTACGATACTTACCTGTGTGACATGTGACACCTGTCTTCAGGATTTGGTTTTGATAACATCAGAAGGGAATGTGGTTAAATTCATACTTTTGCATATGAAAGAAAAATACTTTAACATCACTGACTGAAAATTACCTGCACACTCTCCCTTCATGATAGTTTGGGATTAGGCCACTTTAACTGGAACCACATTCATTAAATCAATAAATTGGGTAAACAGTTGCATTAGCATTGGTACATTTCATTTCCTTGGAGATTAATTTGCTCTGCCCGCTCAGATCTGGTTCTTCACTAAGAAATTTTGAAGTTTGTCATTAGGTCAGTTTCACTTAAAGCACTTATAACGAATTAGTTTACACCGTGTTATGTTATAACTGTGTAGGCTTTTTACTTGACGTTTTTCATTAAGTCAAGGGTAAACTTCATTAAATTAAAACACAAAATAGGAGTTGAAGTTGTATGTTTAGCATTGATTAGCAGTTGTCCATTGAAAGATACTTATCTTAACAAGGTATGTTTTAAATTTTAAAAAGATATATTGAGCCGTTCGAAGTCGACACGTTTTTTAATTTACTCGAAAATTGCTAATTTTGTGATTTTTCATGCATATTTGATTTTTTATGGACAAGGTAACATAACTCCAGAGTATAGAGGAGCCTAAGGAAATTTCAGTCTCGTGAGTCATGAGTCTTATACCATTTTTTAGCAACTTAAACTTTTGATCACAGATATAAAGAACTTGGCAACATTTTGTAACTATTTCTCATCATTTCAGGAACGACGATTTAAGTTTTTTTTAGAATAATTATGAATATTTACACTGGAAACAATAAGAAAAATATTTTCTTTTACTTAATAAAGTTTCATTTTTTAAGTGCAAAGGCTAAACCGTATAAGAAACCTTAAAACAATATTTGATTTCAATCATTTGTCATGTTTGTGTTTAAAATATTAGACTATTTTTCAATCAATGATACTGGAGTTAAGCCCCTTTTTATAGTATTATGACCAAGCATTTCTTATGGTTTTATTGCAGAGATACACCAGAAAACCAGCCGATCCAAAATATAATGTTGCTAAATATGTATCACAGGAACGCAAGTCAGGAGGTTGCTATGGAAGTTAGATATTACATTTATGTTTTCTCTCAACCGGCTTTGCTTTTAAGAAGAACCTTTTAAAGACTTTAACGTTTGTGCCAACACACCTGAAGGCGTCGGAGACAATAAAAAATCTTTCAAATATAACTAAAATGTTATAAACGACTGTGGCAATTCTATACATGTGCGATTCCATATCAGCGTTGCTTGAACATGACTTTTTTCGATATGTATAATATCAATTTAATAAAACATACAGTTTTTGTATAAGCTTATCAATTATAAAACAAAAAGATGGAAAATAAAGCAAAAACACTTAAAACCATTTAGGGAATGAGTTTACCCAAAAAGAGAACATTCAACAAATCAAGAGGCAATATCGTATAAGAATAAATTTATCAACTACTACACCTTGTGTTTTTAGTAAATCTTTATTTTTTTTTATTTGAAACTTGATGTCCATTGGACCCGATGGGGAAATTTGTACAAAGGTCTTCTTGTCAGAAAATATTAAGCCAATTGAAATGTTTTTTCTTTTTTGCATGAAGATCCTTGGATAGATGTCTGCTACAAAAGATGTTTTCATGCCGAATCGGAATTCAAGCTAACTGCCACAGCTGGACTTAGTTTAACATTTTTAACATTGGAAGAATTCTTTACATATCTTATCTAGAAGTGCTGGACACTGTAGAACCATTCCTTACAGATCTTATCTAAAAGCGCTTTGTCAGTTGTGGTTACCTAAAATCCAGGTAAGCGATTCAGGCTACATGGAGTCTCTGGTTTACTATAAACTGCCAATGGAAAACATGAATTGATTCTCAGTTTGTTAATTTGTTAATTATAATAATTACAGTTATTTTATTATAATGATCTTTTTATATTAGGAATTATTATGTAATTTATTGCACAGCTATAACTTTATCATGTTTATTACAGTGAGAAACATTCAGTCTTGAAGTTTTGATCATTAAGTATTTTTTTATTCTAATAGCTACTAATTTCATGAGTAGTTAAATCTATCAATACAAATTATTTACTGTTTTATTTTGGTATAAGTGAATGAAATCAGTTGTGAAGTAATATACATATACATGTAGTATTGCATTAATATTTAGGAATATTGGCCCAAGCAAAATAATATATTGCACGAGCTAATGAGTAGAACGTAATTAAAAATTAGCGTGCAATATTCGCCAATATTGCACGGAGATCAATCTTGTATTGTAATGACGATGTCTTTGATATATTTTCGTGGTATTTCTCGGATCTGGCTGGTGTTGCCATACAATAAAGGGGTTATTGCAGGAAACTGAGACAAAATGTCCCTCGTAGAATATTATATAGCACTCGCAAGCTCATGCAATATTACATTTTACTCGGGACAATATTTCCAAGTATTTATTGTATAGCAAGATGTTTTAAATATTAAATAATAAATAAGTCTATTTTCTACATCAATGGCATCAGTTTTTAATGCAATATCATGGAATATTGCATGCAAAATTTTGGTTATGTTCTACATATAACATTAATATAAATTACTCTACAATAAACAGCGCTATATTACATCTTGTATATATAAATAAATCTGAAGTTTGTCATTGAATAAGTAACCAACAGTGATGTTTATAATAGGAAACTATTTATGTGTTAAAAAAGCATTCCATTTGATATTGAGGTTGTGCAGATTTTTTTTATTTTATTTAAGAGTTGTTATATCTGTCATATTTTGTATTTAGTTTAGAAAGTCACTTCCATTTTTATTCAAGGGTATTTATGTTATGTCATCATGCCTGGACATAAAATGGCATCCGACAAAAATAGAATTTTCCTGTAGTATATACTGTTATAAAGTAATACACTTAGAAGTTCTATTAGAAACTATATGTAGACTGTATTCCATTTATAAACTGTTAAAATTCACCATTTTGTTTGGGAATACAGAATTAATAGGTATAAAATTACAGATTCTATATGGAAAATCCACAAATATATGGAACAAATGTTCATGGAAAGAATTTTATTGCTGTTCTTCATCTTTACATTACCAGACAACAAAATTTTAATTTCTTCCTGAGCCACTCAACAAGGTTTTCACTCAATGGAGAGAAAACCTTCAGTGATCCTGTAGTAGTTTTTGTTTCAAAATAGAAAACTTCCATAATATGAACAGATTTGTAAATGACATTTACATTGCAGGGGGCTATAATCACTACACAAACCAGCAATATGTATTTTGATTGATAACTGGTGCTTAGAATTTTTTTTTTAAGATCTGCAGTAGACGGTAGTGATTGTATCTGTTTTATATCAGTGAGATTTTGAGTTAAATTTAGTTCCTGTTAAGATAAACAGATAATTACAGTCTATTTGTTGCTAATAAAAAAGAACATTTAAGAAATGCTGTTTTGTCATTTTTTATGGTTAGAAGTAAGAATACCTATGTGTACATGTATGGTATAACTTTTGTGCAACTATGTCCCCGATTTCCAAAGTTTTTGTTATGAATGCCTGATGAGATTTAAAATATTATAATGTTATGTGCTAATTAAATTTGATAATGAAGTTGGTATCATTCTTGATATTCTAGGTAATTTTACAGAATTTTCATTTTAAGCCCCTCATTGTAAATTTTCCTTTAAAAATTACCCCTAGAACCACTTGGCCAATTTGATCCAAATAGATATATATGTTGCTAATGTGATTCTCTTTCAAAATCGTATTTGGTTTTCAGACCACAAACCAATTTAAATTGAATGCCATAGCAGAACTTTGTTTAAAATAGGACCCTATCTAAAAATTCATGTAAGATCTTGGAAGTCTGAAAACTCCGAGTCAATATAAGCTAAAACCCTGGGGCTCCCTTTTAAGTTAGTGAATGATCAAGAAAACATGGTTATAGAGTGGGATATCTCAACCATTTCCGAGATATTTTAAAAGTCATTTATCATGTTAGTGCATATATATACCCCCAAGAACCCCTTTCATGTTACTGAATGCTTTTTTCCATGCGGAAGAAGATAATATATGGTAATAGTTTGGGGATCTGAACCATTTTCGAGTTATTAAGTTGTTCATGATTTTGTCTGGTTGGGCATAGCATCATGATTTTCTGTCGATGAATGCAGGAACAAGAACTACGAAAACGTATATTGTTAAAGGGTAGGGATGTCGACCATTTCCGAGATATTCAGTCATTTCATAATTTTGATGGGGTGAGGCAAATCCCTGGGAAACAACCTTGTACGTCAGTAAATGTGTCTTCGCATGAAAAACAAAAAAATGCATGATAATAAATTTTTAATGCCAGAATTGTTACCAGAACCTTATAACGAGGAACAAGCAACATAGGGTTATATGATGGGGATCTCAACCATTTCAAAGATTTTTTTATTAGTCCTTTGTGACTTTGTAGGCGTAGGGCATTAATGAATCCCGTGAGGAACAAGAAAATATATATGTAAACTTTATGGTTTCAGGATGGAAATATGACTAGTTTCCAAGATATGAAGAGAAACATGAGTTTTTAGCTGTCTTATTAAGCTAAAATAATTTTTAGAGGATGGGTATATTCCCATTGTACACTATTGGATCTTCCTATAAGGAAAAAGAATATATATGGTTCAGAGAGAGGACCTAACGAACAAAGTTATACAGACCAAAAAAAAATCCCACAGACTAAAATATCGGAGAATTATAGATCAATACATGGCCTAATCCATTTTATACTGGGTATCACCGCGACAATACCACTAGGGGCACAGGGCTCTGATCTGGATAGGTAATAATTATAGATTAATACATGATCTTTTTCATATTACCCTTGTTATCAACCCGAGACCTTGATATATGAGGGACGATATCAGTCGAGGGCTGATAACACGGACAATATGAAAAATACAATGTATTAATCTATCACATATTTTGCCACTACCAAGAAATAATTCTACTGTTGAACTATATTTACCAGTCTTCAAGCAAGTTTGTCAGGTTTTTGACATTCCTGAATATAAGGTGCGCATTCACAAGTCCACAGCTACAAGTATTACATAGTGTTATATCTTTCACTTTGTATAGAGTATATAAAGTCAAACAAATGAATGCAAATTCAGTTCCTGTGTTTTCCTCGAGATCTACTAATAGATTTTATAAGCCCCTATTTGAAACTGCTTCGAACATTTTCACTATAAATAATGATCAGACGATTATTTACAGCTGAGCGGAAGTGACGTCGGTGAGGCTCACGGAGAGAGCAGATAAACATGTTATCTGCCCTCGTATGATGTTATTGCCTTGGGGGCAAATAACATACATCAAATTATGCTTTAATGCTTATAATTACATATGCAAAATCGGCGTTATTTCAATAAAATATGTGATAAATTAATCTATAAATATTGCATACGTACTTGTACCCGAATGTACACGGTCTAATATGGCCATATCGGCATACCATAAGACGCACCCGGTATGATATGGCCATATCGGCCTACCATGAGACGCACCCGCCCGGATATGGCCATATCAACCCGCGTTCGTTCGAATACATGTAGTACTTGAATAATAGTTTATATTAACCCGTGGTGTGCAAACATGGGTTCACTTCCAGTCGTAACACACATGCAAAAACCAACAAATTTAATACTAATTATATGATAACAACATTTTTAACCAACTTATCTTACATATTTCAACCAAATAATTCAGCATCAATGCGCTTAGTTAAAATAAAACTGGAACAGTTACCTATATTTAAGAAAAAAATAACAAAAATGTCATGACCTTTGAGTGAAAAGAACAAATCCCATTAGTAATATATTATATTAAATAAGGAACATGAATGGGCCATGAAATAAGGCCAAAGGAAAGCTGTAGTTGATCTCAAAAGTCGAGTAATTTTCAGATACAGATATAGGGATATAGAAATAAACCCATTGTTCAAAATACGTCACCATATACTCGTATCAACAATAGTAGTTCTAGACTTTAACTGATAAACCAAACTCTTAAAAATTCCATAACTATTATTTTTATTTCATTGTAGTAACTTTCAAAATAAATAGATTTTAAATTTTTATTTTGAACAAACAACACATGTCATTTCTCGTCCATTGACGTAAGGAGGACACGGAAGTAACCCATTACATCTGGCGCTAACAGAAAACAGAATTCGTGTGTCTGCCCAGTTTGATGATTTCTTTAATCTCTCCGATTCAGCATCGACACAGATAAATTCAGTAGCAGACTCGTGTCCATGCCATCCAGACATAAGGTATCCAGTGTATTCTTTCTTCCATCTCCCAAGACATTCCTTTCTACCTGGGATCATCAGAGTAGTTCTTCCCTGAATGTGACAAACTGAACATGGGAAACCGTACCGGTCATATTTGTCGTTATCAAAGAGTGAATTTTTGATATTTATGTCATGGACGTCATATAATGCTCCACCGACAAACGGATTATTATTGACTTTCTGATCGTAGACTCCCCACTGTGGTTGTTTTGGTAGACAAAGATGATTCACTGCAGAGCCCTTGTTCGTATGGGATGAGCCTCCAGTGATACCTAAGAGTTAAAAATCAATAAAGAACAAATTCTAGTTTACACGTATCTATCTCTTAAACTCTAGTGTTTTATCTCAGTTTATAAAATGAAGGCAAGCTATAAGTAGATATAAACGAGTTAGTTTTGCTTTTAAGAAGATTACCGTATTTATGAAAGGAAAATTTATATTCATGCATTATTAACTAATGTTTTGAAATACAGTAAAAACTGTCCAGTTAATACAAAACCGGAACATGTCAATTATACAGGTCTAATACAGAGGAATTTTTTGTAATAGACCTGTATAAATGACCACTTCCGGTTTTTCTGAATAAAACCTGTATAAAGACGCGTTTCAGACACATGGGTCATACAATGGGTATTTTCATATAAAGTCTTATTATGTCCTCGTACAGTTGTATTGGTCTCGATCAGCCGTATAGACCCGAGGCAACGCCGAGGGCCTATACAGTTAACCTCGACCCAATACGACTGACTCGGACATATATGAAAATACCCATTTAATAACACTATAATCTTTATTCTTTCAGAATAGTTATATGGAATATAAACTAAGCACTTACCGTCGTAAACGAGTTGTGCATTTTTGCTAGTACAAACTGATCTTCCCCACTGGATATATGTGATACCACCACTGCTACATGTAGTTCCTATGACAGAAAAAGTATACCTTTTATGTGTTTTTTTTTCAGGCAACAGATGACTGTATCACTAGTACAAATGAAAAATAATGGCTATCAACTGCGAAAAGAATTTGTAAATTACCTTTTGCACAATTAGGCATTTGAGTTTCTGCTGTAATGCTTTTAAAACCAGCTAGCAACACTTTCCACATCATGGAGTCCATATTATCAGTACAGAACGACTTCGCCACCTTCTTACTCCTAGCTGCTGCTATCTGGTTTGTCATTATCATGCAAACGAAAAATAAGCTGACTTTTTTAAAGATCACCATGATCAGCTATTGTTATAGAGTTGAAATATTCTATCAAACTGTAAACATCGAAACTAAATTTGCAATAAAATGGTAACTTTCTCTATTAGTATTAACGTAATATGAGAAAAACGTTAAATTTCCTGGTACATTTACATTGTCACATCTTGTGCACGATATATTCTGAGATTCCAATACGTTATTATAATAAAATTCTTTGAAACCAATAAATATTCAATTTCTCACTCTAAAATAAGCTCAGGTGTTACATGTATGTGCATTTCTGGCTAAAACATGACTCTGTACATGTGTTATGTACAAATTTGATCAAAAATTTGGGTACGCCTTGGTGGTCTCTCGTAGTAGCGTGCTCGTCTCGAGTGCGGAAGGTTGCGGGTTCGATCCCCGACAGGGTCAAACCAAAGACATTAAAATTGGTATTTGCTGTTCGCCGCAAAACACACGACATCTAGAAGTAAGAGCAAAGGACTGGTCGGCTCGGAGTCAGTATAATGTGTCCGAGTGGGGTGATATGTCTTCCTGCAGACATTTACCTTATGAGCTAGCACATTAAAATTCCGACTCGAAAAAAACTGTTAAAAAAAAAAAAAATCCGACTCGGAGTGTTGGTATAGTACAAAGCAGGGATCATATTCATATCATATCAACATGTTATCGTCCTGATATTCATCTAATGGTTGCCACTGGACGTTGAACAATAATTCATTCATCCATCCATCCATAAAGATTTTGGAAGTCCAAAGACAATCCGAAAATTAAATTAATAAAAGAAAACTTTGAATCAAAGAAGAAACAACGAGCATATAAAAAAAAATCACTACTGTAACTTTTATGCAGATAATTTTTTTAAAGCTTTGCAGCTTGTGCCGAATCATGAACTGCTATTCCCATCGGAAAAACCTTGAATCGTTGTTTTTATGGATGTTCGTGTTTTCTATAGTTTTTATCATTTTTATTAAACTTTATTCATTTGTATTCCCGAGTTTGCTTGTCACTTTGATGTACATTCTTTGGATTTTCTTCCATTTTATTTAATAAATAATACCTCTATTTTTCAATTATGTGCTGTACCATTCTCCCAGTTTGTTGGTCATACAACTTGTTGCTGCTTATTACACTGTATTGATGTTTTCAATATTTTAATACTTATAAACAAATAGAAGGTTTGGGGTGAGATTAACTATTGCTTAAACGACTAGTAAAATTAGAAACCTCATTCATAAATTCTTTTCATTCTTCAACATTCTTTGTTTTTATATGGACAAGGCGACTTAACTCCTGAACAACATCTGACTTTCATAAGGTAAGAATATAGAGGAGCCTAAGGAAATTTCAGTCTAGCGAGTCATGAGTCTTGTACCATTTTTAGCAACTTCAAACTTTGATCACAGATACAAAGAACTTGGCAACATTTTGTAACCATTTCTCACCATTTCAGGAACAATGATTAATAATTATGAATATGTACACTGAAAACAATAAGAAAAATGTTTTCTTGTACTTAACAAAGTTTCATGTTTTAAGTAGGAAGGCTAAACTGTGTAAGAAACCTTAAAACAATATTTGATTTCAATCATTTGTCATGTTAGGATTAAAATATTAGACTTTTTTCAATCAATGATACTAGAGTTAAGCCCCTTTGTATAGTATTATGATCAAGCATTTGTTATAGTTTTATTGCAGAGATAGACTAGAAAACCATCCGATCCAAAATGTAATGTTGCTGAATATGTATCACAGGAACGCAAGTCGGGAGGTTGCTGTGGAAGTTAGATATTATATTAATTTTATGTTTTCTCTCAACCGGCTTTGCTTTTAAGAAGAACCTTTTAAAGGCATCGGAGACAATAAAAAATCTTTCAAACATAACTAAAATGTTTTAAACGACTGTGGCAATTCTATACATGTGCGACTCCATAATACTTCAGCGTTGCTTGAACTTGATTAAAAATTTAAACTTAAAAGATAGCAATCATTTCAAGTTTTGAAGACATGGCTTTTTTCGATATGTATAATATCAATTTAATAAAACATACAGTTTTTGTATAAGCTTATCAATTATAAAACAAAAAGATGGAAAATAAAGCAAAAACACTCAAAACCATTTATGGAATGAGGTTACCCAAAAAGAGAACATTCAACAAATCAAGAGGCAATATCGTATGAGAATAAATTTATCAACTACTACACCTTGTGTTTTTAGTAAACCTTTATTATTATTTTTTTTTTACCATAATTATTGTAGGATACTATTATCATGTTATGTTATGAATAATATCCTCATAACTATTAGAAAATAGGGATTATACATGTACATGTACATAACATGTACCTGCAACAACGGTATTATAATACAATTCTTTTTTTTTCTCATTGTCTGTCACTAAATAATCAAACTTTTCATTTCAGAAAGCGTTTTATAGGGTCAACACTATCATCAATTTAGTTATTTCTATACTCGACTTTGTAGAATTCATTGTTGCTATCATTTCGTCCTTATTTTGTTGCTGTTTTTCCCCAGATATTGACCAGGAGGTAAGAATGAACACTCCATTACCGGTATACTAATTTTTATATAATGTTACGTGAATATGAAAACAAACCATCTGTAGCAATGTCAGTAAACACTAGGGGCGCCACTGGGTGGAAATCACAGTTTGTTTACAGTGTACTGGTCCCAAAATAGACTGGAAAAGGTTGTAAAGAAGCGGAATCCAGTTTTCAATAACTTCCCCCAAAACAGCTCTACCTGGCGTTTACTGACATTGCTACCATCTGCCGCGGAAGGTGATCCGGGAATTATTGTAGAACAGATTCAAATCCACCATTACCACCGTGTATAGGCAAATCTTGGGGCTGTACCAGAATCGAAAAAGATTGCTTTAAGGCAAAATTAAGTATTATAGACAGCAAATAGATAGACTACGAACTCAGTTAAAAATACTCTTTCTTTTGGTAACACACACGTTATGCAGAACATTTGCAAAACGTGTGTATAACCAAAGAATAAAGTATTTTTCGCCGGGTTCCGTGGTCCATTTATTTACTTTCTCCCAGTCTTTATATCGCATTAATACGCTATTTATTTCGATTCTGGTGCCCCCTCCCCCTCCTACGATTCGCCTGTACATGGTGATTACAGGCAAGTCAAAGTCAAATCCGATTTTAGGAGAAATACATAACGTAGAAACTCTAAACGTTTTAAAAATTCAACAATGTTATTGCAATTTAAGTTATTAATTTTTAGCAAAGCAACGGAAGAAGCTAAACATTATGAATAATCCACTGATAGGTTTATTTATTGATTTACATGTAGATTATACACATTAAAACCATTGAGTTCTAAGTATTTTTCTATCGGAAACAACAGCTGGTCAACTGAGTATGCAATATTTAAATCGGTCAAAAATCAGGTTTTTTTATACATGTGCGTACAAACACAAGAAGAGTCTTTTTCATAGATATTTTAAAATACAAATACTAGTAATTAATATATATTTGACAATATTAGAAAACTCGTGTTATCACTCATGCCATTCAAATAAAGTAAATGTGATAGATTGAGAATATAGATAACAAATAAGACGTCTTTTAACAACCAAAACTACTTTTCATACCAATGTATTTTTGATTTTGATCCCAATAAAGATAAAAACAAATTGTTTTACAATGAAACGAAATGTTCGTTTGAAATGCGTAAAGATCAGTTCTTGAAAGATGAAACAACTGTATGTCCCAAATACTCCGACAGCTGATTTTCTGTTTGTGGTGACGTCAAATTTTAGGTAAAAAATCAATGATTTGCACACACATACACTCACCCTAAAATGGAAAATATTAAAGATCTAATAAAATATTTTTAAAAATAATTAGTTACTACTATATTGGAAACAATACTGGTAGTCTAGAGTAATATTTTTTACCTTCCGTCAGACAAGTCAGAAGTATAGGTGAGACCCCTCCCAAAAAAAAAAAAAAAACAAAAACAAAAAAAAAAAAAAAAAGAAAAAAAAATACTTGCTGTTTCAAGGCAGGAACAGAGTAATATTTTTCAATTGCTTACTGGCTGCTATTTGTTCCATAACAACTAAAGAGAAAAAAAAAACAATTCGAAGAAGTACTTTTATGAGGTAAATGTCAAGAAGATAAAAGCCTATTTAATTGAACAGGTTTAAGATACACGTTCTCAAACGAGTGGTAAACCCCACACCGTGTTTCGAATATTTTGGAAATTTCTTTGAAAGTTAAATTGTATAGCCTCATACGATGGCGGTATTGATAAGTTGGAAATCCTAATCCATTAAATAGAAATTTGTTTCTTTTCGGGGCAACATGTATGAATTTTTCTACACACATATCAAAACTTAACAACTGTTGAGATTTTAAAAAGTGTATACAGATTTCATTCAAACTTATATATATTCTTTAACATGATTTACAGGTAACTGTCAGTATCCAGTCTGTTTCCAGATTTTTCAGTCTTGGAATTACCGAGTACTTTAATAGTGTGTCACCGTATCTGGTGGAATTCTTACGAAAGACACTTGTCCAATGAAGATACATATTATCTAAATGAAAGTGAATCATGCAATGAACATAAGAACTGTCGTGTTCAACAGTGCGGTTGGAGATGGGGAGTAGTGATAATATTTGATAAATGCCCTGACATGACGGACTTTAGTTTTCAGACCAACAGATACCAAATTAGAAAATATTGTAATAATATAGTTTGGATATTTCTGATTTTATTGATTTACTCGATATTATCAGTCTGGTAGTTGTTGATAGATGACACGTGTTGTTGACACATATGCACGCATCCTCAGTCCTGACTATTATTGCGTTCTGATATCGTTACTATTCGTCTATCAGCTTTCTCCTTCATCACTGCAGTTGGATTCTATCTCAGCTACTGGTTAAGTATCACAAAACTATTACTAGTATACATTTCTTTACCTAATAACAGTAAGTTCTAAGGATAAAAAGGACAAATATACCCAAGGAGCAATCAAAACAAACGTAATCCATTGGACAGACAAACCCGGGAAGACAAATGAACAACCACAAGCACAACAAATAATCACAGAAAACTAAAAAAACAATGAATAACACGAACTCCTATAAAAACCAGGAGTGAACCAATGCGGACCATACTGGACACATGTTCCCAATTCGAAACCCTTAATCCTGTACTAGCACTTGTTTAATTCTTCAGCCCGTTAAACTCTCTGCCAAAATATAATCGTAGTCATTGAGTTTGTATTTAGAATGTAACAACGAGTTAAGCAAATTAAATTTTTTCGAAAGGGAAATTATCATTTGATGTGCATGAAGCAAGAACCCCAATCTAATTCAAATTAGTTCTCCGCACTTGCTCCTTGTTTTCGTTCGGTTGTTTATATGTCGAGCTTGGGAGATCTAACTACAGCCGCTTGACGGTCATGACTAGATGAAATTTGCTGTAGTCAATCAACGATGCGGCTATAAAATCTTAGGGTATTGAACTGACACAGAAGTTATTGTAGCTTCTAGAGTAATTCCGAATGTAAAACAACAAATATTGCAGCCTCCATGCGATTTTCATTTCATAATCTGAATCATTATTGTTTTAAAGTCCACCGATGAATTCCAATAGCCTCAGGTGAATTATTAACACCGAGAAAAATATGTAAAAGAACAGTCAAGCAGTTGTGTATTGTGTGGAATCTCGTTCATAACCATTGAAATATTGGCAACGGAAGAGCGGGTAGGAAAAAACCCCGACTGGGTATGAGAGCGCCTCGTTGATTGGTTAATTTTAAATGACATTCTAGACGCTGATTGGTTGGTCAAAGTTCAGCAAATGTGACCCAAGATATGACCCTCAAGCGGCTGTAGTTAGATCTCCCATATAACATATAAACAACCGAATAAAAATAAGGAGCAAGTGCGGATTTTTATTAGATTGCAAGAACCAAAAATGAGCGCACTCCGCAGTATACACGAACTTTAACACCCTGTGGATGCTTCAATGTGAGGTGTTTATTATGTTTTTGGACAAACATTGAGAGATATTCGGGTAATTAATTTTTTTCACTGGTATATTATGAAATTTGTTCTATGAAAAGAAATCATTGTGAATTTTTTCAAGATGTAGAACAACAAAAAAGGGGGCTTATTTTCCTTTGATTTTCGCTTCTTACATACAGATAGTGATTTTGTGTCAGGACGTTTGTGGGCTGCCTTTACCAACATAAAATAGTAATTTGCACTGAAAGTGGTGTGAAACCCTTAGAAACCAAACCATTGTTTCATATTGTTAAAACGCCACCGTTCAGCGGCCAGTATGCATAAAAATAACACTGAATGACATGATCTATGAATATATTCTTCATTGGCAAAAAATAAAAATATTAATCACACGAAAACGTCCAAGACGATCTTGAAATAAATTTGGTCACGTTTGGGCGTTTTTGGTATGCAGACAAGATTGAGTTATCTTTAACGGACACATTTCGGCGTCGAACACCATATGAACGTATTTATGCGTACTGTGACGTAAGATGGACACATTTGGGCAAATTGGACAGGTTTGAGGGGAAGGATTCGTCTCTGGGTGTATGTATCCAGTTAGATCAACCTACTAATTCGTTGATAAAACAGTTTGTAAGTACATAATGAGTGCACCCAGTTCAGAAAGAATGCAATTAAAAAATTTTCCTATGAATGTAAGACCTTTCATTTTGGATGTAATGGATTTTAATGAGATATTATGTAATGTAAAATGTGTGTTGACAAGTGTTTGTATTGGTGATTCACCTCATGTTTATTAAATAGGACACCATTATGTTTCTTTACGTTTAAGATAAAAAAAGTAGGTATATCCTAAATGTCAAAATGGATCAGGTTTTCGAAAACAAAACTTAAACATTTTCATCGCATTTGCTTGTGGTGACGTCATATATGATTCGAACTTTATGAATTGTAAACAAAAATTGGAACATCAGCTCGCTTAAAATATATTTGGGACATTTCAGCAGTGGAGGAGACAATAATTCATTACAATTGTCGGAAACATTTTACTTTCATTTTCAGGAAACGTTTGACAAATTCCCGAAAAACACCAGTTTTAAAAAAGACACACTGTAATACTCGAATAAATGTGTTTGTTCTAATAATTTCCTTGGAGAAACGAATTTCGTTTATTGGGAAATCCACAGCTTATCTGAATGATTACAGTAGGAAATAATTATACTTTATATTACATGGATTAGAGTGAACTTTTCCTGTTTGCTGATATTCTGTAATTTAAAGCCTAATGTGCCTTATATGAATATCTTTTCCATGGGGAAATTAATTAATTATTACAAAAATCTTGGAACAATTGAAATGATAAAATTGATATATGTGATTAATATTTCTGTAAACATTTGTGTGTAAAATTAATTTTAACAATGGTCTAACAGGTCTGTATAATATATCTGTGAACATCTTATCAGTATCTCTCTCGTGCATAGATCTGTCCTTAGATGGTTTTGGCTTTACCCCTTTGATAATTTTGGCACCTTTGAATTTGCTCTTCAACCTTTTGTATTACAGTTTTGGTTTTCGACATTTCAGGCCTTGAGCATAACTGATGAGTTGTGAATCGATGAAATGTGTACATCAGTCTTCAGCAACATTGTCCGCCATTTATGACAATTATGTTGATGTTCCTGCAGAAAAGGTCCCTAATAACAGCGTTTTTGTATGCAAATACTACTGTATTCAATGCTTGTTTAATGAACTGGGGATTGCTAGTTCACTTGGCAATCATACCTATTAAGCTACTACACTACTTAATAACCGACAATCATAGATCGGTCTTATCGTCATTTGGTATTTCCATCACATATGATGATTGTAATCTTCCTACCCAAGTTACATAAGTGTCGATACAATCAACGCTTTATAGCTGGATCTGCAAAGGTTCCACCAAACCGTTGTCTCAACTTCTAACTTCTATTTTAACAGCTGTCAAAACGGGCCTCAAAATTTATTGTGAGACAAGCTATTCAAGAGGTGGTATCAGTCAAATGTGGATATAAAAGAATTCTAAAGAATTAATGGATATTTTACGATCTCGGTCATTTCAGTCTGTAACAGCATAAACACATTTGACCTATCTACCCTCTATACCAGCATTCCTCATTCACAACTGAAGAAGTTGAAAGATCTAATAGATTGATGCTTTCAAAATAAAAATTGCAACAGTAGATACGCATACTTGTCTTTGGTAGAGATAAATTATACTTTGTTAAAAACCACTATAGATCTAACAAAACATATACAGGACGAAATTGTCCTGATGATTGAATTTTTGATAGACAACATATTTGTTCAATTTGGTGGACTTGTTTTCCAACAGACTAATTGTGCACCGCTCCTGGCCGACTTGTTCCTTTACTCATACGAGGCAGACCTCATTGACGGGCTTCTTAAGAAAAAACAGAAAAAGTAAGCCCGTACCTTTAATTTCAGCTTCCGCTACATAGATAATGTTTTATCACTCAACAATTCACGTTTTGGGAATTTCTTACATCTCATCTATCTCAATGAGCTTGAAATTAAGGATACCACAGACACTGCCAAATCTGCATCTTATCCAGACATTCACCTCAAAATTGACACAAGAGGAAGGCTTAATACAAAACTTTACGATAAACGGTATGAATTTGACTTTCCATTCGTCAACTTCCCATTCTTGAACGCAATATTCCAGAAGCGCCGACGTAAGGAGTGTATATTTCACAACTTTATTCAAGAGCTTGTGACATATACATTGACTTCCTGGACAGAGCCCGGCTCCTGACAGAAAAGTTGCTCAGACAGGGGTATGTTGCTTCTAAGTTGGAGTCATCCTTATTAAAGTTTTATGGACGTCATCATGACTTGGTTGATAGGTATGAAAACACCGTTTCATAAATGAAAACGGCCCTGTTCCATTGATGCTGTCCCTTTCTCATACCGGATTTGACATGGGCAACATTGCGGGTATCCTGCAGAAAGCAGACTGCTTACACTTCCGGAGCACCCGAGTCTGTCCCAGGTTTTTGGTGGGGTCCATGTTGTTCATATGTTTTTAGTTTTTAATTGTAGTGCTTGTATTATTTTGGTATTGTCTTTGTTTTTCTCCGGAGTTTGTCAGTTGTTTCGATTTTCCCCTCCTTCTAATATCCCTTTGGTATTTCTTGACTTTACTTGAGCATCAGAATTGGTATCAAAGATTTTATCAGGCTATTGACAACAGAGATGGGTACAAAACTTAAAGGAAAATTAGTAATTCCACTATAAAAAACATCTGTCAGTTATCTGGCTATGTTCCCTGGTTAGCTACATTTGTACAAGACACAACTTTACATAGAATAAATGGATTTAACTGATCATGAGATGATATAAAGTGTTTTCATTTATTGAAAAACGAAAGACAATAGAAAATAACAATATATAACATGCATAAACTATGCAGTAATGTCTGCTATATGCACATAAACAAATATATGAAATTTAGTGACATTTAGAAACATTGCAAACTATAAAATAGAAAAAATTCTAAAATCTAATTTGTTAAGATCACTGTCAAACAAAATTAAATTTATAAGTCTACCGAACCAAAGTTTGCATATTTTATTTGTTAATAAAGTAAGAAAAATAGAAAACACAATTAATGTTTAGTTGAAACACAAAACAAAATTACCTACAATATGTACTTTAACAATGATTGGCATGCTAAATTAGAGTTTTGATTTTTAATAGTTTGGATAGGAGCGTCTTTAAAATATATGAATGTCTGGCCAAATACTTTTTATTAACAATTTTAGGCATTGGATTCTATATAAAGGAAATTTTTCCATCTAGAATGTGTATTTCGATGATTTTCTTGATAGAATAGAAACGATGTTATTCTTGCATCTTTCGTTTGCATTGGTCTGTATAACAATTGCAACTAACATTTTCGAAAGCCATACTAAAAGTTCGTTGGCTTCAGAAAATACATGGCTTCAAACACGATCTGTTATTCGAGATGACAAAACGTTCACAGGGAACAGTATATCCTACAAGCAGACAACTGAATCCAGACCGGTACATTCTACCAATCAAATAACTACAGAGCTTGCGATTACCGAAGAACATAAGTTAAATAGAGTTTCAGAACTACAATCTACCCAAACAATATTAGCGGAACCTAAAATAACTGATGATAAATGTTTTAAGTTCGGTTCTTGTGAAGTTGCAAATCTTAAAACCGACTGGTTTTGTAGGTGTGACGAATACTGTGAAGAATTCAATGACTTGTGTTGATTTCAATAGAACATTTGTCAAAACACATAGATTTGAATACAACTGCTACAGTCGGTCAGACAAAGATATAGACAGTTTGGTTAGAGAACGCAGTATTTTAGGGTTTCTTGCAGTGGATTCATGTCCAAAAGACTACTTGAACGAATCCGTTATAATAAACTGCAGAGAAAACAATATCGCAGAGTACGGTTCTTTTGTTGTCCACAAAGGTCGTTTTATATTCAAAAACAAATTCTGTGCAATTTGCAATAATATTACTGAATATGAATATTTTGATATCAAATTTTATAATATGGAAATTTCCGAGGAGCAATCAATAAAGATTGAAACTTTAACTAAAATAGAGAAAGTTAATTTTCTATTACAACACGCAAGGTATCAGCTAATTCCTCCGGTAACAGCTTCCTTAAGAACATGTATAATTAATATTGCCAAAAGCAATGATTCATACTGCCAGCTATACATTAATCCATTAGTTAACATTCATCTGTTTCCTGTGAAAATCATCCAAAATTATTTTTGTGTACCAAACAATGACAGACATCGTTTTTACTGTCTAGACACCAATTTGTTTGCAATGTTTGGTCTAGTGGATTCCATGTACGGTTTATCAATTTTATTTGCATTCAATTTCTTCATGGTCAATAATGGTGAAATTAACGAAGATCAATGCGTTAGATGGACAGTTGAGGTAGGTCTATTTTCAGTTCTATTATAACTTACTTATTCATTGCACAATCCCAGCATTGCAAAAGTTTAACAACAGCTACAAAAAACTTTTTGTCATCTTAAAATACTTATACAGCTATCGCTGAATACTGGAAAGCTTTTTTGTCACTTGCCATCTTTGTCGTAATGGAAAACGGCATAACTCTAATTGATAAAGTAACTCGGATAATACCTTATTATAAAAAAATACCTGGTACATAACAATTTCATACATTTGTTTGCATAAATAAATTTCTTTGATACCAATTTTGTAACAGTAAATTTTAAGTATCAATTTCGGGTAATATCGATTTTTGATAACCTCGGGGACTTGAGGTCAGTCAGTGGCATCGACTCAGTGGGAAAAATCAAAATTGTTTGATACCAATGTTGACGCATAAGATGTGCACATTTCGTCCATGTTCGACTCATCATTGTGCTCAAGGCCTAAAATGTTAAAACCCAAAACAACAATTCAAAAGATTGAAGAGCAAATTAAAAAATACCAAAAGGACTTAAAGGTAAAGTCAAAAGCATCTAAGGACAGAGCTATGCACGAGGGAGACACTCCTTAGTTTTCATAAATTTTACAATTTTGTAATAGTAAAGGAGTTGGGCCACGAAGGGGTAAAAACGGTCCTATGTCAGAATGTTATGGAAATCATATCAAATGAAGTTTTGAACTAGTATTTTACAAATGCATGTTCTTTTCTCGAATTACTCTTACTTTACGATTTTTTTACAAAGCCTAAAGTGGGTAGGTGAATTATTGAAAGGAATGGGTGTAACATCAAATGTGAATTAATAACGTTATAAGGTTTCACTTCAAATTTATTCAATATGGTCCTTTCTTTAATCCGAAGATTTGTCAGTCCGAAGATCTACTGGTCCGAAATCTATTGGTCCGAGATCTGTTGGGCCGAACTCCATTGGTCCGAAAGTCCATTAGTTTGAAGGTTTACTTAATCTGTTCAATGTAGAATTTTAATGATTTTGGACAATCGCGCTATAGTTTTTTCTGACAAGTTTTTTTTAATCAGCTTGGTCAAGGCTACATGACGCACCAGATATGTATTTTGTGCGTGTAATTTTGTCAAATTGTTTCCACACATTTAATTATTACAATTTGCCTGTAGTTAGAATGAAAAAATCTTTAACGGTTTTAAAAATAAAAATAAAAAACAAAACAACAAAACAACAAAAATCAAAGCTTGCCATGATACTTTTCTACCAGAAACCTCTTGTTTATAGTTAAACAATAATTTCTTTTCCCCTGGTGCATCCCCGGGTGGCAGATAGAGGTCTGCAGATCCTTGTCCTTGTTGCTTTCACGTCACACGTTTTTTTTTTTTTTTTTTTTTTTTAAGTTTTCTCCAATAGCCCGTTGTAATCAGCATTAATTATTCAAGTTATAATGTGCATTCCCTTTCTACAAAACCCGTTGGCTTCAATCAAAGCGTAAAAAAGTGATAAACAACGCGTAAAAAAGTGAAAACCAACGCGTTAAAAATTTTATACGGTATGTTTTTACCGCCAATGACACGAATGACCACTCATATGTGTAATTAATATCGAATAAAGCCGGTAACCTTCAGCATAATTTGGACACTGAAATATTCATCAAGTAAATGCCAGTTGGATCAGTAAAAGGGCTTGCAATGGTCTCAAAAGGAAATCAAAGGGGGTTGGGGACAGTTTACGAAATTTCAAACCATAAAATAGGATTGCATTATACCGTGTTGTACCAGTAATTCATATATGCATGTTGCAGTAACATACTTTTATCGTTAGAAACGTTATATTTATCTTTCGTGAGTTGAAATACACAAACACTAAACAAGTATAAGTTATAGACATAACATTACTCTTCATCGTATGCTGATACAGAGCGTGGTGTGTATTTCTCTCGAGCACTGCTGATGAGTTGTCAGTCAACGAAATGGCCATACAATGCATCAAATTTATTGAGGTATTTTGTGAAACATTTTATTAGTAAAGAAGTGTAGTAAACTTTTTACTCATTTTGCAGACAGTTAACGAATGATGGTACTTCCATTTATTATATTTCCAGTTAAACTCGAAGGCACGGTGTATTTTATTTAAGGTATCCGAACCATAAATGACCACGTGGTTATTCAAAAGTTCCCGGATGTTCCATACAACGCAATTGAAATGACCTCGGTAATTATCGGCAAACTTCGGAAATGCCAATAGAACTAACTTATTTTTACAGACTCTGCATATAAGCAACAAAGTGTGTTTCAACTTGAGAAAATATATATACAAAATCCCAGCTTTAAATTGTCTGGTTCAGCCATTCACGGTCAAAAAGAGATATAATTTTCGATCATGATCTATTATGGTCCGGATACCTTAAGGGCTAAAAATCTTGTGTTTCCTGTAATTCGACCGACCATATATTTTCAATGCCAACTCTAGTTTTTTTAACGTACGGCAAAACAAAAACAAGAAAATAAAAAAAAATGCGGAATATCCGAAATTGCAGCGACGTTTGCTTGCTGAAACCTTGCTTGTAAGTCGATATGTGGTATAAAATATACAAGTGACATGAGAAACATGACCTATAAACTAGTTTTATTGAACAAAAATAATGAAAAATAATAATCGAAAGCATCCATTTCGATAAAATAGGTTTTAAATTCTTTCCGAGCCGAAAGCTATTGGTCAGAGTTTTTTTTTTGATAAATAAAAAAGAACAAAATTTGCAGTTTTCGTTCGTACACGTCTTTCTTTTCAATGATTAACGTTAGTTGTTCGCAGATGCTTTTATTGTAAATCCAGGTACAAGCGTTCTAATCCGGAAACAATAATTACGTTCAGTCTTAAAGATATTTTGTTTTGATTACAAAAAATTAATGACAGATACCCAGACGTCTTCATTAAAAAATGTGGGAAAGGAAATTTGTCGGAAATGATGAGTTACGAATAATTACCGTAATATGGGTCAATTGTGAATTTCTCGAAGTCACGGCCAGTTTTATTTCTTTTCCCATTTATTCTTACATTGTTTGTTCACCAAGTTATTAATTTGATATTAATTTAAAATTTATTTGCCTAGCGATAATCATGGAGCTTCCATCTTCAGTTTTCATTGGTTTCGTGGTGAAATTTCTCGGACTAAAAAGGAAATGGCTAAAATAAACAAAATAATGGACAAATATAAATATTATGGAACACACATTTGATTTTTACAGGGAGGGGTAGTGGTGAAAATAGACAGGTTTGAATATCACCTGGATTATAATAATGGTGTATTTTAAAGAAAAACAACACGCAGGGCACGGATGCCGTGAGAAGATGATAAATTCCAGGGACTCTAGTTCAAGGATGGATATCTCTTTTTATTGTCATAAAATAAATTTACATGCGGTAATGTACTACAGTAAATTCAGAAATTATTGCGTGCATTTATTATTGCGATTTTGTCATTTTAGACCAAAATGCGATTTAAATGTTTGCGATATTGAAAAATATCTCGCTTCATTCATATAAAAAAATTCAAAAATGCGAGTTTAAATTATTGCGATTACAACCCTGTCGCATTTTTCGCAACAATTAAAACATTGCAATAATTTCCGAATTTACAGTAAACCTGCGGTTGTATACTCAATTTTTGCGAAATAAAATTTTTTCTTGAGAAAAGAAATATCAAGTCTGGTTTAAGAAGTCTCATTTACATCAATTCTTTACTAAGAAATACAAAGCTTTTGTTCAGAGTGAGTTTAACTTTTATGGTTACCGCTCATGCATCGAAACAGTTCATTTCAATGGTTATTTGGTATAGCGAAATAATCAATTTTCGATATAGCTGCAACCACCGACCAAAACAATTTTGAGGAAAAAAAGTCTTTCATCAAACAGTCAAATTGAATTTTGCTAAATTTATTTTAGTCGAGGTGTGCGGCCAAGTCGAAATTTTATAAAATGAAGCTAAAAAACTGTAAAATGTTGACAAAACTTTCCGGAAGTGACGTCTGGCTGATGACGCCATAAAAATATCAGCAGTTTTGTCAGCAATGACGTACACGGTATGAAGATTATTCTAAGACATATTCAACATATGTTCATGTAGTTCCATTTGAGGCCATTTTACAGGGCCATTTGAGACCTTTCGTGGCCCTACTCCTTTTAAGTATCAATTTCGGGCTAGTATCGAAATAGTACCCTCTGGAATTTGGAATCCACCAGCAGTGACATCGACTCACTGGTAAAAACAATTCTTTCTTACCAATGTTCATGCACAAGATGTGCACATTTCGTCGATTTACGACTCATCAATTTTGCCCAAGCCTAAAATGTTGAAAACCAAAACAACAATCCAAAAGGTTGAAGAGCAAATTAAAAAATACCAAAATGACCAAAAGGTAAAGTCAAAACCATCTAAGTACAAAATGTACTTAGTTATGCACGAGGCAGATACTCCTTAGTTTTCATAAATTATACAGTTTTGTAACAGTAACCTTTAAGTATCAATTTCGGGCCAGTATCGAAATACTAGTAACTGAGCTGGATATACCCTGGGGGACTTAAAGTCCACCAGCAGTGGCATCGACTCAGTGGTAAAATATAAAATTCTTTGATACCAATGTTGATGCACAAGATGTGCACATTTCGTCAACTTGAGCCTAAGGCGTTAGATGTTGTAAACCAAAATAAAAATCCAAAAGGTTGAAGAGCAAATTATAAAATACCAAAATGACCAAAAGGTAAAGCCAAAATCTCTTAGAACAGAGCTATGCACGAGGGAGATACTCCTTAGTTTTCGTAAATGTTACAATTTTGTAGATCTTAAGTATCAATGTCGGACTAGTATCGAATTTCACGGAAAAGAATGGAACACATCATAGAAATGTTACAAGAGTGCAGATATAACTAAAAGAATAACATTTTTTTTATAATTTTCTGTCCTTTGGTCGGGTTGTTGTCTCTTCGACACATTCCCCGTTTCCACTGTCTATTCTAAACAAGAAATTTACCTAAAATCACTTGCAAGTTTATTTTTTTTTTCAAAATTTAATATACGATTTATAGAATTCAATGTATCCACTACTTATACCATTTGGTTTGACTGAATTCATTTTGCAACCATCTTGCATTTGCCCTTTTTGAGCGATCAGACAATGTTCTCGTACAAAATTTCAATGAGAACAATTAGAAATTCAAATTTTCTGAATTATCTTGATTTTCCGTTTAATAAAATTTCAGAATTTATACTTCTAATCTTGAAAATGTAACCAGATTCAACATGTTCAAGACTTGTTTCCTTGCAGTCAATTGTGACCGATTAATATATAGTTATGATTAGTTAAGCACAGGTAAAATACATTACGATTCTGATTCGACATGATCTGTTTTGCCAGCTGTCCGGAATTACTGCGTAGCAATTGTCCCTTCTGTATTCTTTGTCCGATATTTCTAGGTTTTCGTCCTTTTTTTCGTTTAATAATGAAACGGTCTTGGTATCAGCAAAGATTTATCATGGAAGAAATGACTCCTTAAGATTATTTACCGTGCATTATGAGAATGTGTATGGTAGCCAGCACGTTTTCTTAATTCCGATGAATTAACTTAACTGGCAAGGGTCAATGTACCTCTGAAAGAACGATTTTTTATATTGCAGATTGCAGAAAAAGGAGAAGGCAATCACCTGGAGACGTATCAAGATTACTACATGAAAATTGGTTACTTTTTAGTGTCAAATGTAAATATAAGTGATAGGGATTTAATTGTTATGAGTTTGTTGTCTACATTGTCCTTTGAAGTGGTAAATTTGACAAAATTAGAATCATTTGTAGATATAAAAGTAGACAATACTAGTTTTGTTGCAATTGTGAATATAACTGTCCGAATTATAAAAAGAACATTCCTTCAAGAGCTTAAAGGTATTGAAAAAAGGTTGAACAGATTGACTATAAAAGTAATCCTACATGACAACATTGGAAAAGCCGAATTGAAGATAAGTAGGATGCATGACAGAAAAAATGAGTTTACAGTTAAAAAGAAGCTTCGCATACGTGTTTCATCCATTGGGTATTTCTTGTCATACCAGAAATTAAATTATTCCCATCGCCCACTTGAACAGCTTTGCATTCACACTGAAATCTGAGTCAATTACTCTGAAAAAAAATATCATGTAGAAAAGTTTTCCTGTTCTTTAGATTTTGTAAAATTAGATTCTGAATCATTGATACCTGCTGTTATAACTTATACATCCTTCTCCGTTTCAGTACTTGCGTTAATCATTTTACTTATTGTCAATAGACGATATGGTCTGGTGAACAATTTAGCTACATCTAATCTTGAAAACATGTCTTTTTCTCTGATCATATCAAACTGTCTGTTTATGATTGGAATCGGTTTTCATTCCATAAAAACCTTGTGCTATGTAATCGGTATAATTCTCCATTACCTCTGGCTTAATATGTTTTCATTCATGGCTATTGCTGTGATGTGTATCACTTCAACACTTATGAAAATGAAATCGAGGAAAACTAGTACGAATACAAACTCTCGCCAGAGACATATGATATTGACAGGGATTGGCTTTATCATTCCTTTATTCTTTGTCACACCAGCATTGATTGTTGATTATATGGGATTATCATATCTCTCTCCTGGTTATGGTGGTAAGGTTTGCTTTCCTAATCGCTTTCCCGCCAATGTTATTTTCTTTTCCGGGCCTGTAATTTTAATCATTGCCACCAATGTTTTCTGTTTGACACATATTGTTATTCAGATTTGCAGAGTTCGTCTAGAGACTGTGCAAATTCGGAAATCTGATCCTTACGGAGAGGCAAAAATGTACCTTCGCATTTGTGTTATGTCAGGAATATTCTGGCTAACTGGTATATTTTCGGCTATGTTCGAGTCGAACTGGTTGAATTATTTGTTCACATTAGTCTGTGGTTTGCAGGGTGTTTTTATATCCATTGCAAATTTGACAACAAGTCGAGTTCATAATGCATGGAAAAGTAGAAATTCTAAAGTATCTTTCTGGGAAATAGAAAAAAATAATAAAAAGACCGATGATATAGATTGACTGCAGAGTTGAGAGACCAGCTAGAGTATAAGATATCCTGTAGGATGCACATTGATACTATATTACGGTTTAGTAAATTATTTGATTCAGGACAAAGTCATGAAAATTGAGCACAAAGAATAAGAAAAATATATTATAAAAACAAGACCGCACAGAAACTTAAGCACTAGCATTGTGAACTCCCATCTGATTTCAGGAGAGGGAAAATTTAAAATTGTTATGTCGGGTAATGTAGCATCTTTGGAAGCTGTCGTATGTACTCTGAAACTATGTGTGTTAAAAACAGATATACACATGTATAGTCTTTCAAATGCCATTAATAATACATCTCTTAAGCCATTAATAATACATCTCTTAATTTTGCATACATTAACACTAGATGTGGCTAAATTTGGACAATATCTGGGATTTTGGTTGGGGAGGTCAATATTTTGTCCCTTTTCTTCATGTTGAAGCTGAAAATTGATAGAGTTATCACAAATTAATGGCATACATGTATAGTAGAAAAGCTAAACAACATCTTTAATTTGATATATGTTTTTATCGGGGAATGTGATACATATGTATAACAAACAGATACCATTTTGCTGAACATAGACCATCAATTCATGACGTCATATTAAAAACTGAAGAAAACTATTTTGTGTATTCAAACATGAAATTGATACTAGTACTTTCAGTGCTATTAAGAACATTGTCTTGTGGAATATTAGCTGTTGCTTCGCGTTTCCGACAGTTTGTCTGAAAATAATAATGTTAACGTCAAGTTAAGTTGAACCTCAAAGAAACGTTTATCGATCATTATAGTGTTATTAAATGGGTATTTACATATATAGCATGTTTTATGTCCGATTCTGTCGCATTGGGTCGACGAAACGCTGAGGGCCTATACAGCTGATCGAGATCAGTACGACTATACGAGGACATAATACAGGCTTTATATGAAAATACACATTTTAAGACACTTTTATTAACCAATGACTTAAAAACAGTAATTTCTTTTAGATTGTGTTATGTTCATAGCTATACGAGAAATGTATTGTCGTTTAGATTATTATTTTTTTCAGCAGCCACAAAACGTAGATTTTTTTTCTTTGGAGAACAAAAAGCGGAAGTCTATACAGGGTCGATACCATGTATAAATATTTACAGCTTTCAAAAACTTCCCGTTATATTAAATGGTCCATTTTCACTGTCATTATCATTAAAAACTTGGTTATGGTACAGGGAAAACACGTCAAGGAAAATAAGAAGAGAAAATATGGTTTTAATATAGTAATAAAGTTATACATGAAGTCAGATATAATATGTACTTGAATGTTTTTACCTCAAAGGAAATGGTATGTAAATATGATTACTAATCAAGAAAACCTTTATTTGTATAGATGTTTATATACTTTTAAATTGCTCAATTTGAATTCCTTTCACCTTATTACAATTTTAGTATTATGTTATAGGTTAAATAACCTTATATGTTCATTTGTCTGGTAAAAAAAAATTAACAGATTCATAAGGGTATATTATAAGCAAAACCTGCACCGTACATTTGTCTTGAATAATGTTGTAAACTATTTTTATTTGAATATGAGTTTATGGTTATTTTTACTATTTGATTATTGTTATCACATATTTAAATAAATCTATTGTGTTTGTATTTGTCATTGCCAAAGAGGACAAATTCACACAAGGAGAAAATAAAAAAACGCAATTCATTAGACAGACAAACCCGAGAAGAGAAATGAACAATCACAAGCACAACAAATACACACTGAAAACTAAACAAGAGCCTGAAACGCTCACCTGTTATCTTTTGTGTACCGGTAGATCTTGCATCAATGATTATTTTTGCTATTTAATGTATACCGTCGCAATTTCTTAATATTGACCTGTACAGCTAAAATATAGAATCCTGAACCCAAATAGATATGGTTGCTAGGGACTTTTTCATCGGTTGGTATGGACCTTTTCAATGGCATTGACTATTGACCTTCCATTTTGACCTTAAATTGTAGGGCCCTGAACCCAAATATGTATGGTTGCTAGGGACTTTTTCATCGGTTGCTTTGACCCTTGACCTTTATTTTTGACTTGTACAGGTAAATTATAAGTTCCTTAACACAAATATATATGGTTGCTAGGGACTTTTTCATTGGTTGCTATGGAATTTTACCATGACCTTGACCCTTGACGCTCCATTTTACTTGTACAGCTACCATTTAATTTATTTCAAGTAATTTCCTAATCATCTGTAACAATGTCAGACCATTATTTTCTCCTATAAGGGGTCAATTGACGATTTTTGTCATGCTGACTTATTTGTAGATCTTACTTTGCTGAACATTTTTGTTGTATACAGTTTGTCTTTATCTATAATAATATTTAAGCTAATAACATAATGCCCTAACTGCTTTTAATTAGTTTTCGAGATATGAGGCAAAAAGTGCATTTTCTACTATCATGTTCTATCATCTGACGACAAACGCCAAGTGATGGCTAAAGCTCATATGTCCTATTAGGACAGTTGATCTAGAAACAATGAACAACACGAACTCCTATAAAAAAACCAGTTACTCCGGAAGGGTAAGCAGTTTCTGCTCCTTATACGTCACCTGTCGTGAAGTTCAACATGCGGTGGTAGTCACAAATAGGGTGGAGGTACATGACATATGAAATGTTATGACAGTGGGAACAGGTCCAACATCATCTTAGATATTGGAACACTGCAGTAACGGTCAATCAATTCGTGATGACGACCGTAAAATTTCATAAGTGATGACCTCAACTTATCCTTGGTAAAACCCTGGTTACGATTCTTTTGTGACAGCAGTAATCCTCTATGTCAAAAGTCAGGGTAACTCACGCATGCCATTTAAAAAGATTTTTCCCATATGTATGCACATAATATCATTATAAGAGGTTTGTATTGGCCTATTTATATTAAACCGTATATTGTTTGAAAAGAAAACAAAAGATCTATTAAAATGGAAATTTTACCTCTTTACGACTATTCATCTATTATTTAAAAAAAATAGTTTAACACTCGTTCGTTATTATTGCTCGTAATACATTTCACGGATAATTATGATTTGTGTTTATGAATTATTTTTGCACATTGAAATAAATGTTTGTAATGTGAGTTTTCTTAAGCTTGTTTGTTACATTTCAGTAGCTGTGTTTGAAAAATAGATCATTTGGTTGTTTTTAATAGGATGGTTGTTATATATTTTTAATCTAATTTGGACAGTGCACAATTTCACAGATGTCTCTTTTGTTGGAAGTATTTCCCACTTCCTACATATTTTTGTCCATTTTTCCCACTTCCCACTTTTTTCCATTCTCCCAAATCCCAGAATTGGGTTTTCCGTAATGTTCCGTTTTGTGCCAACCAGAACTGTCAGCTTGCTTTTTTATGGTTCAACTGCATTGAAAATCGTGCAATGAGCTAAGGATTTCTATTTTTGCATGTTACATTGGGTCTTCATGCCATTATCCCCGGCATTACCCCATATCCACACATTTTTTCATGTGTAATAGCTGTGCAAATTGATCCTCAATGATGATCAATAATCATTTTTACTCATGGTCCTACA
Organism: Mytilisepta virgata; assembly: GCA_028015205.1. Lineage (NCBI taxonomy): Eukaryota > Metazoa > Mollusca > Bivalvia > Mytilida > Mytilidae > Mytilisepta > Mytilisepta virgata. Next base: position 83,172,815 of record CM051521.1, read on the forward strand.
TATGAGATATATTAGTGTCTGTCTCATTTAGGGCAAATTCTGGTTTGTAGGACATATAAAAAAAAACACTTATCAGTGTCGAGGCACACAGTCATAACATTCAGTTTGCTCTTTTTCTTTGCTAATGAAGAGTTAAGAAGGAACTATTGAGATCTGCTGACACCTATATAGTCATTTTTTTTTAAATTTACAGTTCGCAAAATTTATATTCTTCGAAATACTAAGGATTTTTACCTCAGGCACAGCTGTTTACCTTAGTCGTTTTTGGGATAACCTTTTAGGAATTTTGAGTCTTAACCGCTCTTCAACTTTATCATGTTTAAACTTGATTTGGCTTTTAAACTACTTTGATTTAAGCGTCAAGGATACATGTAGTATATACATATTCATATTAAATATTACATATGTAATAAACTCAACTCTAAATATATCGCACACTCTTTTTAAAAACAAATATCACTTTGCATATAATATACCGATATTTAAACTTTCAACAGTTTTAACGTGTGCAATAGTCAAACCTCGATACTCCAATCTCGTTTCCGTTTTCTTTATATACTGACCACCAAGCCGCTTCACTCCTATTGATTAACACAACAGTAAAATCTTCATACAAAAATCTTTACGCAAAAAGCACATAAATTCACAAATTTAGCAATTTTAATGTAAAATTAAAGTTAAGTAACCAAATATATTAATTGCATCTCACCTTACAACTGTTTTGGCGACAGTCTAAATTTCCATCGTAGTACAGGTTCTGGGTCATAACTCTATGATCAAATTGCAACTAATGATTTATGATAATATAGTAAAAAAAACGGATATATTTTTCATGCATTTGAGGATGTAGTCTTTGTTAAACTGGAACATATTATAAAATGAAGTGCTCATTTCTTTGTAACATTGTTCTTAACCTTACAAGTTGTAGAACGGTCTTTAGCATATCTTATTAAGTGGTGTACACCTACATTAAACTTGTCATTAAAATACAGTGAACATGTGTATAATTTAACGTTTTCCAATCTTTTGTGGTTTATTAGGTAACTGGCTGGCAATTTCGCAAGAAATCTAATAGTTAATTTATTGATACACGACTCGTTGATATATCACAGAAGAGAATATTAACTGTATTTGTCAAAGTTATGGTTACTCTTGAAAATAGAACACGAAACGATAAACCGTAGACTTGTTATAAGTTCCCTTTTGTAAATTTTGTTTGACGTATCTATTTGAGAGATAGCTGTAACATCACTAAAGGTTCCTTTAAATAAAAAACAAAAAAAAAGTATGAGGAAGGGATTTGTAGCAAGTCCAAATGAAACCCTATTTACTTACTTTAAATTATATTCTAATCTTACTTGAAAATAAGTTTCTTGCCTTTTATCTGAACCCATATATTTAAAAATTTTCCATCTTTAAAGATCCTAGCATAAATTTATGGAGTAGTTTCACTTATTAACTACATCAAATTGGTATCAAATAATTAATTATATCACCTATTGGAAATTTGTAAATCTGTTCAATTTGTTTATATATATAAACGCCAAATAAGCATGTGTATATTTTTTTTAATTTTCCACTAAATCGCTTTCAAATATTCTTTCAACAGTTCTTCCTGAGGTTTAAAAAGATGGAAAATATTATTTAGAAGAACATTCTACTAATGGTGAATGGTCTTCATCATATTATATTCTTAGAAAGTCAAAAGATTATCCGAATGTCTTCAACAGTTATAAATTTGATAAAATTATACATGGATTAGAGAATTGAAACCGGGAGAAACAACAACATGGCATTTTTATTTTACAGCTTCCTCACTTCGTAAAAATAAATAACTCATAAACTTGATATGTTCTTGAAGGTTAATTGAGCTATGAAGGAGCAGGATCTAGAATCCACTGTCCTTACGGAAGAAGAAGTCACTGAGCTTGTCGATGATGATATAGTATATACATGTATGAATGACAGTATTTGCTAAGGCCAAAACAGTGCATACACAGCAGACTCCCAGATAATGGAATTAAGAGAGGAGGAAGCAGACAAAGCAGCAATATAATAATTGAATACTGAAAATAAATAATGCGGGATATATCAGTTTATTCCGTAGTTATTGGATCTGATGCTCTAATAATTCCATGACTATCATTTTTAAATGGACGAGATACAATTGCTTCAGAATCATACAAAGGTACATTTTGAATAGCATTATCTCCAAAAAAATGTAACACCTCTCTGTGACATTATAATCTACACAAAAAAATGTAACAGTTATTATATAAGACAAACTTCCCTGTAACATGATATGAATAAGGAGTGTCTAACTACTAAAGACGACAAAAATAACGTTACGGAATGGTTGGGGGACAAAAAATAATACAGCACAAGGCGACGAATGGAGGTTATTAAACAGTTCTTGATATAACTTTAGGAAAGCCACATTTTCACATATTGTAGAGCGAGATTGGGTGTTATGTTCTTGTAATAAATCCCAATAAAATATGAATAATTTTAAATGTACAATGCAACACGGTATCTTTTATGTCTCTTTAATTTAAAATATTTTTGAATTTTTTTTGTTTTAAATATTTATAGATGAGTATAATTTACAGTAGATTTTAAAATATACTAAACCAATGAAAAATAAAAATATGATCGATCTTTGATCCGAGGGCCTGTATATCACCAGAGCGTTTTAATCAAATTTAATAAGTAAAGAGAAATTAAGCTTCTCTATCATCAAAATTGATGTTTGCAAGCTGCTATATATAGTGAATTATTCCCGTGAAACGTGAAATTTTATTTACTAAAAAAAAATCAACATTTATATCAACAGGTCAAAGTAAATATTTCTTAAATTTTATGAAAATTAAACAGGCCAAATTTATTTTAGTCAAGGTGCTGGGTACCACCTTAATGTAAAAATACTTTATATACTTTAGAAAAAACATGTGCAGCTTATAAAATAACTCCATATTTATTTTCTAGATAAAATATAAAAAAATATTTTTTCATTTTAACTCATCTAGTCATTTATTTGTAATTAAAAAATTTCTAAAACGACAAACACTTTTACTACAATCGCTATTGAGAACGTCATTGCAAAAGCGGTCTAAAACAGCCTAGGTGGCACCGAAGATATATTTATGCGAATTTCGCGCGGAGCTGAAATAGTTTAACCTCTATGCTATCTAATGATATTCCTCTGTAGTATATAAACGATCATTGTTGATTGGTTGTTGTTTATTAACATTCAGTGGGAAATATACTGAACCGCAAAAGAAACGTCGCTTTTTCAAAATGTTAGCAAAATTCAAAATAAATATTAATTAATGATTTTTATATAATCAGTATTACGATTACATCACCAGGTAAGATTAAATTACCTGTGAATTAAATTTTCGGTTGAATAATTTTCAGTTGATATCGTAGAGCGACCGTACCTAAAACCGCTCGTGGGACACACTTGGCGGTAATTTTTCTTAAATCTTAAATGTTCGTGAAATTCATGCTCCTTTATGGGTATAAAAGGCCGGAGAAAATTAAAGAGTGTTAGTATCAGTGTTGACACAGAAGCTATGCCACGTCTGACTCCACAACAGAGAGAACAGGCCATTGGTCGATTGGATGCTGGGCAATCTGCCAGAGTTATTGCCAACGACTTCAACTGTGCTGTTCGAACAATTGAACGTCTACGGACACGGTACAATGCAACAAACAGCACAAATGACCGTCCACGGAGTGGTAGACCCCAAGTCACTACCCCTAGACAGAATAGAGGCATTGTTCGTCACCATTTGATGAATCGGTTCACCCCAGCTGCCGAAACCGCCAGAAACACTGTTGGAACACATGGACGACCCATAAGTGATGATACGGTTCGTCGGCGATTAGCTGCTAGAAACATGAGATGTCGCCGTCCAGCAAGAGGACCTATTCTTACTCCTCGACACCGTCAAGCTCGTCTTCAGTGGGCCACTCAGCGACATAATTGGCGAAATCGACAATGGCGTAACATCATCTTCTCTGACGAAAGCCGTTACTGCATTTCAACAGCCGATTGCAGAACCAGAGTGTGGAGAAGACGCGGGGAACGTTACGAAGACTGGAAACAGACGCGTGGGGAGGACCTAGCATCATGGTATGGGGTGGAATCGGCCTTAACGTTAAACTTGGTCCAGTCATCTTTCAGAACCTTGGCCCAGGCAGAGGAAATGGCGTAACAGCTGCCCGTTACATCGACCAAGTCTTGACACCCCATGTTCAGCCCCATTTCGCACGTCATCAAAACAAGACTTTCCAACAGGACAATGCACGTGAGCATACCGCAAGAGCCACAAGAGACTTCCTACAGCAGAATAACATTAATGTTATGGATTGGCCGGCTTTGAGTCCAGATTTAAACCCTATTGAACATTTATGGGACGAAGTTCAAAGACGGTTGAATAATGAGCAGCCAAGTCCGACAACTGCAGCTGAACTTTCACAAGCGTTTCAGAGAGTATGGGCACGTATTCCGATGGCGTTTATTAATCGGCTCATCAACTCCATGTACCGAAGATGTGCCGCAGTAATTGGTGCCGGTGGAGGACATACACGTTATTAACGGACGTGGGAGCACAGCATTGAAAACATGTGACGTTGCGACAATTGTGACGTTTTTGTGAACATTGTAACCAAAAGACTGTAAATCATTCATTAAATTTTGTAAAAATTAATTTAAAATATATAAATGTCACTTTGAAATAAATGTATGTGAACATGTCATTTTGTGCGACGTTTCTTTTGCGGTTCAGTGTATTTCATGCATCTGCAGGACAAGCACCTGTTCAACAATACATAAAAAACAATACAGAAATACACGTAAGGATGGTACGGACACAAAGTGGTACTAATTTAGCCTTCTGTAATTGCCACTGGCATAATATTTGTTTGTCAGAAAGGGTCTTTACCGTAAAGAGAGCGTGGTATTATCCCATTAGGTGCGCGATCAGACTTATATGACATGACAACCCCAACGACAAGGCCTTTCTTATCTACCACACTGGAAAGCGCGTTAAAGTGACCGCCGGGTAGAATACATGAATATAAAAAAACAGATGGTAATTTTACCAAATGTTTAATAAAGTCAAATGATGCTCTACTAGTCGAGCAGGTAGGTGTTTATGTTTATGTTCTGCGCCCTTGTATGTTATTTTTATCCCGGGTTCTGTCTTTATGTGGGATTGAATAATTGTTATGTGATTGTTGACCTTTCATATTATCCATTTTGTAATTTAGTTGTTTTTCTAGGCATTTTTGTTAGTATGGTGCCTCACCATGCCTCCCTATCTGTTCGTCATGCTCTATTGAAAGTACCCTGATAATACATGTACTTTGAATCTAAAATTTCATAAATTGAAACCTTTCTGGGGACCTAATCATTTCCATCGCGTGACCCTAGAAGAAATCGCCCTCCCTTGGACAATTACCGTGCCCTTACAAATATCACACACATATCCGGGGAAAACACTACATATGCTTATGTATATTTATGTAAAAGCGTTAACATTTTGACCTCTGCTTCCCAATTGTCTTTTTATAATTTCATTACTGTAATCATAAAGAAAAAAGTATTCTGAAATCCTTCGTAATTATCAATTGCTTTTGAAAAATAAAGATAACGTATGTTCAATTAGAATCTGTTAAAAATCACCTTTCCAACAAAATTTGACAAATCTCGAAATTAAAACATCACTTTGAAACAATTATTTCATTATTTTATGCTTATTTCGTTTATGTACCAAACTTCGTATAAACTAAACGTATTCAATTGCAATTATTAAAAATTGTTACCATTATTTTAAATCCTTATTAGAACAAGACAGCACGCATCTTTAAACATGTTAAATATAATTTTCGAATTTTACCGAATTCCGGCACCAGGGAATATCCTTCAAGGAACGATAGCATGAATCAGTCACGAAAATGAATTTTATTCAGTACACTTACTGTCATCCTGGTGAAATGACCGGAAAATATTATTCACATCATCTTCATCGGAGTGTAACAAATATTTTGTATCCGGTTGTAGTGTGGATAACATCTGAACGAATTTAATTACATTATTAGCATACACAACGTAAGTAAATATTCGATACATTTATATCTTCGAATATACTATTGTATGATTATGAACATGATTGAGTACGATACAATTTAGTTCTTTTTAGATAGTATATACAATTGTGCTTATTATTATACCTTGGTTAAATATAATAATTAACACATACAGCTTTGCATATCGCTCTTATCCCTTTATTAAGGATTTGTACAAAAACACCCCCGGCAAAACTATTGAAAAACTGTTTTCTTACCTTGGTTACACGGACTCTTTTTGTGAACATAAACAGTTCGTGTTGATGCTAAATATAGACTTTATGACAATGAACCCTGAAAGGTTAATAGTTAAAACATATGAACGTTACTGGTTACTGTTATAAAATACATGTAACTCTCATATAATCAATATAATATAATGAATAAAATGGTCAAGATTATTTTAGCAATTAAGACTATTCATAAAACAAAACCTTTAGGCTTACGAAATATGGAAAAACAGTGTTATTTGTCAATTCAGTCGGTTTATCATATATAGCAGTATAGCATAACATAAAGGTGATTAAAAGAAATATTTCAAGGACAACTTTTACAAATTTCTATCTTCTAGTGATTTCAAGTATTATTTCTATTCTTTTAACAACCTCTGTGATAAGAATTCAGATTCCGCAAATAGTGAATAATGCAGTATCCGAGATATCTTTTATAATAAATTTTTGCTGAACTTTTAACACAAAATTCCAACTTTATTTAAAAACTTTCAGTTGGAATTTTATATAAAATATTGCTACTAATCCAAATTTTTTCTTTTCATTTCTATACAAAGATGTCGAAGTCAAAAGGGGGAATACGCAATTTTAACACCGTACAACCATGACAACCGACACTAAACACGACAGAAACATCAAACGATCATGCTGTTGTCTAACAGCATGCACAGAGACGCAATGTTTGTTTTAATTTCTTTACTTCTTGAACGAAACAGGTTGTTAGTTGACTCAATTTAATGATATATTCGAAATAAATCAACGTTATAAAGAACATTTCTCAAGATTTTTACTCTTTAATTCGGAGTTTAAAACAAAAAAGTCTATTTATTTCACTTTTTCAATCAACTATGAGATGTAAATTCATGTAACTATGACAACCAAATTGTGAATACTTAGAAGAACTATTCATTAATAGTGTGCGTAATTTTCAAGTTTTAAATCGTTGCAATTTATGCTTTGGGAATGGAATTTTTCAAGGTATCCTTGGATGAAAATGATTTATATTTTCATAACCATATCAAACAAGATCTTCATTACATCATTTTATTCAGATCTATATCCAATATTATTCAAAAATATGCTACAGAATTCTGGCTGTTTTATTGGCCCTTTTTTGAAATTGACATATTTGAAATTCAACCCCCAGGTGCCCTAAATGTTCATTGATCAAAACGTGAAAAACTCTTTTTTAAGCTATTTTGTATTGCCTTATTACGCATCATAAATGAATGAAGATGATACACAGAATGCATAATATACATTAAACGAAAAAAATCTAGGTCATAAACATAAATCCTCAATTTTTTGTTCGAATTGGGATCTTTGTTGCCCATAACTTTTGAAAGTCAAAAGTACCACTACATTAAGAAAGTCAGCATTTGACTTTTAATCGTTACAGCTTCATGATATTTTGGATTTTTTTGATTGTCGAAATCAAAATTTTTAAGGGTCAAAGAAAATCGGTAAAAATATATATATTTAAACATAAACATGCAAATACACACAAATGTATAAAATTTGGCCGCACAAATTCTTTAAATAATATTTCTTTCAAACCTGTAAATTTTTCGTATTCTGTTAGAGTACAACTTATTATTTACTTCTATCTTACATTTTGATACCATTAAAATAATAATTAAAATTAGTAGGGAAATTCTTCAGAACGTATAATGGGGTTTTAAATTTCTTTACTAATCTGAAATTAAAAATTATCAAATATATGGTATTCATTAAATGTGTACGAATATTTGTTCTTGTAGCGATAACCCCTTACACGTATATAAGAAGCATCGTGTTTACGCGTGTACAAATTTTATCTGCACCAGAAACCAAAAATATAATAAATATGTACATATGAAAAATATTACAAAAATTTTATTTTTTCTTCTCCGTTTTCATGTTAATCAAGACCAAAATGATTTTACTTATCATCTGTGTTAATTGGCCAATTGTTTTACTGTATCCAGTCAACCAAAGTATTTAAGGTCTACATGGTCTAGTCGTCACTCCTGCAGAATTAAACAATTCATTAGAAAGGTTTATATACAGAAGTCATAAAAAATTCCTAAGTTAAGTTAACTTATATGCTCAAGACTTACATAATATGCAAAAATCAGAATTATTGTAGCCTCGTGTAATATTTGTCCTTTAATATTCCTCGACCTGACTGTATTCTAAAACATGTACTTTTGTTGGGGATGAATACCATTTTCTCTATAATAGTAGTAAAAACAAAGACAGATGGGACCACCTATTCCGATTATATATATATATATATATATATATATATATATATATATATATATATATCAGGGGCGGGTCCAGGTGAGGGCTTAATGGGTGTACGCCCCCCTTTAAAATAATAATAAAAAAAACTATCGTTATCTGCTTATATTGTATTGGATATGGCAATTTATCATATTCATTAATTAAACACATACTCTAAAATATACATGCTTCAAGTCAGGAACCGTTACAATAGTGCATTTCTCAATCATTTTATGTTTTTAAGCAAAAAAAAAAGGTCCAAAAAATTTTTCGCCTCGCTCCGCTCGGTCAAAGTTTTATTATACGCCCCCTTTCAAAAATCCTGGAAACGCCCCTGTATATAGACTTTGAATTCACTAGTACTTACATGTCTTTTGACAATCTTCAGCAATCTCCGTCACAGCGTTCATATCCGTTCAGTACATGCTTCGCAATACTGCACATATAAAGTAGTGTAGTGGTGCGTAGTGGAAGTCAGGTCGAGGAATATATAATATATAATATATACCGAATCTTTCTAATGGAAGTTGATTGATTTATACCTTATTTCGGGTATGATCACATGAGATTTACACAAAAAAGTCATGTAAAGTAACGCGGTAATTTAATAATTGAACCATTTGTAAAACATTAGTTTAAATTAAAGATGGGGAATATTTAAGATCACTTTATATATATAATCTACGGATGACGATCTTTGGGATGCAGGTAGGAAATACAAAACTGCATCTTTTTCAATATTTATTACTTTTTCACGTTTTGTAATTTTAGGGTCTATATATTTTGCTTTTTGACATCTCCAAATTTAATTCCTCGTTTCATTTTCTATGCTTTCCTTGTCGTAGATAGAACATTCTCTGTTTTTCCAGTTAGGCTTATTATCTTTTCTTAATCGTAATCGGTCTTATAACAGAAAAATGAATTAAATTACTTCCGACAGTGCTTAGTATTCTCAAAGTCCATACTATATGAACAACATATTTCTAAGGGGGTGACGTAAAGTCACCCTCTTAGAAATTTGTTACTTATTTTATTACACTGAATGTCTTGAATTTTATATGAGATCACGAGCGCGTGACAGTATAAAAATTGTCACCCGGTTACTTTTCCAGCGGGTGATCGAATAAAATACCACATTCTTGTAAATCAATGAAAATGCATTAAAAGTATAATAAAAGACTTTATCCTGCAATTACACCTTTAGCGGACCAATATAGCATGACCAATATTGTTTTCGATATTGGGTCAGTAGCACAATATAGTCTCCAGGTACCCTTGTCTACACATTCAACGATATTTTGCATTGCGTTCTGGACCCGTATGCATAAAACGTCTTAACTTAAGTCTTTCTTAAACTAACATTTTGTTAAGAATTGTCTTAGTCATATGCACAAAGATACTTAAATTTTTACTCAACTAAGAAAACTTAAGTATACATTACATCTGAAACCCTCACTTTTTATCATATCAATCCAGACTAATGAACCGTTAATTTTAAAATTGATCACGAGGAACTTTTTCTTAATGGGCTAAAATGAGGTTGTGCGCTTGGTTGATATTATAGAGCCTTACAATAAGTTACTACAAACAAAACTTTTAAGTTTGACCTGTAATTTTAAACATTCAAAAGCGATGTCATTTGTGCTCGATTGAAATGGTTTTCGCGGAATTATTCTTCCCAATGTATGAAATGAAAATATATGATTGGTAGACATGTTTATTTATATCTATAAATTCTAATGTTAAAGTTTGAATATTGAGTGAAAAAATTAGGAAAAAAGTTTTTCTCGAATATTAGCAATGAAGTAATTGTTACTTTTGGTGGAATATAAAACTCTAATCACAGACTTCACAGAAAGAATATTCTGCCGTTAATTTAATGGATTGGGGCATCCTTATGGTGAATTGTCTCACAGTCCAACTGGGTACATGTATAACTGAGAGAACAAAAGGGTATAAAATTATGGGGAAAAGTATTTGACCAGGACATACTTGGCATGCGCACATCTACGTACTAGGATCTAACAGTATGCAAAGTTTCATTAACCTCTGATAATGCATGTTTGAGAAACTGCGGGTACAAAAAACATTGGGGGATAATCATAATTTCTAAGTCCAAAAGGGTATAAAATTATTGGGAAAAGTATTGGAACAGGACATACTTCGCATGCGCACATCTACGCACTAGGATCTAACAGTCTGCATTTTTAAGAAACTGCGGGTACAAAAAAATTCTGGACAGACAGATAGAAGGACAGGCTGATTCCTATAAACCCCCCCCCCCCCATCCCAAAAAAGACTATGTTTGTGGGGGGGGGGGATAATAATAAGCGAAATAACATTTTGTAAAGGGTGGGATTTTTGAAAAATTTGTGGCAAATATACCTCGAAACTCGAACTCGCAACCTTGGTGTTGACAGACTAGAGACTTGCAATAAAAGTATAAAGCGGACCGTATTTGGATACAATTTACAAATTATGACTGACAAGGTACTTTGATATGAAACCTTAGAATAAGAGAATACAGGCAATGTTGTATTTGTGTAAAACTGTTAAATAAGTTTGGTACTTTTTATGATAAAATTTAAGACTCATTTGAAGTGAATAGTACTTAATACATGTATGACTGCATGAAAACAAAACAACTGCATAAATTCATTTGGGCATAATGTGTAAGCTAAAGAACAATAAAAATGAAATAATCCACCGGACTGAGGGAAGGATTCAATTCGGCTCTAAAGATTTCAAAATGTAACAAGCACATACCTAAGTTTTCCAAAAGAATTTAAACATAAGTAATCAGCATAATTAGCAATTTTGTATAGAATTGAAAAAATTAAGATACATTATTATTCGAGATTAAAATGTTGGAAGTCCAGTTAAAGATATAATGATGAATTACTAAGCACAACCATCAAAAACCAAGAAAATTAAAACAAACAGTAATAAAAACTCAGCTAAGGGTTACCTCTGCATCAAAAGGAAGAGCCATAGAAATTTCTGGTAAATTTTGTCAAAATTTTAACGGCAAATTTAATGGCATTTTATTAATTAATCTTGCCAGGACAACAACTGTGGCTACTGTGCTGATAATGCCCTCGGAGATTTACTGTCCACCAGCAGTGACATAGACCAGGATAACGTACTCCTAAAATTTCGATTTTGCTGGTTCTTATGTGTTCGAGAGACGCGTATCATGGTATCAACAATGTGCACTTTTAAACGGATCTATGTTTTTTCTCTTTGAATATAATGTCTGGTGTCTAATATTTGATTTAGTGTTAACAAAGATTATCTTAAAACGTTTCATGGTCCAGATACAAATCTAGGCATACATACCCAAACCTCTTTTAATACTTCCATGATGTAAAGTAAACACAGTTAGTTCGGTGCCACAAGCACTGATAGTCAGGTGCCACAAGCACTAATAGTCCGTTGCCACGAAAATCGTAGAAAAATGATATTATACCGCAAAATAGTAAAGACAAAATATACTAAGAATCTTCAAATATTTACTTAAATAATAGGTTTCGAGCAACAGGGCCCGTATTTTCATTCGACATTATGTTTGAATTGTGAAGATGATTAAAAAAAGAATGGACCTGCTCAAGCAAATGTGTAAACTAATTTACAAACTAAAAACACTTTAAAATTCCGTGACATTAACCATTTATGGACAAGTATAGAGTAATGACCCTTATTAAGAAGAATTGTATTACACCTACCCTCTCGTTGCTGAGCATATTAGTCAGGAAACGCAGAAAAAAAACCGAAAAGTCCACTACCATTTCGCACCATGTTATTGTATAGTGTAATAAAATGCATTCGGTTTCATTAAATAAAAATAATAAAAAAGACTTCTTACCTGCCGTGATAAGTCCTCCCAAAATTTGAAACATATTTATATAAAATGGTACAATTGCAACACATAAAGAATTTTTGTTAATTTATGACCAAGCAAATGAAATAATATCTATTTTTACATTGTATGGCTGATACATTGATGTATTCCTTGTTTCAATATAATATTAAATCTACAATATGATGTAAGGACAGAAAATAAAATAATTAAAAGATAAAACACCACATTGCTCATTAAATCCATCTATAAAGAAAGACAACTCTTAATTTCTTTTTAACAGAAGAACACCGACAAAAAGGAAAATAATAAAAAATCAACTGGACAGGCATGATCCCCGGCCCGTAGCCATACCCTAAAAGGGTTAACAATAATATACATGTATTTACATTTAAATTTGAGATGGCGGGGTTTACTGTTTTAAAAATTACGCTATAACACACCCCGAAATCGCGGAACGAAATCAATGTTATCTTTTGATAGATATCATCACCAAACAAAATTTATTCTCTTAGTAAATTGACCTTGTCGACCTTTTACCCACACGAGTCAATAACAACAGGATTTTTCTCTTTCGTTTTCATTCATTTGCGTAAGGGCGAGGCAAAATTCAACTTATACATATAAACATTAAAGGATATAGGGTAAGCATCAGCGAACTTATAATGGCCCCTTTGACCCTTTTATTTTGGAAACGATGAAAGATACAAAAATCTGCAGTAACTTTTGTTGGATTTTTCGTGAGGAATCTGATGAAGAATTAAAAAGTTTCAAAAATTAGCGCATCACCTTATATCTCAAAAACGATAACAGATATACACGAAACGGATCGAAAGTGTCTTTGTTTTCTTTTCCAGCAAGGAACATAATAAACAAGCCCCATAAAAATCAGACAAAAAATAAAAAAAGTAAGACCTATACAGTTTAGCATAAAATATTATTTGAGAATTTTTTATGATATATAACAATTTATTATTTTCCGGGAATAGTACATTATCCCCGCGAACAATACCAATTGTGCATTCACTAGGTCTTGTCATGGCCAGTTGTTTCGAATCTATTCAGAAACACTGGTGTTACATCCAGTGTTTAAAGGGGTGGGACATGAACTCTGAGGATATCTGAGCTTTTCACAAAGAATATGAAAATCATGTTCATAATCAAGGGCCAAGGATATCAATTTCTTTTGTTGATTTTTTACGAGGGAATACCCCCTTTCCCCGCGCCGGGCAATGTGTAAAATCATTTATTGCATCTCCTTATAGGCAATTAGAAATATATGTGGTTACGGGGTATGGAGTTAAATGGTTTATGAGATTTGAACATTGTGTATTAAAACGTGATAAAGGAATAAACATTTTTACAGATTTTGAAATAATTTTTTATTAATGATTCGAGGGGGGTGGGTAAATGAGGTATATATCAGTTCATGCGTCTTGTCATGGGAATAAGAAAATATACGGTTTAGGTGTCGGGTTTCTTACAGATTTTTAATTTTATATAACTCAAGATAATTTGTTTAAGGGGGCGAGAATCATGCCCATTGAGTAATGATGCATGTATCATTTAAACGGGAACCACGGTATCGTTTATACGCATCGCTCTCCCGCTATTATGCTGTTTCTTCATTATGACATCGCTCTTCACGGTCGAAAATTCATGAGATAATTGAACATTATTAATTTGATTGGAGTGGTGATAACCCCCTGAGGAATCGAGGTATGTGTCACTTGGTGCGTCTTACCATGGGAAATAGGAACACTCAATTGGCGTCATTCCCGCCCCCTTGAGCCAATTCTCTTGAATTATATAAAAATTAAAATCTCCACCCCCTCGAATCATTAGTCTTTAATTATCTCGTAAAGCATTGAAATCCCTGCTCCTGAATCATATATTTTCTTTTTCCCCATGATAAGACGAACATATTGATAAAAACCTAACACATCCACAAAACAAAGGGGTCATCCTCGCCCTTCAAATCAATAATTTTTAATAATTTCAAAATCCGAAAAAAATGTTTATCCCTTTAACACGTTTTAATACGCAATGTTATCATGACAGGTAAGAAGTCTTTTTATTATTTTTATTTAATGAAACCGAATGCTTTTTATTACATCATACAATAAAATCAGTTCAGTACACCGTTCAGAAATATTGGGATACATCTCTGTCAATGCAGCATGTCGACAAGCAAAAGTTGTTCAAGTGTGACATTGACTCGGGTCACAAAATATACCCATATCACTATTTTCAAGTAAACTCTCCATTAAGTATGCATAAACTTTATAAGAACAATTCCCGATTTCAGTCTTTGAAAAACAAATATTTTTTTGAATGTAAGGTATTGGAGATATCAGTTACTTCGTTTGGGAGACTTCGTAACAGTTCACTGTTACAGTTATTACTCGTTAAAATTGAATCGCACTATTTTTATACGACCGCAAAATTTTTTTTTGACCACAAAAGGAAGGTTGGGATTGATTTTGGGAGTTTTGGTCCCAACAGTTTAAGAATTAGGGGCCAAAAAAGGGCCCAATAAGCATTTTTCTTGGTTTTCGCACAATAACTCTAGTATAAGTAAATAGAAATCTATGAAATTTTAACACAAGGTTTATGACCACAAAAGGAAGGTTGGGATTGTTTTTGGGAGTTTTGGTCCCAACAGTTTAGGAATTAGGGGCCAAAAGGGTCCAAAATTAAACTTTGTTTGATTTCATTGAAAATTGAACTATTGGGCTTCTTTGATATGCCGAATCTAACCGTGTATTTAGATTCTTAATTTTTAGTCCCATTTTCAAATTGGTCTACATTAAGGTCCAAAGGGTCCAAAATTAAACTTAGTTTGATTTTAACAAAAATTGAATTCTTGGGGTTCTTTGATATGCTGAATCTAAACATGTACTTATTTTTTTTATTATGGGCCCAGTTTTCAAGTTGGTCCAAATTGGGGTCCAAAACTAAAGCTAAAAAAGGGGTAATTTTTTTTTGGGGGGGGGAGGGCAATTCTCCACAGCATATTGTATTGCACAAGAAGCAAAAAATTGAATATAAATTCAAATCATATGACCAATTCTAAGTTCTTTGATTTCAGTTATTCTGTGTCAGAAACCTATTATGTGTCAAACATTTCAAGAAATTTTCAATTGCACAGTATTGCGCAATAGCAAGAAATCTTCAATTGCACAGTATTGCGCAATAGCAAGAAATTGATATGTGTGCCCAATTTTAAATTTTAAATTGGTTATTTCTGATTTATATATAAAAACAAATAATACTGATATGGTTTGAATAGGTAAATTAAAAATTTTTAAGTTCTTAGACAACATTCATTCTGTGTCAGAAACCTATGCTGTGTCAAATATTTATTCACAATCCAAATTCAGTATTGTATCAAGCTTGAATGTTGTGTTCATAATTGCCCCAACTATTCAGGGTTCGACATCTGCGGTCGTATCTAGCTGCGCCCAGCGGAGCATTTTATTGGATATAACGTAGTTCTTTTTTATGTACGAGTGTTCAATTAACTGTTATTAAGGAAATTTGATGTAAAGAGGGTCATTAAAATTACTTTGTTATAAGTCATTTGTATAACATACAAAAAAGGCAACGGAAACAAAGTTGTTACATCATTGTACATGTAGATGTAACTTTAATAAACAATAATTAATGTACAGCTATGGTCACGATACTTTTCCCTTGACACGTAGGCCAGATCTTCTCACAACTTAATTGGATGTCGAATAATTTTAGTCTGCTTCTTCATAAAATCTTGGAGACTACCTATATGCGCTTCAAATTCTTTACTTTACCTATCCTAAAAATCGAATGGTTGTTCGCCAACCATAGTGATCCAAATTACTTCAATACCAGACAATCATACTGTCAAACTATACTGAATCTAAAGTATTTATGTTTTTTTTGTGTCACCATGGGAGCTGGAAGTATCTCGGATCGACTATGATTGTGTTTTGATATTGAACATATTAAAAAGGGGAGGTTTGTAGCTCCAAGAACCGGTTTAACCCCGCCGCATTCATTTTACACGCATGTCCCATTGTCTCGGTTACCTTTTTAGTTTATAATGTATTTGTTATTTTGACACGTTATTGTACCGCTGGAAACATCTACTCAGGAATTACTCTGGGACAAATCATGGCTTGCGGCATGGTGTTGTTTTCCACCATTGATACCAGGTTGTAAGCTATGCGTGTTTGTTTAGTGATATAATTTTGTGCTTTCTTTGTTACTTCACTCCATATCCATTTTCCTCACATCTTTTGTGTTTTAACGAAGGCGTTTTGTCATTAGCCGGAGTTTCATTATTGACCCCCCCCTTTTTTTGTTATTGTCAGTTTTGCCTTTTCATACTGATATATGTAATGTGAATGAGTGTATGGTTATACATGTATAGCTTTGACTAGATTCTTTGAAATGAAAGATTGAAACCACACATTATATCTAAAGCTAACTCCATCGTTCTTTGTTCGCTTTTCCAGAAAATTAAGATGAACCAAATTACAGGACCAGTAATGTTAGGTCAAAATGAAATTATCGACGACAGCATGTTTTATCGTGTTAAAGTATTCAAGACATTAGGCGCGATACAGATTTGGCTCGGAATATCATGTTTTCTTCTGATAGTCATTAGCCTGATATTGCATGGCAATATTATTGGAGTTCCTGCTTTCGATGTCCCTTGTCTCATCGTATCGAGTTCGGTAAGTAATAAAGATGGTTACCTCAAGCGCCAAATATTTTAAGACGACAAAAGACATATCAATAAACTGGATGGTTGATCGTCCAGGAGTTAGTGCAGATAATTCATACTGGCTGTGGTAAAGTTGTAATAGATCAGTAATCTAGACTTGCGAGCTGCCAATAACCTTCCCTCTCTTCCTTCTTTTCGGGGAGAAATTTCGGGTTTTTTGTACAGAAATCGTAGTTCCTTCCCATAAAGCATTGTCCCAATTCCGAGCTTACCTGGCTGGTTGTTTCGAGCAGCAAAACTGTCGATTCCTCGCAAGGGTTCTTCTGATGTGTTTTTGTTTGTGTATTGTGCTCTTTTGTATTTTTTGTCTTAATTTCTGTCTGTTGGGTGGTGTTGATGGAATAGTATGTCATTGTTGATATTTCTTGTTATTCATTTTGTTGTTTATTTTCAGTGCCTGTCACAAATAATCCCAGGTCGGTTCCCCTACAACCATAGTCTAGAACAAAGCCTTGAGGTCAGATAGCACTTAAAACAAATAAATTTCGAAAAGTAAGATCGAAAAATGCTCTAAAAAATGGATGTAACAGTTTGATATTGGGGAGGGTGATGATGGCAAGAAAGTTATCTTTGATCATGAAGATTTTTTCTAGGGATCCAGATTTTCTTCAACATAATTTGGAGCCTACCTTTTTTTCAAGTTGCTTTCTTGACCCTACCCATCCTTCCATAAATATCAATTGGTCGGGAAAGCACTTGATTTAACGCAGTTAAAAATGCGAAGTTTTATATTGATTCAAATGAAATGATGTCCTTGTGAATGCAAACAAAAGCATGTGTGTACATTAAAATCCGTCATTATCTTCAGAAATAAGAAAAATAGAACTTCAAACTCCAAGATCAGTCAGAAAACAAACATTTAAACACGCTGCAGTCAGCATGCAGGACATAACATGGAAGTACTACAATGTATACCGCTGTATATTGAATAACACATATTTCACATAGACCCAACGGAAAAGGGTGTGATACACGTGTGACTTTCATTTTGTCCAGTTCCAGGTTGACTGATACACTTTTTTTATATATTTTTTTAATCTGTATATCTATGTTCTCAATATATAAACGATCATAAATCCACCCATTCGTGGTATTGATCGTAGCTTTGATCTACGTAGTATAGGTATAGGTATGGATCCTTATCCACTCGTTTCTGATATTGATATATGACATTTATTGAAAATCCTCCTTAAATTAATAAGAACTTATTTCAATATGTATGGTACTTGAAAAAAAGTGTTTGTGTAAAACCGGCCGATAGAATGAAAAATATGGTACACTTGCCCAAAATACTAATAAAAATACCATTTCCATTTTGACTAATGTATCAGTTATTCTATAAAAAATATTTTAGTGAAAGACCACATTGGCGAAATACGTGTACCTGCAAAATTGAGTATGTGCGACTGACTGGTAAGCCAGTGTCGATATCAAAAAATAATTTTGAATACGAACTTTAATTCAAAATTAGAAAGGATGAGAAACTTTTACAGATGTTTAGAGTAATCTATTTCTCACTGATTCTTTACTGATCAATGCAATACCACCCTTTACATTACATACATGTACATGTAGATGATAGAACAGATTATAAGTAGACAATACATTTATATTATTAAAAATATTTACACTAATAAATTTACAAATTTTTATGTATCTATATTAAATTACAAATATATTTCACTAGTTTGTAATCACTGGATGTCTTCCATTTTTAATGACAACTCAGAGAAGAAACAAGTGGAGATGTTTAGTAAGTATTGCATTTTCATTATAGATAAATAAAGTGGCAAGATTTGAAACCAATGAAGGAATTGTTCACATCATATCCAAGAACAACGTTTTCCAGTATAGTTTATGATCTAGGAACAGATACCTGTATAGACGAAATTTTGATATGTAGTAGTTCGAAGAAGTACATGTAAGGTCATTTTCCCCTGCATTTATTTCACTTTTAAATCCTTTACAAAAAGGTCGCCCAGAAATGTACCTTTCAAAATCTCTTGGTGAATGCCTGGTATGTGGTCACTTAAGATTAGCTTATAATAACTAACACATAAGTTCTTAGATTTTTTCTACATTCAAAACATATTTCGCTATAGAAGACAGTTTCAACGTGAAGAACAGTCAGAACCAAAAACGATTTTATTTCTGTAAGTGCGATTATATAAATTTTTTTTTATCTAATGCCTTTCAGATACAATGATATTTTATGATGTATCTTTCCTTTATGTTTTGCAAAAAATAATAAATTCTTTATTTTTTCCCTAGAAATTATCTTTCATGGTTTTAAGCATCGTATCAGCAGTTTTGTTTGCCCCTGCAATATCTATCATAGAAGGTTTAATGATATTAGTGGTAAGTGAAAACCTTTACAATGTATACAGTTTGAATGTTTACAATAATTATGTTTCTCTTAACCCATTTGCTGAAAGTGAACCATATCTCTGCCCACTGTAAATATTATTGAGTTTGATTGTTACATGTGATCTTGGGAACTTTTAAGAATTTTAACATTTGTATCAATTCTCGAATAAATGAACTACCAACACATCAGAGGAAATCGTAGACAATAAAAAATCTTTAAAGCATAACTATAATATTATAAACGATACATAGTGGCAACGAATATATATATATATATAATTAAGATGCCGCGCATTCCCTAATTCACCCGGCTTTGCCAGAATTGGCCTTAAAAATTTAGACTTAAAGCAAAGCATTTGTGAAAATATCATTTATCAACTACTGTATGTTGTGTCTCATATAAAACCTTGAATAATTTTATTTGAAAGTTTATGTCCAAATCAAAATTCGTAACACTCTATATTGGATGATAATATCATAACAAATACATGAAATAAGAGGGTATTAACTAATACAAAATAGGGATGTACGTGCAACAGCGGTAATATTTCATGAGTTGCACAATGTACGTTTTACACGCATTAATACCTATTTATGATACATGTATTTTTATGATGTCTTGAATTCTTATGTCCAATGTTTTTATAGCTGAAAATAAATGAAAATATACAAGCTTATTTTCTCCTACTGTCACAGTTAAGGTAATAATTACACTTTTCATTTCAGAAAGCATTTAATGGGGTCACTGTGGTCATCAATTTAGTGATTTCTCTACTCGCCGTTGTAGAATTAATTATTGCTATCATTTCGTCGTCATTTTGTTGCTGTTGTTCCCCAGATATTGACCAGGAGGTAAGAATGAGCATTCCATTATATTAATTTTGATATACTGTGGATTCATTTATTTTCGAGGGTATCAATTTTCGTGGATTAAAGAAAACTTGCATTTTCGTGGATATTTAATTTCGTGGTTTTGGAAAGATCTGCATACACTCCTTTTGAAAATTAGTAATTTGTCGAACATTTAAATTCGTGGTTTCCCTCTGACCACTAAATGCACGAAAATTGGTATCCAACGAATAATAATGAATCCACAGTAATGTTTTTGAATATGAAACGAATAATCGACAATCAAAGGGAAAAAACTGTAAATCCGAAAATATCTGAGAAATAATGTAGAACAAATTCAAATTCACCATTACAAGAAAGTCAAGTTCAAATACCATTTTAGGAGAAATACCTAACGTAGAAAATCCAAACTTTAAAAAATTTAAGTTATTAATTTATAGCAAAGCAACGGAAGAAAATAAAACAGTGTACAATTGTTTGACGAAGAATCCACGAAGAGATTTATACTTTGATTTGCATGTAGGTTACATATACATGTATATATAAATAATAATTTTACAAAATTAACAAAAGACATAAAACTAGAAATTGGTGCCATCAGAAACGATGTCAATCCCCGCACTGCACAGGTAAAAAAACAATTAACAGGGAAAAATTAGCAATTTAAAATCAGTCTGAAAATTGGAACCCTGAATAAAATTTCAAAATTGAAAACCTTATTGCACATCTACACATAGTGAAGAACAATAATATACACAAATGAAATCACTGAAACAAAAAATGAATGAGTATTTCCAGATACAGAGCAAAATTACCAATATAACCATTTCTGGACCTTTAATAGATTTTCAAAATTAAAAACCTTTTCGCATATCTACAGAAAATAAAGAACAATATTATATGTATACAAATAAATTTGTAAAATCTACAAGAAAAATGGAAGAGGAGTTTAAGGCACAATTCACTATTTCCCAAATACAACCCCTGTGGGCCTCAAGTTGTCAAAATCAAAATTCTAAAACCCCTTATTGCGCATCTACACACAGTATGTGACAATGTTGTATAGAAATTAAAAGCATAAAATGAAAAATTAGCAGTTTAGTTTAAATTTCCAGTTTTCGAAATTCGACCCCTGTGTTCCCCTATTTTTGAAAATCAAAATATTAAAACCTTATTGCGCATCTACATATAGTATGTGACAATATGGTATAGAAATTAAATACATGACGTGAAAAATGAATGAGGAGTTTAGGTCACAAGCTTAAATTCCAATTTTCGAAATTTGACCCCTGTGGGACCAATTTTAAAAAATCTAAATTCCAAAACCTTATTACGCATCTATATACAGTATATGACAATATTGTATAGAAATTAAAGCATAAAACGAAATATGAATGAGGATTTTAGGTCACAAGCTTAAACTTCCAATTTTTGAAATTCGACCCATGTGGACCCCAATTTTTAAAAATCAAAACTCGAAAACCTTATTGCGCATTTGCATACAGTATGTGATAATTCTGTATAGAAATTAAAAGCATAAAATGAGAAATGAATGAGAAGTTTAGGTGACAAGTTTAAATTTCAAATTTTCGAAATTCGACCCCCGTGGGCTCCTATTTTTGAAAATCAAAATTCTAAAACCTTGTTCTGCATCTACATACAGTTTGTGACAATACTGTATAGAAATTAAAAATAATCAAAAATTAAAAACACCACCACCATTGCAGTGATTAATTTGACAAATATTAAGAGCAAGTGAAATAGCAATAACGTACAAATTACAAAAATGTAAATTTTTTATCTTGGAAAAAGGAATGAGGTGGTTTAAACCATTCAGTTCTAGGTATTTTTCTATCGAGGCCAACAGTTTCTCAACTGTCTTCTTAAATGACTTCTAGAGGCTCATAAGAACCAGTATCGCTCACCTGGATTTAACTTGTCCACCTTAAGCACGATTAAAACTCCAAGTGTAACAGTCAATTTGGCTGGTTTTCCTATAGGGTCATATGTTAAACTAAATTCGGCTGTGGCAGTTATCTTTGTTGACAGTTCAGGTCATCAGACACAATTCTGAAAGAGACCATTTAAGAACTATTGTCTGCTGGTTACAATTGGCTCAGTGGTTTCAGACAAAAAGATGTTTAAATAAATTTTCCCATAGGGTCCTATTTGAAAAAAAGTTCTGCTGTGGCAGCCATCTTGGTTGAAAATCCGGGTGATCGTTCACATTGTTGAAAGATGACCACCTAAGAACTATCGCTGCTATTGGTGTAGAGGTTTTAGACAAGAAGATTTGAAATGATTTTTCCGATAGGGTCCTAAGTTAAACTAAGTTCAGCTGTGGCGGTCATCTTGCTTGACAGTCCGGGTCATCGGACACAATTCTGAAAGAGGACCATGTAAGTACCATTGCTGCCTAGTTTAGTTCCAATTGGCTTAGTGGTTTCAAATAAGAAGATTTTTAAATGAATTTTCCCAAAGGGTCCAAAGTTAAACTCAGATCGGCTGTGGCGGCCATTTTGGTTGACAGTCTGGATCATTGGACACAATTCTGAAAGAGGACCATTGCTGCCAAGTTTAGTTACAATCGGCTCAGTGGTTTCAGACAAGAAGACTTTTAATGATTTTTCCCATAGAGTCCTATGTTGAACAAAGTTCGGCTGTAGCGGCCATTTTGGTTGACAGTCTGACTCATCAGACACATTCTGAAAGAGGACCTCCTCAGGACTATTGCTGCCAAGTCTGGGATGCCGGACACAATACTGGAATATGGTCACCCAAGGACCATTCCACCAAAGTTTGGTCCCGATTGGATGAGCGGTTTTAGAGTAGAAGATTTTTTTGTGGACGGACGGACGGACGACAGACGACGGACGCAAAGTGATGGCAAACGTTCAGATGGCCTTTTAGGCCAGGTGAGCTAAAAACGGGCAAAAATCAGTCTGTTTATACCTAGAACAGTAAGAACAGTCTTTTATAGCTATAGATACACGTTTCACACTTTAAGAGTACTCCCGTTACCATTCAAAGTCAAACGTACACATAACTTTTTTGCAATACAGATAGCAGATAATGTGTCTTAAATTAGCAAAGATTCCTTTTCACAACAATTTTGTGTTTTTGTTTTTGATCCCAATACAAATAACAATAAAATTTACGTAAAAATAAGTTCTTGAAAGAGGACAAATATACCTAAAGAGCAAATAAAAAACGTAATCCATTGTCACAAATGATGAAAAGATGAAACTGCTGTTGTCCCACATAAGTGTACTTCGGGAATTGACTTCCAAATGAAAAAACGCCAGATTTTATGACAATTCTGTACAATTTTGGATTTCAATAAGTTATGCCAAAATAGGTCAACATTGTTGAAATGTTTATAAACAAAACCTGCGCATATTTAGCAGCATAAAATATATTTGTGGTGACCTCATATATTTTGTTAAAATAAATGATGTCAATACACAAAAAAAAAATGGAAAATTTGCTTTGGTAAAATGTTTTTAATTACGACTATTAGAAACAAAAAGTATAGGAGAGATCTTTTTCAATTGTTTAATATGCACCATTAGCCTATAACGATTAAAGAAAAACCCGATTCAGTGCATTTTTGTTTTGAAAAAGTACAGTTATGAGGTGAATATCAGACATGTTGAATGGTGTGACAATTCAGTTATTCAGAAATAAGTTAACTCTCTGGATAAGGTTACCTTTGGAACCTCATTTCAACCCATTTGGCTTTCTGTGTCCCTTATTAATTTTATGAAGGACAGATTGAGAGTTGATAACAATTTTGAAATTAGTGGAACATCTCACTATGATTTAAACCAAACTTGTTAAATTTTGGACATTGCTTTAGGAAAGAAATTATGACAGCTCATTTCTTAAGAGTCCAAATAACACCACTAAAAAAAAACAATTTTTCTTTTTAAGGCATACATGTACTGGTGAGTGATCATGATGATGACTAAAGTGAAATGTGATTTTCATGATAGTTCCAGGAAAACTGTATGATATTTTAATGTTAGATTGCCTTTTGAATTTATTTGACGATTAGAGAGAGGACAAAAGTTCTTTAGGAAAATATTAAAATATACAACTTACATAGCAAAATACATTCCATCAGTATTAAGTATCTCAGATATTTCTTAATGTTATTTTTTTGGTCTTTTATTCCCAGTAGAATTTGGTACATTATATTAACTAACATAATTTACAGGGAAGACAAAATAGACTTAGGTGTACTGGACTTAGATGACATCATTGTTTTTTATTGTCTTCCCTAATGTGAAAACCAATTTATTTAGATTAGTTGTGACAAAGAACTTACGATTGTTTTAATTTGTGGTGTTAATACATGATTCATTGGTATTCACAGATATGTAGAATGCTTTAAACTAAGCTTAAAAAGACTAGGAACATAGAATTTGTCTTTCATTTTTAATACAGTCAACAAACCTTTAAATTTATTATTTTATAACTTCAGGAAAATCATATAAGGCCATGAAAAATTAATTCCTTGAGCTATTTTTTTTTTTTTAACTTTTTCCATTACAAAAACCATTGATTCTCAAGTTAAAATTAGGATTCTTTTTTTTCATTTACTTGGGAAAATTTATATTTGAAATAATTGGGATGATAATTTAAATGGGAATACATGCCTGGATGAATACTATATAAAAAGGTTTTTACATGATGAAACATCCCCCAACCCTTTCCCACAAATCCCAACCATGTGCAATGTACTTTCAAGATGATGGGGGGGGGGGGAAAAATTGCGTTCAAATGATACAACTTGATTTGATGATTGACAAAAATTACTTCCGAAAGGTTTCTATCTAATTTGATTTTTGTTCAAGTAAATGTGCTTACAATATCGATTAATGAACTCATAGCTCAACTGTCCTTTTTTTATTGAACTGGAAAACAAACTTTATAAAATTTAGTCGTATATCGTGATATGTCATTTAATTGTCAAAGGAAATATGTTTTTTTTCCTTCTTTTGATTACAGATGAATACAAAAAGCCTATTCATGAAGGAAATCTTTATATTGTGTCATTTTACAAATTTGTCTTTTTAGTCAGTGTTTTTTTTTTTTTTTTTTTTTTTTTTTTTTGGCTGAAAAGTCCTTTTGAGAAATGTAAGAAAACAAAGTCAACTGCAAGGTTTTAGACACAGAGCTGTCTTCATGATATTTTTTTAAATGTGTTTTTGACCTCTTAGAAAATTCAGTTAAGAGACTGTGGAATAATCTTTTGAATATGATAATTTCCTCTACAACTGGAGAATTCACATTAG
Source organism: Mytilisepta virgata (assembly GCA_028015205.1). Taxonomy (NCBI): domain Eukaryota; kingdom Metazoa; phylum Mollusca; class Bivalvia; order Mytilida; family Mytilidae; genus Mytilisepta; species Mytilisepta virgata. The sequence goes on from CM051521.1 coordinate 83,198,591, forward strand.
GATTGAAAAGATTTTCCCAAATTCCTTGAAAGAAAAGTCATCACTAATGATGGAAAATAACTACCACAAAAATTACATTTTCATTTCAGGGTTTGGTGGGTATATTATCAAAGAATAATTTAAAGCTTTAATGAAGAAATAATTAAAATTATATTTTTTAAAAAGGAAATCGACAACATTTTCTTCCAGATCTGGGATACGGCAGGGCAGGAAAGATTTAGAAGTATAACCAGGGCATATTATCGTGATGCTAATGGTATGTAACCATGGAAACTATATTATTATGGTATGATAGACATTCTGTTGTCTGTATATTCAGAGTAACATTCATATATTTTCAGCACACAGTGGAATTTGTAGTGGACGTTTGTTAGGCATCACACATTTATTTCTGTAGTAACCGTAATGTAATCATGACCTTGACCTTATTATTTACAGATCTGGGATACAGCCGGACAAGAGAGATTTAGAAGTGTTACACATGCTTATTACAGAGATGCACATGGTATTTCTTTGATGTTGCTTATCTCCCTTTTTATGTGTTTTTCACATTTCAGAGCTTTTATTAACATCATTGGTGTATGTTTATCAGATGGGATGCATAAAAAATATATCATTTTTGTCACATTCTAAGCTGTTTTAATTGTGTTTAAAAGTGTTCCAATCTTACATGTATGACAATGTACATGATCAAAGCCTTAAATAATTCAATTTATTTAACAAAAAATACAGATTAATGTATTTAACAAAAAAATGTGGATTGATATTTAAACAATATACACAATTTTTTATCTGTCTAAACAATGTACATTTGTACCAATGAAACTCTTTCTACATTCATTTACTATTTTTATTAGAATTGACTTAAGAAATTCTATCAGAAAAATTCCAAATGTTTTGTTACATGTATCACCTTTTTTAAATGTTAAGGATTTCTTTTTGTGTGTAAATCTTATCGGAAGTAAACCGAATTTGAATAACTTTTTGGGGGTTAATATTGTTTATTTTCTTCGTGTTTTATTAAGTAATTGAAAAATGGATTTTAACCAGATTTTTCAACAGAAAAATTCTAATTATAACTTTTTGTAAAGTATGGTGGGCATACATGCAGGCAGGCAATTGAGTGTCTCCAAATAGTGATGAAAATTGTTTGCCTTTACGGAGCACCTTCTTGTTAAAAATTAAAAATAAAATTGCTAATCCTGCAACGTCTTAAATGTTGGTAGAGGTAGTGTGAATAGTAAGAAGCAATGGCAAGCCTTTTAAGGGAACAACACAGTTGTAGGGGGAGGTAATAAGGTCACAAAGATTTACATGTACATATTTTGTCAAGAAAGATGTTTGGAAGTATTAAATTTTAGCACAAAATGTGCAAAATTATTATGTGTCTCTGCTTTAGATTGAAACATTTTCAAATATTAAATTTTAACAGACAATTCCCTAGTGTAAAATGTATGGCATTTTGTTCAATGTTTTTATGCATCCAATTTTGATTGTATTCAGTTTTATTTGATATTTTAGCCTTTTACATATGTATTTTTTGTTTTTATTACAGCCAAATTTTATTTTATCATTGAAAAACTGTAAACTAAGGAATTATTTTCTACAAATATTATTGCAAATCTTGTACAACTCTCAGTATTAATGCAAAAATGTTTAAAAGAATATTGAAAGTAAAAAATTAAAATGTGAGGTTTAGTTATTGTGCTTTTTGTTGTCAGAATTTTTGCACTGATAAAAACTTCTTAATTTACAGTGGTTAAAAATCCTTCAAGAATACATATGTACTTGATGTTTTGTTACAGTTTTATATTAGAATCTTGAACATGTTTAGGTTCATTGTGTGAACGGTTGATAAGCATCCTTCAAATCAAAACCAGCCCTGAGTCTTATAGATTGAGATAAAGTGTTCATGAACTGCAGAAAATAGATAAGATACACAATGTACTTGTCAGATTAATTCACAATAGTAATGTTCTGTGTTATGAAAGTGAAGGAATATGTGGTATGCTTCAGACTACTGGGTAAAATAAAAGTAACCATCTAAGCCTTTTGTTATCAGTAATTTTTAGCTTTTTAGATTTTTTTGACATTTTTAGTATCCATCATCATAACTTTTTCTTTTAAGATCTCAATCTCCCCTGAAACTAGTGTGCCAATTGGAACAAAATTTCGCCTCTTTCAGAAACATATCCAATGACCCTGCCCGCCATCAAAAGATGGCCACCAGAGCCTAACATGTATATAAAATTAGGGCCCTATGAGAAAATTGATTTAAATGTCTTGTCTGAAATCAGTAAACCAATAAGAACCAAACTTGGCAACAATGGTCCTTAGATGGTCCTTTATCGTATCTGATGACCCAGAATGCCATGCAAGATGGCTGCCACAGGTACATTGTAAACTTAGTTTTTCATATGATCCCATGAGAAATTCACTTAAAGATCTTCTTGTCTGAAACAATGTAGCCATTTGGAACAAAACTTGATAGCAATGGTCCTTAGGTGGTACTCCTTCAAATTTGTATCTAATGACCCGAACTGCCATCAAAGATTGCCATCACAGGTGATCTTAGTTTAACATAGTACCCTTTAAGATATTGAAACCACTCAGCCAATTAGCACCAAACTTTGCAGGAATGGTATATAAGTGGTCCTCTTTCAGAACTGTATGCAATGCCCCTGACAGCCATCCACAATGATGAAATGACAATAAGAAAAAAGTAGCATATCATAGAAAATTTTAGCGCAGTGGAAATCTTATTTGTCAGTTTTATTTGTCAATTCTAATTTAAGACAAAAATGGACACATTTGAGAAATCACAAGAAAATAGACATTCAGATTGTGAAATATGAATGATTCATCATTGGAAATAAACCTCATACCTAAAACACTTTATTTGTGTACAGTCAAACCTGTCTATAAAGGGCATCTAAGGGACCAGACAGCGATTTGCTATATAGAGGTGCCCTTTAAAGCAGGTTTGACTCTTCTGAAATAAATAGATATGGTCTGTCCTTAATGAAAAAAAAATGTAAAAATTCAAAGTTCATGTACATTTTTTAATGTTATTACATAGATGTTTAATGATTTCAATTCATAAATAATTTTAACATGTTCTAATTGATTGAACAACAACAGTGTACATGAGACCTAATTAATGCAATTCTTTTCATTTTGTTATATATTATCACAAATAAAAAATAAAATGGTAGTATTAATTATTGAAAGGTCAATGATGATGCATTCTTTGAATTCAAAATGTGGCATTTAAATTTCTGAAATAACTTAACCATTAGTGTGCAAAGTTTTCATGTTTAACAATAGCTATATACAATGTACTTACTAACGTGTAGTTTAAATTCGTATATTACTATCAAAACTCTAAATAATGGACATGTGATAAATGTAGAATAATGCATGGCAAAATCCATATCATGCTGTATCAACTTAAGTAATTAATATCAGATCAAGGGTTGATATTGGTCGAGGGGTGATATGGCATGTGATACACATTTTGATATGTATTGTTCACTTTATCATGTATTATACCCCCACTCTACGGAGTGGGTGGTATACTGGGTTGACCTTGTCCGTCCGTCCGTCCGTCCATCCGTTGAAACTGAAATTTTTTGTCATACTTATCTCGGCTTCTGTGCAACGGAATATTTTGATATTTGGCCTATAGCTTTATGACCATGAGTTGTATCGTCTCTCTTATTTTCTGGTCTGTCAAGGAACGACTTCCTGTTTGCCGATACTTACGAATTTTACAATACCTTATGTTTACATGAAATTTTTCGTCAAACTTTTCAAGTCTGTTTTCCCAATTTTCAAAATTAAAAAAGAGTAGGGTATACTTTGCAGGATAACATTTGCAACCTCATCTTTCAACTGGAGGCAATACATGGTACAAAATACAGGTTTCAGCTAAGTTTCTGCATTAGATATTCAACAGGGTATGCGATAAACGTTTCATCAAAGCGTCTGTATTAGACTTTCTAAATCTAAGTAATAAGTACTAATTGTATGATAAAATTAGATAACTTTCAAGGCTTAACAAAAAATTAAAGAGGGAAAGGCATTTTAGCTTCTTTGATCTGGTTGGTTTCTTATTTTTCCTGGAAATAGTGTACTATAGGAAAAAAATATAGAAGTTTTGTTTTCTTTGATGAAAATTTTGAGTTTGGAGGTTTCTCATTCTGGAGTAAACAAATTACATGTATACACAGTTCAAACTACTTTTGGTAGCACCATTTCTAATTTACTGATTGCTGATGTATTTTAGAATATGTTTGACGTGATTCTGTCACATTTTGCATGTCACTCAAATGCTTCTATGTTGTGTGTCTAGTAGAGATTTTATGATAACAAGAGAACAATGAAATAAGATTTAACTTTTATTTTTAAAAGCAGGGCCCAGTTGTTCAAAAGTTAATCACTTTTTTCACTTTCCATTATTTTAATTGTTAAACTATATTTCTGTACAGAATTGTGCATGGACACAAGTCATAGGATTTACCCATCAGAAAATTTTTAATTCCCCGGCATAATCAAGGAAGTGAAAATTTGAAACTGAAGATTGTGGTTAACTTTCGAACTGGACCCAGGAGGTTAACTCTAATACTTGTTCTGGTAGTTCATAGCAGCGAATAAGTAATCAGTGCATGTTTCTTCCTGACAGACTCAGTGTCTTCCAGGGGGGATATGGTCACCAGAAAACAGGAAATAAAAATTTCAGTCATATGAACAGAAAATAAAAATTTTGCCTTTACTTAGCATTTTTCTCAATTTTCGAAAAAATTTGATGATTAATGACCTATCGGCAAATTTCAGACTTGGCTACCAGTAAGTAGGGGTTTTTATATGCACTATTTTAACTGAAGACTGGTTTAACAATGGTTGGAATGCCAGTTTGAACCTACTGTAGGTTCCTCATAAAGTGTAAATGGTTTACCAGTGATATACAGTAAAACTTCGATGGCTCGTACTCCAAGAGACCATCGAAATCTCTTCGAGTTACGATAATTTGAGTTTCTGCAATAATGTATACAAGTTGGTATAACTGATTATTACCGTTAAACATTTTTCAATTAAAAGTCTTTATTTGATCGACTGTAAACATTTACCTGTCAAACCCGACCATTTAATTATTGAGTTCAAGTTTAAAATGGTAAAATATACAATTCTATCATTGTTCTGACCAAACCTATTGTTTGACTTTTCGAGAAATTGGTGTTAGAGAAAATAGAGTTTTTTTAACATGAAAATAAGGGGAAAATTGAAGGGTTTTTCAAAATGGATCAAGTAGTGTTTTAGAAATCAGAGTTTCAGCTACCGAAAGTTTGACAATCTTATTAACATCTGAAAAATGTCAATAAATACAGTTTACTGTTCCTATTAACTCCTACATTACTGACAATCACTTAAAACATTAGATCAATTCATGATGTCATGTCAAAATTGGTGAAAAAAATTTATATATGTCGTAAGCATGTATGTACACTTTTAAATGGTGATCATGGTGATAGATGAGATTTTTACGAATTAGGGGTAAAGTTTTGGGAGTTACAGATTTCAATCTCAATGAAAAATTTGCAATATAGGGGGATCAGTTTCACCATTAAACATATATGAATACACAAACATACAGAATTAGATACGTACATTTGTTTCTATACAGGCCTTGTCCACAATGAAAAATTAGAAAGATATATATACCCAGTATTTAGTTGAATATAGTGGTGTATAGTAAAGTAGCTAATATAGTAATATTTTGGACCTTTTAGTAGTTTTTTTTATAAAGTTTATTTGACCAACAAAATTAAAAATAATTGTAAAAGGTTGAATTCTTTAGGTCTCTCCATTTGTTAGATTTTTTCAAAACAATGCATATCAGGAGATAACCCATCAAAACTACATTTACTAGATCTAAGGAAAAATGTCTTCAGATGTTCACATCTGTAGAGCTTTTTTTAATTATTTGTAATATTTAGTAATTAAAATTGCTTTATTATTGTCACTTTTTTATGTTATAAGAATCACGAATCAAACAATCTTTCTTAAAAAGGTGTGAATGTAAAAATTTAATTTATACTTAAAAAACTTTTTTTTATCTTTTCAGCATTGCTACTGTTGTATGATGTGACGAACATAATATTAGAGTAAGTTTACCAGATGAAATCATTTTTGCCTTTAAAAGTATTCAGCTAACCAAACATAGCGTCTAGCTTCAAAACAATAGCTATTTATTTATAGCATAACTAATCCTGAAATTTGAATACCTAAAATCTATAAGGAGTGACCAAACAACACATTGATGCCTTGTTTGGTCATGAGTTGTAGATACCGTGTATCAGAATTGTTTAACTATCTTATCTTGATAACGCATGCAATAAAGTAAAAGTACATTATATTATTGATTGAAATGAAAGCTGTTTATATCATAATTAAAATCACTGATTGTAAAATAATTTCATTGAAATTTGGATTCCAAAAATCATTTACCAAAATGTCCTTTCTATTTTTGATTTGATATTGCTTGATTTCATGCATTTGAATCAGTAAGACGTACACAAGATGAAGACAACTCTACTAAGATATATTCAATATTAAAGAGACACGAGAATAAGTTTTTAGAATTTTGATTTTAAAAACTCGGGCTCATGAGTCGAATTTCAAAAATATACAATTTAAGCTTTTGTAAAACAGTAAGAATGAAAAATCAGAAAAATTTCTATGTAAAACTTTGGACATATGGACTAAAATTTGATGGAATAGTCCCTAGCTGGTCCTCTTTAAAACTTTTGTCCATATTTCCAACAAATAAGACCACTATTAGATGAAAAATAAAAAATCATAGTCTGGTTGGCAAATGGACACCAGATGTCAGTGAAATGGTACTAAAGTGACCCTCGTTTCCGAGATTTCGAAGGAGTATTCCCTGTTTTAATAATGTTAAAATACATTTCAATTTGCTGAATGCTTTATTTGACAAAAATATTACTGCATTTATGGAATGTTAAAACAAATTTTATTTTCCTTATATGATACGTGATGTTTTTATTTCCCGAGAAACAAGTAGAACAAGCATTTATGGCAGATTTAGTGTTATATCTCTCCATTTTCCATTTATTATTTATGAAATCAGAGAGATGAAAACAGAGAAGTAACAATTCTAACCTTTCATCTTTACTGCCATCTGTTAATTGATGGTTTAAATTAAAACAGAATCGTAAAATGTATAGAATGGAGAAATAAAACAAAGTGATCCTGTTTAAACTTTTAATGTTCGTTTTTTGTCAGAGCGAGAAAGTTTTAAAAATAAAATCAATGTTTTCAGATCATAATTTGCAGATAAACTTGAATGTAGGAAAAGTGCATGATTAAGATAATTTATTTTATATCCATTCAATTTTCATGCATGTAAAATTCTAATTTGTAATTTAAGGATTGTCAGTGAAGATTCACGCAAGATTTTTAAGCATAAAAATCTGATTTGATTATGTGGAAATGAATAAAGCATTAGAAATCATTAGTAATTTGAAAATTTGTAAATTGAAAGAAAGAAACGTTTCTAGGATTTAGATGAGCATTGACAGTATGCATGGCACTTCTCAGTTAACAACCAACAAATTTTCTAAAGCGCAAATTGAATAAACTTTCAATTTAAATTTTTCCAAAATAATCACAGAATAAGTTTCTTTTAAACACATTTTCCTAATGGAAAAAGGTGGTATTTGTTTGGATGTATACAACAGATATGCATTTATTCAGATAGATATTAGGCATCTCAATGCAAACATCTGCAAACGATATGTGACAGTTCACGTCTTTTAAATGAACTTAAGTGATTTAAATTAACACTTTCACTGTCAGTTTGTAGAAATTAAATACTGACTAAAAATAATGAAATGTTATCTCAGTACAGTAGAGACCCTTATTACATGTAGCTCACCTGTCCTAGGACAGGAGCTTTTGCTATCACTTGGCGTTTGTCTTCCGTCCGTCATAAACTTTTTCAAAGATCTTCTCCTCTGAAACCACTGAACCAATTACAGCCAAACTTAGACTGAATGATCCTTAGGGTATGTAGAATAAAGTTTGTGCTTTATTTTATTGTCCGTCGAGAAACGTTGCCGCTATGGCTAAAAATAGAACATACATGGTAAACAGTAGTTTTTGGCTTATATCTCAAAAACTAAAGCATTTAGAGTAAAACTGATATTGGGTAAAAATGCCATTTTAGGGTTATTGCCCCTGAATTGTTTTTAAGGAAATTTTGCAGTTTTAGGTTATTAACTTGAATATTATTACAGATAAGGACAAACTGTAGATAGCAAAAATGTTCAGCAAAGTAAGATCTACAAATAAGTCAACATGACCAAAATCGACAATTGACCCCTTACGGGAGTTTTTGTCCTTGAAAGATTATTTACATGTAAACAGTAATTATCAGTAAAAATAATGGTCTGACATATTGTCACAGATGTTGAGAGCATAACTTGAAATAAATTAAATGGTAGCTGTACAATTAAAATGGAAGGTCAAGGGTCAAGGTCATTGAATAAGTCCATAGCAACCAATGAATAAGTCCCTAGCATATATATTTGGGATAAGGACCAAGGATTTGCCTTATTTGGAAATTTTTCCATGTCATTTTGGTCATTTTAATTGACTTAAGACTTGGGTCATACCCGGGAGCTTGTATTTGAATTTTGCAGGTCTGAGAAGGGTGGACTCACATTGTTTGTCCTCATGTCTCTGGAAGATACTTTTACTACATATGTTGAACTTAAATACTCTCTATAAGCATTACATAAACTTGTCTATTGAATAAACAAATCGTTTTTTCAAAAATAATTTTTTTTATGACCGAAATCCAGTTTTTCCTTTCAGTCAAATCAGTCAATATTTTGGTCATGACTGGCAAATTGGACCAAATCCTAAGGCCTGATAAGGACCCTATAATTTACCTGTATAAGTCAAAAAGAAAGGTCAATTGAAAAAGTCCGTAGCAACCGATGAAAAAGTTCCTAGCAACCATATATGTTTGGATTGAGGATTCTATATTTTAGCTGTTCAAGTCAATACTTAGGCAAAAAATGCAACTGTATACATTAAATAGCAAAAATAATCATTGATGCAAGATCTACACAAAAAGTAACAGGTGAGCGATTCCGGCTCTTGGGAGCCTCTTGTATTATTTGATAAATACTACTGTATTTATGTAGTAAATTTAGATATATTGAGAACTTTTTTTTAATGCATAAAGACTTTCCATTAATTTCTAACATGAAATGGGGCACTTGGTAAAGTTGTTCGTAAACACTGGTGTCTCCACAGAGGTTGTGCTCAATCGTGTTGGACTTTGATCTTTATTGACAATGGTTTTCAGTTTTCCTGCCAAATGTTGATGGTTCTTTCTGAGTTTTCCAATTACTTCCAACATTGAAAATGACCATAATGACAGACGATACCATATTAATCATGTACAAAATGTTTGTACTAGTAATTGAATGACTGGTTTAAATTTAGATTGATTTAGATTTTTTTGTTTTAAAATTCCTAGATGAATGAACATGATGAACATGTAGTGTAAATATTTTAGATGACTTCAATATTGGACATTGTCAAAAAAATCCAATTATGTTGCCATCAATATGACCAGGCTGCTATACTGCCAGTACTTTGTAAAATACAATCAACTTTTTATGCAAATTAATGTCATTTTGATTAATGGTCAAGGAACCTAGGAATTTGAACATTATGCGTTTGTCAACACAATCTGACTGCAGTTTGCATTTTGTTTTTCATTGCATAAAAAATATGCAGTAATATTACTCATGATAATACGATGTTGTTGAAATTTTATACAAATGAGTTTTGGTTGACATTTAAAACTACTGAAAATGCACATTTAATTTCTAATAAACAGCATTGAAATATGCCTTTTTGATCAGACGTAGTTAGAAGTAGCGTTGTAATTCCCTTAATTGAAATGAAACTCGTCATTCTAAATTGAAATTTGCCATATATTTCATGGGTTTTATTAAGTGGTTTGAAATTAAAATGTTGACATGACAAGATCACATTGTTTCCAGCAGATGACGACAGAAAATATTTTTAAAAACAGAATTGGTTGTATTGACATTAATGGGTTCACTTGATTTGAAATTGGCATTTATTTTTGCGTGGTTTGACATAAATATCCTGTAGATGTCGTGAGCTGTCATTGTTTTTTGTTGTAGGAGTAAGAGGCTGAGAGATTAGAAGGTCCAGCACTCAGTATAGGGAATTGTTAATGAATCATCAACTTTATATGTTAAATTCTTGGTATCTTCTGAATCAGCTACTGTGTCCCACATACTTCTCTAACTGATTTCTCAATTAAAAACATATATATTTCAAATAGAGGTAAGGTCATGCAACGTTTAAATGCAAAGAAAACTTGTGTGTCTAGAAATGTCAACTTTTAGTGTGAGAGGCATATTTTATAAAAAAATGAATGAATTGTACACAAAAAAAAATAATTAATAAAATGCTGGAAAATTTATAGAAATTTAAGACATTTCAGCATTAGAAAGGACAATAATTATTAGTCCCTTACCGCCAACACCGAAGGGGACTATTGGTATCACTCTGACTGTCAATCACACTACAGTTTTCCAGACTTTTTTTCAAAAACCATTTAACCAACTGATCCTATTTCTATTGTTTGAGCTTATAATCATGACTTACAGATTACAGATTAAGTTTGAGTTTCAAGCTGATTGGAGAATTATTGTAAGAGTAATGACCTTTGGAAATAGGAATTATTGCCAAAATAATAGTTTTCAGACTTTTTTGGCAAATCCTTTTACCAAATGATCTTATTTTTTGTATGTGAGGTTAAATCATGAGCTACAGATCAAGTTTCACTTTCACGCTGATCGGATAATTATTGTTAGAGTTATTGCCCTTGGAAATAGGAATTACCGTCAAAATATTAGTTTTCCTGACTTTTTTTGCAAACCCTTTTACCAACTGGTCATACTTTTGGTATGTAAGCTAATAATGATGAGCTACAGATCAAGTTTGAGTTTCAGGCTGATCAGGTAATTATTGTGTAACCCTTGCAAACATAGTTTCAGGATTTTTAGAAATAAATCTGTACAGATGTTTGCGTCCTAATCACATAGTCAAGGAGAATTTGTTATTATATATTCCCAAAGCTGGTAAAATAGGCCAAATTGATTTCTAAAAAAAGGCAAGTTTTGCCCTTTTGCTTGGAATACTTTAATTAATTTGAAGAAATTAATGTCAGTAAGTGTTGCATCAGGATCCAACTTGGATATAAATATTTGTAAGAAGTATTCTATTTAAATTTGTACTTGTCAGAGAATTACAATACCCGTCAATAAAAATGCATTTATTTCTTAATTTTTAGTACATGTAAAATAGCACTGGTACTTAATAAAATATTTTTTATTTTAAAATACACCCTAAACTGGTTGCTGAGTAACAACATTGGAATGAATGAATAATTGACAGATTTTTTTTAATGGGAAGTATGACCAACTGTTGGGATTAATTCATTTTAGGAATTTTAATTGTTTGGACCACTAACTCATTGTAAAGATTTTAATTAAAAGATGCAATATGTTGGAAAACACTTGAAAAACCAATATATCAAATGAACATGGAAAAATCTCTTAAGATTTTATTAAGTTTTAGAGAAAAATTTTGATATTGCCTTTGAGTTGTCGGTTTCCATAGTTTCCATTAATTTGTCCAAATTTCCCCAGTTGCTTCCTGTTACACTTGTCCTTTTAAATGAAATAGATTATTAATGTTAATAAATATTTAATATATTATAGCGGTATATACAAAATAATATTAGTATTTAAATATTAACCAAACATGACTTTTTTGTAGGCGTGGTTGGGAGAAATTAAAGAATATGCTCAGGAAGATGTGGTTATAATGTTACTAGGCAACAAAGCTGACATGACAGGCGAAAGAGTTATACGAACTGAAGATGGTGAAAAATTAGCCAAGGTATATACAGGTTTCACAGTAATCATAAAAATGTGATAATACTACACAATAAAAATCTATCAGACATAACTGGGTGTCATTATGTGACCTTTAATGAAGTGTCATGGCCCTTAACACAAGACATGTCAAGCATGAAATTTCTTTTGAAAGGTTGTGTCAAAAAATTGAACAAAGATTAAAGGGATTCAGAATTTTTCGGCATTTCAGTACAAGATCTCTGCATATTCTTTGTCAGTATTTCACATTTGTACAAATGAACAGGATAACTAAAAATCTGTATATGCATAATTTCATGCTTCTTCAGGACAAGAACCAGTTCAGTTTATCAAACAATTCAAATAGGGGTGTGATGGGAAACAAAGGAACCAATTTTGAGTGCCACTGTAAAAGTAGGATGATTGGATAAAATAACAATCCAAAGATACTAATATTAGATATAGTAAATTTATACTATGCTGTATACGACGCATTTCAAGGAGTTACTTCTCATCAGCAGCATTAAAATCGAAACATTTGGAAGACCAAAAACCAAACTTATATTAAACAAGAAGTACTCAACCAAAAATACCGAAATAGGAAGCCAAATTTAGCTAAGGAGATCTACCATGTGCAATACAAGGAATGAACCCTTAGTATTTCTATTATTTTTGAATTTTGCTAAATACTGGTAATTTCTGTAACAAATCAATGAATAATCATGTCAGACAAGTCTGACGACTGGGTTAGCGAATACCCTCGGGGACCTAGGGTCCACCAGCAGAGGGATAATTTAGCCCTCTGTAGTGGCCATTAGTCTACTCTTTTTCGAAAACTACAGAAGGGGTCTTTAGCGTGCAGGGAGTGTGGCATTCTCCAAACACACTACCTATGGTCCATAGTCAGGCTTTCTGTATTATGACCTGACAACCCCCCACCAAGAGGGTGTCCCCTATCTGCCCCATGGGGATGCACTAGGCAGCTATATGGGTTGAGCTCCCACAATCTGTCACAGGTGCCTAGAGAGTTGAATTTAAAACTATTTCTCTTTACTTGCATCAGTTACATGTAGCTATTATTGCATTAACCGTGACCTTTCTGTACTTTTAGGAATATAATGTAGCATTTATGGAAACTAGTGCCAAGACTGGAATGAATGTAGATCTGGCCTTCATGGCTGTTGCGAAGTAAGTATTGATATTATTTCAATATGAAATCAGAGATTTAATTAAAGGTTCAAGAATTTTGTTGAAGTGATGGAAAAAAAACCACAAAAAACAGTTTATGAAGTTATCATTTGCATGTCTTTGTTCCTAACTAAGGAACTTCATATTGTACTGCTCTTCAGGTTCTCTGATCTGTGGTAAAATCTCTGTACCCTAGGCTGTTAACATAAACGATAGATTTACCCATGTCTCCCTTTTAAGCTCACCTGGCCTATAAGGCGATGAGAGCTATTGCCATCACTTGGTGTGCCTGGTCCGTCGTTGTCTGGCGTACACTTTCCTTAAAAGATCTCCTCTGACACCACTAGGTCAATTGGACCAAACTTTGATGGAATAGTGGCCTCTTTCCAAATGTGTCTGGCATCCCTGATTTCAACCAACATGGCTACTATTACTAAAAATAGAAAAAGGGGGAATGAATTTCAAAATTTTTTTTCTATTAAACCACATGGCCAATTGGAATAAGACTTGGCATCAATAGTCCTTAGGAGGTCCTCTTTCAGAAATATGTCCGATGACTCAGACTATGAACCAAGATGGCTGCCTCAGCCAAAGTTAGTGTAACATGGGACCCTAAGGGAAAATTCATTTGAAAATCTGTTTGTTTGAAATCACTGAGCCAGTTGCAACCAGACTGGCAGCAATGGTCCTTAAAATGCCTTCTTTTGAAGGATGGCCACCACAGCTGAACATGATTTAACAGAGGACCCTAAGGGAAAATTCATTGAAAAATATTCTTGTCGGAAACCACTGAGCCAATTCCAACCAGAATTTGCAGCAATGGTCCTTATATGGTCCTCTTTCAGAATTATGTCTGATGACCTGGACTTTCATACAAAATAGCTGCCACAGCCAAACTTAGTTTAACATAGAAATCTAAGGGACAATTCATTTAACTTAGTTTAAAAGTTGACCCTATGGGAAAATTCATTGAAAAATATTCTTGTCTGAAACCACTGGACCAATTGGAACCACAGTTGACAGCAATGGTCCTTAGATGGTTTTCTTTTAGACGTGTGTCTGATGATACAGACTGTGAGTCAAGATGGCCACCAGAGCCAATTTGACGGCTCTACTTAAATTTTGTTTGTCCTGCTCAAGGGGGACAAGTTTAATCCAGGTGAGTGATACAGGCTCTTGAGAGCCTATAGTTTATTACAAAAAGACATGTTTGCAGTGCAACATAATTTACATTTTTAACAGCTATATATAAAATGCAGTGTATATTTGACATTACCTTTGATATCTGCCTCATTGACTACTTATTTGGTTTTTATAACATCAGTTAAGTTTATAATTATGTGCATGAAAGAAAAATTCTTTAACATCATTGACTGAAAAAGAATTCCCTGCACATTCCCACTTCATGATTGTGATTAGATCACTTTAACAGGAACCACTTTCAGTAAATCAGTAGATTTGGTAAGCAGTTACATTAGCACTGGTGGATCTCATTTCCTTGGAGATTATTTAGCCCTGCCCTCTCAGACATGGTTCATTGACTTAAAAATTTTGAAGGATGTTATTAGCTATAGGTCGGTTTAACTGAAAACTTACATCTAATTAATGATGAACAGAACTTCCATTATAACTGTGTAAAAATACCTTTAAACAAGATTCATTTTTATTATTAATGATAAATAAGACTTTTTGGAGTTAGGCCCCTTTGTATAGAATTGTGGCAAAGTTTTTCTTATGCTATTTTATAACATGTTGTATTGCAGAGATCTGAAAATGAAGAAGACCAGAAAACCAGCCGATCCCAAATTTAATGTTGCTGAATATGTATCACAAGAACGGAAGTCAGGAGGTTGCTGTGGAAGTTAGCCGTTAGAATGGAAGGGTCCAGATTTTAGTAAATGCTCATGATACTATATTGTATTGGTGCAAAATGGCATGTTTGCAATGATGATTTGAAAATTTATTTTTGTATTGCTTGCACAGGGTATAAAATGTCTGCTATTTCCCAGGTAGTCCAAGTATAATTAGTAAGAGATGGTTAAAATTATAATGAAAATTAAAAACAGGTACAAAAAGAAGGGCCATTTTCCCCTGCATTTATTTCACTCATAGTTCCATCTTCAAAAGGTCGCATAAATCCTTCAAAATTTGTGGGGACATGTATGTAAAATATTTGATAATAATAGATAACTAATAAATTACTGAATTTTTCTATCAATATTGCTTTGGGAGACAGTTGCCAAATAAACTGAAGGACATGCAGAGCCAAAAGGATTTTTTTGCTCTAAGTGAGTATAGGTATCTCCTTTCATATCGCAGTAGAATGGCTTTCCAAAGACTGATACAAATTGACCCAAATCACCTATATATACATGACCTCTGTGGGTAGAAAACTTGAATTTATTAATGATTCAGCATAAAAAATTTAATTTGTTATAAACATAAAAATGCATTGCATGCAATTGCTTATAATAGAAAAAAAGTAGGTAAATAGTTAAGATCAAAAACAATAATGGTTATTAAGGCGGCCGTTATTAATGCAACAATTACAGGGGGAAATGACCATAATCCCCTTTTAGCAGAAATTGTGTACAAGATTTTTTCAAATATGCATGGTAAGGGAGATAATATAAACCAAAACCATAAACAAAGAATTGATGTGAATTTCACATTCCTATCTATAGACAATATTATAAATTCCTTTTAATTTAGAAAAAAAGGGAAAAAAGGGGCGGGGGGTGGGGGGGTTTCTCTAAATTATTTTCCTAATTTCAAACACAGCAATATTCATGTATTTTTGAATATGAGATGACAAGTTTTTAATGTTCATGTTTTATGTAGCCATTCTATACACCTTTTAGAATGGGATATTTTTAAAATGACAAATATGATGTATCCTATCATTTAATAGGTGCTTTGTAAATACAGTAGACCTATTTTGCCTATTAATAGTATATATGTAATAGTGAAAAAATATATAGCAATGAGAAAATGCAATAAAATCATGTGAAACTAGAAATTAAAACAATTACAGTATGTAATAATTAATATTCATTGTTTTGTAAGTTGTAGTTGTTTATCTTATAGTTGAGGCATGGGTACACTTAATAATTTCATAAGATTAATTTCAAATATTATAAAAAGCTTTAGATATATATGAAAGCTTTCTAGATTATGTTATAATATAGCTAATTTCATATTAAGATGAATTCATACTTTACCATCTTTCAACCTTCCGGATTGACTTAAAGGGTATGAATGTCATTAAAAAATAAATTAGTTTAAGTCATAGTTCATTCTAAGTCTGGAGTTAGATTGTTAGTTGAATGATAATATAATGAAAACTCAAACAAATCTTGAATATAATTATTTTTACATTGTCAAATGAAGTGAAGTATTTGGTAAAGAATGTGATAATCATTACAGACCTTTTGAAAATATTTCTGATGCTTAATTACTTCAAGTATTTGTTTGCATACTAACATCTGTTTGTTTCTTTGAATATCCCTTAGCGGATAGTAATATTATAATGTTGTTTTCTAAGACAGGTTCCATGACATGTCAATTTTTATTTTGGCCGGGTTACACAATGTGAAATGCGGGTTAAAGTATGGCGAATGGCAGGCGGGCGAGCAGATGGGCAGGTGGGCAGACAGGCAGGGAAAGTAGGGTACCTATTTTGTGTAATCAACTACTCCTACAGTTTTCAATCCAGAGTCTTCAAACTTGATAGAATGTTTGTGTATAAACTGGACATATGCACCTCCTATTATGGATACATTGGGAACGCTTTTGCAGAATTCCCAGTGGCTGTAACATTATATACATTTCATCAATTACAATAGCATTTACAAATTTCCACTCCTTAGTCATTGTTAAGTAATGTAACCCGGCCATTTCATTCTTTGACCTATTTTTTATTGATTTTTACCTGAAACTGCATATTATGCCATTACGTACATATGAACTACCTCTGTCTATATGAAGAATCAAAGAAATTAAAAGACATTGTGTTTAGAACATGACCTGGTAATGCATTTTTCATTATGATTTCGGAATCATTTGCAATTTTCTGATTTTATTCCAATAGTTCATATTCCCAATATCTGCTTTTCTTTTATTTTATGTATCAAAACTTATCTTTACCTTTCACATCCATATTCTATAAGATTACTACATCACCTGATCTAAATACTAGGTGGCAGTCAGTTATGTCATTTATATGTCTGTCATGGTATATATAATATTCCTAGGCTTACAATTTAGTACTTGTCCAATACTTGTACTCAGTGATACAAAACACAAGGAAATATACATTGGAATGATCGGATTTCAAGTCAAAGTACCGGCATCTGCACTTTGGTTTTATGTAGTTGGTAGAGGTAAACAGTGTATTCTGATTGGCTAGTCCTCAAAGGTCTTCTCAGATATTTCTTTATTACTTTGAATTTTATGTAGTATGAATTGCCGATGGTAGGGTTGAATAATGGCATTTAATAAACCTTAGTACAGTGAATGTATTTAAATTCAATAACTTGGAAAAAGTTTTTATATTCAACTCGATACACTTTTGATGTATTGTTTAATCAATGTTAAATCCACACACATAACACATTAACATTGTGTAGTTAAAAACATTTCACATATTATATTTTTTTAATCATGCCATGTATTCCCTATGGAAGCCAGGATTTATTTTATAGGATCTTGTTTTCCAAATTACATTTTTCTAAAACTTCAGTTGTTACAAATTTATGATCATGGAAATCCTATTGCAGTTTATAATACAGTAACTGTATGTCTTTTTTCAAACTTGAAATGTCCCAAATATTTTACTAGAGCTGATTTTCCAATGGTGTGCTTTTCATGAATTTTTGCATCATATATGACATCACCACAAGCAAATGTCCACAGACATATCACGCCACTTGGACACATTATACTGACTCTTGAGCAGACCAGTAAATCTTTACTCTTACTCCTAGATGCAGCGTGTTTGGCGGAGAAGCAGCAAATACCAATTTTAATGTCTTTGGTTTGAGCTGGCTGGAGATCAAACCCGCTACCTTCCGCCCTTGAGGCGAGCATGATACCACAAGACCACAGAGGCAGTTCATTCTATAAAGAAATTAAATCAATAAACCTAATGGAAACTGAAAAAAAAGCTTAGATGAAATTTGACCCGAGTGGGCCCCCTGAAATTTGGAAGACAAAAGACTTATTATTTCAAATTCTTTATCAGTCCTCTTTATAATACTTATCATGATATATTTAAGCCAAAAATAAACAATATCCATTCCGAGGATATACAAATTTTATCTTTTTCTGTTCTTTTAAAGTTCATTTACTTTTGTTCTTTTCCATAACTATTGATGACTGAATGGAAAGAGATAATGCAATCATATATCGTCAACATTTTTATTTCCATGGGCAATTTATTTTAAAAATTGGGGTGAAATTTAATACCTTTCTACCAAAATTTCACTTTTCTTTGTCACCTGAAAAGAACAGACCTGAATATTTCTTCATTATCTGTTGGACATATAATTTTGCTTAATAACATTATATTGGTTTGTATTAGCTCATCTTTCCTAAGGGAAGATATTTTTCAGTATGCTAGTTAGCATACCTGGCCCAAACGGCCATGTAATGTATTGCCGTCACTTTGCGTCCATTGTCCTACATTTTTCTGTAAGGTCTTCCCCTCTGAAACCACTTGGCTAATTGAAACAAAAATTAGCAGCAATGGTCCTAAGATGGTGCTCTTTCAGAATTGTATCCAATTAACTTGCCTGCCATTCAAAATGGCTGCCAGAGTCAAACATAGTTTAACATAGGACTGCAAGGGAAAATTGACTTACTAATCTTCTTGTCTGAAATCAGTATGCCAACTGGAACGAAACTTGGTAGCAATTGTCCTTGTATGATACTTTATCAGAATTATATCCAATGACCTGGACTGCGATCCAAGACGGCCACCACAGGCCAACTTAGTGTAGCATAGGACCTTATGGGAAATTCTCTTGAAAATCTTCTCCTCTGACACCACTGGGCCAGTTAAAATAAAAATTGGCAGCAACGGTCCTCAGGCGATCCTCTTTCAAAAATATATCTGATGAACCCACCCACCATTCAAAATAGCCGCCAGAGCCAAGCATAGTTTAACATAGGTCCCTATGGGAAAATCTATTTATCAATCTTTTTGTCTGAAATGAGTAAGCCATAAAGAACCCTATTGTAACCGAATTTGGCAGCAATGATGTTTGGGGGTCTTCTTTCAGAATTTTACCCGGCTGCCAGAGCTGAACATAGTTTGACATAGGACCCTGTTGGAAAATTTACTTAAAAACCTATGTCTAAAATCAATAATTGTCCCGGATTTTAGTTTCAAAATACGCCTCACGTGTGGGGTATTCTTTCAGAATTGTACCCGGCTGCCAGAGCTGAACATAGTTTGACATAGGACCCTGTTGGAAAATTTACTTAAAAACCTTTGTCTGAAATCAATAATTGTACCGGATTTTAGTTTCAGAATACGCATCACAGATTTAGCTCCGGAAATTATGGTTCCCTGTTTTGTTCCGATATTTATCTTTTCTTCTTAGTCAATAAATGCTTGGCTCTTTACGCTTGATTTTCCGATATTCGAGAATGCCAACCAGAATGGATGTAATTGAACGATTGTTTCAGTGAAAATGATATCCAAGTGAGCGATTCAGGCTCCTGGAGCCTCTAGTATTTATAATTTACTCATTTCTTATATATGGATTCTATCATGTTGGCTTTTTCTGCCATTTGATGGGCAGCCTAATTTTTCTGTGATAATGAAAGACTTCAGAAAAGGAAGTCAAAAATATTGTTTGAGTGCTCCTTTCTGTTGAAAAATGGCATAACCAGGATTTATTGTAATCTGTAAGTGAAATCCCAAGAATGGTATCTTGAACATGTGTTTAATATAATTATATTGAAACATTTTGTTATTTGTTTTCAAGTCAGAAATAATGTGCAATCTTTTGAAGACATTTATAATTTATTCATTTGATCTTTAAAGTTTGTGATACTTATGTATATTTTTTTCATTTATAAGAATTTTGATATATAATAACTGTGTTATTTAAGGTGTTGGAATGTAAAAATTTTAATTAGAAATATATGTTAAAGTAGTATAAATTTGTTGGTACAGTCAATTTTAAAATAAACAGTTGACTGGAGAAAGCTTAAGTCCTTTTTTTTTGGTTAAAGTTCATAGAACAATCTAAAATCAATAAAAAACTCAGCTTTCTCTGATGAATATATAGCCCCAGGACCAATTGAAATTAACCAAATTAGAAAAAGAAAATTTTAGGTGTTGTTTTATACACGATAATTCAGAAGTTATTATTAAAACAAATTCTATGTATATTATAACAGTAAGAGGTTGGCTGATTTTTTGTGAGATTAGACGTATTCCTAAATCCAGCCAGGTCTGGAAATATTCCCATATTTAACAGTCAGTCATGTAAGAAAAAATATTTTGTGATCATTGTTGACATTTTTTGTGAACCGTTTTCTATTGTTCCAAGAATCTTGATGGGTTAGACTATTTTTTTTGCTTCCGATGAAGAGTCAAGAAGAAGCAGTTCTATTTTTTGGCTAATTTATACATACTTTAAAGAGATTTTATATATACTCAAGATATGTTTTCTGCCAACGTACATGTTAATATACATGAATATAATGATATAAGGTAAATTTTCTATTTAATTATATTCCTTATTTTGCGTATTCCCATGAACAGTAAGTGTACCCTTGAAAGACAAACCCTGCTTAAAATTAGTTGAAAAGACTTTTTAAAACCAGAAAAGGGGTTAAAGGATATGTACAGAAAATTCCTACCAATCATATTTTATTTGCTTTGACCTCATTTCAATGTTCCATAATTGATGTTTATCAAGGTGGAAATTCATGTTAGCTGAGACTTAGCTCATCATCTAAACAATTTTAAATAGCAGGGTAACCATAGGGTCTTGAATTAATATTTATCCTTGACTGTTGATGTAGTGACCAATTTTAGTTTTTAACCCTATTTTCCTGTGGAAAAGTCTGGTTAATGCTTTAGTGCTGAACGGCCAGTAGGCTTCTACCCACAGTGAATAGTCTAGTTTGCTGTCAGTCAAACAGCATTTGTTTCAAATCTTAATTTGCATTGATGGTATAATATAGTGCAATGCAATGAACATTTTGTAATATTTTTCTGGAGGAAAAAAATAAAATTGATGTCTTATATTTCATATTATTGGCACATTGCATTTTTTGTATGAATGATTTTTTTTAAGGTTCTCATTTTAGAATAAAGATCTTTTTTTGTGTTATAAATGAAATTGTTATATATACTTATATTATAGTTGAATCTAGTTCTTTTGTTAAAATATTGCATTTTATAGTATCTGAAACATTTTTTACTATAAACTGCCAATGGTTACATGTGTCTCAGTTTGTTAATTATAACATTTACAGTTATTTTATTACAATGATCTGTTTATATTAGGTATTATTATGTAATTTATTGCACAGTATAATTTTATTACATTGAGTAACATTCAGTCTTGAAGTTTTGATCATTAAGTATTTTTTTATTCTAAAAGTTACTAATTTCATGAGTAGTTAAATAAATCCATACAGATTATTTACTGTGCTATTTTGGTATAAGTGAATGAATCAGTTGTGAAGTTATATACTTGTACATGTAGTATTGCATTAATATTTAGGAATATTGTCCCAAGCAAAATAATATATTGCACGAGCTTATGAGTGCAATATATTTTTTTATTGTATATCAACATACATGTAATATTCCCTGTAGAACGTAACCAAAAATTAGCATCCAACATTCACCGATATTGCATGGAGATCAATATTGCATTGTATTGACGATGTCTTTGATAGTTTTTAGGGTTTTTTCTGGGATCTGGCTGGTGTTGCCATGCAATAAAAGGGTTATTGCACTAAAGTGAGAAAAATTGTCCCTCGTAGAATATTATATCTCACTAGCAAGCTTGTGCAATATTACATTCTACTCGGGACAATATTTCCCAGTATTCATGCAAGAACCCTATAATATATTAATACTTTAATCCTCTTGTTGTATAGGAAGATCTTTTAAATATTAAATAAGTCTATTTTCTACATCATTGGCATCAGTTTTTAATGCAATGTCATGGAATATTGCATGCTAAATTTTGGTTATGTTCTACATATAACATTAATATAAATTACTCCACAATAAAAAAGGTTACTAAACAGTGCTAGATTGCATCTTGTATATATAAATAAATCTGTTTGTTACCATTGAATAAGGTTTATTCTATGGAACTCTTGATGTGTAAAAAAAACATTCCATTTGATATTGAGGTTGTGCAGATTTTTTGTTTTATTTAAGAGTTGTTATATCTGTCATATTTTGTAAAATATAGTTTTTGCTATAGTTTAGTTAGACAGTCACTTCCATTTTTATTCAAGTGTATATTTCTGATGGTCAACATGCCTGCAATTAAAATGGCAGTGGGCAAAAATAGAATTTTCCTGTAGTACATACTGTTATAAAGTATAATACACTTAGAAGTGTAGACTGTATTCCATTTATAAGCTGTTCAAATTCACCATTTTGTTTATTTTTCCCTCAAGACAGTAAAAATGGAAAATACAGAATTTAATAGGTAAAAAATTACAGATTCTATGCACAAAATCCACTAATATATGGAACAAATGTTCATGGAAAGTCTTTTATTGCTGTTGTTCATCTTAATTGAAAGGAAGACCTTCATTACAATAAACAAAAGTTTAATTTTTCCTGAGCCACTCAACAGAATTAACAAATGGATAGAAAACCTTCAGTGATCCTGTGGTAGTTTTAGTTTCAAAATAGCAAACTTCCATTATATGAACAGATTTGTAAATGACATTAACCTTACAGAGGGCTAGAATCACTACACAACTCAGCAATATGTATTTTGATTGATAACTAATGGTTATAAACTTTTTTTTAAGATCTGCTGTAGACTGTGGTGATTGTATCAGTGAGATTTTGAGTTAAATTTAGTTCCTGTTAAAATGAACAGAAAATTACAGTCTATTTGTTGCTAATAAAAAAGAACATTGAAGAAATGCTATTTTGTCATTTGTACCTCACCTGACCCGAAGGGTCATGTGAGCTATTGTCATCACTTGGCGTCTGTCGTTTGTCGTCCATCGTCCACAAACCACATTTTAATCTTCTCTTCAGAAAACACTGGGCCAATTGGGACCAAACTTTGGTGGAATGGTCCTTGGGTGGTCCCCTTCCGTAAGTATGTCCAGTGTCCCCGACCTAAGACTCAGATGGCGGCCAAGCTAAAAGTAGAAAAAAGGGGGGTCAAAATTTAAAAAATCTTTTTCCTCTTAAGCTACTACTTGAATGCCAATCTCAGTCAAACTTTGCTGAAATGATCCTTGGCTAGTCCCCTATCAAATTTGTGTCCAATGGTCCCGACATCTGACTAAGATGGCTGCCACAGCAGAACTTAGTTTAACATAGGACCCTATGGGAAATTCACATAAAAATCTTCTTGGCTGAAACTACTTGCCCAATTAGAACCAAACAGTGGTGGAATGGTCATAAGGTGGCCCTCTTTCAAAAGTGTGTCTGATGGACCAGACCTCCGACCAAGATGGCCACCACAGCCGAACTTAGTTTAACATAGGACCCTATGGGAAATTCATTAAAAAATCTTGTGTGAAACTACTGAGCCAATTTCAACCAAACTAAGGTTACACTCCACTAATTATCTTAGTTTCAGAGAAATGCACACCCAGAATTTTATTAATTATTCGAGTTGGTAAAGTTTGACTACATGATAAATAAATAATAAATGTCTTAACCTCAAAATTGTAATATTGACTGAAAGAGGATAGATTTTAGTTAAAAAAAATACGAAAACATTAACTGATTTTGCTTCTGACAAGTAATGGGAGGTCATAAACTGGGACTTGTGAATTGACATGTGGTGTGTAAAACTTTGACAGTGATAATCGGCACCTGCACTGGCAAGTTAAATTGCGAAAAAAAGAGCCGGAAAAGTAAATTTTTTTTCCCACATATGTAACGGAATTTTATGCAGAATCTGAAAAATTAAGTCTCAATTGGATTGAAACGCTGCATCAGACCTCAATTTTAAGCCGAAGTGGAGTAAAATTTAACATTTTTAAAGCTTTTTTTATGCAAATTTTTGAAATGTTGCTATGCCAACTAGGTTTCCATGCATATTTTTTATTTATTTTATCATGATTGAAAGAATGCTAACATAATGGCCTTTCAGAATATATATATATATATATGTATATGGGTATTATTTACTCTGAAGATGGCACAAGACCATGACATTTGTTAGCTCACTTCACATAGAAAATGGTACTTTTAATTTGTGGAGTGCAACCTAAGCAGCAATGGTCCTTAGATACTTCTCTTTCAGAATTGTGTCCGATGAACCGGACGATCAACCAAGATGGCCACCACAGCCGAACTTAGTTTAACATAGGACCCTAAAAAAATCTTCTTGTCTGAAACTGCTGAGCCAATTGCAACCAACCTTGGCAGCAATGGTCCGTAGATGTCCTCTGTCAGAAATATGTCCAATGATCTAGAATGTCAACCAAGATGGCTGCCACAGCCAAACTTAGTTTTACAAAAGACCCTACGAGAAAATTCATTAAAAAATCTTGTCTGAAGCCACTTGGCCAATAAGAACCAAACCTGATAGAAAAGGTTCATAGGTGGTCCTCTTCCAGAATTGTGTTTGTTGACCCGTATGTCTACAATGAGGGCCACCACAGCTGAACTAGGTTTAACATAGGACCCTATGGGAAAATTCATTAAATATACTTCTTGTGTGAAACAACTGAGCCAATTAGAACAAGACAGCAATTGTCCTCTTTGAGAATAGTGTCGGATGACCTGGACTGTCAACCGAGTATGACAGAGTATATTTTTCTTGTGTGAAACAACTGAGTCAATTAGAACAAGACAGCAATTGTCCTCTTTGAGAATAGTGTCGGATGACCTGGACTGTCAACCGAGTATGGCCGCTACAATCGAACATAGTTTAACATTGGACCTATTGAAAATTCATTAAAAAATCTTCTTGTCTGAGAACCAAACTTAGCAGCAATGGTCCTTAGATGGTCCTCTTTCAGAATTGTGTCCGTTGACCCAAACTATCAACCAAGATGGCCACTGCAGCCAAACTTTTAACCCTGTTGGAACTGGTCGCTATATGTTATAGGCAATGCACTATCAGGTGAGCGATACAGGCTCCTGAGATCCTCTGGTTAGAAGTAAGATTGTCTATGTGTATATGTTCGGTATTTTGTGTAACTATGTCCTTGATTTCCAAAGTTTTGGTTATGAAAACCTGATGAGATTTGAAATATTATATAATGTTACGTACTAATTAAATTTGATAATGAAGTTGGTATCATTCTTGACATTGTAACCATGTTCTAGCTATTTTACAAAATTTGCATTTTAAACCCATCATTGTAAATTTTCCTTTAAAAATTACCTCTAGAATCACTGGGCCAATAGGATCCAAATAGGTATACCGGGTATATGGTCCTAATGTGATTCTCTTTCAAAATTGTATTTGGTTTTCCAGACCACAAACCAATTTAAGTTGACCGTCATAGCAGAACTTTATTTAAAATAAGACCTATCTAAAAATTCATGTAAAATCTTAGTCTGAAACCTCTGAGTCAATATAAGCTAAACCCCCTGGGGCAATGAATGCTTCTTTTCATGAGGAAACACATCCCTGGGAAACCACCTTATACGTCAGTAAATGTGTCTTCGCATAAAAAACAAGAACGTACATGGTTATAGTGTGTGGACCATGACCATTTCTAACATATTAAGTCGTTTGTAATTTGAGGGGGAATGGGGAATGCCCTTGATGGAACCATCTTTATGGGATAAAGTGAAGATGACAACCGCGATACTGATACTGGTACCAATTTTAAATGCCAGAATTGTTACCAGAACCTTAAAAGGAGCAAGTAATATACGGTTATAATTATATGGCGTGGATCTCGACCATTTCAAAGATATTTTTAATAGTCCCTCGGGGGCATGGATGAATCTTCCCGTGAGGAATAAGAAAATATATATATGTAAACTGTATGGTAGGGTGGAAATATGACTAGTTTCCAAGCCAAACAAGCAAGTTTTTAGCTATATTATTAAGTACAAAATGATTTTTAGTGGGTGGGTATATTCCCATTGGGACCCCGCTGTACACCAATCATTGGGACTTCCTATAAGGAACTATCAAAATCAAGTTAAGAGAAAGAAAAATCCTACAGACTTCTCTAGTAATTTTAAACCTCACCCAAATTTGAACCCGTCTCAAAGTCTATTCTCACACAAGAAGGTATATATAGCTATTGTATCTTAAAATATTATGATATGATCGATTGTAAATGAGAACTACTGTGGACAAGTTTCTGGAAGAAAAAGAAACGAAGCAAAAAATTTCCAGGGATAACTGATTACACATTACCCATTAAGGATTCCAACTGTGAATGTAGTGGTTAGTTTCAAAAGATGTGAAAAAAATCCTCTGAAAAGCTCATGATATCTGAGAGAAATTGGTGGCATTAGTAGGATTAAAATATCTGAGAATTATAGATCAATGCATGGCTTAATCCATATTTGACTGGGTATCACCCCGAAAATCCAATGTGGGACACGTGGCTCTGATATGGATAAGGTAATAAATTAATCTATATATACTTGCACCCGGTCTGATATAGCCATATCGGCCTACCACGAGACGCACCTGGTCCAGTCTGATATGGCCATATCAACCCGGGTACGTTCGAATACCCGTAGTACTTGAATGATGGTTTATTAGCCAGGGGTGTGCACACATGGGTTGTTCACTTCCAGTCGTGACACATATGCAAAAACCAAAATATTTAATACTACATTTGAAAATACATGATAACCAAATTTCTAAACACCTTACTAACATGTTTCTGCAAAATAATTCAACATCAATGCGCTTGGTTAAAATAAAACCGGAACATTAACCTACATTTAAGAAAAAATAACAAAATGTCATGACATTCGAGTGAAAAGAACAAATCAATAAGGAACATGGATGGGCCATGATAAAAGGCCAAAGGAAAGCTGTAGTTGATCTCAAAAGTCGAGTAATTTTCAAATACAGATCTAGGGATATA
The DNA here is from genome assembly GCA_028015205.1 of Mytilisepta virgata. Classification (NCBI taxonomy): domain Eukaryota; kingdom Metazoa; phylum Mollusca; class Bivalvia; order Mytilida; family Mytilidae; genus Mytilisepta; species Mytilisepta virgata. Next base: position 83,226,046 of record CM051521.1, read on the forward strand.
CACATACTCGTTGTTCAAAATAAGTCCCCCTATATCAACAGTAGTAGTTCTAGACTTTAACTGATGAACCAAACTCTTAAAAATGCCATAACTATTCTTTTTATTCTTTGTACATGAAGTAACTTTCAAAATAAATAAATTTTAAATTTTTATTTTGAACAAACAACACAAGTCATTTCTCGTCCATTGACGTAAGGAGGACACGGAAGTAACCCATTACATCTGGCACTAACAGAATACAGTATTGATTTGTCTGTCCAGTTTGATGTTTTCTTTAATCTCTCCGATTCAGCATCGACACAGATAAATTCAGTAGCAGACACGTGTCCATGATATCCAGACATAAGGTATCCAGTGTATTCTTTTTTCCAACCCCCAAGACATTCCTTCCTACCTGGGATCATCAGAGTAGTTCTCCCTTGAATATGACAAACTGAACATGGAAAACCGTACAGGTCATATTTGTCCTTATCAAAGAGTGAGTTTTTGATATCTATATCATGGACGTTATATACTGCTCCGCCGACAAACGGATTATTATTGACCTTCTGATCGTAGACTCCCCACTGTGGTTGTTTTGGTAGACACAGGTGATTCACTGCGGAGCCCTTGTTCGTGTGGGATGAGCCTCCAGTGATACCTAAAAGAGTTAAAATCTATAAAGAACGAACCCTCGTTTACATGTATTTATCTCTTAAACTCTAGTGTTTTATCTCAGTTTTTAAAATGAAGGCAAGCTATAAGTTGATATAAACAAGTTAGTAAATACCAAAGCATAATAATTAATTTTACTGAAATTCTGCTTTTAAGAAGATTACTGTATTTTATAAAGTGAAAAGTTCATGCAATTCTTTATTCTTTCACAATAGTTTACACAATTATCATTTATATGGAATATAAACAAAGCACTTACCGTCGTAAACAAGTTCTGCATTTTTGCTAGTACACACTGATCTTCCCCACTGGATATATGTGGTACCACCACTACTAGTTCCTATGACAGAAAAAGTATAACTTTTATGTTTTTGACAGGCAACAGATGACTATTACAAGTACAAATGAAAAATAATGACTGTCAATTGCAAACAACGAAGTATCTGTCTCAAAGAAAAGAATTTGTCAATTACCTTGAGCACATATAGAAGTTTGAGATTCTCCTGTAACGCTTTTAAAACCAGCTAGAAACACTTTCCACATCATGGAGTCCATATTATCAGTACAGAACGACTTCGCCGCCTTCTTACTCGTAGCTGCTGTTATCTGGTTTGTCACTACAATGCAAACAAAAAATAAGCTGGCTTTTGTAAAGATCACCATGATCAGCTATTGTTCCAGTTCCAATATTCTATCAAAACTGTAAACACCGAAACTAAATTTGCAATAAAATATTAACTTTCTCTGTTGGTATTTACGTAATATGAGAAAAACGTTAACTTTCCTGGTACATTTACATTGTAACATCTTGTGCACGATATATTCTGAAATTCCAATACGTTGTTATAAAATAAAATTCTTTGATACCAATTAATATTCAATTTCATTATAAACCAGAGTTCCCTCAATCAACATACATAGCTAAACTCAAGACTTTACACCGTTTTTCTTTTTTTTCTGATTGCCTAAGGTGTGAATTCAGTTTTAATAACGGTGTTTCGGGATTTTTAGATTGGCTCACTCTATAAATGGCTATCTTGCATGGGCCCCTTTTCAAAAGTCTCCCAACTAATGCCGGGTTTCGGCAAAATATTCTTTAGGATTTCAGCTGCGTTTGTACGCAATCATAGGCATTTGTTTAAATATTTTTCTCCATAACTCATCTGACTGTAAATTATCCCAGGACTTTCTTAGTGCCCTACCCAACCCTTTAACTGCCGGGTTATATTTATTTATAAGAGTCAAAGGTTTAATTTTTTTGTTGGTCTTTCTATTTAATGTATTGCAACGTTTAACTTGCCTGAAATTAGATCTTTAGTAATGCGTTCATTATATCCTCTGTTTACTAATTTTTGTTCAAGGTTAAACAGATGCTTGTTCAAATCAATTACATTATTATTATTCATGTTATTTCTAATATGCCGTATAGTTTCTCCCACAGTGATACTTTTAAAGGTACTCTGTGGATGAGAGCTATTAGGTGGAAAATAGTGATAAGTTTGTGTCTTCTTGATGCGAGATTTGACACCCAAGATTCCATTTATACGAAATCAATCACCTTTTAAAATAAACCTCTAAATCTAGATAGGCCATTAATTCTTCAGATACTTCATATGTAAATTTTAACAGAGTGTATATCTTATTAGCAATGCTAAAAAATTCCTCAATTTGTAACATATTACCAGTGAAGACCATGAAGCCAAAATCTATGTATTGACAGTGTAATTTAATGAGTGTTCTGTACTGGAATTTATCTAATATCATCTTTAGTATAGAGGCCAGAGGTAAATCTGTGTATGTAGGCGACAAAATGCCTCCTATGGGGGCGCCTATTATGTGTTTATATATATGTCCATTAAATTCAAATTCTTTGTTTTCTAATACTATTTTAATCAGTTGAGTTAAATCTGCTGAAATGGGGATTTGAATATCATATGATAGTCTATCAATTATCTAACTGCTTACCCCTTTCGGAAAACCTTGAATCGTTGTTTTTATGGATGTTCGTGTTTTCTATAGTTATCATTTGTATTAAGCTTTTAAATTATTCATTTGTATTCCCGAGTTTGTTGTCACTTTGATGTACATGCTTTGGATTTTCTTCCATTTTATTCAATAAATATTACCTCTTTTTTTCAATCCAAGTACTGTACGACCATTCTCCCAGTTTTTTGGTCATCATATTGAAGCGTAGTAAAGCCGTAAACTGTATAAAGTAGCTGCCACTACCTATGTTTAAGGTACACTGGAAACCGCACTTGATTAGAAAGAACTAATCTAACAGAGAGTGGTTTTGTTGTATTAAGTTTTATTTGTTAAAACCCCAACTTTATTATTAATTGTAAGAGGATCTCCTAACAAGGTCTTTGAGTTTTACTAACATTTTACTAAGTTTTCCATAACTTTTATATCCCGATACACAAAACAACGCAGAGGACAATTGGATAAAAAATATTCGAATATGGTTCAGTCTGTGTATAAACATACACAACCTCTCTCCTGTAGTTTATTCAGCAGAATCTGTCTACTATAGAGGATAACCTCTAAACTGGAACCATATAAACTAACACTCGAGTAGTGAAAACTAAAGGGACAACACCAGCAGACTGATCCACAGATGAATAGGTCCTGTCTGGTAATCAAATAGTCTCTCGTCTAGGACTGACAAGAAGTTCTATCCTCTCATGAGACAGTGATATGGAGCCAACAATTGAGGACCTTATTGGACTATTGAGGCATTTATTGATTAATGAGTAAGATATTCATGAGCTATAGATCTTGTATTTTCTTCTAGTTAATCAACTATAGTAAAATATGATTCATTTGACATCAATAAAACTGATTCATACAAAATTATACTAAGATTAATAATGTTTTCAAACATCAAATTTGAATTAATTTACAATTAATTTAGTAGTGTCCAGTGAATCCACAGTGTTCAACCAACCTATAATGACCTCTTTTAAATTGTTACATTTTAATACTCTTTAATAAATTGAATTGAACGACATAGTGGATGTAGTAAGTAACAAAATTAAACTATTTGCTGATGATACTTCTCTCTACTGTGTAGTTGACGACCATGAGGAAGCAGCTGCATCCCTTAACCTTGATCTTGAGGAACTACACCAATGGGCTTCAGACTGGGGGGTCACTTTTAATGCCACAAAAACAAAGTCAATGCTATTTTGAACAGATATATCATGTTAAGGAGGGGTATTTGCGAAAAATACCAGTCGAGAGAATGTTAAATTTCGCAAGCCGTAAGGCGAGGGAAATTCATTCTCAAGACTGGTATTTTTCGCAAATACCCCTCAAGAACATGCTATATCTGTTTAATTACACCGAATGTTAACGTACAAAACGCATTGATGATCGTGACATTACAAGCGTCCAGTCGGATAGAGTATTTTTTGGCAAATACCACGGCAGAGAGGGTAAAAAAGGCATATCCTTTTTGCATATACCCCAGCGCTGTTTAAAAATGAACCAATCTAATTAAAAACCGATCTCTCATCGCTCCCGTTTTCTGATATGTCGCGTGGGAGATCTAACGAAACCCGCTTTGAGGTCACATGTGAGTGACCTCTTAGGTGTGTCCTGTTCGACCAATGGAATTGCGGCTTACGCGATCTTGTAAGTTGATTACGAACAAATCGTCAGTCCCCAGAATTCATAAACTTTTTTGATTGGCTTACTGATAGGAAGTCAACTTATTTGCATGTCATTATAAATTCATAAGTTCCAGTTCACTCACATGTGACCTCAAAGTGGATTTCGTTAGATCTCCCACGCGACATATCAGAAAACGGGAGCGATGAGAGATCGGTTTTTAATTAGATTGAAAATGAACGATATTCATTTGATAAAAGTAAACTGGTGAAAAATACACTGGCTATCAACCAATCAAAACCCAGGATTCTTACACAAGGTGTAATTAACAAGAAAATGTGACGTCAATGTCCCAAACCTATTCATGAATGGCATTCAATTAGCCAATACTACTAACCACAAACATTTGGGATTAAATTTTAACTCAAAGGGAAACTGGAAAGATTATATTAATGATATTTACTCTAGAGCTTGCTCTAGAATCAATATTCTCAGATTATTGAAACATTCTTTAGACAGAAAATCCCTTGAAAAATTATACATTGGTTTTGTAAGACCCATATTAGAATATGGAAATATCATTTGGGATGACTCTACTAAACAAGAATCTGACCTGATTGAATCGATTCAATATGAAGCGGCACGTATTGTGACTGGAATGAGACGAGGCACCTCCAGGTCCAAATTGTATTCAGAACTTGGCTGGGACTCATTACATGAGCGTAGAAGAAAACAAAAATTAATAATTATATACAAAGCCTTGCATGGGTTCCTGCCAAATTATATCTCTGATCATGTACTGTCGTTTGTTAACATAAATGATGATGACTCTTACATGCTTAGAAACCCTAGATATTTTAATATTCCAAATTCTCGCACTATGGCCTATCAACATAGCTTCTTTCCAAGTTCATTTGATGCTTGGAACAAGCTGGATACTTCTATTCAAAATATTACATCCCTATCTCTGTTTAAACGTGCACTTAATAAGGACCTGGAGAGACCTCCTGGACACTTCTCGTTAGGAACTCGTGCTTTAAATATTATATATTGTCAGTTACGAAATGAAGTGAGTGATCTTAAGCACCATTTGTTTCTCTCACATATTTCTGATGATGCTATGTGTGCCTGTGGTGGTGGAGTGGAGGACACTTTTCATTTCTTCTATAGCTGCCCTTTATTTAATAGACAACGTGAACAATTATTTACAGATTTACAAGCCTATAGTGATATCATAGACTTAGATATTCTTCTTCATGGCTCAAATGCTCTGTCTCAAGAGAACAATACAGAAATAACTAATGCTGTGCTTACTTTTATTTGCAATAATAAGAGATTTACTTGAATATATATACTTTTAGAATAGCATGTATGCTTATATAAAAATATATTAAGATAATATAATAATCAGTTCAAATACTTAAATGATTAGTACATGGTCTCTCAGGATGTATTAGGTAATTGCTTCCAATGTTTGGTCTTGTCTTGTTTGTATATTTTATTACACAGCACAAGTGTTCTTGTTCTATTTTTTTTCAAGTAAATTGATTAGGGTACTTCCTTTCTTATTATTCTCACCTAAAAATGAATACTTTCTTGCTTTTATAACTACACTTGGTTGTGTACTGTTTTAAGAAAGCTAATATCTTTTTCAATTATCTTATTAATTATACATTCATTGATGAACCACTATTTAACTTATAGACCAGATTATTCAACAATACTGTTTGTTAATAATAATGAACACTTTTTTTTTAAAGTAAAGATTAAAATTCAATTGCTATCTACCTATATAACATTATTTTCAGAGTCAAATTGAATAATTTTAATTAATATGTCCTATATTATCTCTGATTTAGCTTTTACATTATATAAGATACTTTTGTGCTGTATATTGTGTTTATTTGCTTACAATCTATATTATGTACTTGTTTATATGTTCCATCTTGTTTTTGGAGAGGATTTGTATAGGCTTAGCCTGTTGTCCAATCCATTTGTTTATTCAATAAAATATTTGAAATTGAAAAAAAATAAATTGATACTTTACTTAAATCCATTAGTTATTATTTAAACCAATCTCCTAGAATTCGTAAACATCGGAGAATAGACGTCAGCCAGAAGACTAAGAATATTTGATTTTAAAACTTTGTATCCTAATACACTTAAACCTAGCTGAGACTACTATAACACTGTGTTATAGTAGTCTCAGAACCTAGCAAAACGAAATTGGACAGCAAAGAAAAATATTATTTCTCTGTCCACTGGAAAACTACAGCAAACAAGACTCTTAAGAATAATCCCAAGTCTTGACAAAAAGGAAAAATGGGAGGGTGAAGGCATACTTTATTATCTTATACACACAAGAAAAAAGGATAAATTCGCTAATGGAAATTAGTCTAACCTATAACCTCAGTGTTATATATTAATTTAATAGACTAAAAATTGACCTATATCATGAATGAATTTAGTACTAATCTATAAAGTCTAGAAATATAAGAATCAATTCGATCAGAGAAGAAGAACTCGGGAATCTATTTTCAGCTTCTTTTATACCCCAGAAGGAATGAACGGGCAACGTAACAGATTGAACGGGGAAACTAACCGAGGATTAGAAACGGGCCTGAAAAGTACGAAAAAGAATCCCGATAGTTAAAAATAAGTAGAGTTCATCATATATAACATATCTACCGAACATAAAAATGATTTAAGTACAATTTTACATCATATTCTATAATATTTTAACACAATAAATTCAATAGCTGTACCAACACATATGTATGGTTTGTGGTTTCGGTACACAAGTTCATATGAGGTCACGTACATATGCATCTAATTACCATATACCGGAAATGGTTCTGCAGTACGAAGTCCATCAGCTCAATTTAGACTATTATCAACGAATAAAATTAGTTGAACACTGGGAAACCTAATTAAATAGAACACTGAAAACATACGGAAAGCAATCAAAAAGGTTAGCAAGAATGACAAACTTTATTAAACGTGGTAAATGGGTTAAAACCGAAAAACAGGTGCGAGCACATGGCCATGCTAACGAATGCTAGACAACTCGCCCCACTGCAAACTCGCCCCACACCAACTCGCACCAACTTCTCACCAACTCGCCCCAACTCGGAAAATATTAGTTCCAAACTCGCTCCAACAGTGAAAATCATCATCACCAACTCGCCCCAACTAGTGAATATATTTGTTACAAACTCGCCCCAACTTTGAATGCAATGATTTTAAACTAGCTCCAACGGTGAATATCATATTTACCAACTCGCCCCCACTGGTGAAAATATTTGTTACTACTGATGGAAATAGTATAACTAACAAGGATTCGTGTCTCGCGGTATCTCGTTAAAATATCGCGTATCGTGAGACTTGTATTTACTCACTACTACAATTATTCGCGCTTCAAGTAAATATTTCCGGTTAGTTACGATAATGTAAAACTAGAACTCCTATAGTCTCCATCATCATGACAGAAATTCTCTCATTTAATTGTTTTTAACTTAAAAAACTTTGTTTATTATTTTCGATGTTCAAAAAACAAAGAAACAAATATAAAAAAAAAATTTATCAAATATGTCTTACAGGGCCGTTAAAATCGTATAAATTACAAAGTTTTAACATTTTTATTATTGAATAGTAAATGTCTTCTAGAAACAATGATTAATTTGATTAAAACCTTATTTAGTTTTAGCATTTACCTATGCATTCCTAATTCCTGTGATGATTTATAATTAATTATAATAAAAAATAAATTAGTCCTGATTGTATGTTGTTCATTTGATGAGCTTGTGCGGTTTCCTTTCTACTTTTTGACAGATTGTAAGTTGTAAGTTGTTTATTTAATGAGCTTTTGTAGTTTCCTTTCTACTATTCAATTTAGAAAGGCTATGACCCAAGCTACACTAAAAGAGTCATTGTCTACTTTCAAAATGACCAAAGCTGATTTGAGAAAATTAATCTTGAGAAATATACACGAATATGTCATAAAAAGAACAAGTTGCAAAATCTGCTATTTACTTTTTGATTTGAACTCTATTAACATGTCAGATTTTTTATCTTGGGACACTGATCTTGATTTGGAACTATTGCTAGGGGAATATACAGAATACAATAAATATATTTATTTGTCTAACTATTTCTCTACTGAAAAAACAACTTAAATGACATAACTTAGTAAAATTATAAAGTCTAGTGGTCATAAAACTTTTATTGCATAATCACATCTTTAAAACCGCATTTCTATCCAAATAAAAATCTTTTTCTCAGCTGGGCACCTGTATATTTATTTATCAATAGCACCTTACCTTCCGAGGTTCACCCGGCCACATGACATTTGTTAATTACAGGTATTATGATTGATTGTATAAACATGGTCTGTTAGTTAGCCTGCCACATAGGTAATTGTTTCAGTCTTTTACACATAAATTCGTACATCATCTACATCATACTACACTACACAAAACCATTCTTCAGTTGGCCGACGGGATTTCATAGGTTGCCCCTGACAACTGAGACAGAAGTATAAGACAAATAAAACAAAATATATATGCTTTTCTGCCAGATAGGAGGCTTAATTTTGCTCAGCATGCTCGAAAACATGTAAGGAACAGAAGACCTTTAAAGTAATATTTGTTTACTATTCCGATATTGACTTTTGAGCTGCAAATTAACTGCATTGCCCCGGTTCACAGTTATTTTGAGAATGAAAAAAAATGAAAATTAATTTAAGCAAAGAAAGGCTCAATATCTCATTCATTTTCCAAAATAGGAAGCTCATTTTTTCTCTGCAAGTCTAGATATATGTAATGAAAGGAAAAAAATAACTGTAATGCATTTTTATGCAATGTGCATGTACCTTAAACCTGCAAACTAGCAGCTCTGCTCTGATAGGTAGATATTATGAAACAAAATAGAGCTGTTAAAAATTTGTTCATTTTGTAGCTCAATATCTAATCAAATTCTCAGCATAGGAAGCTTAAATTTGCTATGCAAGTGTAAAAATGTCATAGAAATGGAAAAAAATCATGCAGTATGTGATTGTGTAGCATATATTCAACAAGAAAGCTGCAAAATAGCATCTCTGCTCTGATTGATAAATATTTGACAAAAAAGATGGAGGGGGCTTCAATAACTTCAATATTTGACTAACCTCTTAACAAATAAAGTTGAAACTTGCTATGCAAACGTTAAAATATAAAAGGAAAGGAACTCATTCAGTTTAGAAGCGTCTTTTCACACCAAAAATGCACATTTATCTGCAAAATACAAGGCCATTCTCCATGGAAGTCGCCATTTTGTTTACCGAAAAGGACTGGTTTATATGTTATATTACACGTTACACGTGAAATACACAACAAAAGACGCTCTATTTTCATATGCAAACATAAATATTATCTAAAACTTGTAATCAAATACTTGTATACAAGTAAATGCAATAAAATTTTAAAAAATCAATGCAACATGACGGGTCATGCCATCTCGGTCCCAGAATCAAAGGCAGCATCTGGCATCCTTACTTATATATATCGGGAGTTTCCTATCCTTCTAATATACGTCCTTGAGTGTCATTATCATAAATAAAAATCTAAATGTACTTTATAATCTTTTATTTATCATCATCATTATTATCAACATAAAAAACAAATGCAACAATCAAAAACAAATGGACACATGAGCACTAAAACATATCATATCATATCATAATTACAAGAGAAACGAACAAGTAAAGTCACAAGCAACACAGAGGTACACCGTGGACATAGTGCATGCATGTCTCTAGATGCAGTCCTCTTTTATAGCTTTTATGAAGTTTGTTCGCCAAGCTGACAAAAAATTCGGAAAAATGTCTCATTTCTTTGTCGGTATTATGGCTTCTTTGTGTTTTTGAACCGTAGAACTGATAGTTTTGTTTGCACAAACACAGTTCCTTTAATCTTTGGTTAATGAACAATCATTAACCTTAATTGTTTTGACAACTGCGGAAATAGAAAGTAACCTAAATTTCTATTGATTATATGGCTTTAATCAAATGACTAATTATTATTCAATCACGTCCTCAAAGGCTGAATAAACAAGATGTAATTGGTGCAAGTTCAACGCTTGGAATTCAAATCGTTATTGTAATAAGTGAGTATGGAATTATTATTTTCATGAGTTGGGGCGAGTTGGTAACCATGATATTTACGTGTAGCACGTATGGAATAATAATTTCATGAGTTGGGGCGAGTTGGTAACGATGAAATTTATGTATGGAATTATTATTTTCATGAGTTGGGGCGAGTTGGTGACTATGATTTTCACAGTTGGAGCGAGTTTGTAACAAATATTTCCCGAGTTGGGGCGAGTTGGAGAAGAGTTGGTGCAAGTTGGTATGGGGCGAGTTTGAAGTGGGGCGATTTGTCCTGCACCCATCCTAACGACATGGTTTTATTTTACCAGTCAAATTCGACCGTTACCATACAACGGAAACAGGTCAAAACGCCCCCCACTTCATGTCAAAATGCCCCAATTTTTCGGATGAAATTAAGTCAATACCAAAACGCCCCCATTTTTCAGATGAAATTAAGTCAATACCAAAACGCCCCCATTTGTTTGATCAGATAAGTACGCAATACCAAAACATCCCCGTATTCAAAACGACCAAATTTTTCGTGTAAATGTCCTCAGTCACAGAATGTTCCAAATGCGTATCTATATATTAACTCATTCGAAATGCTCCCACTGTTACACATTTCAAAATTAAATTTAAAAATTAAGAAAAGACAGAAAACTGAAGATTAAATTTCCCGATTTTTAAACATATTATTGTCAACATATACATTGCCGCAAAATCTAACGGAAAGTGGGGGCGTTTTGGTATATGTTTGGAAATGAGGTAGTTTTGACAAAGGCCTGAAAATGGGAGCGTTATTTCATTTTTAAAAGTGGGGGCATTTTGGCATGTGTTCGGAAATGGGGCGTTTTGGCAGGGACTGAAAATGGGGATGTTATTTCATCTTTAAAAGTGGGGGCGTTTTGGACGGGGGCATTTTGACTCGAATTCCATACAACTTGTTGCTGCTTATTACACTGTATTGATGTTTTCAATATTTTAATACTTATCAACAAATGACAGGTTTTTGTACCATTTAACAGGTTGAACCGCTACACAATAGAGTTTGTGCCACATCAGACTTTTCACCATGACCATGCATGTATTACTATTAGGCACGGACAAAATTTAATCTGTGGAAATGGGGGGAGGGTCTGAAATAGTGAACTTCTTGATATATAATGACATCTGTGACGCTTTTGGGATGAGATTAATTATTGCTTAAACGACTGGTAAAATTAGAAACCTCATTCATAAATTCTTTTCATTCTTCAACATTCTTTGTTTATTTTCAAAATCTTCCTCTTAAAAGAGTTAATCTCTTCGGTTACCATAATTGATTATAGGTACAGTATGTTCTGAAGAGCTGTAAGTTAATTTCCAACTTCAAAGAAGCAATTTATTGTTGAACTAGGCCTATAGAGATAAATCTGAGATTGAAACCTATAGTTTGATACGTTTAGTACTGAAAAAGTCAGAATAACTGTAACCTCATTTTGAAGTGTCAAAAGTCGAATTCTAGTCAAATCGACACCAGGTTAAATCTGCACCTGGTCAAATCGGCACCCGGTATAGTCAAATCGGCACCTAGTCAAATCGGCACCCAATGTAGTCATTTCACCCATGATAAATATGTTTAATATATATATTTTTTTCAGTATTTTAAGCAAAAAGATTAAAATATTTTGCATGTTCATTGGTTTATGGTTGATTAAACTTTCTAAAAGTACCAACTTTGTTGAATATTTGAAATGATTCAGAACCTCTTATTGGAAAGATAACCAAACTGTTTTAAATAAGAAGAAAATATAAGTATCAGATATTTTTATTGCATATATATATATATATATATATAGCAATATAAGTATCAGATATTTTTATTCCATATATATATATATATATATATATATATGCAATAAAAATAAGTAAAAGTAAAAGTAAGCACTAATCTATTGCCATGATTAATTATTGTCTTGAAGCAAAGCACTATATTAAACAAAGTATTTATGTATTCATAAAATAAGAAGCACTAATTCATTGAGCATTTTCACTTTGGTGGCAAAAGTATTAAAGACAGTATACATGTATACATAATATAGCAAGCACTATGTCAATTACTAAGATTGTCACTTTGCCGGTGGACCATAAATGGCAGCACAATCTCATGATTAAACAACAGCTTGGGTAATGGCTTCATTGTTTTTTATTTAAGTTTTTGAAGAAAAAAACATCAATAACTACCTGTATAGAGTTAAAACAACAAACAAGTTAATTATTTAATTGATAAAAGTTATTAATTAATTAATTGAAAAGAAAACTTATCAAAACATCATTCTAGAATGTTGAGAAAACTTTAAACAATTAACTTATGTATTCTAACTGCTTAATAACATATATTATTTCAAATATTATTGGATGCCGAATTGACCAAGTTAATGCCGAATTGACTATTAATAGGTGCCGATTTGACCAGATGCCGATTTAACCAGGTGCCGATTTAACTTTTTCTATAGGTGCCGATTTGACTTGTACCCTCAAGCCATATATTTAAAATGAATAAGATTTCACAGAAGTATCTGATTGTAGTATATATACATATTACAGTGCATCCAATATCAGAAAATTCATTCATTCATCCATTGTAATTCTTTTTGAAAATGTATTTCAAATGTTGAGAAATGAAAATGTTCTTCCAATGTTCGCAGAGTTCTGTAGTCCTAAACAATGGAAGAAAATATGATTAGACAGGTTACATGAACAGCAAATTAATCACCAAATTTGAGCAGCGGGTGGTATTTTATAATGTTACACAGACATAAAGTCGGGCATAACGTTTAAACACTGTCATCAAAATTTCAGTTTAGATGAGACAAGACTAAAGAGGAGAAGTATACCTACATGACCTAAGGAGCAATCCGAAAAAACACAATCCATTAGACATATAAGAATGTAGGACGGAAAGTCACAAGACAAAAAGTCACAGACAAAAAGTCACGGACAAAAAGTCACTGGACAAAAAGTCACAGTTAAAATTTTGTATAGTGACAAAATGTATAGGACAAAAAGTCACAGGACAAAAAGTCACAATTTGTTTTCTCCAATATTTTCAAGACCTATAGGACAAAAAGTCACAATGAAGAGATTGTAATATGAAAGACCACATGTTTTAGATAGGTATAGGACAAAAAGTCACAATATTTGTAAATATTTTATAAAATTTGTCATTTATAGTATAGGGACCCGTATTAACAATGATTACAAACAAATTTTGGACTTTAAGTACAAATGTTAAAATATTCAGAATAATTGCAATATTAAACAAAAATGTTAAACATTTCACAATTAATTTTATTTAATTTAAATGGTAATTATAATTGCAATTTATGATATTTATTTTTATTACTTAAAAAATGCAAGGATGTCATGAACATTAATTATTTTAATTAGTATATCATAAAAGGGGGACATCATCTTGAAAAAGGAAACAATAATGTTTATATTATAATTAACTGATTGTTTAATTGGCTTCTGTTTGGCAGGATATATGCACCCTTTCTGGAAATAATGACAATTATGTTGTTTTAGTTAAAAAGCAGGAAAAACATCCTTACTTTCATGTATACCTACAAAAGGCATGTATGTTTTGACAAAGCTTTCCTTCCCCTTATTGAAATCATGGCTTCCAATTTTGAGTAATAAACACCAGATGATGTTGTTTTTAGCAAAAAAGTATAAAAATACTTGTATTTTTCATTTGGTTATCACAATGCAAAAACTGTGACTTTTTGTCCTGTGACTTTTTGTCCATCAAGGTAAAAATATTGATTGTGACTTTTTGTCCTGTGACTTTTTGTCCTAGGTGTTTTGTGATTTTTTGTCCTGTGACTTTCTGTCCGTTTAGCGACATATAAAACCCGGGAAGGCAAATGAACAAGCACAAACACAACAAATAAACAATGAAACCTAAAAAACAATGAAAAACACCTACTCCTATCAATACCAGGAGTGAACTCAGGTGCTCCGGAAGGGTAAGCAGTTCCTGCTCCATATACAGCACCTGTCATGAAGTTCAACAAAGTCAATCCGGTGGTAGTCGCAAATCATTGGAGATGCATGAAATGTTACGACAGTGGGAACAGGTCCTACATCATCTTAGATATTGGAACACTGTAACGGTAAATTCGTGATGACGACTGTAAAATTTCCTAAGTGATGACATCAACTTATCCCTGATAAAACCCTGGTTAAGAATCTTTTGTGACAGCAGTAATCCTCTTTGTCGAAAGTCATGGTAACTCGTGCATGCCCTTGAATATCGGATAAGCATAAAGCTGAGAAACGTAGATGCCATATGCAGGCGATGCTGGTATATTGCTACTCCAGAAGGGAAAGTTAACAATAGGAAAGTCGAAGTCATCACGTTTGTCATAAAGTTTTGTCTTCAGATGTCCCCCATTGTATATTTCGAGAAACAAATCCAAATATGAAGAGGACGTTGATGTATCTGTGTCTAAATCATGAATTTAGATGTTCTCTTATCGATATGTAAAGGATGCATATAACACTTAAAACTGTATCTCTGTACATTTCAAAGACTGATATAATTCACAAAGACACATGATGACTGTCAAGTTATTTATATTGTTATATACTTTTATTTTATATTTTGTTCTTTGATTTATCTTGATGACATAAATGTACATGTTGTTAATTTCATTTTTCCGTATATAGAGGTTGTTTATTTTCCACCATATTTTATATTTGTTTCAAATGAAATTATAACTAGAACAAAACATCCTACAAAAAATTCTTATTATACCTATTTAATTGTTATTGATAGAAAAATAAATATTACGATCAGAAAGATAATTAAATTTCAACAATCACTGTTAGTAACACTGATATTTTACATGTATACAAACAATGCAGTCTTTCCACATAAATGTATATGTACGTCTTTTACTTTTTTATATTAAAATATTTAAATAAAATATATATTTTATACATGTACATGTAGTTATTCTTCGTAATCAGACACCAAAATTATTTTGAACTATACATATTTATTATACCTCAGTATGTTTTTTCTATATAAAGATTAAATCAACAATTTTACTATTTTCTCTATTTCTAAACAAGAAACTATTGACCGTTCATTAGTTTCCACTACTACTGACCTTCAATATTACTGGAAAACAATGACCGGTGAAGTATTTTCCGGTATAATAAAACAATCACTGACTGCATATTTGGAGAATAGTAATTATAAGTTTATTATTTCGTCGATACCAACTATTACCCACGGCAACGCCTGGAGGCAACAGTGGTTACCTCGGGAACAATAAACTTATTATTCACCTCATACCCAGTCAATAAGTATTTAATATATAATTCTCCATAATTGTTCACTGTATATACTTGTACGTACGCTCATGACAAAACAAAAGATGAAAACCACTAAACAATGGATTCAAACGGGTCTTAGCAAGTCATGGTAAGTGAAACTTCATTAGAGGAATTGAAACGTTAGTTTTTGCAAATCAACATCAGTTTGTGCGCTTAAGCCCACAGTACTTATACCTTACATGTACTTTCATACTGCTGTATTTTATTGGGTTTCTTTTGGAATATTTGTTTACGTTTGCATAATCGCTTTATCAAAAATCCAGATATTGCGTTTTCTCATTGAAATGATAATTACTAGAAACTGCACCATGCGATAACTCTACGACTGGCTTTAATTGAAACATCAGTTGACGGACATTGTTTAATGAAAAAAAAATAGCTGTGTGGTACATGTATTTCGGTCCATGAAATTTTGATAATCCACCTGAATGTCACTGCTCTATATGTTTTGTCCAGATAGAGCGTCCTTTTAATGGAAAGCGATTATTAATGTCAATATGAAATATTAACCAAACATGACTTTTTTGCAGGCTTGGTTGGGAGAAATTAATGAATATGCTCAGGAAGATGTAGTTATAATGTTACTAGGCAACAAAGCTGACATGACGGGCGAAAGAGTTGTACGAACAGAAGATGGCGAAAAATTAGGCAAGGTATATCCAGGTTTCA
This sequence comes from Mytilisepta virgata, assembly GCA_028015205.1. Classification (NCBI taxonomy): domain Eukaryota; kingdom Metazoa; phylum Mollusca; class Bivalvia; order Mytilida; family Mytilidae; genus Mytilisepta; species Mytilisepta virgata. The sequence continues at coordinate 83,242,493 of CM051521.1, forward strand.
CAGTAATGATAAAAATGTGATAATACTACACCATAAAAATCTAACAGACACAACTACGTGTCATTATGTGACCTTTAATGAAGTGTCAAGCCCCTTAACACAGGACATGTCAAACATAAAATTTCTTTTAAAAGCTTGTGTCAAAAAATTGAACAAATATTAAAAGCACAAGATTGAGACTTTTTCGGCGTTTCAGTACAAGATCTCTGACATATCCTTTGTCAGTATTTTAACACCACATTTGTGCAAATGAACAGGATAACTAAAAAACTGTATGTGCATAATTTCATGAGTTGAATTTGATTGATTGATTGATTGTCGCTTAACATCCTGTGGAAAATATTTCATGCTTCAAGACAAGAACCAGTTCATTTTATCAATCAATTCAAATAGGGATGTGATGGGACACAAAGGAAACCAATTTTGACTGCCACTGTAAAAAGAGGATGGTTGGATAATTTATCATCACTTGGAGTCCAATGTCCATCCATCCGTCTGTAAACTTTTACATTTTCATCTTCTCCTCTGAAACCCCTACACCTATTGAACTGAAACTTGGCATGGAGCATGTATTGAAGGTCTTTTACAAAGTTTGCATAAATAAGCCATGCCCGTGAAACAAAATCGCCCCTATGAGCATTTACATGTTTTGATTGGTCCAAATTTAAAACTTCTCCTCTGAAACCGTAAAGCCAAATGAACTCTTTCTTGGCATGAAACATCTATGAAAGGTCCTTTACAAAGTTTGCATAAATCAGCCCGGTTCATGAAACAAAATGGCCCCTATGAGCATTTACATGTTCTGATTGATCCAAATCTAAAACGTTTTCTCCTCTGAAACCGTAAAGCCAAATGAACTGATATTTAGTATGGAGCATCTATGGAAGGTCCTTTATAAACTTTGCATAAATAATTCTAGAGAGTGAAACAAAATGGTCGTCAGAAGCCTTTATATATTCTGATTGGTCAAATTTTATAATTCTTCTCATCTGAAACTGTTTGGTCAATGAACTTATACTTGGTATAAAGCATGCCTTAACATCATTGACTGAAAAAGAATTCCCTGCACATTCCCACTTCATGATTGTGATTAGATCACTTTAACAGGAACAACTTTCAGTAAATCAATAAATTTGGTAAGTAGTTGGATTAGCACTGGTGGATCTCATTTCCTTGGAGATTATTTAGCCCTGCCCTCTCAGACATGGTTTATTGACTTAAAAATTTTGAAGGATGTTATTAGCTATAGGTCGGTTTAACTGAAAACTTACATAATAAATTAATGATGAACAGAACTTGCATTATAACTGTGTAGAAATACCTTTAAACAATATTCATTTTTAGCTCACCTGACCCGAAGGGTCAAGTGAGCTTTTCTCATCACTTGGCGTCCGTCGTCCGTCGTCCGTCGTCCGTCGTCGTCCGTCGTCCGTTAACTTTTACAAAAATCTTCTTCTCTGAAACTACTGGGCCAAATTGAACCAAACTTGGCCACAAGCATCATTAGGGTATCTAGTTTAAAAAATATGTCCGATGACCTCGCCTGCCAACCAACATGGCCGACATGGCTAAAAATAGAACATAGGGGTAAACTGCAGTTTTTGTCTTATATCTCAAAAACTAAAGGAATTAGGGCAAAACTGACATGGGGTAAAAATGTTCATCAGGTCAAGATCTACCTGTCATGAAATTTGCAGACGAATCGGTCAACCCTTTCTTGGGTTATTGCCCCTGAATTGTTAATTTTTAGGAAATTTTGCCGTTTTAGGTTATTGTCTTGAATATTATTATAGATAAAGACAAATTGTAAACAGCAAAAATGTTCAACAAAGTAAGATCTACAAATAAGTCAACATGACCAAAATCATTGATTGACCCCTTATAGGAGTTTTTGCCCTTTAAAGATGGCATCCAGCATAAACTTTCCTTTAAAGATCTTTTCCTCTCAAACCACTGGGCCAATTGAGACCAAACTTTGGTGGAATGGTCCTTGGGTGGCCCCCTTCCAAACTTATGTCTGGCATACCCGACTTCCAACCAAGATGGCTGCTGTTACTAAAAATAGAAAAAAGGGGGGTGACTTTCAAAAATCTTCTTATATGAAACTACAAGTCCAGTTGGAACCAAAGTTGGCAGTAATAGTTCTTAGGAGGTTCTCTTTCAGAAATATGTCCAATGACCCGGACTGTTAACCAAGATGGCCGCCACAGCCGAACTTAGTTTAACATAGGGCCCTATGGGAAAATTCATTGAAAATCTTCTTGTCTTGAACCACTTGACCTATCGGAACCAGACTTAGCAGCAATGGTCCTTAGATGGTCCTCTTACAGAGGGGGGTCTGATGACCCGGACTGTCAACCAAGATGGCCGCCACACCCGAACTTAGTTTAACATAGGGCCCAATAGGAAAATTCATTGAAAAATCTTCTTGTCTGAAACCACTTGACATATTGGAGCCAGACTTTGAGGCATTGGTCCTTAGGAGGTCCTTTTTCAGAAATGTGTCTGATTTCGTGGACTGTGAACCAATATGGCCGCCACAGCAGAACTTAGTTTAACATAGGACCCTATAGGAAATTCACTCAAAAATCTTCTTGTCTGAAACCACTAAGCCAATAAGAATTAGACTTGGAAGCAATGGTCCTTAGATGGTCCTCTTTCAGAATTTTGTGCGATGACCCAGACTGTCAACCAAGATGGCCGACACACCCGAACTTAGTTTAACATAGGGCCCTATGGAAAAATTCATTGAAAAATCTTCTTGTCTGAAACCACTTGACATATTGGAGCCAGAGTTGGCAGCATTGGTCCTTAGGAGGTCCTCTTTCAGAAATATGTCCGATTTCGTGGACTGTGAACCAAGATGGCTGCCACAGCAGAACTTAGTTTAACATAGGACCCTATGAGAAATTTGCTCAAAAATCTTCTCGTCTGAAACCACTAAGCCAATTAGAATTAGACTTGGCAGCAATGGTCCTTAGATGGTCCTCTTTCAAAATTTTGTGCGATGACCCGGACTGTCAACCAAGATGGCTGCCACAACCGAACTTAGTTTAACACAGGGCCGTATAGGAAAATTCATTGAAAAATCTTCTTGTCTGAAACAACTTGACATATTGGAGCAGGACTTGGTGGCATTGGTCCTTAGGATGTCCTTTTCCAGAAATATGTTTGATTTAGTGGACTGTGAACCAAGATGGCTGCCACAGCAGAACTTAGTTTAACATAGGACCCAATGGGAAATTCACTCAAAAAACTTCTCGTCTGAAACCACTAAGCCAGTTAGAATTAGACTTGGCAGCAATAGTCCTTAGATGGTCCTCTTTCAGAATTTTGTGCGATGACCCAGACTGTCAACCAAGATGGCCGACACACCCAAACTTAGTTTAACATAGGGCCCTATGGAAAAATTCATTGAAAAATCTTCTTGTCTGAAACCACTTGACATATTGGAGCCAGACTTGGCAGCATTGGTCCTTAGGAGGTCCTCTTTCAGAAATATGTCCTATCACCCGGATTGTCAACCAAGATGGCTGCCACACCGAACTTTGTTAAATATTGGACCCTATAGGAAAATTCATTTAAAAATCTTCTTGCCTGAAACCGCTTAGCCAGTTGGAACAAGACTTAGCAGAAATGGTCCTTAGATGGTTCTCTTTTAGAAATGTATCCGTTGACCTGGACTAAACCAAGATGACTGCCACAGCTGAAATTAGTTTAACATAGAATCCTATAGAAAAACAAGCCAAATTGACTGCGGCACTTAAATTTTTAGGTCTGCTCAAGGTGAAAAGTTAAATCCAGGTGAGCGATACAGGCTCTTGAGAGCCTCTAGTTATTATTAATGTTGATAAATAAGACTTTTTTTTTTACCAGTCATTCTGGAGTTAGGCCCCTTTGTATAGAATTGTGGCAAAGTTTTTCTTATGCTATTTTATAACATGTTGTATTGTAGAGATCTGAAAATGAAGAAGACCAGAAAACCAGCCGATCCCAAATTTAATGTTGCTGAATATGTATCACAAGAACGGAAGTCAGGAGGTTGCTGTGGAAGTTAGCCGTTAGAATTGAAGGGTCCAGATTTTAGTAAATGCTCATGATACTATATTGTATTGGTGCAAAATGGCATGTTTGCAATGATGATTTGAAAATTTATTTTTGTATTGCTTGCACAGGGTATAAAATGTCTGCTATTTCCCAGGTAATCCAAGTATAATTAGTAAGAGATGGTTAAAATTATAATGAAAATTAAAAACAGGTACAAAAAGAAGGGCCATTTTCCCCTGCATTTATTTCACTCATAGTTCCATCTTCAAAAGGTCGCATAAATCCTTCAAAATTTGTGGGGACATGTATGTAAAATATTTGATAATAATAGATAACAAATAAATTACTGAATTTTTCTATCAATATTGCTTTGGGAGACAGTTGCCAAATAAACTGAAGGACATGCAGAGCCAAAAGGATTTTTTTGCTCTAAGTGAGTATAGGTATCTCCTTTCATATGGCAGTAGAATGGCTTTCCAAAGACTGATACAAATTGACCCAAATCACCTATATATACATGACCTCTGTGGGTAGAAAACTTGAATTTATTAATGATTCAGCATAAAAAATTTAATTTGTTATGAACATAAAAATGCATTACATGCAATTGCTTATAATAAAAAGTAGGTAAATAGTTAAGATCAAAAACAATAATGGTTATTAATGCAACAATTACAGGGGAAAATGACCATAATCTGCTTTTAGCAGAAATTGTCTACAAGATTTTTTCAAATATGCATGGTAAGGGAGATAATAGAAACCAAAACCATAAACGAAGAATTGATGTAAATTTCACATTCCTATCTATAGACAATATTACAAATTCCTTTTAATTTAGAAAAAAGGGGGGGTTTCTCTAAATTATTTTCTTAATTTCAAACACAGCAATATTCATGTATTTTTGAATATGAGATGACAAGTTTTAATGTTCATGTTTTACGTAGCCATTCTATACACCTTTTAGAATGGGATATTTTTAAAATGACAAATGTGATGTATCCTATTATTTCATAGGTGCTTTGTAAATACAGTAGACCTATTTTGTCTATTAATAGTATATATGTAATAGTGAAAAAACATATAGCAATGAGAAAATGCAATAAAATCATGTGAAACTAGAAATTAAAACAATTACAGTATGTAATAATTAATATTCATTGTTTTGTAAGTTGTAGTTTGTTATGTTATAGTTGAGGTATGGGTACACTTAATAATTTCATAAGATTAATTTAAAATATTAGAAAAAGGTTTAGATATATATGAAAGCTTTCTAGATTATGTTTTAATATAGCTAATTTCATGTCAAGATGAATTCATACTTTACCATCTTTCAACATTCTGGATTGACTTAAAGGGTATGAATATCAACCTTCCGGATTGATTTAAAGGGTATGGATATCATTACAAATAAATGTTTTTACATCATAGTTCATTCTAAGTCTAAAGTTAGATTTTTAGTTGAAAGATAATATAATGAAAAGTCAAACACATCTTGAATATAATTATTTTTACATTGTCAAATAAAGTGAAGTATTTGACATTCTTTATCAATAACAGTTTTATTGGTAAAGAATGTGATAATCATTTCAAATCTTTGAAAATATTTCTGATGCTTAATTACTTCAAGTATTTTTTGGCAAATGTCAGGCGAGCGATCAGATGGGCAGGTGGGCAGACAGGCAGGGAAAGTAGAGTACATATTTTGTGTAATCATCTCCTCCTACAGTTTTCAATCCAGAGCCTTCAAACTTGGTAGAGTGTTTGTATATATAATGGACATGTGCACCTCCTATTATGGATACATTTGGAACATTTTTATGAGATTTCTGGATTGTTAAACTTAGTCAATTTTCAGCAACATTGTTTAAGGAGGGTATCTATTTTGTGTAATCAACTCCTCCTACAGTTTTCAATGCAGAATCTTCAAATTTGGTGGAATGTTTGTATATACATATTGGACATATGCACCTCCTATTATGGATACATTGGGAACACTTTTGCAGAATTCCCAGTGGCTTTAACATTACATACATTTCATCAATTACAATAACATTTACACATTTCCACTCCTTAGTCATTGTTAAGTAATGTAACCCGGCCATTTCATTCTTTGACCTATTTTTTATTGATTTTTACCTGAAACTGCATATTATGCCATTACGTACATATGAACTACCTCTGTCTATGTGAAGAATCAAAGAAATTTAAAGACATTGTGTTTAGAACATGACCTGGTAACGCATTTTTCATTATGATTTCGGAATCATTTGCAATTTTCTGATTTTATTCCAACAGTTGATATTCCCAATATCATTATCACCTTTCACATCCATATTGTATAAAGATTACTAGATCACCTGATCTAAATACTAGGTGGCAGTCAGTTGTGTCATTTATATGTCTGTCATGGTATATATAATATTTCTAGGCTCACAATTTAGTACTTGTCCAATACTTGTACTCAGTGATACAAAACACAGGGAAATATACGTTGGAATGATCCGATTTCAAGTCAAAAGTACCATTGGTTTGATGTAGTTGGTAGAGGTAAACTGTGTATTCTGATTGGCTAGTCTTCAAAGGTCTTGTCAGATATTTCTTTATTACTTTGAATTTTATGTGGTATGAATTGCCAATTGTAGGGTTGAATAATGACATATAATAAACCTTAGTACAGTGAATGTATTTAAATTCAATAACTTAAAAAAAAAAATTTGTACTCAACTCTATTCACTTTTGATGTATTGTTTAATCAATGTTAAATCCACACACAACATATTAACATTGTTTAGTTAAATACATTTAACATATTATATTTTTTTAATCATGCCATGTATTCCCTGTGGAAGCCAGGAAATTATTTTATAGGATCTTGTTTTCCAAATTCCATTTTTTAAAACTTCTGTTGTTACAAATTTATGGTCATGGAAATCCTGTTGCAGTTTATAATACAGTAACTGTGTGTCTTTTTTCAGACTTGAAATGTCCCAAATATTTTACTAGGGCTGATTTTCCAATTGTGTGCTTTTCACGAATTTTTGCATCATATATGACATCACCACAAGCAAATTTTCACAGTAAGACATATCACCCCACTTGGACACATTATACTGACTCTGAGCAGACCAATAGATCTTAGCTCTTACTCCTAGATGCAGCGTGCTTGGCAGAGAAGCAGCAAATATCAATTGTAAAGTCTTCGGCTTGAGCCGGCCGGAGATCAAACCCGCAACCTTCCACCCTTGAGGCAAGCATGCTACCACAAGACCACAGAGGCAGTTCATTCTAAATAGAAATTAAATCAATAAACCTAATGGAAACTGAAAAAAAAAGCTTAGATCACAAGCTTAAGCTTACAATTTTGGAAATTTGACATAAGTGGGCCCCCTGAAATTTGGAAGACAAAAGATTATTTCAAATTCTTTATCAGTCCTCTTTATAATACTTATCGTGATATATTTAAGCCAAAAATAAACATTATCCATTCTGAGGATATACAAATTTTATCTTTTTCTGTTCTTTTAAAGTTCATTTACTTTTATTCTTTCCCATAACTATTGATGACTGCATGGAAAGAGATAATGCAATCATATATTTTCAACATTTTTATTTCCATGGGCAATTTATTTTAAAAATCAGGGTGAAATTTGATACCTTTTTACCAAAATTTCACTTTTCTTTGTCACCTGAAAAGAACAGACCTGAATGTTTTTTCATTATCTGTTGGACGTATAATTTTGCTTAATAACATTACATTGATTTGTACTAGCTCATCTTTTATAAAGGAAGATATTTTTCAGTATGCTAGTTAGCATACCTGGCCCAAAGGGCCATGTAATCCATTGCCGTCACTTTGTGTCAATCGTCCTACATTTTTCTGTAAGGTCTTCCCCTCTGAAACCACTTGGCTAATTGAAACCAAACTTTACCTCAATGGTCCTAAGATGGTGCTCTTTCAGAATTGTATCTGATTAACTTTCCTGCCATCCAAAATGGCTGCCAGATCCATACATAGTTTAACATAGGACTGCAAGGGAAAACTGACTTTCTAATCTTCTTGTCTGAAATCAGTAAGCAAACTGGAATGAAACTTGGTAGCAATGGTCCTTGTATGGTACTTTATCAGAATTATATCCAATGACCTGGACTGCCATCCAAGACGGCCACCACAGGCCAACTTAGTGTAGCACAGGACCTTATGGGAAAATCTCTTGAAAATCTCCTCTGAAACCAGTGGGCCAGTTAAAACAAAAATTGGCAGCAACGGTCCTTAGGTGGTCCTCTTTCAGAAGTATATCTGATGAACCCACCCACCGTTCAAAATAGCCGCCAGAGCCAAGCATAGTTTAACATAAGTCCCTATGAGAAAATCTATTTATCAATCTTTTTATCTGAAATCAGTAAGCCATATAGAACCCTATTGGAACCGAATTTGGCAGCAATGATGTTTGGACATAGTTTGACATAGGACCCTGTTGGAAAATTTACTTAAAAACTAATGTCTGAAATCAATAATTGTCCCGGATTTTAGTTTCGAAATACACATCACGTGTGGGGTCTTCTTTCAGAATTGTACCCGGCTGCCAGAGCTAAGCATAGTTGTGACATAGAACCCTGTTGGAAAATTTACTTAAAAACCTTCGTCTGAAATCAATAATTGTCCCGGATTTTAGTTTCAGAATACGCATCACTGATTAAGCTCAGGAAATTATGCTTCCCTGTTTTGTTCCGATATTTATTTTTTCTTCTTAGTCGAATAAATGCTTGGCTCTTTGCGCTTGATTTTCCGATATTCGGATATGGATGTAATTGATCGATTGTTTCACTGAAAGTGATATCCAAGTGAGAGATTCAGGCTCCTGGAGCCTCTAGTATTTAGAATGTACTCATATATATATATTCTATTATGTTGGCTTTTTCTGCCATTTGATGGGCAGCCTAATTTTTCTGTGATAATGAAAGACTTCAGAAGAGGAAGTCAACAATATTGTTTGAGTGCTCCTTTCTGTTGAAAAATGGCATAACCAGGATTTATTGTAATCTGTAAGTGAAATTCCAAGAATGGTATCTTGAACATGTGTTTAATATAATTATATTGAAACATTCTGTTATTTGTTTTCAAGTCAGAAATAATGTGCAATCTTTTGAAGACATTTATAATTTATTCATTTGATCTTTAAGGTTTGTGATACTTATGTATATTTTTTAATTAATAAGAATTTTAATATATAATTACTGTGTTAAGGTGTTGGAATGTAAAAATTAAAATTAGAAATATATGTTAAAGTAGTATAAATTTGTTGTTACAGTCAATTTTAAAATAAACAGTTGACTAGAGAAAGCTTAAGACTTTTTTTGGTAAAAGTTAATAGAACAATCTAAAATCAATAAAAAACACAGCTTTCTCTGATGAATATATAGCCCCAGGACCAATTGAAATTAACCACATTAGCAAAAGAAAATTTTAGGTGTTTAGGTGTCTCATACAGAATAATTCACAAGTCAAATTATTTAAACAAATTCTATGTATATTATAACAGTAAGTGGTTGGTGTTTTTTTGTGAGATTAGACGTATTCCTAAATCCAGCCAGGTCTGGAAATATTCCCATATTTAACAGTCAGTCATGTAAGAAAAAATTTTTTGTGATCATTGTTGACATTTTTTGTGAACCGTTTTCTATTGTTCCAAGAATCTTAATGGGTTAGACCATTTTTTTTTGCTTGCGATGTAGAGTCAAGGAGAAGCAATTCTATTTTTTTGCTAATTTATACATACTTTAAATAGATTTTATATATACTCAAGATATGTTTTCTGCATACATACATGTTAATATATGTGAATATAATGATATAAGGTAAATTTTCTATTTAATTATATTCTTTATTTTGTGCATTCCCATGAACAGTAAATGTACCCTTGAAAGACAAACCCTGCTTAAAATTAGTTAAAAAGACTTTTTAAAACCAGAAAAGGGGTTAAAGGATATGTACAGAAATTCCTACCAATCATAGACTTAGCTCATCGTCTAAATAATTTTAAATAGCAGGGTAACCATAGGGTCTTGAATTAACATTTATTCTTGACTGTTGATGTAGTGACCAATTTTAGTTTTTAACACTATTTTTCTGTGGAAAAGTCTGGTTAATGCTTTAGTGCTGTACGGCCAGTGGGCTTCTCCCCTCAGTGAATAGCGTAGTTTGCTGCAAGTCAAACAGCATTTGTTTCAAATCTTAATTTGCATTGATGGTATAATATAGTGCAATGCAATGAACATTTTGTAATATTTTTCTGGAGGAAAAAATAAAATTGATGTCTTATATTTCATAATATTGGTACATTGCATTTTTTTGTATGAAGGAATTTTTTTTAAAGATTCTCATTTTATAGAATAAAGATCTTGTTTTGTTATAATTGAAATTGTTATTTATACTTGTATTATTATAGTTGAATCTAGTTCTTTTGTTAAAATATTGCATTTTATAGTATCTGAAACATTTTTTACTATAAACTGCCAATGGTTACATGTGTCTCAGTTTGTTAATTATAACATTTACAGTTATTTTATTACAATGATCTTTTTATTTTAGGTATTATTATGTAATTTATTGCACAGCTATAATTTTATTACAGTGAGAAACATCCAGCCTTGAAGTTTTGATCATTAAGTATTTTTTTATTCTAAAAGTTACTAATTTCATGAGTAGTTAAATAAATCCATACAGATTATTTACTGTGCTTTTTTGATTTAAGTGAATGAAATCAGTTGTGAAGTAATATACATATACATGTAGTATTGCATTAATATTTAGGAATATTTCCCCAAGCAAAATAATAAATTGCACGAGCTTATGAGTGCAATATATGTTTTTATTGTATATCAACATACATGTAATATTCCCTGTAGAACGTAACCAAAAATTAGCATCCAACATTCACCTATATTGCATGGAGATCAATATTGCATTGTATTGACGATGTCTTTGATAGTTTTTGGGTTTTTTTTGGGGATCTGGCTGGTGTTGCCATGCAATAAAAGGGTTATTGCACTAAAGTGAGAAAAATTGTCCCTCGTAGAATATTATATCTCACTAGCAAGCTGGTGCAATATTACATTCTACTCGGGACAATATTTCCCAGTATTCATGCAAGAATCCTATAATATATTAATACTTTAATCCATTTGTTGTATAGGAAGATCTTTTAAATATTAAATAAGTCTATTTTCTACATCAGTGGCATCAGTTTTTAATGCAATGTCATGGAATATTGCATGCTAAATTTTGGTTATGTTCTACATATAACATTAATATAAATTACTCCACAATAAAAAAGGTTACTAAACAGTGCTATATTGCATCTTGTATATATAAATAAATCTGTTTGTTACCATTGAATAAGGTTTATTCTATGGAACTCTTTATGTGTAAAAAAAAACAATCCATTTGATATTGAGGTTGTGCAGATTTTTTGTTTTATTTAAGAGTTGTTATATCTGTCATATTTTGTAAAATATAGTTTTTGGTATAGTTTAGTTAGACAGTCACTTCCATTTTTATTCAAGTGTATATTTCTGATGGTCAACATGCCTGCAATTAAAATGGCAGTGGGCAAAAATAGAATTTTCCTGTAGTACATACTGTTATAAAGTAATACACTTAGAAGTGTAGACTGTATTCCATTTATAAGCTGTTCAAATTCACCATTTTGTTTATTTTTCCCTCAAGACAGTAAAAATGGAAAATACAGAATTTAATAGGTAAAAAATTACAGATTCTATGCACAAAATCCACTAATATATGGAAAAAATGTTCATGGAAAGTCTTTTATTGCTGTTGTTCATCTTGATTGAAAGGAAGACCTTCATTACAATAAACAAAAGTTTAATTTTTTCCTGAGCCACTCAACAGAATTAACAAATGGATAGAAAACCTTCAGTGATCCTGTAGTAGTTTTTGTTTCAAAATAGCAAACTTCCATTATATGAACAGATTTGTAAATGACATTTACCTTACAGAGGGCTAGAATCACTACACAACTCAGCAATATGTATTTTGATTGATAACTAATGGTTATAAACTTTTTTTTAAGATCTGCTGTAGACAGTGGTGATTGTATCAGTGAGATTTTGAGTTAAATTTAGTTCCTGTTAAAATGAACAGAAAATTACAGTCTATTTGTTGCTAATAAAAAAGAACATTGAAGAAATGCTATTTTGTCATTTGTAGCTCATCTGACCCGAAGGGTCATGTGAGCTATTGTCATCACTTGGCGTCTGTCGTTTGTCGTCCGTCGTCCACAAACCACATTTTAATCTTCTCTTCAGAAAACACTGGGCCAATTGGGACCAAACTTTGGTGGAATGGTCCTTGGGTGGTCCCCTTCCGTAACTATGTCCAGTGTCCCCGACCTAAGACTCAGATGGCGGCCAAGCTAAAAGTAGAATGAAACGCAGCAATTGGAGATTGCACATCCCCCCGCTCCCAGCAAAGTCGGAATGCACAAAGTCTGAACCCCTCATAATTTCAAATTGTAACTATGGGACAAAATACGATTTTTCCAATCAACATCCCAATTTAAGGAAAATGCAATACCCCAGTCCATTTATTAGACTTAATACAGTATATCGTTTAAAAAATAGGTGTTTCTAAATGTACCTTTGTGTAATCATTAAACTGGTCTTGTCATGCCCACTAAGAATATATATGGTTTAGGGGTGGGGATCTCAACTGTTTTTGAGATAACTTGTAATTTTGTAAATGAGGGGGTGGGGCCGACCCCCGGGGATGACCATTCAACTGGTCTTGTCATGCCCACTAAGAATATATATGGTTTAGGGGTGGGGATCTCAACTGTTTTTGAGATAACTTGTAATTTTGTAAATGAGGGGGGTGGGGCCGACCCCCCGGGGATGACCATTCAACTGGTCTTGTCATGCCCACTAAGAATATATATGGTTTAGGGGTGGGGATCTCAACTGTTTTAGAGATAACTTGTAATTTTCTAAATTAGGGGGGTGGGGCGACCCCCGGGGATGACCATTAAACTTGTCTTGTCATGCCCACTAAGAATATATATGGTTTAGGGGTGGGGATCTTAACTGTTTTTGAGATATCTTGTAATTTTCCAAATGAGGGGGGTGGGGCTGACCCCTGGGGGTGACCATGTAACTCGTCTTTAAATGTGGAATAAAAATATATATGGTTAAGGGGTGGGGATATGAACTGATCTTACCATATTTTGAGATTTTACATATTAGGGTGTAGCCCCACCCCCCGGGCAAAAATCAAAATTCCGAAACCTTTGGCACAGACAACTCTTCAAGTGTTACTAGTGTACCTAATTTCATGTTTCTATCTTCTACGGTGTAGGAGGAGTTCTTGGACAATCGTTTTTAGACATTTTTTAACTCCTTAGGGCATTGCCCCTAGGGGCGGGACCAAAATTTTGATACCCTCTTTCAACTTGGGAAAGGCAATATAAGTAGTGACATAAGTTCCAATATCCTAGCTTTAACACTTTTGGAGATATCTCCATTTATTGGATATCGCGAAATTCGTTTTTCGCTCATAATTTGGCCCCAAGGGGTCGAATTCCAATTTTAAGGGGTCTATTCCCTAGTGGGTCATATACTCTTCCATGATGCCAAATTTCAAGTTTCTATCTTTTACCGTTTCAGAGATATGCCTTGCCACTACTGACGTACGTACGGACGGACGGACTGTATTACATGATCCCCCCGCTTTCGCTAAGCGGGGGGATAAAAAAGGGGGGTCAAAATTTTAAAAATCTTTTTCCTCTTAAGCTACTACTTGAATGCCAATCTCAGTCAAACTTTGCTGAAATGATCCTTGGCTAGTCCCCTATCAAATTTGTGTCCAATGGTCCCGACATCTGACTAAGATGCTGCCACAGCAGAACTTAGTTTAACATAGGATCCTATGGGAAATTCACATAAAAATCTTCTTGGCTGAAACTACTTGCCCAATTAGAACCAAACAGTGGTGGAATGGTCATAAGGTGGCCCTCTTTCAAAAGTGTGTCTGATGGATCAGACCTCCGACCAAGATGGCCACCACAGCCGAACTTAGATTAACATAGGACCCTATGGGAAGTTCATTAAAAAATCTTGTGTGAAACTACTGAGCCAATTTCAACCAAACTAAGCAGCAATGGTCCTTAGATACTTCTCTTTCAGAATTGTGTCCGATGAACCGGACGATCAACCAAGATGGCCACCACAGCCGAACTTAGTTTAACATAGGACCCTAAAAAAAATCTTCTTGTCTGAAACTGCTGAGCCAATTGCAACCAACCTTGGCAGCAATGGTCCGTAGATGTCCTCTGTCAGAAATATGTCCAATGATCTAGGATGTCAACCAAGATGACTGATACAGCCAAACTTAGTTTTACAAAAGACCCTACGAGAAAATTCATTAAAAAATCTTGTCTGAAGCCACTTGGCCAATAAGAACCAAACCTGATAGAAAAGGTTCATAGGTGGTCCTCTTATCCAGAATTGTTTTTGTTGACCCGTATGTCTACAATGAGGGCCATTACAGCTGAACTAGGTTTAACATAGGACCCTATGGGAAAATTCATTAAATATACTTCTTGTGTGAAACAACTGAGCCAATTAGAACAAGACAGCAATTGTCCTCTTTGAGAATAGTGTCAACCGAGTATGGCCGCTACAATCGAACATAGTTTAACATTGGACCTATTGAAAATTCATTAAAAAATCTTCTTGTCTGAGAACCAAACTTAGCAGCAATGGTCCGAAGATGGTCCTCTTTCAGAATTGTGTCCGTTGACCCAAACTATCAACCAAGATGGCCACTGCAGCCAAACTTTTAACCCTGTTGGAACTGGTCGCTATATGTTATAGGCAATGCACTATCAGGTGAGCGATACAGGCTCCTGAGAGCCTCTGGTTAGAAGTAAGATTGTCTATGGGTATATGTTCGGTATTTTGTGTAACTATGTCCTTGATTTCCAAAGTTTTGGTTATGAATACCTGATGAGATTTGAAATATTATATAATGTTACGTACTAATTAAATTTGATAATGAAGTTGGTATCATTCTTGACATTGTAACCATGTTCTAGCTATTTTACAAATTTTGCATTTTAAACCCATCATTGTAAATTTTCCTTTAAAAATTACCTCTAGAATCACTGGGCCAATAGGATCCAAATAGGTATACCGGGTATATGCTCCTAATGTGATTCTCTTTCAAAATTGTATTTGGTTTTCCAGACCACAAACCAATTTAAGTTGACCGTCATAGCAGAACTTTATTTAAAATAAGACCTATCTAAAAATTCATGTAAAATCTTAGTCTGAAACCTCTGAGTCAATATAAGCTAAACCCCCTGGGGCAATGAATGCTTCTTTTCATGAGGAAACACATCCCTGGGAAACCACATTATACGTCAGTAAATGTGTCTTCGCATAAAAAACAAGAACGTACTTGGTTATAGTGTGTGGACCATGACCATTTCTAACATATTAAGTCGTTTGTAATTTGAGGGGGAATGGGGAATGCCCTTGATGGAACCATCTTTATGGGATAAAGTGAAGATGACAACCGCGATACTGATACTGGTACCAATTTTAAATGCCAGAATTGTTACCAGAACCTTATAAGGAGCAAGTAATATACGGTTATAATTATATGGCGTGGATCTCGACCTTTTCAAAGATATTTTTAATAGTCCCCCGGGGGCATGGATGAATCTTCCCGTGAGGAATAAGAAAATATATATATGTAAACTGTATGGTAGGGTGGAAATATGACTAGTTTCCAAGCCAAACAAGCAAGTTTTTAGCTATATTATTAAGTACAAAATGATTTTTTGTGGGTGGGTATATTCCCATTGGGACCCCGCTGTACACCAATCATTGGGTCTTCCTATAAGGAACTATCAAAATCAAGTTAAGAGAAAGAAAAATCCTACAGACTTCTCTAGTAATTTTAAACCTCACCCAAATTTGAACCCCTGTCTCAAAGTCTATTCTCACACAAGAAGGTATATATAGCTATTGTATCTTAAAATATTATGATATGATCGATTGTAAATGAGAACTACTGTGGACAAGTTTCTGGAAGAAAAAGAAACGAAGCAAAAAATTTCCAGGGATACCTGATTACACATTACCCATTAAGGATTCCAACTGTGAATGTAGTGGTTAGTTTCAAAAGATGTGAAAAAAATCCTCTGAAAAGCTCATGATATCTGAGAGAAATTGGTGGCATTAGTAGGATTAAAATATCTGAAAATTATAGATCAATGCATGGCTTAATCCATATTTGACTGGGTATCACCCCGAAAATCCAATGTGGGACACGTGGCTCTGATATGGATAAGGTAATAAATTAATCTATATATACTTGCACCCGGTCTGATATAGCCATATCGGCCTACCACGAGACGCACCCAGTCTGATATGGCCATATCAACCCGGGTACGTTCGAATGCCCGTAATACTTGAATGATGGTTTATTAGCCAGGGGTGTGCACACATGGGTTGTTCACTTCCAGTCGTGACACATATGCAAAAACCAAAATATTTAATACTACATTTTAAAATACATGATAACCAAATTTCTAAACACCTTACTAACATGTTTCTGCAAAATAATTCAACATCAATGCGCTTGGTTAAAATAAAACCGGAACATTAACCTACATTTAAGAAAAAATAACAAAATGTCATGACATTCGAGTGAAAATAACAAATCAATAAGGAACATGGATGGGCCATGATAAAAGGCCAAAGGAAAGCTGTAGTTGATCTCAAAAATCGAGTAATTTTCAAATACAGATCTAGGGATATACACATACTCGTTGTTCAAAATAAGTCCCCCTATATCAACAGTAGTAGTTCTAGACTTTAACTGATGAACCAAACTCTTAAAAATGCCATAACTATTCTTTTTATTCTTTGTACATGAAGTAACTTTCAAAATAAATAAATTTTAAATTTTTATTTTGAACAAACAACACAAGTCATTTCTCGTCCATTGACGTAAGGAGGACACGGAAGTAACCCATTACATCTGGCACTAACAGAATACAGTATTGATTTGTCTGTCCAGTTTGATGTTTTCTTTAATCTCTCCGATTCAGCATCGACACAGATAAATTCAGTAGCAGACACATGTCCATGATATCCAGACATAAGGTATCCAGTGTATTCTTTTTTCCAACCCCCAAGACATTCCTTCCTACCTGGGATCATCAGAGTAGTTCTCCCTTGAATATGACAAACTGAACATGGAAAACCGTACAGGTCATATTTGTCCTTATCAAAGAGTGAGTTTTTGATATTTATATCATGGACGTTATATACTGCTCCGCCGACAAACTGATTATTATTGACCTTCTGATCGTAGACTCCCCACTGTGGTTGTTTTGGTAGACACAGGTGATTCACTGCGGAGCCCTTGTTCGTGTAGGATGAGCCTCCAGTGATACCTAAAAGAGTTAAAATCTATAAAGAACGAACGCTCGTTTACACGTATTTATCTCTTAAACTCTAGTGTTTTATCTCAGTTTTTAAAATGAAGGCAAGCTATAAGTTGATATAAACAAGTTAGTAAATACCAAAGCATAATAATAAATTTTACTGAAATTCTGTTTTTAAGAAGATTACTGTATTTTATAAAGTGAAAAGTTCATGCAATTCTTTATTCTTTCACAATAGTTTACACAATTATCATTTATATGGAATATAAACAAAGCACTTACCGTCGTAAACAAGTTCTGCATTTTTGCTAGTACACACTGATCTTCCCCACTGGATATATGTGGTACCACCACTACTAGTTCCTATGACAGAAAAAAGTATAACTTTTATGTTTTTTGACAGGCAACAGATGACTATTACAAGTACAAATGAAAAATAATGACTGTCAATTGCAAAAAACGAAGTATCTGTCTCAAAGAAAAGAATTTGTCAATTACCTTGAGCACATATAGAAGTTTGAGATTCTCCTGTAACGCTTTTAAAACCAGCTAGAAACACTTTCCACATCATGGAGTCCATATTATCAGTACAGAACGACTTCGCCGCCTTCTTACTCCTAGTTGCTGTTATCTGGTTTGTCACTACAATGCAAACAAAAAATAAGCTGGCTTTTGTAAAGATCACCATGATCAGCTATTGTTCCAGTTCCAATATTCTATCAAAACTGTAAACACCGAAACTAAATTTGCAATAAAATAGTAACTTTCTCTGTTGGTATTTACGTAATATGAGAAAAACGTTAACTTTCCTGGTACATTTACATTGTAACATCTTGTGCACGATATATTCTGAAATTCCAATACGTTCTTATAATAAAATTCTTGATACCAATTAATATTCAATTCCATTATAAACAAGAGTTCCCTCAATCAACATACATAGCTAAACTCAAGACTTTACACCGTTTTTCTTTTTTTCTGATTGCCTAAGGTGTGAATTCAGTTTTAATAACGGTGTTTCGGGATTTTTAGATTGGCTCACTCTATAAATGGCTATCTTGGGCCCCTTTTCAAAGGCCTCCCAACTAATGCCGGGTTTCGGCAAAATATTCTTTAGAATTTCAGCTGCGTTTGTACGCAATCATAAGCATTTGTTTAAATATTTTTCTCCATAACTCATCTGACTGTAAATTATCCCAGGACTTTCTTAGTGCCCTACCCAACCCTTCAACTGCCGGGTTATATTTATTTATAAGAGTCAAAGGTTTAATTTTTTTGTTGGTCTTTCTATTTAATGTATTGCAACGTTTAACTTTGTTGCGTGTGTCTGAAATTAGATCTTTAGTAATGCGTTCATTATATCCTCTGTTTACTAATTTTTGTTCAAGGTTAAACAGATGCTTGTTCAAATCAATTACATTATTATTATTCATGTTATTTCTAATATGCCGTATAGTTTCTCCCACAGTGATACTTTTAAAGGTACTCTGTGGATGAGAGCTATTAGGTGGAAAATAGTGATAAGTTTGTGTCTTCTTGATGCGAGATTTGACACCCAAGATTCCATTTATACGAAATCAATCACCTTTTAAAATAAACCTCTAAATCTAGATAGGCCTTTAACTCTTCAGATACTTCATATGTAAATTTTAACAGTGTATATCTTATTAGCAATGCTAAAAAAATTCCTCAATTTGTAACATATTACCAGTGAAGACCATGAAGCCAAAATCTATGTATTGACAGTGTAATTTAATGAGTGTCCTACTGGAATTTATCTAATATCATCTTTAGTATAGAGGCCAGAGGTAAATCTGTGTATGTAGGCGACAAAATGCCTCCTATGGGGGCGCCTATTATGTGTTTATATATATGTCCATTAAATTCAAATTCTTTGTTTTCTAATACTATTTTAATCAGTTGAGTTAAATCTGCTGAAATGGGGATTTGAATATCATATGATAGTCTATCAATTATCTAACTGCTTACCCCTTTCGGAAAACCTTGAATCGTTGTTTTTATGGATGTTCGTGTTTTCTATAGTTATCATTTGTATTAAGCTTTTAAATTATTCATTTGTATTCCCGAGTTTGTTGTCACTTTGATGTACATGCTTTGGGTTTTCTTCCATTTTATTCAATAAATATTACCTCTTTTTTTCAATCCAAGTACTGTACGACCATTCTCCCAGTTTTTTGGTCATCATATTGAAGCGTAGTAAAGCCGTAAACTCTATAAAGTAGCTGCCACTACCTATGTTTAAGGTACACTGGAAACCGCACTTGATTAGAAAGAATAATCTAACAGAGAGTGGTTTTGTTGTATTAAGTTTTATTTGTTAAAACCCCAACTTTATTATTAATTGTAAGAGGATCTGCTAACAAGGTCTTTGGGTTTTAATAACATTTTACTAAGTTTTCCGTAACTTTTAAATCCCGATACACAAAACAACGCAGAGGACAATTGGATAAAGAATATTCGAATATGGTTCAGTCTGTGTATAAACATACACAACCTCTCTCCTGTAGTTTATTCAGCAGAATCTGTCTGTACTATAGAGGATAACCTCTAAACTGGAACCATATAAACTAACACTCGAGTAGTGAAAACTAAAGGGACAAGACCAGCAGACTGATCCACAGATGAATAGGTCCTGTCTGGTAATCAAATAGTCTCTCGTCTAGGACTGACAAGAAGTTCTATCCTCTCATGAGACAGTGATATGGAGCCAACAATTGAGGACCTTATTGGACTATTGAGGCATTTATTGATTAATGAGTAAGATATTCATGAGCTATAGATCTTGTATTTTCTTCTAGTTAATCAACTATAGTAAAATATGATTCATTTGACATCAATAAAACTGATTCATACAAAATTATACTAAGATTAATAATGTTTTCAAACATCAAATTTGAATTAATTTACAATTAATTTAGTAGTGTCCAGTGAATCCACAGTGTTCAACCAACCTATAATGACCTCTTTTAAATTGTTACATTTTAATTATACTCTTTAATAAATTGATAGTTTACTTAAATCCATTAGTTATTATTTAAACCAGTCTCCTAGAATTCGTAAACATCGGAGAATAGACGTCACGCAGAAGACTAAGAATATTTGATTTTAAAACTTTGTATCCTAATACACTTAAACCTAGCTGAGACTACTATAACACTGTGTTATAGTAGTCTCAGAACCTAGCAAAACGAAATTGGACAGCAAAGAAAAATATTATTTCTCTGTCCACTGGAAAACTACAGCAAACAAGACTCTTAAGAATAATCCCAAGTCTTGACAAAAAGGAAAAATGGGAGGGTGAAGGCATACTTTATTATCTTATACACACAAGAAAAAAGGATAAATTCGCTAATGGAAATTAGTCTAACCTATAACCTCAGTGTTATATTTATAATAGACTAAAATTGACCTATATCCTGAATGAATTTAGTACTAATCTATAAAGTCTAGAAATGTAAGACTCAATTCGATCAGAGAAGAAGAACCCGGGAATCTATTTTCATCTTCTTTTATACCCCAGAAGGAATGAACGGGCAACGTAACAGATTGAACGGGGAAACTAACCGAGGATTAGAAACGGGCCTGAAAAGTACGAAAAAGAATCCCGATAGTTAAAAATAAGTAGAGTTCATCATATATAACATATCTACCGAACATAAAAATGATTTAAGTACAATTTTACATCATATTCTATAATATTTTAATACAATAAATTCAGTGAAAATAGCTGTACCAACACATATGTATGGTTTGTGGTTTCGGTACACAAGTTCATATGAGGTCACGCACATATGCATCTAATTACCATAAATTAAAATATACCGGAAATGGTTCTGCAGTACGAAGTCCATCAGCTCAATTTAGACTATTATCAACGAATAAAATTGGTTGAACACTGGGAAACCTGATTAAATAGAACAATGAAAACATACGGAAAGCAATCAAAAAGGTTAGCAAGAAGGACAAACTTTATTAAACGTGGTAAATGGGTTTGAACCGAAAAACAGATGCGAGCACATGGCCATCCTAACGAATGCTAGACAACTCGCCCCACTGCAAACTCGCCCCACACCAACTCGCCCCAACTCGGAAAATATTAGTTCCAAACTCGCTCCAACAGTGAAAATCATCATCACCAACTCGCCCCAACTAGTGAATATATTTGTTACAAACTCGCCCCAACTTTGAATGCAATGATTTTAAACTAGCTCCATCGGTGAATATCATATTTACCAACTCGCCCCCACTGGTGAAAATATTTGTTACAACTGATGGAAATAGTATAACTAACAAGGATTCGTGTCTCGCGGTATCTCGTTAAAATATCGCGTATCGTGAGACTTGTATTTACTCGCTACTACAATTATGTGCGCTTCAAGTAAATATTTCCGGTTAGTTACGATAATGTAAAACTAGAACTCCTATAGTCTCCATCATCATGACAGAAATTCTCTCATTTGTTTTTAACTTAAAAAACTTTGTTTATTATTTTCGATGTTCAAAAACCAAAGAAACAAATATAAAAAAAAAATTTATCAAATATGTCTTACAGGGCCGTTAAAATCGTATAAATTACAAAGTTTTAACATTTTTATTATTGAATAATAAATGTCTTCTAGAAACAATGATTAATTTGATTAAAACCTTATTTAGTTTGAGCATTTACCTATGCATTCCTAATTCCTGTGATGATTTATAATTAATTATAATAAAAAATAAATTAGTCCTGATTGTATGTTGTTCATTTGATGAGCTTGTGCGGTTTCCTTTCTACTTTTTGACAGATTGTAAGTTGTAAGTTGTTTATTTAATGAGCTTTTGTAGTTTCCTTTCTACTATTCAATGAAGAAAGGCTATGACCCAAGCTACACTAAAAGAGTCATTGTCTAGTTTCAAAATGACCAAAGCTGATTTGAGAAAATTAATCTTGAGAAATATACACGAATATGTCATAAAAAGAACGAGTTGCAAAATCTGCTATTTACTTTGATTTGAACTCTATTAACATGTCAGATTTTTTATCTTGGGACACTGATCTTGATTTGGAACTATTGCTAGGGGAATATACAGAATACTATAAATATATTTATTTGTCTAACTATTTCTCTACTGAAAAAACAACTTAAATGACATAACTTAGTAAAATTATAAAGTCTAGTGGTCATAAAACTTTTATTGCATAATCACATCTTTAAAACCGCATTTCTATCCAAATAAAAATCTTTTTCTCAGCTGGGCACCTGTATATTCATTTATCAATAGCACCTTACCTTCCGAGGTTCGCCCGGCCACATGACATTTGTTAATTACAGGTATTATGATTGATTGTATAAACATGGTCTGTTAGTTAGCCTGCCACATAGGTAATTGTTTCAGTCTTTTACACATAAATTCGTACATCATCTACATCATACTACACTACACAAAACCATTCTTCAATTGGCCGACGGGATTTCATAGGTTGCTCCTGACAACTGAGACAGAAGTATAAGACAAATAAAACAAAACATGTATGCTTTTCTGCCAGATAGGAGGCTTAATTTTGCTCAGCATGCTCAAAAACATGTAAGGAACAGAAGACCTTTAAAGTAATATTTGTTTACTATTCCGATATTGACTTTTAGCTGCAAATTAACTGCATTGTCCCGGTTCACAGTTATTTTGAGAATGAAAAAAAATGAAAATTAATTTAAGCAAAGAAAGGCTCAATATCTCATTCATTTTCCAAAATAGGAAGCTTATTTTTTTCTCTGCAAGTCTAGATATATGTAATGAAAGGAAAAAAATAGCTGTAATGCATTTTTATGCAATGTGCATGTACCTTAAACCTGCAAACTAGCAGCTCTGCTATGATAGGTAGATATTATGAAACAAAATAGAGCTGTTAAAAATTTGTTCATTTTGTAGCTCAATATCTAATCAAATTCTCAGCATAGGAAGCTTAAATTTGCTATGCAAGTGTAAAAATGTCATAGAAATGGAAAAAAATCATGCAGTATGTGATTGTGTAGCATATATTCAACAAGATAGCTGCAAAATAGCATCTCTGCTCTGATTGATAAATATTTGACAAAAAAGATGGAGGGGGCTTCAGTAACTTCAATATTTGACTAACCTCTTAACAAATAAAGTTGAAATTTGCTATGCAAACGTTAAAATATAAAAGGAAAGGAACTCATTCAGTTTAGAAGCGTCTTTTCACACCAAAAATGCACATTTAGCTGCAAAATACAAGGCCATTCTCCATGTATCTGTATCTGTATTCTTATATCTTCTGCCCACTATAGGCACACCTCCATACGGAGTAAATAATCCACCAACAATGAATAGCCCATCACCAATAAAAGTCATTACATGAATGAAAATAAAATCGTTTCTATATACAATCCTCCATCACCAGGAACGATTAAAACAGGTACTTTATCGAATGTTTATGAGAAAGTTTAAAATCTAAAATATATATATATATATGTAGCCCTGCAACCCACACACAGTTATCTCCAAAGTCATAGATTACTCTTTCTATGCCATTTGTTACGGTCTTCTAAAAGTTTATATCTTTCTAGATGCAATTTATATATCAAAGCTCTACATGCTGGCGCAATATGAATATTAATGAAGCGTTGCACTATACTACTCTGTGTTCTACTACAGTGATTTAGGAGATTATATGGGTTAGCTATCACACATGCAATATCTATTACAAAGTTAATTTCTGTAATGAGTTGTAATTTCCTACATTGCTGTATAATGGCATGTAATAAATGTGCTCTCACTTTTGATAATGCTTCACACTTAATTAAGAAGTGTAATATGGTCTCTTCAGCTTGACAGCATAATTTGCATATAGGAGAAACTTCATATTTGTTGAATTTGCATCTATTTGTCTGCAGAATATATGTTCCAGTCGCTATTTTTAGGCGTACAGGTATACGGATTATATCAGGTTGATTGGCCGTATTGGTATAAAAAATTGGATGTAATTGGTTAATAAGATAACTTCCAGCTATTGGTTTTAATGTATTATATATTAATGACTCTTCGTTGATTTTTTCAGTCCAGTAAGTGTTGATCATCTTTGTTATCATTGATTTCCACTGTGTTTTGGTCAGTGCTGAATGCAGAAATTTGTAACAGTCTGTAATGTTATATTTCAAGCAAATTTTCTTAATGTCTATAAACCAACTATGGCTGTTTGAAGATTTAACTTGCAATTGACGTTCTGCAATTTTCCATTCATTCGAAGATTTGGGAGCATGAGTAATATTTCCAAATAACGTTAGTGTTTATATGTATCTGTGCTTCAATTGGTAAGAGACCGCTCAGAATATATATAGCTGGATCTGCAACATTTCTAACTAGTGACAATAGCTGTTTTACTAATTTCTTGAAGTACAGATGCAAGGTTTGTAGTTGTTTACCACAGGGGATAAGAATTTCCAGACCATATGTTAGTATTGGCAAAACATATGTTTTGAGCAGACTTATTATAGTTACAGGATCTAAACCATTACTGCCATGAAAGCCAGTACCCATCAAGCTGTATACGGTTCTTCTTGCTTTTTTATATTCTCTTCGACAGTAAGTTGAGCTGTATTATTTTGACATTTTTGTATTCCTATATGTGTTGATTTTGAGAGAACTGGCATTGGTTTATTGTTGACAGTCCAAAAGTCCTTTTCAATTTCATGGAAGTCGCCATTTTGTTTACCGAAAAGGACTGGTTTATATGTTATATTACACGTGAAATACACAACAAATGACGCTCTATTTTCATTTGCAAACGTAAATATTATCTAAAACTTGTAATCAAATACTTGTATACAAGTAAATGCAATAAAATTTAAAAAAATCAATGCAACATGACGGGTCATGCCATCTCGGTCCCAGAATCAAAGGCAGCATCTGGCATCCTTACTTATGATCTCTTATTGTGATGTTTATAAGTGTTTGATGTTGTTTTTATAGTGAAAAATCATATAATACCATAAAATAACTTCTACAAAATATGTTTTTAATTATTCATATAATGTTTTTATACTTAGAACTTGATGTAGAAATCTCGAAGCGGCGATTCCCGCTGAAGCTTTCTGCAGATATCGTGTTTTCTCGCGATTCGCGGTATTTCTTGGATATTATCAAGGCGATATCGGGAGTTTCCTATCCTTCTAATATACGTCCTTGAGTGTCATTATCATAAATAAAAATCTAAATGTACTTTATAATCTTATTTATTATCATCATTATTATCAACATAAAAAACAAATGGACACATGAGCACTAAAACATATCATATCATATCATAATTACAAGAGAAACGAACAAGTCACAAGCAACACAGAGGTACACCGTGGACATAGTGCATGCATGTCTCTAGATGCAATCCTCTTTTACAGCTTTTATGAAGTTTGTTCGCCAAGCTGACAAAAAATTCGGAAAAATGTCTCATTTCTTTTTCGGTATTATGGCTTCTTTGTCTTTTTGAACCGTAGAACTGGTAGTTTTGTTTGCACAAACACAGTTCCTTTAATCTTTGGTTAATGAACAATCATTAACCTTAATTGTTTTGACAACTGCGGAAATAGAAAGTAACCTAAATTTCTATTGATTATATGGCTTTAATCAAATGACTAATTATTATTCAATCACGTCTTCAAAGGCTGAATAAACAAGATGTAATTGGTGCAAGTTCAACGCTTGGAATTCAAATCGTTATTGTAATAAGCGAGTATGGAATTATTATTTTCATGAGTTGGGGCGAGTTGGTAACCATGATATTTACGTATGGAATTATTATTTTCATGAGTTGGGGCGAGTTGGTAACCATGATATTTACGTGTAGCACGTATGGAATAATAATTTCATGAGTTGGGGCGAGTTGGTAACGATGAAATTTATGTATGGAATTATTATTTTCATGAGTTGGGGCGAGTTGGTGACTATGATTTTCACAGTTGGAGCGAGTTTGTAACAAATATTTCCCGAGTTGGGGCGAGTTGGTGGGGGTTGGTATGGGGCGAGTTTGAAGTGGGGCGATTTGTCCTGCACCCATCCTAACGACATGGTTTTATTTTACCAGTCAAATTCGACCGTTACCATACAACGGAAACAGGTCAAAACGCCCCAATTTTTCGGATGAAATTAAGTCAATACCAAAACGCCCCCATTTTTCAGATGAAATTAAGTCAATACCAAAACGCCCCCATTTGTTGGATCAGATTAGTACTCAATACCAAAACGACCAAATTTTTCGTGTAAATACCCTCAGTCACAGAATGTTCCAAATGCGTATCTATATATTAACTCATTCGAAATGCTCCCACTGTTACACATTTCAAAATTAAATTTAAAAATTAAGAAAAGACAGAAAACTGAAGATTAAATTTCCCGATTTTTAAACATATTTTTGTCAAGATATACATTGCCGCAAAATCTAACGTGAAAGTGGGGGCGTTTTGGTATATGTTTGGAAATGAGGTAGTTTTGACAAAGGCCTGAAAATGGGAGCGTTATTTCATTCTTAAAAGTGGGGGCGTTTTGGCATGTGTTCGGAAATGGGGCGTTTTGACAAAGGTTAAAAATGGGGGCGTTTTGGCAGGGACTGAAAATGGGGATGTTATTTCATCTTTAAAAGTGGGGGCGTTTTGACATAGATTGGGGGCGTTTTGGACGGGGGCGTTTTGACTCGAATTCCATACAACTTGTTGCTTCTTATTACACTGTATTGATGTTTTCAATATTTTAATACTTGTCAACAAATGACAGGTTACCATTTAACAGGTTGAACCCCTACACAATAGAGTATGTGCCAAATCAGACTTTTCACCATGACCATGTATTACTATTAGGCACGGACAAAATTTAATCTGTGGAAATGGGGGGAGGGTCTGAAATAGTGAACTTCTTGATATATAATGACATCTGTGACGCTTTTGGGATGAGATTAATTATTGCTTAAACGACTGGTAAAATTAGAAACCTCATTCATAAATTCTTTTCATTCTTCAACATTCTTTGTTTATTTTCAAAATCTTCCTCTTAAAAGAGTTAATTCTCTTCAGTTACCATAATTGATTATAGGTACAGTATGTTCTGAAGAGCTGTAAGTTAATTTCCAACTTCAAAGAAGCAATTTATTGTTGAACTATGCCTATAGAGATAAATCTGAAATTGAAACCTATAGTTTGATACGTTTAGTACTGAAAAAGTCAGAATAACTGTAACCTCATTTTGAAGTGTCAAAAGTCGAATTCTAGTCAAATCGACACCAGGTTAAATCTTCACCTGGTCAAATCGGCACCCGGTATAGTCAAATCGGCACCTAGTCAAATCGGCACCTGGTTAAATCGGCACCCAATGTTGTCATTTCACCCATGATAAATATGTTGAATATATATATTTTTTTCAGTATTTTAAGCAAAAAGATTAAAATATTTTGCATGCTCATTGGTTTATGGTTGATTAAACTTTCTAAAAGTACCAACTTTGTTGAATATTTGAAATGATTCAGAACCTCTTATTGGAAAGATAACCAAACTGTTTTAAATAAGAAGAAAATATAAGTATCAGATACTAATTCATTGAGCATTTTCACTTTGGTGGCATAAGTATTAAAGACAGTATACATGTATACATAATATAGCAAGCACTATGTCAATTACTAAGATTGTCACTTTCCCGGTGGACCACAAATGGCAGCACAATCTCATGATTAAACAACAGCTTGGGTAATGGCTTCATTGTTTTTTATTTAAGTTTTTGAAGAAAAAAACATCAATAACGGTATCAAGTCAAGTCGCCCCCAAGACAAGTTGCCCCCAAGACAAGTCGCCCACTTTTTAGGACAAGTCGCCCACTCTCCCAAGACAACTCG
Organism: Mytilisepta virgata; assembly: GCA_028015205.1. NCBI lineage: Eukaryota > Metazoa > Mollusca > Bivalvia > Mytilida > Mytilidae > Mytilisepta > Mytilisepta virgata. Next base: position 83,270,906 of record CM051521.1, read on the forward strand.
CCCACTCTCCCAAGACAACTCGCCCACTCTCTCAAGACAAGTCGCCCACCTTCTAATATCAAGATGTATGTTAATTTATTTGTTGAAGAGAAATTCGTATTCAAGCTTAAATACATTTTATTAAGAGATATATAATTCAATGGCAAATAATTTACAACAAAGACATACAAAATATATATACATAAACAAAGTCTTCACTGGCCGCCGTAAATCTTCCCACACTTCTTCAGTAGCTGGTTGGGGCTGATCTGGTTGTCTCTGTACTGGTCCCATAAGGTGAAGATCCTGTGTTGTAGAATGGTTGTCCTCTTCCTCTGGTAGCGTCGCAGTTTCCCCTCGGTCACCATCTTCAGCTGGGTTGGTAGTAGCTTGGCTTCCTTGTAGAGTAGGTTCACTAGTACGTAGAACGGTAGATTCGCTTTCTTTGACTTCCTGTTGATGCGGTGGTATCTGTTCAGCGGGTAGGAAAGGGAGAGCAAGAATCTTCCTGATGAAACGGTGGGTAAAGCCTTTCTGTGAGTAGTCAACCTAAAAAAGAAAGGGTTAATGTGTAGGTGACGACCGTGTCGCGTGTGGATAGTTCCTCGGGTCGAGTCTCATCTTGGATGGAATTCTCTATTACTGGTGTCGGTTCAACATGTGGTACCCTGTTGATGTGGATGCTACTTTGGTCAGCGTTCTGTGTGGTGTCCATCAGTCGTGTGCTCTCTGCAGCTGGTGGGTCGATGTTAGGAATCGTTGCATCAACATCATCTGAAGGCTGGAGTCTTGAAGGAAATGTGTAATCAGCAACGTCTGAGTTGTTCTGGTATGGTATAGTGTCGTTGTTTCTACATCTCTGGCAGTGGAACGGAACAGCACCAGTTGTCCTGAGCATTAATCGGTATTCATACCTGGAAATACCTCTAAATACACAAACAAAAGAAAGTTATTATAATTTCAGGGAATAATAAAAGTATATATTTAAATATATTTCCATGATAAAACCGATACAAACTCAAATACTTTCAGAACATTTATAAATTTAATTTTGAACTACAAATGACTACCTGAGTCACAAGTTCTGTGCTGCTTTCTTCTACACGTAATACATGTTAGTACTTCTTGACGTGGTCTAAGGTCTTCGTCGCAGACTAGGTAAGGAGTAAGGTTAGCCATTGTTAGGTTGAATGATCGAAAATGACAAATCTTCAGTATTTATGCAGATTTTTGGCTGTGACACTGTTCAAGTGAATACCCAAAGCTGATTTCCTTTTTTATCATTATAAATTATCCGAGCTAATTAAAATTGATAAGCCAAGCTTACCTCATTAACATAGCCAGCCAAATAATTTATTAAATTTAATTAATTAATTAATCAGCTTTAACTATCATCATCGACAATCGTAAGTGAAAGCCTTAATGAGTGGGCGACTTGTCTTGATGAAGTGGGCGACTTGTCTTAATGAAGTGGCGACTTGTCTTAATTAGGAGTGGGCGACTTGTCTTGGGGGCGACTTGACTCGCATTCTCAATAACTACCTGTATAGAGTTAAAACAACAAACAAGTTAATTATTTAATTGATAAAAGTTATTAATTAATTAGTTGAAAAGAAAACTTATCAAAACATCATTCTAGAATGTTGAGAAAACTTCAAACAATTAACTTATGTATTAAATAATCTTTATTCTCAATAAACCATATAGTACAATGGTACAGGGAAATACAGTGCAATATGTACAATATATACAAAATATTTGAAGGTAGCAGAAATAAATAATAAAGTGAAGATAAAGGCAACATTATATGAAAAACATGTTACACTTTTTACTCAGCCTGGAGCACACACACCTTTATTGATTATTTGAATGAATTTACAAAGCTTAAGTAGTTCGGATCTATTCTTAGATGTCATTAAATTTCTGAATTTCAAAATATTTGCATTTCGAAAATATTTGGAGGAGACGTGTGTTTTGCGTTCACGTTCTAAAAATTTACATTGTAAAATATAGTGAAATTCGTCTCCAATATCATTTGCAGCGCACAGTGTACAAATACGATTGTTCCTCTCAATGTTGCTCCATCTACCTTGTTCAATTGGCAGCTTATGATTTGTAGTTCTAAATCTACAAAGATTAGTTGCTTTCTTAAAATCAAGTATCTGGAAGTAATTTTCAAATTCAAACGTTTTTTTAAAAATTCTATAATTTATCGCCTTTGGTGAGTTTTCTATCAACGAATTCCAGGTTTGTACATACTGGTCTTTTAGCTTTAATTTAACAGATGAATATAACCAATTACTATTAATAAAAGTTTGTGTGTCCCATACATTAGACATCCCACATTCATTAAGAATGTTCCTGATTTTGTTTAACCATATAAAATTAGCATTATCACTATTAATAATTTGCAAACACAATTTATACACCATATAAGACAGCTTTGATTCTTTACCAGACAACAATTTTGACCAAAATGAAATCAATCTAGATTTGATATCAATTTCTATAGGATATCGTCCAAGCTCCCCATATACCATATAAGACGGTGTCGACGTTTTCAGTCCCAATAATAATTTACAGAATTTCAATTGTACTCTTTCAATTATATCATTATTACCCGTTCCCCAAATTTCACAACCATACAATAAAACAGGTTTCACCATTTTATCAAAAAGATCTAACTGGCATTCTATTGACAGGTTATGTAATCGTCCCAATTTTAAAACCTCAAAGAGTGCTTTTGTACCTTTATCTATATTATTTTGCTTTGCTTCTTTAAAGTTTCCAGTTCTAGATAAGACTAACTGCTTAATAACATATATTATTTCAAATATTATTGGATGCCGAATTGACCAAGTTAGTGCCGAATTGACTATTAATAGGTGCCGATTTGACCAGATGCCGATTTGACCAGGTGCCGATTTGACTTTTTCTATAGGTGCCGATTTGACTTGTACCCTCAAGTCATATACTTAAAATGAATAAGATTTCACAGAAGTATCTGATTGTAGTATATATACATATTACAGTGCATCCAATATCAGAAAATTCATTCATTCATCCATTGTAATTCTTTTTGAAAATGTATTTCAAATGTTGAAAAATGAAAATGTTCTTCCAATGTGCGCAGAGTTCTGTAGTCCTAAACAATGGAAGAAAATATGATTAGAAAGGTTACATGAACAGCAAATTAATCACCAAATTTGAGGGTGTTAAATCTTACTATTCCAAAGAACTAGAACTGTCCCAGACCAAGGTGTTACTATAGTTCTTTAACAAGTACAACTGTGCCAGACCAAGGCATAACTCAATCTCTTTAATCTTTGATGATACTGAGGTCAATGGCCATGTCACAATATTCCAGGTCTGATAAGACTTTATTTGTACATAACTAAACAATATCATGTGTGTATCTAAAGAAATTATGGTTATATAATTGGGACATATTTCGAATTATACCTAATGTAAATTTCTCTACTTTTAATGCATTTTCATTGGTTTACAAGAATGTGATATTTTATTTGATCACCTGCTGGAAAGAAACAGCGGGTGGTATTTTATAATGTTACACAGACATAAAGTCGGGCATAACGTTTAAACACTATCATCAAAATTTCAGTTTAGATGAGACAAGACTAAAGAGGACAAGTATACCTACATGACCTAAGGAGCAATCCGAAAAAACACAATCCATTAGACATATAAAACCCGGGAAGGCAAATGAACAAGCACAAACACAACAAATAAACAATGAAACCTAAAAAATAATGAAAAACACCAACTCTTATCAATACCAGGAGTGAACTCAGGTGCTCCGGAAGGGTACAGCACCCGTCATGAAGTTCAACAAAGTCAATCCGGTGGTAGTCGCAAATCATTGGAGATGCATGAAATGTTACGACAGTGGGAACAGGTCCTACATCATCTTAGATATTGGAACACTGTAACGGTAAATTCGTGATGACGACTGTAAAATTTCCTAAGTGATGACATCAACTTATACCTGATAAAACCCTGGTTAAGAATCTTTTGTGACAGCAGTAATCCTCTTTGTCGAAAGTCATGGTAACTCGTGCATGCCCTTGAATATCGGATAAGCATAAAGCTGAGAAACGTAGCTGCCATATGCAGGCGATGCTGGTATATTGCTACTCCAGAAGGGAAAGTTACCAATAGGAAAGTCGAAGTCATCACGTTTGTCATAAAATTTTGTCTTCAGATGTCCCCCATTGTCTATTTCGACAAACAAATCCAAATATGAAGAGGACGTTGATGTATCTGTATCTAAATCATGAATTTAGATGTTCTCTTATCGATATGTAAAGGATGCATATAACACTAAAAACTGTATCTCTGTACATTTCAAAGACTGATATAATTCACAAAGACACATGATGACTGTCAAGTTATTTATATTGTTATATACTTTTATTTTATATTTTGTTCTTAGATTTATCTTGATGACATAAATGTACATGTTGTTAATTTCATTTTTCCGTATATAGAGGTTGTTTATTTTCCACCATATTTTATATTTGTTTCAAATGAAATTATAACTAGAACAAAACATCCTACAAAAAATTCTTATTATACCTATTTAATTGTTATTGATAGAAAAATAAATATTACGATCAGAAAGATAATTTCAACAATCACTGTTAGTAAAACTGATATTTTACATGTATACAAACAATGCAGTCTTTCCACATAAATGTATATGTACGTCTTTTACTTTTTTCTATTAAAATATTTAAATAAAATATATATTTTATACATGTACATGTAGTTATTCTTCGTAATCAGACACCAAAATTATTTTGAACTATACATATTTATTATACCTCAGTATGTTTTTAGCTCACCTGACCCAAAGGGTCAAGTGAGCTTTTCTCATCACTTGGCGTCGGTCGTCCGTCGTCCGTCGTCGTCGTCGTCGTCCGTTAACTTTTACAAAAATCTTCTCCTCTAAAACTACTGGGCCAAATTGAACCAAACTTGGCCACAAGCATCATTAGGGTATCTAGTTTGAAAAATGTGTCCGATGACCCCGCCTGCCAACCAACATGGCCGACATGGCTCAAAATAGAACATAGGGGTAAACTGCAGTTTTTGTCTTATATCTCAAAAACTAAAGCAATTAGAGCAAAACTGACACGAGGTAAAAATGTTCATCAGGTCAAGATCTACCTGTCATGAAATTTTCAGACGAATCGGTCAACCCTTTGTTGGGTTATTGCCCCTGAATTGTTAATTTTAAGGAAATTTTGCAGTTTTAGGTTATTATCTAGCATATTATTATAGATAAAGATAGATTGTAAACAGCAAAAATGTTCAACAAAGGAAGATCTACAAATAAGTCAACATGACCAAAATCATTGATTGACCCCTTATAGGAGTTTTGCCCTTTAAAGACGCCCTCCAGCGTAAACTTTCCTTTAAAGATCTTTTCCTCTCAAACCAAAGGGGCAATTGAGACCAAACTTTGGTGGAATGGTCCTTGGGTGCCCCCCTTTCCAAATTATGTCCGTCATCCCCGACCCAACCGAGATGGCTGCTGTTACTAAAAATAGAAATAAAGGGGGGGGGGGGGTGAGTTTGAAAAATCTTCTTATATGTAACTATATTTCCAGTTGGAACCAAAGTTGGCAGTAATAGTTCTTAGGAGGTTCTCTTTCAGAAATATGTCCAATTACCCGGACTGTTAACCAAGATGGCCGCCACAGCAGAACTTAGTTTAACATAGGACCCTATGGGAAATTCACTCAAAAATCTCCTCGTCTGAAACCATAAGCCAATTAGAATTAGACTTGGTAGCAATGGTCCTTAGATGGTCCTCTTTCAGAATTTTGTGCGATGACCCAAACTGTCAACCAAGATGGCCGCCACAACCGAACTTAGTTTAACATAGGGCCCTATAGGAAAATTCATTGAAATATCTTCTTGTCTGAAACCACTTGACATATTTGAGCCTGACTTGGTGGCATTGGTCCTTAGGAGGTCCTTTTTCAGAAATGTGTCTGATTTCATAGACTGTGAACCAAGATGGCCACCACAGCAGAACTTAGTTTAACATAGGACCCTATGGGAAAATTCATTGAAAAATCTTCTTTTCTTAAACCACTTGACCAATTGGAACCAGACTTGGCAGCAATGGTCCTTAGATGGTCCTCTTACAGAGGTGTGTCCGATGACCCGGACTGTCAACCAAGATGGCCGCCACAACCGAACTTAGTTTAACATAGGGCCCTATAGGAAAATTCATTTAAAAATCTTCTTGTCTGAAACCACTTGACATATTGGAGCCAGACTTGGTGGCATTGGTCCTTAGGAGGTCCTTTTTCAGAAATGTGTCTGATTTCATGGACTGTAACCAAGATGGCCGCCACAGCAGAACTTAGTTTAACATAGGACCTTATGGGAAATTCACTCAAAAATCTTCTCGTCTGAAACCACTGAGCCAATTAGAATTAGACTTAGTAGCAATAGTCCTTAGATGGTCCTCTTTCAAAATTTTGTGCGATGACCCAGACTGTCGACCAAGATGGCCGCCACACCCGAACTTAGTTTTACATAGGGCCCTATGCAAAAATTCATTGAAAAATCGTCTTGTCTGAAACCTCTTGACATATTGGAGCCAGACTTGGCGGCATTGGTCCTTAGGAGGTCCTCTTTCAGAAATATGTCCGATTTCGTGGACTGTGAACCAAGATGGCCGCCACAGCAGAACTTAGATTAACATAGGACCCTATGGGAAATTCACTGAAAAATCTTCTCGTCTGAAACCACTTGACATATTGGAGCCAGACTTGGCAGCATTGGTCCTTAGGAGGTCCTCTTTCAGAAATATGTCCGATCACCCGGATTGTCAACCAAGATGGCTGCCACACCAAACTTTGTTAAATATTGGACCGTATAGGAAAATTCATTTAAAAATCTTCTTGTCTGAAACATCTTAGCCAGTTGGAACAAGACTTAGCTGAAATGGTCCTTAGATGGTTCTCTTTTAGAAATGTATCCGTTGACCTGGACTAAACCAAGATGACTGCCACAGCTGAAATTAGTTTAACATAGAATCCTATAGAAAAACCAGCCAAATTGACTGCAACACTTAAATTTTTAGGTCTGCTCAAGGTGAAAAGTTAAATCCAGGTGAGCGATACAGGCTCTTGAGAGCCTCTAGTTTCTATATAAAGATTAAATCAACAATTTTACTATTTTCTCTATTTCTAAACAAGAAACTATTGACAGTTCATTAGTTTCCACTACTACTGACCTTCAATATTACTGGAAAACAATGACCGGTGAAGTATTTTTCGGTATAATAAAACAATCACTGACTGCATATTCGGAGAATAGTAATTATAAGTTTATTATTTCGTCGATACCAACTATTACCCGTGGCTACGCCTGGAGGCAACAGTGGTTACCTCGGCAACAATAAACTTGTTATTCACCTCATACCCAGTCAATAAGTATTTAATATATAATTCTCCATAATTGTTCACTGCATATACTTGTACGTACGCTCATGACAAAACAAAAGATGAAAACCACTAAACAATGGATTCAAACGGGTCTTAGCAAGTCATGGTAAGTAAAACTTCATTAGAGGAATTGAAACGTTAGTTTTTGCAAATCAACATCAGTTTGTGCGCTAAAGCCCACAGTTCTTATACCTTACATGTACTTTCATACTGCTGTATTTTATTGGGTTTCTTTTGGAATATTTGTTTACGTTTGCATAATCGTTTTATCAAAAATCCAGATATTGCGTTTTCTCATTGAAATGATAATTACTAGAAACTGCACCATGCGATAACTCTACTACTGGCTTTAATTGAAACGTCAGTTGACGGACATTGTTTAATGAAAAAAAAATAGCTGTGTGGTACATGTATTTCGGTCCATGAAATTTTGATAATCCACCTGAATGTCACTGCTCTATATGTTTTGTCCAGATAGAGGGTCCTTTTAATGGAAAGCGATTATTAATGTCAATATGAAATATTAACCAAACATGACTTTTTTGCAGGCTTGGTTGGGAGAAATTAATGAATATGCTCAGGAAGATGTAGTTATAATGTTACTAGGCAACAAAGCTGACATGACGGGCGAAAGAGTTGTACGAACAGAAAATGGCGAAAAATTAGGCAAGGTATATCCAGGTTTCACAGTAATGATAAAAATGTGATAATACTACAACATAAAAATCTAACAGACACAACTATGTGTCATTATGTGACCTTTAATGAAGTGTCAAGCCCCTTAACACAGGACATGTCAAACATAAAATTTCTTTTAAAAGCTTGTGTCAAAAAATTGAACAAATATTAAAAGCACAAGATTGAGACTTTTTCAGCGTTTCAGTACAAGATCTCTGACATATCCTTTGTCAGTATTTTAACACCACATTTGTGCAAATGAACAGGATAACTAAAAAACTGTATGTGCATAATTTCACGAGTTGAATTTGATTGATTGTCGCTTAACATCCTGTGGCAAATATTTCATGCTTCAAGACCAGAACCAGTTCATTTTATCAATCAATTCAAATAGGGATGTGATGGGACACAAAGGAAACCAATTTTGACTGCCACTGTAAAAAGAGGATGGTTGGATAATTTGTCATCACTTGGAGTCCAACGTCCATCCATCCGTCTGGAAACTTTTACATTTTCATCTTCTCATCTTCTCCTCTGAAACCCCTACACCTATTGAACTGAAACTTGGCATGGAGCATCTATGGAAGGTCTTTTACAAAGTTTGCATAAATAAGCCATGCCCGTGAAACAAAATCGCCCCTATGAGCATTTACATGTTTTGATTGGTCCAAATTTAAAACTTCTTCTCCTCTGAAACCGTAAAAGCCAAATGAACTCTTTCTTGGCATGAAACATCTATGAAAGGTCCTTTACAAAGTTTGCATAAATCAGCCCGGTTCATGAAACAAAATGGCCCCTATGAGCATTTACATGTTCTGATTGATCCAAATCTAAAACGTTTTCTCCTCTGAAACCGTAAAGCCAAATGAACTGATATTTAGTATGGAGCATCTATGGAAGGTCCTTTATAAACTTTGCATAAATAATTCTAGAGAGTGAAACAAAATGGTCGTCAGAAGCCTTTATATGTTCTGATTGGTCAAATTTTATAATTCTTCTCATCTGAAACTGTTTGGTCAATGTACTTATACTTGGTATAAAGCATGCTTTAACATCATTGACTGAAAAAGAATTCCCTGCACATTCCCACTTCATGATTGTGATTAGATCACTTTAACAGGAACAACTTTCAGTAAATCAATAAATTTGGTAAGTAGTTGGATTGGCACTGGTGGATCTCATTTCCTTGGAGATTATTTAGCCCTGCCCTCTCAGACATGGTTTATTGACTTAAAAATTTTGAAGGATGTTATTAGCTATAGGTCGGTTTAACTGAAAACTTACATAATAAATTAATGATGAACAGAACTTGCATTATAACTGTGTAGAAATACCTTTAAACAAGATTCATTTTTATTATTAATGTTGATAAATAAGATTTTGTTTTTCCAGTCATTCTGGAGTTAGGCCCTCTGTATAGAATTGTGGCAAAATTTTTCTTATGCTATTTTATAACATATTGTATTGCAGAGATCTGAAAATGAAAAAGACCAGAAAACCAACCGATCCCAAATTTAATGTTGCTGAATATGTATCACAGGAACGGAAGTCGGGAGGTTGCTGTGGAAGTTAGCCGTTAGAATGGAAGGGACCAGATTTTAGTAAATGCTCATGATACTATATTGTATTGGTGCAAAATGGCATGTTTGCAATGATGATTTGAAAATTTATTTTTGTATTGCTTGCACAGGGTATAAAATGCCTGCTGTTTTTCAGGCAATCCAAATATAATTAGTCAGAGAAGGTAAAAATTATAATGAAAATTAAAAACAGGTACAAAAAGAAGTAGGGACATTTCCCCTGAATTTATTTCACTCATAGTTCCAAAAGGTCGCATAAATCCTTCAAAATTTGTGGGGATATGTATGTAAAATATTTGATAATAATAAATAACAAATAAATTACTGAATTTTTCTATCAATATTGCTTTGGGAGACAGTTCTAACACCTATTTGCCAAATAAACTGAAGGACATGCAGAACCAAACAGATTTTTTTGCTCTAAGTGAGTTTAGGTATCTCCTTTCATATGGCAGTAGAATGGCAATATTCCAAAGACTGATACAAATTGACCCAAATCACCTTTATATACATGACCTCTGTGGGTAGAAAACTTGAATTTATTAATGATTCAGCATAAAATTTGAACTTATTAATGATTAAGCGTAAAATTTTTAATTTGTTATAAACATAAAAATGCATTGCATGCAATTGCTTATAATAAAAAGTTGGTAAATAGTTAAGATCAAAAACAATAATGGTTATTAATGCAACAATTACAGGGGAAATAATCCCCTTTTAGCAGAAATTGTGTACAAGATTTTTTTCAAATATGCATGGTAAGGGAGATAATAGAAAAACCATAAATGAAGAATTGATGTGAATTTCACATTCCTATCTATAGACAATATTATAAATTCCTTTTAATTTAGAAAAAAAGGGGCGGGGGAGGGGGGGGGGTTCTCTTAATTATTTTCTTAATTTCAAACACAGCAATATTCATGTATTTTTGAATATGAGATGACAAGTTTTAATGTTTTATGTCGCCATTCTATACACCTTTTAGAATGGGATATTTTTTTAAAATGACAAATATGATGTATCCTATTATTTCATAGGTGCTTTGTAAATACAGTAGACCTATTTTGCCTATTAATAGTATATATGTAATAGTGAAAAAATATATAGCAATGAGAAAATGCAATAAAATCATGTGAAACTAGAAATTAAAACAATTACAGTATGTAATAATTAATATTCATTGTTTTGTAAGTTGTAGTTTTTTATGTTATAGTTTAGGTATGGGTACACTTAATAATTTCATAAGATTAATTTCAAATATTAGAAAAAGGTTTAGATATATATGAAAGCTTTCTAGATTATGTTTTAATATAGGTAATTTCATATTAGGATGAATTCATACTTTACCATCTTTCAACCTTCCGGATTCACTTAAAGGGTATGAAAGTCAATCTTCCGGATTGACTTAAAGAGTATGAATGTCATTACAAATAAATTTGTTTACGTCATAGTTCATTCTAAGTCTGAAGTTAGATTTTTAGTTGAAAGATAATATAATGAAAAGTCATTGGAACACTTTTGCAGAATTCCCAGTGTTTAACATTACATACATTTCATTTATTACAATAACATTTACAAATTTCCACTCCTTAGTCATTGTTAAGTAATGTAACCCAGCCATTTCATTCTTTGACCCATTTTTTATTGATTTTTACTTGAAACTGCATATTATGCTATAACATACATATGAACTACCTCTGTCTATGTGAAGAATCAAAGAAATTAAAAGACATTGTGTTTAAAACATGACCTGGTAACTCATTTTTCAGTATGATTTCGGAATCATTTGCAATTTTCATATTTTATTCCAATAGTTGATATTCCCAATATCTGCTTTTCTTTTATTGTATGTATCAAAACATATCTTTACCTTTCACATCCATATTCTATAAAGATTACTACATTACCTGATCTAAATACTACGTGGCAGTCAGTTGTGTCATTTATATGTCTGTCATGGTATATATAATATTCCTAGGCTCACAATTTAGTACTTGTCCAATACTTCTACCCAGTGATACAAAACACAAGGAAATATACGTTAGAATAATCCGATTTCAAGTCTAGAGTATAGGAATCTGCACATTGGTTTGATGTAGTTGGTAGAGGTAAACAGTGTATTCTGATTGGCTAGTCTTAAAGGTCTTGTCAGATATTTCTTTATTACTTTGAATTAAATGTAGTATGAATTGCCGATTGTAGGGTTGAATAATGGCATTTAATAAACCTTAGTACAGTGAATGTATTTAAATTCAGTAACTTGAAAAAAAGTTTTTATATTCAACTCGATACACTTTTGATGTATTGTTTAATCAATGTTAAATCCACACACATAACACATTAACATTGTTTAGTTAAAAACATTTCACATATTATATTTCTTTTAATCATGCCATGTATTCCCTGTGGAAGCCAGGATTTATTTTATAGGATCTTGTTTTCCAAATTCCATTTTTTAAAACTTCAATTGTTACAAATTTATGATCATGGAAATCCTATTGCAGTTTATAATACAGTAACTGTATGTCTTTTTTCAAACTTGAAATGTCCCAAATATTTTACTAGAGCTGATTTTCCAATGGTGTGCTTTTCACAAATTTTTGCATCATATATGACATCACCACAAGCAAATGTCCGCAGGAAGACATATCACGCCACTTGGACACATAATACTGACTTTGAGCAGACCAGTAGATCTTTGCTCTTACTCCTAGATGCAGCGTGCTTGGCGGAGAAGCAGCAAATACCAATTTTAATGTCTTTGGTTTGAGCCGCCTGGAGATCAAAGCCACGACTCTCTGCACTTGAGGCGAGCATGCTACCACAAGACCACAGAGGCAGTTCATTCTATAAAAAAATTAAATCAATAAACCTAATGGAAACTGAAAAAAAAGCTTAGATCACAAGCTTAAACTTATAATTTTTGAAATTTGACCCGAGTGGGCCCCCTGAAATTTGGAAGACAAAAGACTTATTATTTCAAATTCTTACAGTCCTTTTTATAATACTTATCTTGATATATTTAAGCCAAAAATAAACAATATCCATTCTGAGGATATACAAATTATCTTTTTCTGTTCTTTTATAGTTCATTTACTTTTGTTCTTTCCCATAACTATTGATGAATGCATGGAAAGAGATAATACAATCATATATTGTCAACATTTTTATTTCCATGGGCAATTTATTTTAAAAATTGGGGTGAAATTTGATACCTTTTTACCAAAATTTCACTTTTCTTTGTCACCTGAAAAGAACAGACCTGAATTTTTTTTCATTATCTGTTAGACGTATAATTTTGCTTAATAACATTACATTGATTTGTATTAGCTCATCTTTCCTAAAGGAAGATATTTTTCAGTATGCTAGTTAGCATACCTGGCCCAAAGGGCCATGTAATCTATTGCCGTCACTTTGCGTCCATCGTCCTACTTTTTTCTGTAAGGTCTTCCCCTCTGAAACCACTTGGCTAATTGAAACAAGAGCCAAGCATAGTTTAACATAGGGCCCTATGGGAAAATCTATTTATCAATCTTTTTGTCTGAAATCAGTAAGCCATATAGAATCCTATTGGAACCGAATTTGGCAGCAATGATGTTGGGGAGTCTTCTTTCAGAATTGTATCCGGGTGCCACAGCTGAACATAGTTTGACATAGGACCCTGTTTGAAAATTTAAAACCTTCACCTGAAATCAGTAAGCCAATTAGAACCAAACTTGGTAACAACGGTCCTTAGATGTTCCTTTATCAGAATTGCATCCAATGACCTGGACTGCCATTCAAGATGGCCACCATAGGCAAACTTAGTTTAACAGACCCTGTTTAGTATAATCGAATTTCCGTAATGGTCCCGGATTTTAGTTTCAAAATACGCATCACATATTAAGCTCCGGAATTATGCTTTCCTGTTTTGTTCCGATATTTATTTTTCTTCTTAGTCGAATAAATGCTTGGCTCTTTGCGCTTGATTTTCCAATATTTGAGAATGCTAACCAGAATGGATGTAATTGAACGATTGTTTCACTGAAAATGATACCCAAGTGAGCGATGCAGGCTCCTGGAGCCTCTAGTATTTATAATGTACTCATTTCTTATATATAGATTCTATCATGTTGGCTTTTTCTGCCATTTGATGGGCAGCCTAATTTTTCTGTGATAATGAAAGACTTCAGAAAAGGAAGTCAAAAATATTGTTTGAGTGCTCCTTTCTATTGAAAAATGGCATAAGGCCATTTATTTTTATTTAGTTGGTTTACGGATCCGCCGACCCGATTTTGCCCATTTGAAGAAAAAAAATAAAATCGAAAATTTTGGTTTTTTATTACCGCCGACCCTCTGAAATCAGCCATCCCAAAAATAAAAATAAATTAAAATCCTTTTGCATCAAAATTTCATGAAAGATGATGTTCCAATTCGTCTAAAAATAGATTATCCATTAATAAAACACTTGCAAATATGATCCAGAAAAAAAAAATCTATTTATAGCCGTTAGTTGATGCAAATTTCCGAAACAAGTTTTATGAAACGAATTTCCTATTACAATCCATGCGGCTTTTAAGTTCGTTTTGTATGAATATATGGATTCCGTAAGATATCGAATCAACTCATTTTATCTTGTCGTAGTTGACGAGTCGAATCCCTTAAAAAGGGAATGGTCTACTGAACATCACCTTTCAAGATACGTGTTGTGATATTTGGATTTCAAATCATTTGCAACCTTTGTATATTTGGCAATACAACCAAGATTGTTCAAAAGTACACGATTTGCCCTCTTTTTTTTCTTTTTTTTTCCCCGACCGACCGACCCTATTTTTTTTAAAAAAAAATCCGTAAACCAATTAATTAAAAATAAAAGGCCTAACCAGGAATTATTGTAATCTGTAAGTGAAATCCCAAGAATGGTATCATGAACATGTGTTTAATATAATTATATTGAAACATTTTGTTATTTGTTTTCAAGTCAGAAATAATGTGCAATCTTTTGAAGACATTTATAATTTATTCATTTGATCTTTAAGGTTTGTGATACTTATGTATATTTTTTTCATTTATAAGAATTTTAATATATAATTACTGTGTTAAGGTGTTGGAATGTAAAAATTATAATTAGAAATATATGTTAAAGTAGTATAAATTTGTTGGTACAGTCAATTTTAAAATAAACAGTTGACTGGAGAAAGCTTAAGTCCTTTTTTTTGGTAAAAGTTCATAGAACAATCTAAAATCAATAAAAAAAACTCAGCTTTCTCTGATGAATATATAGCCCCAGGACTAATTGAATTAACCAAATTAGCAAAAGAAAATTTTAGGTGTTCTAAACTGTCTCATACACAATAATTCAGAAGTTATTATTAAAACAAATTCTATGTATATTATAACCAGTAAGAGGTTGGCTGATTTTTTGTGAGATTAGACGTATTCCTAAATCAAGCCAAGTCTGGAAATATTCCCATATTTAACAGTCAGTTATGTAAGAAAAAATATTTTGTGATCATTGTTGACATTTTTGTGAACCGTTTTCTATTGTTCCAAGAATCTTGATGGGTTAGACTGTTTTTTTTGCATGCGATGAAGAATCAAGGAGAAGCAATTCTATTTTTTTGCTAATTTATACATAGTTTAAATAGATTTTATATATACTCAAGATATGTTTTCTGCCAACATGCATATTAATATACGTGAATATAATTATATAAGGTAAATTTTCTATTTAATTATATTCTTTATTTTGTGCATTCCCATGAACAGTAAATGTACCCTTGAAAGACAAACCCTGCTTAAACTTAGTTAAAAAGACTTTTTAAAACCAGAAAAGGGGTTAAAGGATATGTACAGAAATTCCTACTAATCATAGACTTAGCTCATCGTCTAAACAATTTTAAATAGCAGGGTAACCATAGGGTCTTGAATTAACATTTATCCTTGACTGTTGAGCTAGTGACCAATTTTAGTTTTTAACACTATTTTCCTGTGGAAAAGTCTGGTTAATGCTTTAGTGCTGAACGGCCAGTGGGCTTCTCCCCACAGTGAATAGCCTAGTTTGCTGCCAGTCAAACAGCATTTGTTTCAAATCTTAATTTGCATTGATGGTATAATATAGTGCAATGCAATGAACATTTTATAATATTTTTTCTGGAGGAAAAAATAAAATTGATGTCTTATATTTCATATTATTGGTACATTGCATTTTTTGTGTGAAGGAATTTTTTTAAAGATTCTCATTTTAGAATAAAGATCTTTTTTTTGTTATAATTGAAAATGTTATATATACTTATATTATAGTTGAATCTAGTTGTTTTGTTAAAATATTGCATTTTATAGTACCTGAAACATTTTTTACTATAAACTGCCAATGGTTACATGTGTCTCAGTTTGTTAATTATGATATTTACAGTTATTTTATTACAATGATCTTTTTATATTAGGTATTATTATGTACTTTATTACACAGCTATAATATTATTACAGTGAGAAACATTCAGTCTTTAAGTTTTGATCATTAAGTATTTTTTTATTCTAAAAGTTACTAATTTCATGAGTAGTTAAATCAATCCATACAGATTATTTACTGTTTTATTTTGGTATAAGTAATGAAATCAGTTGTGAAGTTATATAAATGTACATGTAGTATTGTATTAATATTTAGGAATATTTCCCCAAGCAAAATAATATATTGCATGAGCTTATGAGTGCAGTATATTTTTTTATTGTATATCAACATACATGTAATATTCCCTGTAGAACGTAACCAAAAATTAGCATCCAACATTCACCGATATTGCATGGAGATCAATATTTCATTGTAATGACGATGTCTTTGATAGTTTTTCGGGTTTTTTCTGGGATCTGGCTGGTGTTGCCATACAATAAAAGGGTTATTGCACTAAAGTGAGAAAAATTGTGAATATTATATCGCACTCGCAAGCTTGTGCAATATTACATTCTACTCGGGACAATATTTCCCAGTATTCATGCAAGAACCCTATAATATATTAATACTTTAATCCATTTGTTGTATAGGAAGATCTTTTAAATATTAAATAAGTCTATTTTTTACATTAGTGGCATCAGTTTTTAATGCAATATCATGGAATATTGCATGTTAAATTTTGGTTATGTTCTACATATATCATTAATATAAATTACTCTACAATAAAAAAGGTTACTAAACAGTGCTATATTGCATCTTGTATATATAAATAAATCTGTTTGTTTGCCATTGAATAAGGTTTATTCTATGGAACTCTTTATATGTAAAAAAAGCATTCCATTTGATATTGAGGTTGTGCAGATTTTTTGTTTTATTTAAGAGTTGTTATATCTGTCATATTTTGTAAAATATAGTTTTTGCTATAGTTTAGTTAGACAGTCACTTCCATTTTTATTGTAGTGTATATTTCTGATGGTCAACATGCCTGCAATTAAAATGGCAGTGGGCAAAAATAGAATTTTCCTATAGTACATACTGTTATAAAGTAATACACTTAGAAGTGTAGACTGTATTCCATTTATATGCTGTTCAAATTCACCATTTTGTTTATTTTTCCCTCAAGACAGAAAAAATGGGAAATACAGAATTTAATAGGTAAAAAATTACAGATTCTATATGCAAAATCCACTAATATATGGAACAAATGTTCATGTAAAGTCTTTTATTGCTGTTCTTCATCTTAATTGAAAGGAAGACCTTCATTACAATAAACAAAAGTTTAATTTTTTCCTGAGCCACTCAACAGAATTAACAAATGGAGAGAAAACCTTCAGTGATCCTGTAGTAGTTTTTGTTTCAAAATAGCAAACTTCCATTATATGAACAGATTTGTAAATGACATTTACCTTGCAGAGGGCAAGAATCACTACACAACTCAGCAATATGTATTTTGATTGATAACTAATGGTTATAAACTTTTTTTTAAGATCTGCTGTAGACTGTGGTGATTGTATCAGTGAGATTTTGAGTTAAATTTAGTTCCTGTTAAAATAAACAGAAAATTACAGTCTATTTGTTGCTAATAAAAAAGAACATTGAAGAAATGCTATTTTGTCATTTTTAACTCACCTGACCCAAAGGGTCATGTGAGTTATTGTCATCACTTGGCGTCTGTCGTTTGTCGTCCATCGTCCACAAACCACATTTTAATCTTCTCCTCAGAAAACACTGGGCCAATTGGGACCAAACTTTGGTGGAATGGTCCTTCGGTGGTCCCCTTCCGTAAGTATGTCCAGTGTCCCCGACCTCAACTCAGATGGCAGCCAAGCTAAAAGTAGAAAAAAGGGGGGTCAAAATTTAAGAAATCTTTTTCCTCTTAAGCTACTACTTGAATGCCAATCTCAGTCAAACTTTGCTGAAATTATCCTTGGCTAGTCCCCTATCAAATTTGTGTCCAATGGTCCCGACATCTGACTAAGATGGCTGCCACAGCAGAACTTAGTTTAACATAGGACCCATAAAAATCTTCTTGGCTGAAACTACTTGCCCAATTAGAACCAAACAGTGGTGGAATGGTCATAAGGTGGTCCTCTTTCAAAAGTGTGTCTGTTGGCCCAGACCTCCGACCAAGATGGCCACCACAGCCGAAACTTAGTTTAGCATAGGACCCTATGGGAAATTCATTAAAAAATCTTGTGTGAAACTACTGAGCCAATTTCAACCAAACTAAGCAGCAATGGTCCTTAGATAGTTCTCTTTCAGAATTGTGTCCGATGAACCGGACGATCAACCAAGATGGCCACCACAGCCGAACTTAGTTTAACATAGGACCCTAAAAAAAATCTTCTTGTCTGAAACTGCTGAGCCAATTGCAACCAACCTTGGCAGCAATGGTCCGTAGATGTCCTCTGTCAGAAATATGTCCAATGATCTAGAATGTCAACCAAGATGGCTGCCACAGCCAAACTGGGTTTTACAAGAGACCCTATGAGAAAATTCATTAAAAAATCTTGTCTGAAGCCACTTGGCCAATAAGAACCAAACCTGATAGAAAAGGTTCATAGGTGGTCCTCTTCCAGAATAGTGTCTGTTGACCCGAATGTCTACAATGAGGGCCACCACAGCTGAACTAGGTTTAACATAGGACCCTATGGGAAAATTCTTGTGTGAAACAACTGAGCCAATTAGAACAAGACAGCAATTGTCCTCTTTGAGAATAGTGTCGGATGACCTGGACTGTCAACCGAGTATGGCCGCTACAACCGAACATAGTTTAACATTGGACCTATGGAAAATTCATTAAAAAATCTTCTTGTCTGAGAACCAAACTTAGCAGCAATGGTCCTTAGATGGTCCTCTTTCAGAATTGTGTCCGTTGACCCAAACTATCAACCAAGATGGCCACTGCAGCCAAACTTTTAACCCTGTTGGAACTGGTCGCTATATGTTATAGGCAATGCTCTATCAGATGAGCGATACAGGCTCCTGAGAGCCTCTGGTTAGAAGTAAGATTGTCTATGTGTATATGTTCGGTATTACTTCTGTGTAACTATGTCCTTGATTTCCAAAGTTTTGGTTATGAATACCTGATGAGATTTGAAATATTATATAATGTTACGTACTAATTAAATTTGATAATGAAGTTGGTATCATTCTTGACATTGTAACCATAGCTATTTTACAAAATTTGCATTTTAAGCCCATCATTTTAATTTTCCTTTAAAAATTATCTCTAGAATCACTGGGCCAGTAGGATCCAAATAGGTATATATGGTGCTAATGTGATTCTCTTTCAAAATTGTATTTGGTTTTCCAGACCACAAACCAATTTAAGTTGACCGTCATAGCAGAACTTTATTTAAAATAGGACCTATCTAAAATTCATGTAAAATCTTAGTCTGAAACCTCTGAGTCAATATAAGCTAAACCCCCTGGGGCAATGAATGCTTCTTTTCATGAGGAAACACATCCCTGGGAAACCCACCTTATACGTCAGTAAATGTGTCTTCGCATAAAAAACAAGAACATACATGGTTATAGTGTGTGGACCATGACCATTTCTAACATATTAAGTCGTTTGTAATTTGAGGGGGAATGGGGAATGCCCTTGATGGAACCATCTTTATGGGATAAAGTGAAGATGACAACCGCGATACTGATACTGGTACCAATTTTAAATGCCAGAATTGTTACCAGAACCTTATAAGGAGCAAGAAATATACGGTTATAATTATATGGCGTGGATCTCGACCATTTCAAAGATATTTTTAATAGTCCCTCGGGGGCATGGATGAATCTTCCCGTGAGGAATAAGAAAATATATATATATGTAAACTGTATGGTAGGGTGGAAATATGACTAGTTTCCAAGCCAAACAAGCAAGTTTTTAGCTATCTTATTAAGTACAAAATGATTTTTAGTGGGTGGGTATATTCCCATTGGGACCCCGCTGTACACAAATCATTGGGACTTCCTATAAGGAACTATCAAAATCAAGTTATTAAGAGAAAAAAAATCCCACAGACTTCTCTAGTAATTTTAAACCACACCCAAATTTGAACCCCTGTCTCAAAGTCTATTCTCACACAAGAAGGTAAATAAAGCTATTGTATCTTAAAATATTATGATATGATCGATGGTAAATGAGAACCACTGTGGACAAGTTTGTGGAAGAAAAAGAAACGAAGCAAAAAATTTCCAGGGATACCTGATTACACATTACCCGTTAAGGATTCCAACTGTGAATGTAGTGGTTAGTTTCAAAAGATGTGAAAAAATCCTCTGAAAAGCTCATGATATCTGAGAGAAATTGGTGGCATTAGTAGGATTAAAATATCTGAGAATTATAGATCAATGCATGGCCTAATCCATATTTGACTGGGTATCACCCCGACAATATCATGTGGGACACGGGGCTCTGATATGGATAAGATAATAAATTTATATATACTTGCACCCGGTCTGATATAGCCATATCGGCCTACCACGAGACGCACCCAGTCTGATATGGCCATATCAACACGGGTACGTTCGAATACACGTAGTACTTGAATGATGGTTTATTAGCCAGGGGTGTGCACACATGCGTTGTTCACTTCCAGTCGTGACACATATGCAAAAACCAAAATATATAATACTACATTTGAAAATACACGATAACCAAATTTCTAAACACCTTATTAACATGTATCTACAAAATAATTCAACATCAATGCGCTTGGTTAAAATAGAACCGGAACATTAACCTACATTTAAGGAAAAATAACAAAATGTCATGACCTTTGAGTGAAAAGAACAAATCTCATAGGTAATATATTATATTCAATAAGGAACATGGATGGGCCATGACAATAGGCAAAAGGAAAGCTGTAGTTGATCTCAAAAGTCGAGTAATTTTCAAATACAGATCTAGGAATATACAAATACTCGTTGTTCAAAATAAGCCCCCCTATATCAACAATAGTAGTCGAAGACTTTAACTGATGAACCAAAATTCCATAACTATTCTTTTTATTTCATTGTACATGTAGTAACTTTGAAAATAAATAAATTTTAAATTTTTATTTTGAACAAACAACACATGTCATTTCTCGTCCATTGACGTAAGGAGGACACGGAAGTAACCCATTACATCTGGCACTAACAGAATGCAGTATTGATTTGTCTGTCCAGTTTGATGTTTTCTTTAATCTCTCCGATTCAGCATCGACACAGATAAATTCAGTAGCAGACTCGTGTCCATGCCATCCAGACATAAGGTATCCAGTGTATTCTTTTTTCCAACCCCCAAGACATTCCTTTCTTCCTGGGATCATCAGAGTAGTTCTCCCTTGAATATGACAAACTGAACATGGAAAACCGTACAGTTCATATTTGTCCTTATCAAAGAGTGAGTTTTTGATATTTATATCATGGACGTTATATACTGCTCCGCCGACAAACGGATTATTATTGACCTTCTGATCGTAGACTCCCCACTGTGGTTGTTTTGGTAGACACAGGTGATTCACTGCGGAGCCCTTGTTCGTGTAGGACGAGCCTCCAGTGATACCTAAAAGAGTTAAAATCTATAAAGAACGAACCCTCGTTTATACGTATTTATCTCTTAAACTCTAGTGTTTTATCTCAGTTTTTAAAATGAAGGCAAGCTATAAGTTGATATAAACAAGTTAGTAAATACCAAAGCATAATAATTAATTTTACTGAAATTCTGCTTTTAAGAAGATTACTGTGTTTTATAAAGTGAAAAGTTCATGCAATTCTTTATTATTTTACAATAGTTTACACAATTATCATTTATATGGAATATAAACAAAGCACTTACCGTCGTAAACAAGTTCTGCATTTTTGCTAGTACACACTGATCTTCCCCACTGGATATATGTGGTACCACCACTGCTAGTTCCTATGACAGAAAAAGTATAACTTTTATGTTTTTGACAGGCAACAGATGACTATTACAAGTACAAATGAAAAATAATGACTGTCAATTGCAAAAACGAAGTATCTGTCTCAAAGAAAAGAATTTGTCAATTACCTTGAGCACATATAGAAGTTTGAGATTCTCCTGTAACGCTTTTAAAACCAGCTAGAAACACTTTCCACATCATGGAGTCCATATTATCAGTACAGAACGACTTCGCCGCCTTCTTACTCCTAGCTGCTGTTATCTGGTTTGTCACTACAATGCAAACAAAAAATAAGCTGGCTTTTGTAAAGATCACCATGATCAGCTATTGTTCCAGTTCCAATATTCTATCAAAACTGTAAACACCGAAACTAAATTTGCAATAAAATAGTAACTTTCTCTGTTGGTATTTACGTAATATGAGAAAAACGTTAACTTTCCTGGTACATTTACATTGTAACATCTTGTGCACGATATATTCTGAAATTTCAATACGTTGTTATAATAAAATTGATACCAATTAATATTCAATTTCATTATAAACAAGAGTTCCCTCAATCAACATACATAGCTAAACTCAAGACTTTGCACCGTTTTTCTTTATTTCCGATTGCTTAAAGTATGAATTCAGTTTTCATAACGGTGTTTCGGGATTTTTAGATTGGCTCACTCTAAAAAAGGGCCTATTTTGGGCCCCTTTTCAAAAGTCTCCCAACTAATGCCGGGTTTCGGCAAAATATTCTTTAAGATTTCTGCTGCGTTTGTACGCAATCATAGGCATTTGTTTAAATATTTGTCTCCATAACTCATCTGACTGTAAATTATCCCAGGACTTTCTTTGTGCTCTACCCAGCCCTTTAACTGCCGGGTTATATTTATTTATAAGAGTCAAAGGTATATTTTTCTTGTTGGTCTTTCTATTTAATGTATTGCAACGTTTAACTTTGTTGCGTGTGTCTGAAATTAGATCTTTAGTAATGCGTTCATTATATCCTCTGTTTACTAATTTTTGTTCAAGGTTAAACAGATGCTTGTTCAAATCAATTACATTATTATTATTCATCTTATTTCTAATATGCCGTATAGTTTCTCCCACAGTGATACTTTTAAAGGTACTCTGTGGATGAGAGCTATTAGATGGCAGATAGTGATAAGTTTCTGTCTTCTTCATGTGGTTTGACATCCAAGATTCCATTTATACGAAATCAATCACCTTTTAAAATAAACCTCTAAATCTAGATAGGCCATTAACTCTTCAGATACTTCATATGTAAATTTTAACAGAGTGTCGATCTTATTAACAATGCTTAAAAATTCCTCAATTTGTAACATATTACCAGTGAAGACCATAAAGCCATCATCTCTGTACTGTAATTTATCTAATATCATCTTTAGTATAGTGGCAAGATGTAAATCTGTGCATGTAGGCGATAAAATGCCTCCTATGGGGTGCGCCTATTATCTGTTTATATATATGTCCATTAAATTCAAATTCATTGTTTTCTAACACTATTTTAATCAGTTAAAAATCTGTTGAAATGGGGGTTTGAATTTCATATGATAGTCTATCAATTCTTTCTAGATTGTTGATTAGTGTTTCTTGCAAATCTTTTATTTGCATGTTTGTATACATCGAAGTAATATCATAGGCAATCGGAAAACATTTGTTTTCTATCTTTTCGTTCTCTAATTTTACAATAAAATCTTTAGAGCCTTGAATGAAGAATGGATCTTTTCTCAATAAACGTTTAAAAATTATATCTAAGAAATTCTCAATTCTACAAGTTAGTGAATTGCCTCTGTTGACAATAGGTCTATATATAATCTCAATATTTGACTGGATAAAACCTTGTTTAATGATCTTTTTAACTACAGTTGAGTTCACTTCTAACCCGTCATTAGAACTGCCCTAAACTGTCAGAAGAACTGTTCTAGAACAGTTCTAGAACTGTCATCCTGGCACCTTTAGAACCGACAGTTCTACCCTAGAACCATTCTGGACGGTTCTACCCTAGAACCATTTATGACAGTTCTACCCTAGAACCATTTACGACAGTTCAAACCTAGAACCATTCTGGACGGTTCTACCCTAGAACCATTTATGACCCTGGCAATAGTTTATGAATTTTGAACATCAAAATTATAAGAAATAAATAATTAATTTTTTGTCATAATTTTAAAATCAACTTTTATCATACCGAAATATAATTATTATAGAGTAAAAAAAGAAATAATTCACTCAGAATAAAGTTTTTACTAAAACTAAATGATTTAAAAACTAGTCGGTGTTATTTTCTAGTACATAAAACATTCCTATGCATATTTTTCAACAAGAGAACACTTTAAATCAAGATTTAGTCCCGTCTCGTCTTGAAATTATTGTGTAAAATGTCCATATATGTACGTTATGTCTATGTAATTTTTCGATAAATTGGTGAAATGCACTTCTTATTTCAAAATGCGGTACTCATCCCAATCATCTTTCCCCCTTGTCATAACGAAATAAATATCTTTCATACGGGCAAAGAGAATTTTTTATATAATATATCAAATATTTACCATATAAAAATGGTAAAAAAAGATAATAAATTAAAATGCTACTTATCTGACACATTTGAAATCTCTGCATTGAAATTTGGGACCACATTATACACACCACTTATTCAAATGCTGCATTAATTATTTTAAAATGTAGCGTTATAAAAATTTGAAACCCCGCTGATTTTGTCAGCAAAACGGTTTACCTGTATACATACACATGTATCTGTGTACCTTAACGGTTGGAACATCCGGAAAGTCAAGGTACAATATACATGTCAAAACGTTAATTACTAGTTATAATTACCTGAAACACACAAAATGTTACGGAGAACAAATTTCTTTACCTGTAAATTTTTTTCAGAAAAATCACAAATTTTAACTAAAACAATAATTCTTTTTTCTCGTGGGTCAAAAACTGAAAAAAAACTGGCACCGTAGTCATACAATTGAAATTATAATCGATGTGAAATGTTACTACATATTTAAAAAATATGTTGTTAAAAGTTTCGAAAAAGCGAAGACGAGGAGTACGTGCCATAATCAATACAGAGTTATCGGACATGAAAATGGACGGTTCTACCCCAGAACCATTTATGACAGTTCTGAATGGTTCTACCCTAGAACCATTTATGACAGTTCTACCCTATAACCATTTATGACAGTTCTACCCTATAACCATTTATGACAGTAAAGTCAAGAAATACCAAAGGGATATTCGAAGGAGAGAAAAATCGTAACAACTGACAAACTCCGGAGAATAACGAAGACAAGACCAAAACAATACAAACCGCCTCGGTGGTTTCGTGGTAGCGTGCTAGCCCCGAGTGCGGAAGGTCGCGGGTTCGATCCCCGGCCGGGTCAAACCAAAGACATTAAAATTGGTATTTGCAGCTTCTCCTCCAAGCACGCGGCATCTAGGAGTAAGAGCAAAGACTGGTCGGCTCGGAGTCAGTATAATGTGTCCGAGTGAGGTGATATGTCTTCCTGCGGACAGTTACCTCGTGAGCTAGCACATTAAAAATCCGACTTAGCGTGTCGGTCTAGTACAAAGCAGGGCTCATATTCATTATCATATCAACATGTTCTCGTCCTGATATGCACCTGGTTGCCATTGGACGTTAAACAATAATTCATCCATCCATCCAAAACAATACATGCACTACAATTAAAAACTAAAAACATATGAACAACATGGACCCCACCAAAAAACCGAGGGTAGACTCAGGTGCTCCGGAAGAGTAAGCAGTCTCTGCTTCCTGCAGGACACCCGCCATGCTATCCATGTCAAATCCGATATGCGGAAGGGATAATATCAATGGAACAGGTCCATTTTCATTTGGGAAACGGTTTTTTCATACCTGTCAACCAAGTCATGATGACGCCCATAAAACTTTAATAAGGATGACTTCAGCTTAGGAGCAACGTACCCCTGTCTGAGCAACTTTTCTGTCAGAAGCCGGGCTCTGTCCAGGAAGTCAATGTATATGTCACAAGCTCTGGAATAACGTATGAGTTGTGAAATATATACGCCGGCGCTTCTGGAATATTGCAGCTCAAAAATGGGAAGTTGACGATTGGAAAGTCAAAGTCATCCCGTTTGTCGTAAAGTTTTGTATTCAACCTTCCTCTGCTGTCAATTTCAAGGTGAAGGTCAAGATAAGATGCAGACTTGGCAGTGTCTGTTGTATCCTTAATTTCGAGCTCATTGGGATAGATGAGATGTAAGAAATTCCCAAAACATGAATTGTTGAGTGATAAGACATCATCTATGTAGCGGACGCTGAAATTAAAGGTACGGGCTAATTTCTTCTGTTTTTCCTTAAGAAGCCCGTCAAGGAAGTCTGCCTCGTATGAGTAAAGGAACAAGTCGGCCAGTAGTGGCGCACAATTAGTATCCATAGGAATGCCAATTGTCTGTTGGAAAACACGTCCACCAAATTGAACAAATATGTTGTCGATCAAAAATTCAATCATCAGGACAATTTCGTCCTCTGTATATTTTTTGTTAGATTTAGAGTGGTTTTTAACAAAGTATGATTTATCTCTACCAATGACAAGGTATGTGTATTTGTTGTTGCCAGTTTTATTTTGAAAGCATCGATGGATTAGATCTTTCAACTTCTCCTTCAGTTTTGAATGAGGAATGGTGGTAAAGAGGGTAGAGAAATCAAATGTTTTTATACTGTTACAGACTGAAATGGACCGAGATCGTAAAATATCCTTTAAGTCTTTGGAGTTCTTTAATATCCACATTTGATTAATACCACTTCTTGAATAGCTTGTCTCACAATAACTTTGGAGGCCCGTTTTGACAGCTGTTAAAATAGAAGTTAGAAGTTGAGACAATGGTTTGGTGGAACACTTGGCAGATCCAGCTATAAAGCGTTATTTGTATGGACACTTATGTAACTTGGGTATCCAATACAAGGTAGGAAGATCAAGACCATCATCTTTGATGGAAATACCAAATGACGACAAAACTGATCTATGATTGTCGGTTATTTCTTCCTTTGAAAGTGTAGTAGCTTTATAGGTTGTGTTGCCAAGTAAACTATCAATCCCTAGTTCATTAATCAAGCATTGAATATAGTAGCTTTTTGCATACAAAAACGATGTTATTAGGGGCCTTGTCTGCAGGAACAACAACATATTTGTCATGAATTGCGGACAATGTCTTGGCAGCATCCGGGTTGCTGAAGACTGATGCTCCTTTTTTACTCATAGACCTTTTAAGTTTATCAATTCAATTAACCTTAGAACCATTTATGACAGGGTTGGTTCTACCATAGAACCATTCTAGAATGGTTCTGGAACCGTCCTCTCTGACAAAATTGTTGAGAGGTTAGAACTGATCTCAACTGTACCTCTGGGTTGATTTTGTGAATTTTAGGTAGAAAATACATGTGCCCATGTTTTGGGTTATCTCTCTGTGTGAGAAAAGAATATGTGTTTACATCTATTTCTTTCTGAGAAAACAATATCTGTTCTATTTTTTACTAATAGATGCAGTATTAGGTTGTTCAAGTTCCACATAATATATGCTACGTAGGTGATTTTCTACTGCTCTTGTGTAGTTATTCTTATCTATTAATACTGTGGTATTATTTTTGTCTGCTTAAGAAATATAAATCTCAGAATTATTAGTAAGTTTAGCTAGTGATTTACGTTCTTCTCTCGACAAATTGTCTTTAAATTAGTTTACCTCCAAGCTAGATATAGCCAACATTGTGTCTGTTATATAATTTTCAAGAGCACTATTGCACCTAGGAGGTACATGTCCTGTTTTCAAGTATAAGGGATGAAGTTCTTTGTTTTCTGATGCATCAGAATAACGAAGCCTACATCTCATTTTTCTGACTAATTCAAAAAAATCTGCCATAACATTATTTCTGATGTGAAATGTATTAAGGCTCGGAAAAAATTTAGTTCCTTTGCTCAGTAGGAGGATGTCTTCATTAGATAATTTTGTTATAGTATAGTTAAGAATAAAATTCTTATTGAACTAAGCTCGATTTCTCTTATTTATTAGGATTTTTTATTAACCTCTCTCTTGCGATTTATTAGTTTCTATAACGTCTGGAGCCCATGCTGATAATGAACATAACTGTTGAGAAGGAAACAACTTATTCTGATTAATCTAAACTGCACATGCGTACGCACTAGGTAAGCCCACTAGAAAATGACAACATACTTTAATAAAAGTTTAGCTACCATTTAATTAACTAATCCTACAATACATAGAAACGATCGAAAAGCAAAAAGCCATCAAGTGAGAAAGTTCACATACAAAGTCCAACTTTACAGTGGTTGTTTGAAGCACTAAAATCCTTTTCTGAAACTAGTTACTGTTGACTTCCAGGAAATTCTTTATAGTTCACATATAAAATCCGACTTTATTGCCGCTGTTCTTAACACTAAAAACTTTTCTTAAACCTGTCTTTCGGCTTGGCTACAGTTGGCTTCCAAGCCAGAGAATCTTATAGCCCTAAAGTTTTCTGTTATTCTCCTCGATTAACTCTTGTGCCGCTTTAAATAGTTCCATTCTTTCATCATACTTTGCTAACCTCTGCAGCTTTGTGTCTGCTTACTGTAATATATCATCCAGTTGTTTAGACAGTTCACGAATGCCTTTCGCGAGTGGTTCTGACAATTGTGTTAGGGCAACAGTTTAGAAGTTCTCTTGTAAGTCTCGAACTTTGTCTTTGAGTTGTTCTTTTAACGGATGCTCCATCAATCTAGGTATGAATTTAACATCCACACTCATGTAAGGAGGCGGTATCCTTGAACCCTTGGTCAGCCTTAGCCCTTCTTGGATGGTGTTCAAGTTGTTTTTCACCTCCATAAGAGTCCTTAGCTCTTCATTGACTGGTTTCACTGTAGTGTAAGGCTCCTCCAGTGAAATCACTTGTATTTCCTCGGAGAATATAGGCCTGCATATTTATCTTTGAGCGACTGTGGCATAATGACATCACCAGTGGTTTCATCTGAGTTTAAACGGTTTAAATCCATTTTTTTTCTTATTAAATTTTAAGTTTAGTTTATCTCTGACTGAAGGCATGAGAATAAATCCTCTAAAATAAGCTCAGGTGTTACACGTATGTGCATTTCTGGCTAAAACATGACTGTACATGTATCAGATACAAATTTGATCAAAACTTTGGGTACACCTTGGTGATCTTGCCTCGAGTGCGGAAGGTTGGGAGTTCGATCCGCGACCGGGTCAAACCAGACATTAAAATTAGGGAATAACTGTTTTGTATTTTATAAATTTTCGACGTAAACCGCTGGTTTTTACCGTCGCAAATTGAGTTTACCTGGCGACGCGTAGGCAATAAATAATTCGTTTATTCAGATATTGCTTGCTATTAAACAATTTCCCTTTCTGCTAACAGCTTCACAGAAGGTCCCTGTAAGGTTAGTACTCTCATTGAAACAGGGTTTCATGTGAATAACACATATAATTCATAATGTTAGTTTT
Organism: Mytilisepta virgata; assembly: GCA_028015205.1. NCBI lineage: Eukaryota > Metazoa > Mollusca > Bivalvia > Mytilida > Mytilidae > Mytilisepta > Mytilisepta virgata. Next base: position 83,300,487 of record CM051521.1, read on the forward strand.
ACATGTAATTAAATGACAAAATAAAAACCTAATATTTTTTTTTATTATCTATTTTCTTTACTTCTCTTCAAAAAGTAGAAAATCGAAATAAATAAAACAATTATCTTTTTAATTTTCATATATATGATATCAAAAGAATGACCTTTTATTCACTAGAATGACCTTTTCGAGTATTATTTAATTTTACCTGATCTGATGACGACTGAAAAAAATCGTGTAAGTGAAACACGTGGCTTTTCTACTGTTTACTGATTGTGTTTAAATAATGGATTGCTATACATTTCTTATTTGGTGAGTTTGAAGATTTATTAAATAAGAAACACAAGATATATTTACGTCTTTCTGAGAAGTGAAGAACTTGATACACAATACACAACTGTTTGAATAAATAGCAATCAATAACAATATCAATCGTCCAATGAAAACCTAAAGTAGACTCTTGAATTTGCCTATTAAAATATCTTTGTTTTCTTTGTGTTTGATTTCTGCATTTGCACTGAATTCTGATTTAAAAAGGTTATATATATATCTACTGATTTTTCTCTTTGATTTGAGATATAAAAGTATTTATAGATTGTAAAACCTATAACGGTAAAAATAACATTTAGCCCCCAATATTCTCTTTGTTTTATTTTGTAACCAGTGACTATATCTTTAAGGTTTACTTTCTTTTTGAAATTTATTTTAGCAAGTTTTTCGTTTAAAATTACCCAAAAGTCTTTAAGGGCCAAACATTCAATATAAAAGTGTTGGTTTGTGTCACTACATCCACAACAGTTTGGTGAGGATGTCCGTTTCCATTTATATAAATTTTCAGTTGTCGGAAGAATGTTACTGATAAGTTCCCATCTAAATACTTTTAATTTATTTTGTTCGAGTTTGTGAATGAATTTAAAAAGATATGCAAAGTATGAGTTTCCAAGGTTATACATTTTTTCCCATTTACAGACACCTACACTTTTGACGAGTTTTTCTTGAAGTAATTTTCTATAAATAGTTTTATTGTTTGTATTTTTTATTTCATCTAAAGTTTTGTTAGTTCTTAAAGCACGTCTGTTTATATTAACATTGTCTTGAGTGAATTTTCACTCTTAAGAATAGTTTGCCAAGCTTTTGGTATGGATTTTTTTATCATTGCTAATTCCGCAATCCAATTACTTTTTATTTTTAATTTTGTAAACACTTTTTCTCGACTAATTTCTCCCCTTTCATCTACAATGTCGTTTATGTAAATAATGTCACTATTAATCCAATTACTCATTAATAAGGGTTTATTTTCGAATGACCCTACAGACTTGTCAAACTACAGACCAATATCATTACTCAACTCTGACTACAAAATTTTGTCCTACGCCTTAGCAACCAGAATAAAAAATATACTGAATTCAATAATAAATGCAGATTAGACAGGGTACGTGAAAAATAGGTTTATAGGCTTCAATCTGAGGCAAATCAGAGACGTTTTAGATTACTGTGATAAATTTAACATTGAAGGAGCAATTCTATTCATAGATTTTAAAAAAGCTTTTGATACCTTAGAATGGAACTTTTTATATCAAACTTTGGAACATTTCGGGTTTCATGAAAATTTCATCAATTTGATAAAAACACTCTACAAGAATATCAATATTACAGTTTTTAATAATGGATGGTTCTCGGCACCGCTCGCCCCAAAACATGGGGTCCGTCAGGGATGTCCCTGTAGTTCAATTCTTTTCGTGATGACCGTTGAAATAATGGCATGCAAATTAAGAGAAGATAAGAGTATTAAAGGAATACAAATTAAACTCGATAAAAAAACTCATAGTTTAAAAATAACGCAATTGGCGGATGATACCACACTTTTCTTACAATCGAAAGAAGAAATACGCGCGGCTTTAAATATCATAGAAATTTTTGGAACCTTTTCAGAACCAAAACTAAATAAAACAAAAACAGAAGGCATTTGGATAGGTAAAATGAAAAAATGTAAAGATAAAGTAGATGGCATAAATTTCACAGACAAACCAGTAAAAGTACTAGGCATGTATTTTGGAACAAATAAAAATGAATGTGATAAACTAAATTGGGAAACCAAATTTCAGAATATAAGAAATTTAATTAACTCTTGGAAAAAAAGAAATCTGACAATGATTGGAAAATTTTAATAATTAAAACTTTATTAATCTCACAACTTACTTTCCTGGCCAACGTCTCAGTTTTTTAAATAACAAGTTAGTAACTTGAGAGAGAAATTTATGCGTTTATATGGGACGGAAAAAGTGAAACTTTATGCTCAAACTTAGAAGAAGGGGGGTTAAATATGATAGACATCAAAACATATTTTTCAACACTTAAAATTAAATGGATTTCGAGAATTATCGAATCTAATGAAGAACATTGGACAGTCATTCCAAGGTTTTATTTAAATAAATTTGGAGACAATTATCTAATTTTCAAAATGAATCTCTTCAGAAACTTAACGCGTTTAAAGAAATTCCTGAATTTTACTTAGAAATAATCAAAGTTTGGATTAACATCTGCGATAGAGATTCTTCAAAACCAACAAATTTTCGGGAAATAATTTGTAGTCCTAAACAGCTGAAGAAAATATGATTATACAGGTTACGTGAACAGCAATTAATCACCCAATTTCGGGGTGTTAAATCGTACTACCAAAGAACTAGAACTGTCCCAGACCAAGGTGTTACTCAAGTTCCTTAACAAGTACAACGGTGCCAGACCAAGGCGTTACTCAATCTCTTTAATTTTAGATAATACTGAGGTCAATGGCCATGTCACAATATTCCAGGCCTGATATGACTTTATTTGTACATAACTAAACGATATCATGTGTGTATCGAAAGAAATTATGGTTATATAATTGAGACATATTTCGAATTATGATACCTTATGTAAATTTCTCTACTTTTAATGCATTTTCATTGGTTTACAAGAATGTGGTATTTTACTTGATCACCCGCTGGAAAAAAACAGCGGGTGGTATTTTATAATGTTACACGAACACAAAGTCGGGCATAACGTTTAAACACTGTATCACAAACATTTCAGTTTAGATGAGACGAGACTAAAGAGGACAAGTATACCTACATGACCTAAGGAGCAATCCAAAAAAACGCAATCCATTAGACAGATAAAACCTGGGAAGACAAATGAACAACCACAAGCACAACAAATAAACACGAACTACTATAAAAACTAGGAATGAACTCAGGTGGTCCGGAAGGGTAAGCAGTTCCTGCTCCGTATACGGCACTCGTCGTGAAGTTTAACAAAGTCAATCCGGTGGTAGTCACAAATCGGTGGAGGTACATGAAATGTTACGACAGTGGGAACAGATCCTACATCATCTTAGATATTGGAACACTGTAACGGTCAATCAATTCGCGATGACGACCGAAAATGTCCTTAGAGATGACATCAACTTATCCCTGATAAAACCCTGGTTAAGAAGCTTTTGTGACGGCAGTAATCCTCTTTGTCGATAGTCAGGGTAACTCACGCATGCCCTTGAATATCGGATAAGCTGAGAAACGTAGACGCCATATGCAGGCTCTTCTTGTATATTGCTACTCAAGAAAGAAAAGTTAACAATAGGAAAGTTGAAATCATCACTTTTATCATAAAGTTTTGTCTTCAGATGTCTCTCATTGTCTATTTCGAGAAACACATCCAAAAATGAAGCGGACGTTGATGTATCTGTATCTAAATTATGAATTTAGATGTTCTCTTATCGATATGTAAAGGGTGCATATAACACTTAAAACTGTATCTCCGTACATTTCAAAGACTGGTATAATTCACAAAGACACATGATGACTGTCAAGTTATTTATATTGTTATATACTTTTATTTTATAGTTTAGCCTTTCTACTTAAAAAAATGAAACTTTATTAATAAGTACATGAACACATTTTTCTTATTGTTTCCAGGGTAAATATTCATAATTATTCTAAAAAACTTAAATCATCCTTACTAAAATGGTGAAAAATGGTTACAAAATATTGCCAAGTTCTTTGTATCTGTGATCAAAGTTTGAAGTTGCTAAAAAGACTCACTAGACTGAAATTTCCTTAGGCTCCTCTATCATGTCTATACTGTTACCGTATTAAAGTCAGATGTTTTTTCTGGAGTTATGTCGCCTTGTCCGTAAAAAAATCAAATGTGCACGAAAATCACAAAATTAACAATTTTTGGGTAAATTAAAAATCGTGTAGACTTCGATGTGCTCAATATATCTTGTCAAAATTTAAAACATACTTTGTTAAGATAAGTATCTTTTAATGGTCAACTGCTAATCAATGCTAAACATATAGCTTCAACTCCTATTTTGTGTTTTAATTTAATGAAGTTTACCCTTCACTAAATGACAAACGTCAAGTAAGAAGCCTATATAGTTTGTTGTTTGATTCATCTTGATGACATAAATGTACATGTTGTTAATTTCATTTTGCCCTTTTCCGTATTTAGAGGTTGTTTATTTTCCACCATATTTTATATTTGTTTCAAATGAAATTATAACTAGAACAAAACATCCTACAAAAAAAATTCTTATTACACCTATTTAATTGTTATTGATAGAAAAATAAATATTACGATCAGAAAGATAATTTCAACAATCACTGTTAGTAACACTGATATTTTACATGTATACAAACAATGCATTCTTTCAACATAAATGTATATGTACGTCTTTCATTTTTTTTTTGATATTAAAATATTTAAATAATATATATATTGTATACATGTAGTTGTTCTACGTAATCAGACATCAAAATTATTTTGAACTATACATATTTATTATACCTCAGTATGTTTTTTCTATATAAGGATTAAGACAACAATTTTACTATTTTTTCTATTACTAAACAAGAAACTATTGACCGTTCATTAGTTTCCACAACTACTGACCTTCAATATTACTGGAAAACAATGACCGGTGAAGTATTTTTCGGTATAATAAAACAATCACTGACTGCATATTCGGAGAATAGTAATTATAAGTTTATTATTTCGTCGATACCAACTATTACCCACGGCTACGCCTGGAGGCAACAGTGGTTACCTCGGGAACAATAAAGTTATTATTCACCTCATACCCAGTCAATAAGTATTTAATATATAATTCTCCATAATTGTTCACTGCATATACTTGTACGTACGCTCATGACAAAACAAAAGATGAAAACCACTAAACAATGGATTCAAACGGCTCTTAGCAAGTCAAGGTAAGTGAAACTTCATTAGAGGAATTGAAACGTTAGTTTTTGCAAATCAACATCAGTTTGTGCTCTAAAGCCCACAGTACTTATACTTTACATATACTTTCATACTGCTGTATTTTATTGGGTTTCTTTTGGTATATTTATTTACGTTTGCATAATCGCTTTATCAAAAATCCAGATATTGCGTTTTCTCATTGAAATGTTAATTACTAGAAACTGCACCATGCTATAACTCTACGACTGGCCTTAATTGAAACGTCAGTTGACGGACATTGTTTAATGAAAAAAAAAATAGCTGTGTGGTACATGTATTTCGGTCCATGAAATTTTGATAATCCGCCTGAATGTCACTGCTCTGTATGTTTTGACCAGATAGAGGGTCCTTTTAATGGAAAGTGATTATTAATGTCAATATGAAATATTAACCAAACATGACTTTTTTGCAGGCTTGGTTGGGAGAAATTACTGAATATGCTGAGGAAGATATAGTAATAATGTTACTAGGCAACAAATCTGGCATGAAAGGCGAAAGAGTTATACGAACAGAAGATGGTGAAAAATTGGCCAATGTATATACAGGTTTCAAAATAATAATAAAAATATGAAATTGGATTTTTTAAAACAACACCATAAAAATCCATCAAACACAACTACAACAATGTAGGTGTTATTATATGACCTTTAACTCAATTAGGTGTCAAGGTCCTTAACACAAGACATATCAAACATTAAATTGCTTTTGAAAGCTTGTGTCAAAAAATTTAACAATTATTATTAGTGAGTACTGTGTGTCAGTTTACAGTATTAAAATTTTGCTGAAGTGAATGCAAGGATGGGAAAAAGACAAATAACAGAGAATTAAGCATTATATTTTGCATGTCTTTGTTCCTACCTGGGGGAATTCAGATTGTACTGCTATGGTATAGTCTCATTACCCTTGGTTGTTAACTTTTGCATATGAAAGAAAAATACTTTAAACATCACTGACTGAAAATTACCTGCACACTCTCCCTTCATGATAGTTTGGGATTAGGCCACTTTAACTGGAACCACATTCAGTAAATCAATAAATTGGGTAAACAGTTGCATTAGCATTGGTACATTTCATTTCCTTGGAGATTAATTTGCTCTGCCCGCTCAGACCTGGTTCTTCACTAAGAAATTTTGAAGTTTTTCATTAAGTCAGTTTCACTTAAAGCACTTATAACGAATTATTTTACACCGTGTTATGTTATAACTGTGTAGGCTTTTTACTTGATGTTTTTCATTAAGTCAAGGGTAAACTTCATTAAATTAAAACAAAAAATAGGAGTTGAAGCTGTATGTTTAGCATTGATTAGCTGTTGTCCATTGAAAGATACTTATCTTAACAAAGTATGTTTTAAATTTTAAAAAGATATATTGAGCCGTTCGAAGTCGACACGTTTTTTAATTTACCCGAAAATTGCTAATTTTGTGATTTTTCGTGCATATTTGATTTTTTATGGACAAGGTAACATAACTCCAGAGTATAGAGGAGCCTAAAGAAATTTCAGTCTCGTGAGTCATGAGTCTTATACCATTTTTTAGCAACTTCAACTTTTGATCACAGATATAAAGAACTTGGCAACATTTTGTAACTATTTCTCATCATTTCAGGAACGACGATTTAAGTTTTTTTAGAATAATTATGAATATTTACACTGGAAACAATAAGAAAAATATTTTCTTGTACTTAATAAAGTTTCATTTTTTAAGTACAAAGGCTAAACCGTATAAGAAACCTTAAAACAATATTTGATTTCAATCATTGTCATGTTTGTGTTTAAAATATTAGACTATTTTTCAATCAATGATACTGGAGTTAAGCACCTTTTTATAGTATTATGACCAAGCATTTCTTATGGTTTTATTGCAGAGATAGACCAGAAAACCAGCCGATCCAAAATGTAATGTTGCTAAATATGTATCACAGGAACGCAAGACGGGAGGTGGCTGTGGAAGTTAGATATTACATTTATGTTTTCTCTCAACCGGCTTTGCTTTTAAGAAGAACCTTTTAAAGACTTTAACGTTTGTGCCAACACACATGAAGGCGTCGGAGACAATAAAAAATCTTTCAAATATAACTAAAATGTTATAAACGACTGTGGCAATTCTATACATGTGCGATTCCATATCAGCGTTGCTTGAACATGACTTTTTTCGATATATATAATATCAATTTAATAAAACATACAGTTTTTGTATAAGCTTATCAATTATAAAACAAAAAGATGGAAAATAAAGCAAAAACACTTAAAACCATTTAGGGAATGAGTTTACCCAAAAAGAGAACATTCAACAAATCAAGAGGCAATATCGTATAAGAATAAATTTATCAACTACTACACCTTGTGTTTTTAGTAAATCTTTATTTTTTTTTATTTGAAACTTGATGTCCATTGGACCCGATGTGGAAATTTGTACAAAGGTCTTCTTGTCAGAAAATATTAAGCCAATTGAAATGTTTTTTTTCTTTTTTGCATGAAGATCCTTGGACAGATGTCTGCTACAAAAGATGTTTTCATGCCGAATCGGAATTCAAGCTAACTGCCACAGCTGGACTTAGTTTAACATTTTTAACATTGGACATTGTTGGACACTGGAAGAATTCTTTACATATCTTATCTAGAAGTGCTGGACACTGTAGAACCATTCCTTACAGATCTTATCTAAAAGCACTTCGTCAGTTGTGGTTACCTAAAATCCAGGTGAGCGATTCAGGCTACATGGAGCCTCTGGTTTACTATAAACTGCCAATGGAAAACATGAATTGTGTCTCAGTTTGTTAATTTGTTAATCATAATAATTACAGTTATTTTATTATAATGATTTTTTTTATATTAGGAATTATTATGTAATTTATGCACACCTATAACTTTATCATGTTTATTACAGTGAGAAACATTCAGTCTTGAAGTTTTGATCATTAAGTATTTTTTTATTCTAATAGCTACTAATTTCATGAGTAGTTAAATCTATCAATACAAATTATTTACTGTTTTATTTTGGTATAAGTGAATGAAATCAGTTGTGAAGTAATATACATATACATCATGTACATGTAGTATTGCATTAATATTTAGGAATATTGGCCCAAGCAAAATAATATATTGCACGAGCTAATGAGTAGAACGCAACCAAAAATTAGCGTGCAATATTCGCCAATATTGCACGGAGATCAATCTTGTATTGTAATGACGATGTCTTTGATATATTTTCGTGGTATTTCCCGGATCTGGCTGGTGTTGCCATACAATAAAGGGGTTATTGCAAGCTCATGCAATATTACATTCTACTCGGAACAATATTTCCAAGTATTTATTGTATAGCAAGATGTTTTAAATATTAAATAAGTCTATTTTCTACATCAATGGCATCAGTTTTTAATGCGATATCATGGAATATTGCATGCTAAATTTTTGTTATGTTCTACATATAACATTAATATAAATTACTCTACAATAAACAGTGCTATATTGCATCTTGTATATATAAATAAATCTGAAGTTTGTCACAGAATAAGTAACCAACAGTGATGTTTATAATAGGAAACTATTTATGTGTTTAAAAAAGCATTCCATTTGATATAGAGGTTGAGCAGATTTTTTATTTTATTTAAGAGTTGTTATATCTGTCATATTTTGTATTTAGTTTAGAAAGTCACTTCCATTTTTATTCAAGGGTATTTATGTTATGTCATCATGCCTGGACATAAAATGGCACCGGACAAAAATATAATTTTCCTGTAGTATATACTGTTATAAAGTAATACACTTAGAAGTTCTATTAGAAACTATATGTAGACTGTATTCCATTTATAAACTGTTAAAATTCACCATTTTGTTTGGGAATACAGAATTAATAGGTATAAAATTACAGATTCTATATGCAAAATCCACAAATATATGGAACAAATGTTCATGGAAAGAATTTTATGCTGTTCTTCATCTTAACATTACCAGAAAACACAATTTTAATTTCTTCCTGAGCCACTCAACAAGGTTTTCACTCAATGGAGAGAAAACCTTCAGTGATCCTGTAGTTATTTTTGTTTCAAAATAGCAAACTTCCATAATATGAACAGATTTGTAAATGACATTTACATTGCAGGGGGCTGTAATCACTACACAAACCAGCAATATGTATTTTGATTGATAACTGATGCTTAGAATATTTTTTTTAAGATTTGCAGTAGACGGCAGTGATTGTATCTGGTTTATATCAGTGAGATTTTGAGTTAAATTTATTTCCTGTTAAGATAAACAGATAATTACAGTCTGTTTGTTGCTAATAAAAAAGAACATTTAAGAAATGCTGTTTTGTCATTTTTTATGGTTAGAAGTAAGAATACCTATGTGTATATATATGGTAAAACTTCTGTGTAACTATGTCCCCGATTTCCAAAGTTTTTTTTATGAATGCTTGATGAGGTTTAAAATATTATAATGTTATGTACTAATTAAATTTGATAATGAAGTTGGTATCATTCTTGATATTCCGGATAATTTTACAGAATTTTCATTTTAAGCCCATCATTGTAAATTTTCCTTTAAAAATTACCTCTAGAACCACTTGGCCAATTTGATCCAAATAGATATATATGTTGCTAATGTGATTCTCTTTCAAAATCGTATTTGGTTTTCAGACCACAAACCAATTTAAATTGAATGCCATAGCAGAACTTTGTTTAAAATAGGACCCTATCTAAAAATTCATGTAAGATCTTGGAAGTCTGAAACCTCCGAGTCAATATAAGCTAAACCCCTGGGGCTCCCTTTTAAGTTAGTGAATGATCAAGAAAACATGGTTATAGAGTGGGATATCTCAACCATTTCCGAGATATTAAGTCATTTATGATGTTAGTGCATATATATACCCCCAAGAACCCCTTTCATGTTACTGAATGCTTCTTTCCATGCGGAAGAAGATAATATATGGTAATAGTTTGGGGATCTGAACCTTTTTCGAGTTATTAAGTTGTTCATGATTTTGTCTGGTTGGGCATAGCATCATGATTTTCTGTCGATGAATGCAGGAACAAGAACTACGAAAATGCATATTGTTAAAGGGTAGGGATGTCGACCATTTCCGAGATATTCAGTCATTTCATAATTTTGATGGGGTGAGGCAAATCCCTGGGAAACAACCTTGTACGTCAGTAAATGTGTCTTCGCATGAAAAACAAAAAAATGCATGATAATAGTGTGTGAATCTCGACCATTTCTAACATAATAAGTGATTTGAGGGGGAAAGGAGGATGCCCCGGATGGAACCGTCCTTATGGGATAAAGTGAAGATGACAACAGTGATACTGGTACCAATTTTAAATGCCAGAATTGTTACCAGAACCTTATAACCAGGAACAAGCAACATAGGGTTATATGATGGGGATCTCAACCATTTCAAAGATTTTTTTAATAGTCCTTTGTGACTAGGGCATAAATGAATCCCGTGAGGAACAAAAAATATATATGTAAACTTTATGGTTTCAGGATGGAAATATGACTACTTTCCAAGCTATGAAGAGAAACATGAGTTTTTAGCTATCTTATTAAGCTAAAATAATTTTTAGAGGATGGGTATATTCCCATTGTACACTATTGGATTTTCATATAAGGAAAAAGAATATATATGGTTCAGAGAGAGGACCTAACGAACAAAGTTATACAGACCAAAAAAATCCCACAGACTAAAATATTGGAGAATTATAGATCAATACATGGCATAATCCATTTTATACTGGGTATCACCCCGACAATATCACTAGGGGCACAGGGCTCTGATATGGATAGGTAATAATTATAGATTAATACATGGTCTTTTTCATATTACCCTTGTTATCAACCCGAGACCTTGATATCGGTCATGAGGGACGATATCAGTCAAGGGCTGATAACACGGGCAATATGAAAACTTGCCACTACCAAGAAATAATTCTACTGTTGAATTATATTTACCAGTCTTCAAGCAAGTTTGTCAGGTTTTTGACATTCCTGAATATAAGGTGCGCATTCACAAGTCCACAGCTACTAGTATTACACAGTGTTATATCTTTCACTTAGTATAGAGTATATAGAGTCAAACAAATGAATGCAAATTCGGTTCCTGCGTTTTCCTCGAGATCTACTAATAGATTTTATAAGCCCCTATTTGAAACTGCTTCGAACATTTTCACCATAAATAATGATCAGACGATTATTCACAGCTGAGCGGAAGTGACGTCGGTGAGGCTCACGGAGAGGGCAGATAAACATGTTATCTGCCTTCGTATGATGTTATTGCCTTGGGGGCAAATAACATACATCAAATTATGCTTTAATGCTTATAATTACATATGCAAAATCGGCGTTATTTCAATAAAATATGTGATAAATTAATCTATAAATATTGCATACGTACTTGTACCAGAATGCACCCGATCTAATATGGCCATATCGGCATACCATAAGGCGCACCCAGTCTGATATGGCCATATCGGCCTACCATGAGACGCACCCGGCCTGATATGGCCATATCAACCCGGGTGCGTTCGAATACATGTAGTACTTGAATGATAGTTTATATTAACCCGGGGTGTGTAAACATGGGTTCACTACCAGTCGTAACACACATGCAAAAACCAACATATTTAATACTAATTATATGATAACAACATTTTTAACCAACTTATCTTACATATTGCAACCAAATAATTCAGCATCAATGGGCTTAGTTAAAATAAAACCGGAACAGTTACCTACATTTAAGAAAAAAAATAACAAAAATGTCATGAACTTTGAGTGAAAAGAACAAATCCCATTAGTAATATATTATATTCAATCAGGAACATGAATGGGCCATGAAATAAGGCCAAAGAAAAGCTGTAGTTGATCTCAAAAGTCGAGTAATTTTCAGATACAGATATAGGGATATAAAAATAAACCCATTGTTCAAAATACGTCACCATATACTAGTATCAACAATAGTAGTTCTAGACTTTAACTAATAAGCCAAACTCTTAAAAATTCCATAACTATTATTTTTATTTCATTGTAGTAACTTTCAAAATAAATAGATTTTAAATTTTTATTTTGAACAAACAACACATGTCATTTCTCGTCCATTGACGTAAGGAGGACACGGAAGTAACCCATTACATCTGGCGCTAACAGAAAACAGAATTCGTGTGTCTGGACAGTTTGATGATTTCTTTAATCTCTCCGATTCAGCATCGACACAGATAAATTCAGTAGCAGACTCGTGTCCATGCCATCCAGACATAAGGTATCCAGTGTATTCTTTCTTCCAACCCCCAAGACATTCCTTTCTACCTGGGATCATCAGAGTAGTTCTTCCCTGAATGTGACAAACTGAACATGGAAAACCGTACCGGTCATATTTGTCGTTATCAAAGAGTGAATTTTTGATATTTATGTCATGGACGTCATATAATGCTCCACCGACAAACGGATTATTATTGACTTTCTGATCGTAGACTCCCCACTGTGGTTGTTTTGGTAGACAAAGATGATTCACTGCGGATCCCTTGTTCGTGTAGGATGAGCCTCCAGTGATACCTAAAAGAGTTAAAATCAATAAAGAACGAACGCTCGTTTACACGTATTTATCTCTTAAACTCTAGTGTTTTATCTCAGTTTTTAAAATGAAGGCAAGCTATAAGTAGGTATAAACAAGTTAGTAAATACCAAAGCATAATAATTAATTTTACTGAAATTTTGCTTTTAAGAAGATTACTGCATTTTATAAAGTGAAAAGTTCATGCAATTCTTTATTCTTTCACAATAGTTTACACAAATATCATTTATATGGAATATAAACTAAGCACTTACCGTCGTAAACAAGTTCTGCATTTTTGCTAGTACACACTGATCTTCCCCACTGGATATATGTGGTACCACCACTGCTAGTTCCTATGACAGAAAAAGTATAACTTTTATGTTTTTGTCTGGCAAATGACTATTACAAGTACAAATGAAAGATAATGACTGTCAATTGCAAAAACGAAATATCTGTCTCAAATAAAAGAATTTGTCAATTACCTTTTGCACATGTAGAAGTTTGAGGTTCTCCTGTAACGCTTTTAAAACCAGCTAGAAACACTTTCCACATCATGGAATCCATATTATCAGTACAGAACGACTTCGCCGCCTTCTTACTCCTATCTGCTGCTATCTGGTTTGTCATTACCATGCAAACCAAAAATAAGCTGGCTTTTGTAAAGATAACCATGATCAGCTATTGTTACAGAGTTCCAATATTCTATCAAAACTGTAAACACCGAAACAAAATTTGCAATAAAATAGTAAATTTCTCTTTTGGTATTTACGTAATATGAGAAAAACGTTAGATTTCCTTGTACATTTACATTGTAACATCTTGTGCACGATACATTCTGAAATTTCAATACGTTTTAATAATAAAATTCTTTGATACCAATTAATATTCAATTTCTCACTCTAAAATAAGCTCAGGGCCCAGTTGTTCAAAAGTTAATCACTTTTTTCACTTTCAATTATTTCGATTGTTAAGTAATATTCCTTTACTGAATTTTCCTTTGACACACTAGGTGATGGGATTAACTAATCAGAAAATTTTCAGTCCTCAGGCATAATCAAGGAAGCGAAAATTTGAAACTGAAAATTGTGGTTAACTTTTGAACAACTGGGCCCAGGTGTTACACGTATGTGCTTTTTTGGCTAAAATATGACTGAGTACATGTATCAGGTACAAATTTGATCAAAACTTTGGGTACGCCTTGGTGGTCTCGTAGTAGCGTGCTCGTCTCGAGTGCGGAAGGTTGCGGGTTCGATCCTCGACTGGGTCAAACCAAAGACATTAAAGTTGGTATGTGCTGCTTCTCCGCCAAGCACACGACAGCAAGGAGTAAGAGCAAGGACTGGTTGGCTCGGAGTCAGTATAATGTGTCCGAGTGGGGTGATATGTCTTCCTGCGGACATTTACCTTACGAGCTAGCACATTAAAATTCCGACTCGGAGTGTTGGTATAGTACAAAGCAGGGATCATATTCATATCATAACATGTTATCGTCCTGATATTCATCTAATGGTTGCCACTGGACGTTGAACAATAATTCATTCATCCATCCATCCATCCATCCATCCATCCATCAAAAATTTGGAAGTCCAAAGACAATCCGAAAATCAAATTAATAAAAGAAAACTTTGAACCAAAGAAGAAACAATGAGCATATAAAAAAATCACAATCTGTAACTTTAATGCACATAAATTTTTTTAAAGCTTTGCAGCTTGTGCCGAATCATGAACTGGTTTTCCCATCGGAAAAGAAAAACCTGTTATGGATGTTCGTGTTTTCTATAGTTTTTATCATTTTTTTCTATAGTTTTTATCATTTGTATTAAACTGTATTTATTTGTATTCCCGAGTTTGCTTGTCACTTTGATGTACATTCTTTGGATTTTCTTCCATTTTATTTAATAAATAATACCTCTATTTTTCAATTATGTACTGTACCATTCTCCCAGTTTGTTGGTCATACAACTTGTTGCTGCTTATTACACTGTATTGATGTTTTCAATATTTTATTACTTATAAACAAATAAAAGGTTTGGTTACCATTTAACAGGTTGAACCCCTACCCAATGAAGTGTATGTGCCAAATCAGACTTTTCATCATGTATTAGGCACGGACAATTAATATTTTGTGGAAATGGGAGGCGGGAGGGGGTGGGTGTGTCTGTAATAGTGCACTTCTTGATACATACTGATATTATCTGTGACGCTTTTGGGGTGAGATTAACTATTGGTTAAACGATTAGTAAAATTAGAAACCTCATTCATAAATTCTTTTCATTCTTCAACATTCTTTGTTTTTATATGGACAAGGCGACTTAACTCCTGAACAACATCTGACTTTCATAAGATAAGAATATAGAGGAGCCTAAGGAAATTTCAGTCTAGCGAGTCATGAGTCTTGTCTCATTTTTTAGCAACTTCAAACTTTGATCACAGATACAAAGAACTTGGCAACATTTTGTAACCATTTCTCACCATTTCAGGAACAATGATTAATAATTATGAATATGTACACTGAAAACAATAAGAAAAATGTTTTCTTGTACTTAACAAAGTTTCATTTTTAAGTAGGAAGGCTAAACTGTGTAAGAAACCTTAAAACAATATTGGATTTCAATCATTTGTCATGTTTGTGTTTAATATTAGACTGTTTTTCAATCAATGATACTAGAGTTAGGCCCCTTTGTACAGTATTATAATCAAGCATTTGTTATGGATTTATTGCAGAGATAGACCAGAAAACCATCCGATCCAAAATGTAATGTTGCTGAATATGTATCACAGGAACGCAAGTCGGGAGGTTGCTGTGGAAGTTAGATATTATATTTATGTTTTCTCTCAATCGGCTTTGCTTTTAAGAAGAACCTTTAAAGGCATCGGAGACTATAAAAAATCTTTCAAACATAACTAAAATGTTTTAAACAACTGTGGCAATTCTATACATGTGCGACTCCATAATACACCAGCGTTGCTTGAACTTGATTAAAAATTTAAACTTAAAAGATAGCAATCATTTCAAGTTTTGAAGACATGACTTTTTTCGATATGTATAATATCAATTTAATAACACTCAAAACCATTTATGGAATGAGTTTACCCAAAAAGAGAACATTCAACAAATGAAGAGAGAATATCGTATAAGAATAAATTTATCAACTACTACACGTTGTGTTTTTAGTAAACCTTTATTATTATTTTTTTACCATGATTATTGTAGGATACTATTATCATGAGACGTTATATTATGAATAATATCCTCATAACTATTAGAAAATAGGGATTATACATGTACGTGTACATTACATGTACCTGCAACAACGGTATTATTTCATCAGTTGTACATTGTATTACAGGCAAAAATACCCATTATGTAACTGAAGAAATACATTTCTTTTTTTTCTCATTGTCTGTCACTAATTATTCAAACTTTTCATTTCAGAAAGCGTTTTATAGGGTCAACACTATCATCAATTTAGTTATTTCTATACTCGACTTTGTAGAATTCATTGTTGCTATCATTTCGTCGTCATTTTGTTGCTGTTGTTCCCCAGACATTGACCAGGAGGTAAGAATGAACACTCCATTATACTAATTTTGATATAATGTTACGTGAGTATGAAAACAAACCATCTGCCGCGGAAGGTGATCCGGGAATTATTGTAGAACAGATTCAAATCCACCATTACCACCGTGTATAGGCAAATTTTGGAGCCTTACCAGAATCGAAAAAGATTGTTTTAAGGCAAAATTAAGTATTATAGACAGCAAATAGATAGACTACGAACTCAGTTAAAAATACTCTTTCTTTTGGTAACCCACACGTTATGCAGGGCTTTCTAGTTTTCGCAAACACCTCGACAATTTGTTTTTAGTATGTTACCCCCTAAGACTCACCCAATTTAAATCGTCTAAACGTTTGTAAAAACTAGAGCATTTGCAAAACGTGTGTATAACCAAAGAATAGAGTATTTTTCGCCTGGTTCCGTGGTCCATTTATTTACTTTCTCCCATTCTTTATATCGCATTGATACGCTATTTATTTCGATTCTGGTCCCCCCCCCCCTTGCGATTCGCCTGTACGTGGTGATTACAGGCAAGTCAAAGTCAAATCCGATTTTAGGAGAAATACACAATAATAACAATCCAAAGATACTAATATTAGATAGAGTAAATTTATACTATGCTGTATACGACGCATTTCAAGGAGTTACCTCTCATCAGCAGCATTAAAACCAAAACATTTGGAAACCAAAAACCAAACTTATATTAAACAAGAAGTTCTCAACCAAAAATACCAAAATAGGAAGCCAAATTTCAGCTAAGGAGATCTACCATGTGCAATACAAGGAAAGATCCCTTAGTATTTCTATTATTTTGAATTTTGCTAAATACTGGTAATTTCTGTAACAAATCAATGAATAATCATGTCAGACAAGTCTGACGACTGGGTAGAAACTCTAAACGTTTTAAAAATTCGACAATGTTATTACAATTTAATTTATCAATTTTTAGCACAGCAACGGAAGAAACTAAACATTATGAATAATCCACTGATGGGTTTATTCATTGATGTACATGTAGATTATACACATTAAAACCATTGAGTTCTAAGTATTTTTCTATCGGAAACAACTTGTTAACTGAGTATGCAATATTTAAATCGATCAAAAATCAGTTTGTTTATACATGTGCGTACAAACATAAGAACAGTCTTCTTTATAGATATTTTAAAATACAACTACTAGTAATTAATATATATTTGACAGTAAATGTGATAGATTGAGAATATAGATAACAAATAATACCTCTTAAAGAGCCAAAACTACTTTTCATAACAATGTATTTTTGATTTTGATCCCAATAAAGATAAAAACAACTTGTTTTACAATGAAACGAAATGTTCGTTTGAAATGCGTAAAGATCAGTTCTTGAAAGATGAAACAACTGTATGTCCCAAATACTCCGACAGCTGATTTTCTGTTTGTGGTGACGTCAAATTTTAGGTAAAAAATCAATGATTTGCACATACATACACTCACTCTAAAATGGAAAATATCAAAGATCTAATAAAATATTTTTAAAAATAATTAGTTACTACTATATTGGAAACAAAACTGGTAGTTTAGAGTAATATTTTTTACCTTCCGTCAGACAAGTCAGAAGTATAGGTGAGACCCCCCCCCCCAAAAAAAAACAAAAACAAAAAGAAAAAAAAAAAAGAAAAAAAAATACTTGCTGTTTCAAGGCAGGAACAGAGTAATATTTTTCAATTGCTTACTGGCTGCCATTTGTTCCATAACGACTAAAGAGAAAAAAAAACAATTCGAAGAAGTACTTTTATGAGGTAAATGTCAAGAAGATAAAAGCCTATTTAATTGAACAGGTTTAAGATACACGTTCTCAAACGAGTGGTAAACCCCACACCGTGTTTCGAATATTTTGGAAATTTCTTTGAAAGAATTGTATAGCCTCATACGATGGAGGTATTGATAAGTTGGAAATCCTAATCCATTAAATAGAAATTTGTTTCTTTTCGGGGCAACATGTATGAATTTTTCTACACACATATCAAAACTTAACAACTGTTGAGATTTTAAAAAGTGTATGCAGATTTCATTCAGACTTATATATATTCTTTAACATGATTTACAGGTAACTGTCAGTATCCAGTCTGTTTCCAGATTTTTCAGTCTTGGAATTACCGAGTACTTTAATAGTGTGTCACCGTATCTGGTAGAATTCTTACGAAAGACACTTGTCCAATGAAGATACATATTATCTAAATGAAAGTGAATCATGCAATGAAAATAAGAACTGTCGTGTTCAACAGTGCGATTGGAGATGGGGAGTAGTGATAATATTTGATAAATGCCCTGACATGACGGACAGATACCAAATTAGAAAATATTGTAATAATATAGTTTGGATATTTCTGATTTTATTGATTTACTCGATATTATCAGTCTGGGAGTTGTTGATAGATGACACGTGTTGTTGACACATATGCACGCATCCTCAGTCCTGACTATTATTGCGTTCTGATATCGTTACTATTCGTCTATCAGCTTTCTCCTTCATCACTGCAGTTGGAGTCTATCTCAGCTACTGGTTAAGTATCACAAAACTATTACTAGTATACATTTCTTTACCTAATAACAGTAAGTTCTAAGGATAAAAAGGACAAATATACCCAAGGAGCAATAAAAACAAACGTAATCAACGTGGACAGACAAACCCGGGAAGACAAATGAACAACCACAAGCACAACAAATAAACACAGAAAACTAAAAAAACAATGAATAACACGAACTCCTATAAAAATGCGGACCATACTGGACACATGTTCCCAATTCGAAACCCTTAATCCTGTACTAGCACTTGTTTAATTCTTCAGCCCGTTAAACTCTCTGCCAAAATATAATCGTAGTCATTCAGTTTGTATTTAGAATGTAACAACGAGTTAAGCAAATTAAATTTTTTCGAAAGGGAAATTATCATTTGATGTGCATGAAGCAAGAACCCCAATCTGATTCAAATTAGTTCTCCGCACTTGCTCCTTGTTTTCGTTCGGTTGTTTATATGTCGAGCTTGGGAGATCTAACTACAGCCGCTTGACGGTCATGACTAGATGAAATTTGCTGTAGTCAATCAACGATGCTGCTATAAAATCTTAGGGTATTGAACTGACACAGAAGTTATTGTAGCTTCTAGAGTAATTCCGAATGTAAAACAACAAATATGGCAGCCTCCATGCGATTTTTATTTCATAATCTGAATCATTATTGTTTTAAAGTCCACCGATGAATTCCAATAGCCTCAGGTGAATTACTAACACCGAGAAAAATATGTAAAAGAACAGTCAAGCAGTTGTGTATTGTGTGGAATCTCGTAAAACAATTCGGGTAATTAATTTTTTTCACTGGTATATTATGAAATTTGTTCTATGAAAAGACATCATTGTGAATTTTTTCAAGATGTAGAACAACAAAAAAGGGGGCTTATTTTCCTTTGATTTTCGCTTCTTACATACAGATAGTGATTTTGTGTCAGGACGATTGTGGGCTGCCTTTACCAACATAAAATAGTAATTTGCACTGAAAGTGGTGTGAAACCCTTAGAAACCAAACCATTGTTTCATATTGTTAAAACGCCACCGTTCAGCGGCCAGTATGCATAAAAATAACACTGAATGACAAGATCTATGAATAATTCTTCATTGGCAAAAAATAGAAATATTAATCACACGAAAACGTCCAAGACGATCTTGAAATAAATTTGGTCACGTTTGGGCGTTTTTGGTATGCAGACAAGATTGAGCTATCTTTAACGGACACATTTCGGCGTCGAACACCATATGAACGTATTTATGCGTACTGTGACGTAAGATGGACACATTTGGGCAAACTGGACAGGTTTGAGGGGAAGGATTCGTCTCTGGGTGTATGTATCCAGTTAGATCAACCTACTAATTCGTTGATAAAACAGTTTGTAAGTACATAATGAGTGCACCCAGTTCAGAAAGAATGCAATTAAAAAATTTTCCTATGAATGTAAGACCTTTCATTTTGGATGTAATGGTTTTTAATGAGATATTATGTAATGTAAAATGTGTGTTGACAAGTGTTTGTATTGGTGATTCACCTCATGTTTATTAAATAGGACATCATTATGTTTCTTTACGTTTAAGATAAAAAAAAAGTAGGTATATCCTAAATGTCAAAATGGATTAGGTTTTCGAAAACAAAACTTAAACATTTTCATCGCATTTGCTTGTGGTGACGTCATATATGATTCGAACTTTATGAATTGTAAACAAAAATTGGAACATCAGCTCGCTTAAAATATATTTGGGACATTTCAGCAGTGGAGGAGACAATAATTCATTACAATTGTCGGAAACATTTTACTTTCATTTTCAGGAAACGTTTGACAAATTCCCGAAAAACACCAGTTTTAAAAAAGACACACTGTAATACTCGAATAAATGTGTTTGTTCTAATAATTTCCTTGGAGAAACGAATTTCGTTTATTGGGAAATCCACAGCAGATCTGAATGATTACAGTAGGAAATAATTATACTTTATATTACATGGATTAGAGTGAACTTTTCCTGTTTGCTGATATTCTGTAATTTAAAGCCTAATGTGCCTTATATGAATATCTTTTCCATGGGGAAATTAATTAATTATTACAAAAATCTTGGAACAATTGAAATGATAAAATTGATATATGTGATTAATATTTCTGTAAACATTTGTGTGTAAAATTAATTTTAACAATGGTCTAACAGATCTGTATAATATATCTGTGAACATCTTATCAGTATCTCTCTCGTGCATAGATCTGTCCTTAGATGGTTTTGGCTTTACCCCTTTGATAATTTTGGCACCTTTGAATTTGCTCTTCAACCTTTTGTATTACAGTTTTGGTTTTCGACATTTCAGGCCTTGAGCATAACTGATGAGTTGTGAATCGATGAAATGTGTACATCAGTCTTCAGCAACATTGTCCGCCATTTATGACAAATATGTTGATGTTCCTGCAGAAAAGGTCCCTAATAACAGCGTTTTTGTATGCAAATACTACTGTATTCAATGCTTGTTTAATGAACTGGGGATTGCTAGTTCACTTGGCAATCATACCTATTAAGCTACTACACTACTTAATAACCGACAATCATAGATCGGTCTTATCGTCATTTGGTATTTCCATCACATATGATGATTGTAATCTTCCTACTGGATACCCAAGTTACATAAGTGTCGATACAATCAACGCTTTATAGCTGGATCTGCAAAGGTTCCACCAAACCGTTGTCTCAACTTCTAACTTCTATTTTAACAGCTGTCAAAACGGGCCTCAAAATTTATTGTGAGACAAGCTATTCAAGAGGTGGTATCAGTCAAATGTGGATATAAAAGAATTCTAAAGAATTAATGGATATTTTACGATCTCGGTCATTTCAGTCTGTAACAGCATAAACACATTTGACCTATCTACCCTCTATACCAGCATTCCTCATTCACAACTGAAGAAGTTGAAAGATCTAATAGATTGATGCTTTCAAAATAAAAATTGCAACAGTAGATACGCATACTTGTCTTTGGTAGAGATAAATTATACTTTGTTAAAAACCACCATAGATCTAACAAAACATATACAGGACGAAATTGTCCTGATGATTGAATTTTTGATAGACAACATATTTGTTCAATTTGGTGGACTTGTTTTCCAACAGACTAATTGTGCACCGCTCCTGGCCGACTTGTTCCTTTACTCATACGAGGCAGACTTCATTGACGGGCTTCTTAAGAAAAAACAGAAAAAGTAAGCCCGTACCTTTAATTTCAGCTTCCGCTACATAGATAATGTTTTATCACTCAACAATTCACATTTTGGGAATTTCTTACATCTCATCTATCCCAATGAGCTTGAAATTAAGGATACCACAGACACTGCCAAATCTGCATCTTATCCTGACATTCACCTCAAAATTGACACAAGAGGAAGGCTTAATACAAAACTTTACGATAAACGGTATGAATTTGACTTTCCATTCGTCAACTTCCCATTTTTGAACGGCAATATTCCAGAAGCGCCGACGTAAGGAGTGTATATTTCACAACTTTATTCAAGAGCTTGTGACATATACATTGACTTCCTGGACAGAGCCCGGCTCTTGACAGAAAAGTTGCTCAGACAGGGGTATGTTGCTTCTAAGTTGGAGTCATCCTTATTAAAGTTTTATGGACGTCATCATGACTTGGTTGATAGGTATGAAAACACCGTTTCATAAATGAAAACGGCCCTGTTCCATTGATGCTGTCCCTTTCTCATACCGGATTTGACATGGGCAACATTGCGGGTATCCTGCAGAAAGCAGACTGCTTACACTTCGGGAGCACCCGAGTCTGTCCCAGGTTTTTGGTGGGGTCCATGTTGTTCATATGTTTTTAGTTTTTAATTGTAGTGCTTGTATTGTTTTGGTATTGTCTTTGTTTTTCTCCGGAGTTTGTCAGTTGTTTCGATTTTCCCCTCCTTCTAATATCCCTTTGGTATTTCTTGACTTTACTTGAGCATCAGAATTGGTATCAAAGATTTTATCAGGCTATTGACAACAGAGATGGGTACAAAACTTAAAGGAACATTAGTAATTCCACTAGAAAAAACATCTGTCAGTTATCTGGCTATGTTCCCTGGTTAGCTACATTTGTACAAGACACAACTTTACATAGAATAAATGGATTTAACTGATCATGAGATGATATAAAGTGTTTTCATTTATTGTTCAAAAACGAAAGACAATAGAAAATAACAATATATAACATGCATAAACGATGCAGTAATGTCTGCTATATGCACATAAACAAATATATGAAATTTAGTGACATTTAGAAACATTGCAAACTATAAAATAGAAAAAATTCTAAAATCTAATTTGTTAAGATCATTGTCAAACAAAATTAAATTTATAAGTCTACCGAACCAAAGTTTGCATATTCTATTTCTTAATAAAGTAAGAAAAATAGAAAACACAATTAATGTTTAGTTGAAACAAAACAAAATTACCTACAATATGTACTTTAACAATGATTGGCATGCTAAATTAGAGTTTTGATTTTTAATAGTTTGGATAGGAGCGTCTTTAAAATATATGAATGTCTGGTCAAATACCTTTTATTAACAATTTTAGGCATTGGATTCTATATAAAGGAAATTTTTCCATCTAGAATGTGTATTTCGATGATTTTCTTGATAGAATAGAAACGATGTTATTCTTGCATCTTTCGTTTGCATTGGTCTGTATAACAATTGCAACTAACATTTTCGAAAGCCATACTAAAAGTTCGTTGGCTTCAGAAAATACATGGCTTCAAACACGATCTGTTATTCGAGATGACAAAACGTTCACAGGGAACAGTATATCCTACAAGCAGACAACTGAATCCAGACCGGGACATTCTACCAATCAAATAACTACAGAGCTTGCGATTACTGAAGAACATAAGTTAAATAGAGTTTCAGAACTACAATCTACCCAAACAATATTAGCGGAACCTAAAATAACTGATGATAAATGTTTTAAGTTCGGTTCTTGTGAAGTTGCAAATCTTAAAACCGACTGGTTTTGTAGGTGTGACGAATACTGTGAAGAATTCAATGACTGTTGTGTTGATTTCAATAGAACATTTGTCAAAACACATAGATTTGAATACAACTGCTACAGTCGGTCAGACAAAGATATAGACAGTTTGGTTAGAGAACGCAGTATTTTAGGGTTTCTTGCAGTGGATTCATGTCCAAAAGACTACTTGAACGAATCCGTTATAATAAACTGCAGAGAAAACAATATCGCAGAGTACGGTTCTTTTGTTGTCCACAAAGGTCGTTTTATATTCAAAAACAAATTCTGTGCAATTTGCAATAATATTACTGAATATGAATATTTTGATATCAAATTTTATAATATGGAAATTTCCGAGGAGCAATCAATAAAGATTGGAACTTTAACTAAAATAGAGAAAGTTAATTTTCTACTACAACACGCAAGGTATCAGCTAATTCCTCCGGTAACAGCTTCCTTAAGAACATGTATAATTAATATTGCCAAAAGCAATGATTCATACTGCCAGCTATACATTAATCCATTAGTTAACATTTATCTGTTTCCTGTGAAAATCATCCAAAATTATTTTTGTGTACCAAACAATGACAGACATCGTTTTTTTACTGTCTAGACACCAATTTGTTTGCAATGTTTGGTCTAGTGGATTCCATGTACGGTTTATCAATTTTATTTGCATTCAATTTCTTCATGGTCAATAATGGTGAAATTAACGAAGATCAATGCGTTAGATGGACAGTTGAGGTAGGTCTATTTTCAGTTCTATTATAACTTACTTATTCATTGCACAATCCCAGCATTGCAAAAGTTTAACAACAGCTACAAAAAACTTTTTGTCATCTTAAAATACTTATACAGCTATCGCTGAATACTGGAAAGCTTTTTTGTCACTTGCCATCTTTGTCGTAATGGAAAACGGCACAACTCTAATTGATAAAGTAACTCGGATAATACCTTATTATAAAAAAATACCTGGTACATAACAATTTCATACATTTGTTTGCATAAATAAATTTCTTTGATACCAATTTTGTAACAGTAAATTTTAAGTATCAATTTCGGGTAATATCGATTTTTGATAACCTCGGGGACTTGAGGTCAGTCAGTGGCATCGACTCAGTGGGAAAAATCAAAATTGTTTGATACCAATGTTGATGCATAAGGTGTGCACATTTCGTCCATGTTCGACTCATCATTGTGCTCAAGGCCTAAAATGTTAAAACCCAAAACAACAATTCAAAAGATTGAGGAGCAAATTAAAAAATACCAAAAGGACTTAAAGGTAAAGTCAAAAGCATCTAAGGACAGAGCTATGCACGAGGGAGACACTCCTTAGTTTTCATAAATTTTACAATTTTCTAATAGTAAAGGAGTAGGGCCACGAAGGGGTAAAAACGGTCCTATGTCAGAATGTTATGGAAATCATATCAAATGAAGTTTTGAACTAGTATTTTACAAATGCATGTTGACTTCTTTTCTCGAATTACTCTTACTTTACGAATTTTTTACAAAGCCTAAAGTGGGTAGGTGAATTATTGAAAGGAATGGGTGTAACATCAAATGTGAATTAATAACGTTATAAGGTTTCACTTCAAATTTATTCAATATGGTCCTTTCTTTAATCCGAAGATTTGTCAGTCCGAAGATCTACTGGTCCGAAATCTATTGGTCCGAGATCTGTTGGGCCGAACTCCATTGGTCCGAAAGTCCATTAGTTTGAAGGTTTACTTAATCTGTTCAATGTAGAATTTCAAAGATTTTGGACAATCGCGCTATAGTTTTTTCTGACAAGTTTTTTTTAATCAGCTTGGTCAAGGCTACATGACGCACCAGATATGTATTTTGTGCGTGTAATTTTGTCAAATTGTTTCCACACATTTAATTATTACAATTTGCCTGTAGTTAGAATGAAAAAATCTTTAACGGTTTTAAAAATAAAAATAAAAAACAAAACAACAAAACAACAAAAATCAAAGCTTGCCATGATACTTTTCTACCAGAAACCTCTTGTTTATAGTTAAACAATAATTTCTTTTCCCCTGGTGCATCCCCAGGTGGCAGATAGAGGTCTGCAGATCCTTGTCCTTGTTGCTTTCACGTCACACGTTTTTTGTTTTTTTTTTTGTTTTTTTTTAAGTTTTCTCCAATAGCCCGTTGTAATCAGCATTAATTATTCAAGTTATAATGTGCATTCCCTTTCTACAAAACCCGTTGGCTTCAATCAAAGCGTAAAAAAGTGATAAACAACGCGTAAAAAAGTGAAAACCAACGCGTTAAAAATTTTATACGGTATGTTTTTACCGCCAATGACACGAATGACCACTCATATGTGTAATTAATATCGAATAAAGCCGGTAACCTTCAGCATAATTTGGACACTGAAATATTCATCAAGTAAATGCCAGTTGGATCAGTAAAAGGGCTTGCAATGGTCTCAAAAGGAAATCAAAGGGGGTTGGGGACAGTTTACGAAATTTCAAACGATAAAATAGGATTGCATTATACCGTGTTGTACCAGTAATTCATATATGCATGTTGCAGTAACATACTTTTATCGTTAGAAACGTTATATTTATCTTTCGTGAGTGGAAATACACAAACACTAAACAAGTATAAGTTATAGACATAACATTACTCTTCATCGTATGCTGATACAGAGCGTGGTGTGTATTTCTCTCGAGCACAATGCTGATGAGTTGTCAGTCAACGAAATGGCCATACAATGCATCAAATTTATTGAGGTATTTTGTGAAACATTTTATTAGTAAAGAAGTGTAGTAAACTTTTTACTCATTTTGCAGACAGTTAACGAATGATGGTACTTCCATTTATTATATTTCCAGTTAAACTCGAAGGGACGGTGTATTTTATTTAAGGGCTAAAAATCTTGTGTTTCCTGTAATTCGACCGACCATATATTTTCAATGCCAACTCTAGTTGTTTTAACGTACGGCAAAACAAAAACAAGAAAATAAAAAAAATGCGGAAAATCCGAAATTGCAGCGACGTTTGCTTGCTGAAACCTTGCTTGTAAGTCGATATGTGGTATAAAATATACAAGTGACATGAGAAACATGACCTATAAACTAGTTTTATTGAACAAAAATAAAGAAAAATAATAATCGAAAGCATCCATTTCGATAAAATAGGTTTTAAATTCTTTCCCAGCCGAAAGCTATTGGTCAGAGTTTTTTTTGATAAATAAAAAAGAACAAAATTTGCAGTTTTCGTTCGTACACGTATTTCTTTTCAATGACAATTTTGAACACGTCGTATATAAATAACCCAGCAAAGAAGACATTGGATAAATTGACATTTTGTTGCGCTGGCTGACGCAGTTTTAGTGCGATTAACGTTAGTTGTTCGCAGATGTTGTTATTGTAAATCCAGGTACAAGCGTTCTAATCCGGAAACAATAATTACGTTCAGTCTTAAAGATATTTTGTTTTGATTACAAAAAATTAATAACAGATACCCAGGCGTCTTCATTCAAAAATGGGGGAAAGGAAATTTGTCGGAAATGATGAGTTATGAATAATTACCGTAATATGGGTTAATTGTGAATTTCTCGAAGTCACGGCCAGTTTTTTTTCTTTTCCCATTTATTCTTACATTGTTTGTTCACCAAGTTATTAATTTAATATTGATTTAAAATTTATTTGCCTAGCGATAATCACGGAGCTTCCATCTTCAGTTTTCATTGGTTTCGTGGTGAAATTTCTCGGACTAAAAAGGAAATGGCTAAAATAAACAAAATAATGGACAAATATAAATATTATGGAACACACATTTGATTTTTACAGGGAGGGGTAGTGGTGAAAATAGACAGGTTTGAATATCACCTGGAATATAATAATGGTGTATTTTGAAGAAAAACAACACGCAGGGCACGGATGCCGTGAGAAGATGATAAATTCCAGGGACTCTAGTTCAAGGATGGATATCTCTTTTTATTGTCATAAAATAAATTTACATGCGGTAATGTACTACAGTAAATTCAGAAATTATTGCGTGCATTTATTATTGCGATTTTGTCATTTTAGACCAAAATGCGATTCAAATGTTTGCGATATTGAAAAATATCCCGCTTCATTCATATAAAAAAATTCAAAAATGCGAGTTTAAATTATTGCGATTACAACCCTGTTGCATTTTTCGCAATAATTAAAACATTGCAATAATTTCCGAATTTACAGTAAACCTGCGGTTGTATACTCAATTTTTGCGAACTAAAATTTTTTCTTGAGAAAAGAAATATCAAGTCTGGTTTAAGAAGTCTCATTTACATCAATTCTTTACTAAGAAATACAAAGCTTTTGTTCAGAGTGAGTTTAACTTTTATGGTTACCGCGCATGTATCGAAACTGTTCATTTCAATGGTTATTTGGTATAGCGAAATAATCAATTTTCGATATGGCTGCAACCATCGACAAAAACAATTTTGAGTAAAAAAAGACTTTCATCAAACAGTCAAATTGAAGTTTGCTAAATTTATTTTAGTCGAGGTGTGCGACCAAGTCGAAATTTTACAAAATGATGCTAAAAAACTGTAAAATGTTGACAAAACTTTCCGGAAGTGACGTCTGGCTGATGACGCCATAAAAATATCAGCAGTTTTGTCAGCGATGACGTACACGGTATGAAGATTATTCTAAGACATATTCAACATATGTTCGTGTAGTTCTATTTGAGGCCATTTTACAGGGCCATTTGAGACCTTTCGTGGCCCTACTCCTTTTAAGTATCAATTTCGGGCTAGTATCGAAATAATAGCAACTGAGCAGGGGGTACCCTCTGGAATTTGGAGTCCACCAGCAGTGACATCGACTCACTGGTAAAAACAATTCTTTGATACCAATGTTCATGCACAAGATGTGCACATTTCGTCGATTTACGACTCATCAATTTTGCCCAAGCCTAAAATGTTGAAAACCAAAACAACAATCCAAAAGGTTCAAGAGCAAATTAAAAAATACCAAAATGACCAAAAGGTAAAGTCAAAACCATCTATGTACAAAATGTACTTAGTTATACACGAGGCAGATACTCCTTAGTTTTCATAAATTATACAGTTTTGTAACAGTAACCTTTAAGTATCAATTTCGGGCCAGTATCGAAATACTAGTAACTGAGCTGGATATACCCTGGGGGACTTAAAATCCACCAGCAGTGGCATCGACTCAGTGGTAAAATATAAAATTCTTTGATACCAATGTTGATGCACAAGATGTGCACATTTCGTCAAGTTGAGCCTAAGGCGTTAGGTTGTAAACCAAAATAAAAATCCAAAAGGTTGAAGAGCAAATTATAAAATACCAAAATGACCAAAAGGTAAAGCCAAAATCTCTTAGAACAGAGCTATGCACGAGGGAAATACTCCTTAGTTTTCGTAAATGTTAAAATTGTGTAGATTTTAAGTATCAATGTCGGACTAGTATCGAAATTCACGGAAAAGAATGGAACACATCATAGAAATGTTACAAGAGTGCAGATATAACTAAAAGAATAACATTTTTTATAATTTTCTGTCCTTTGGTCGGGTTGTTGTATCTTCGACACATTCCCCGTTTCCACTCTCTATTCTAAACAAGAAATTTACCTAAAATCACTTGCAAGTTTATTTTTTTCAAAATTTAATATACGATTTATAGAATTCAATGTATCCACTACTTATACCATTTGGTTTGACTGAATTCATTTTGCAACCATCTTAAATTTGCCCTTTTTGAGCGATCAGACAATGTTCTCGTACAAAATTTCAATGAGAACACAATTAGAAATTCAAATTTTCTGAATTATCTTGATTTTCCGTTTAATAAAATTTCAGAATTTATACTTCTAATCTTGAAAATGTAACCAGATTCAACATGTTCAAGACTTGTTTCCTTGCAGTCAATTGTGACCGATTAATATATAGTTATGATTAGTTAAGCACAGGTAAAATATATTACGATTCTGATTAGACATGATCTGTTTTGCCAGCTGTCCGGAATTACTGCGTAGCAATTGTCCCTTCTGTATTCTTTGTCCGATATTTCTAGGTTTTCGTCCTTTTTTTCGTTTAATAATGAAACGGTCATGGAATCAGCAAAGATTTATCATGGAAGAAATGACTCCTTAAGATTATTTACCGTGCATTATGAGAATGTGTATGGTAGCCAGCACGTTTTCTTAATTCCGATGAATTAACTTAACTGGCCAGGGTCAATGTACCTCTGAAAGAACGATTTTTTATATTGCAGATTGCAGAAAAAGGAGAATGCAATCACATGGAGACGTATCAAGATTTCTACATGAAAATTGGTTACTTCTTAGTGTCAAATGTAAATATAAGTGATAGGGATTTAATTGTTATGAGTTTGTTGTCTACATTGTCCTTTGAAGTGGTAAATTTGACAAAATTAGAATCATTTGTAGATATAAAAGTAGACAATACTAGTTTTGTTGCAATTGTGAATATAACTCTCCGAATTATAAAAAGAACATTCCTTCAAGAGCTTAAAGGTATTGAAAAAAGGTTGAACAGATTGACTATAAAAGTAATCCTACATGACAACATTGGAAAAGCCGAATTGAAGATAAGTAGGATGCATGACAGAAAAAATGAGTTTACAGTTAAAAAGAAGCTTCGCATACGTGTTTCATCCATTGGATATTTCTTGTCATACCAGAAATTAAATTATTCCCATCGCCCACTTGAACAGCTTTGCATTCACACTGAAATCCGAGTCAATTACTCTGAAAAAAAATATCATGTAGAAAAGTTTTCCTGTTCTTTAGATTTTGTAAAATTAGATTCTGAATCATTGATACCTTCTGTTATAACTTATACATCCTTCTCCGTTTCAGTACTTGCGTTAATCATTTTACTTATTGTCAATAGACGATATGGTCTGGTGAACAATTTAGCTACATCTAATCTTGAAAACATGTCTTTTTCTCTGATCATATCAAACTGTCTGTTTATGATTGGAATCGGTTTTCATTCCATAAAAACCTTGTGCTATGTAATCGGTATAATTCTCCATTACCTCTGGCTTAATATGTTTTCATTCATGGCTATTGCTGTGATGTGTATCACTTCAACACTTATGAAAATGAAATCGAGGAAAACTAGTACGAATACAAACTCTCGCCAGAGACATATGATATTGACAGGGATTGGTTTTATCATTCCTTTATTCTTTGTCACACCAGCATTGATTGTTGATTATATGGGATTATCATATCTCTCTCCTGGTTATGGTGGTAAGGTTTGCTTTCCTAATCGCTTTCCCGCCAATGTTATTTTCTTTTCCGGGCCTGTAATTTTAATCATTGCCACCAATGTTTTCTGTTTGACACATATTGTTATTCAGATTTGCAGAGTTCGTCTAGAGACTGTGCAAATTCGGAAATCTGATCCTTACGGAGAGGCAAAAATGTACCTTCGCATTTGTGTTATGTCAGGAATATTCTGGCTAACTGGTATATTTTCGGCTATGTTCGAGTCGGACTGGTTGAATTATTTGTTCACATTAGTCTGTGGTTTGCAGGGTGTTTTTATATCCATTGCAAATTTGACAACAAGTCGAGTTCATAATGCATGGAAAAGTAGAAATTCTAAAGTATCTTTCTGGGAAATGGCAAAAAATAATAAAAAGACCGATGATACTTTTATGACATAGATTGACTGCAGAGTTGAGAGACAAGCTAGAGTATAAGATATCCTGTAGGATGCACATTGATACTATATTACGGTTTAGTAAATTATTTGATTCAGGACAAAGTCATGAAAATTGAGCACAAAGAATAAGAAAAATATATTATAAAAACAAGACCGCACAGAAACTTAAGCACTAGCATTGTGAACTCCCATCTGATTTCAGGAGAGGGAAAATTCAAAATTGTTATGTCGGGTAATGTAGCATCTTTGGAAGCTGTCGTATGTACTCTGAAACTATGTGTGTTAAAAACAGATATACACATGTATAGTCTTTCAAATGCCATTAATAATACATCTCTTAAGCCATTAATAATACATCTCTTAATTTTGCATACATTAACACTAGATGTGGCTAAATTTGGACAATATCTGGGATTTTGGTTGGGGAGGTCAATATTTTGTCCCTTTTCTTCATGTTGAAGCTGAAAGTTGATAGAGTTATCACAAATAAATGGCATACATGTATAGTAGAAAAGCTAAACAACATCTTTAATTTGATATATGTTTTTATCGGGGAATGTGATACATATGTATAACAAACAAATACCATTTTTCTGAACATAGACCATCAATTCATGACGTCATATTAAAAACTGAAGAAAACTATTTTGTGCATTCAAACATGAAATTGATACTAGTACTTTCAGTACTAATAAGAACATTGTCTTGTGGAATATTAGCTGTTGCTTCGCGTTTCCGACAGTTTGTCTGAAAATAATAATGTTAACGTCAAGTTAAGTTGAACCTCAAAGAAACGTTTATCGATCATTATAGTGTTATTAAATGGGTATTTACATATATAGCATGTTTTATGTCCGATTCTGTCGCATTGGGTCGACGAAACGCTGAGGGCCTATACAGCTGATCGAGATCAATACGACTGTACGAGGACATAATACAGGCTTTATATGAAAATACACATTTTATGACACTTTTATTAACCAATGACTTAAAAACAGTAATTTCTTTTAGATTTTGTTATGTTCATAGCTATACGAGAAATGTATTGTCGTTTAGATTATTATTTTTTTCAGCAGCCACAAAATGTAGATCTTTTTTCTTTGGAGAACAAAAAGCGGAAGTCTATACAGGGTCGATACCCTGTATAAATATTTACAACGTCAGCTTTCAAAAACTTCCCGTTATATTAAATGGTCCATTTTCACTGTCATTGTCATTAAAAACTTGGTTATGGTACAGGGAAAACACGTCAAGGAAAATAAGAAGAGAAAATCTGGTTTTAATGTAGTAATGAAGTTATAAATGAAGTCAGATATAATATGTACATGAATGTTTTTACCTCAAAGGAAATGGTATGTAAATATGATTACTAATCAAGAAAACCTTTATTTGTATAGATGTTTATATACTTTTAAATTGCTCAATTTGAATTCCTTTCACCTTATTACAATTTTAGTATTATGTTATAGGTTAAATAACCTTATATGTTTATTTGTCTGGGAAAAAAATTAACATATTCATTAGGATATATTATAAGCAAAACCTGCACCGTACATTTGTCTTGAATAATGTTGTAAACTATTTTTATTTGAATATGAGTTTATGGTTATTTTTACTATTTGATATTGTTATAACATATTTAAATAAATCTATTGTGTTTGTATTGGTCATTAAGAGGACAAATATATCCAAGGAGCAAATAAATAAAAAGGCAATTCATTAGACAGACAAACCCAGGAAGAAATGAACAACCATAAGCACAACAAATACACACTGGAAACTAAACAAGCGCCTGAATCGCTCATCTGTTATCTTTTGTGTGCGGGTAGATTTTGCATCAATGATTATTTTTGCTATTTAATGTATACCGTCGCAATTTCTTAATATTGACCTCTACAGCTAAAATATAGAATCCTGAACCCAAATAGATATGGTTGCTAGGGACTTTTTCATCGGTTGCTATGGACCTTTTCAATGGCATTGACTATTGACCTTCCATTTTGACTTTAACAGGTAAATTATAAGGTCCTTAACACAAATATATATGGTTGCTAGGGACTTTTTCATCTGTTTGTTTGTTTGTTTAGTTGGGGTTTTACGCTGTTTTCAGCACATTTGGCTATTTCGCGGCGGCCAGTTTTTATTGGTGGAGGAAGCCGGAGTATCCGGAGAAAACCACCGACCTTCGGTAGGAAAATTGGCAATCCTTGTCAATTAAGATTGGAATCGAACACACCCCGCCACCGGTGAAATTCGAACTCACAACCTCAGCGTTGACAGGCTAGTGATCTTTAGTAGTCATGACGAACTACCTAGACCACTCGGCCACCGAGGTCCCACTTTTTCATCTGTGGTTAGGTACTGTTTCATTGGTTGCTATGGAATTTTACCATGACCTTGACCCTTGACGCTCCATTTTACTTGTACAGCTACCATTTAATTTATTTCAATTAATGCCCTAATCATCTGTAACAATGTCAGACCATTATTTTCTTTTTACATGTAAATAATCTTTCAAGGGCAAAGACTCCTATAAGGGGTCAATTGACGATTTTTGTCATGCTGACTTATTTGTAGATCTTACTTTGCTGAACATTTCTGCTGTATACAGTTTGTCTTTATCTATAATAATATTCAAGCTAATAACCTAAAGCTGCAACATTGCCTTAAAATTAACAATTGAGGGGCAGTAACCCAAAAATAGGTTGACCGATTCGTCTGAAAATTTCATCACAGGTAGATCTTGACCTCATAAACATTTTTACTGATAGACAAGAAAATAAAACACAAAATTTATACTAAGGATCTTTCAGCCTGAGTTTGTCTGAAATTGATTCTGTAGTTTCATAGGAGAAGCTTTTTAAAAGTTTACAAAGATGACAAAATGTGAAAACATTGTCTTTAAAGGGCAAAAACTCCTATAAGGGGTCAATTTACGATTTTGGTCATGTTGACTTATTTGTAGACCTTACTTTGGTGAACATTTTTGTTGCTTAAAGTTTGACTTTATCTATAATAATATTCAAGATGAAAACCTAAAACTGCCAAATTTTCTTAAAATTAACAATTCAGGGGGCAACAACCCAACAAAGGGTTTAACGATTCGTCTGAAAATTTCATAGCAGATAGATCTTGAACTGATGAACATTTGATTCCTGTCAGTTTTGCTCTAAATGCTTTAGTTTTTGAGATATAAGCCAAAAACTGCAGTTTACCCTCTATGTTCTATTTTTAGCCATGGCGGCTATGTTTCTCGACGGACAAGAAAATAAAACAGAAGCTTTATTCTAGATACCCTACGGATTATTCAGACTTAGTATGTCTGTAATTGGTTCAGTGGTTTCAGAGAAGATCTTTGAAAAAGTTAACGACGGACGACATACGCCAAGTGATGGCAAAAGCTCATATGTCCTATTAGGACAGTTGATCTAGAAAAATGAACAACACGAACTCCTATAAAAAAAAACAGTTGCTCCGGAAGATTAAGCAGTTTCTGCTCCTTATACGTCACCTGTCGTGAAGTTCAACATGCGGTGGTAGTCACAAATCGGTGGAGGTACATGAAATATGAAATGTTATGACAGTGGAAACAGGTCCAACATCATCTTAGATATTGGAATACTGTAACGGTCAATCAATTCGTGATGACGACCGTAAAATTTCATAAGTGATGACCTCAACTTATCCTTGATAAAACCCTGGTTAAGATTCTTTTGTGACAGCAGTAATCCTCTTTGTCAAAAGTCAGGGTAACTCACGCATGCCATTTAAAAAGATTTTACCCATATGTAAGCGTATAATATCATTATTAGAGGTTTGCATTGGCCTATTTAAATTAATCAGTATATTGTTTGAAATGAAACAAAAGATTTATTAAAATGGACATTTTACATTATTCTCTTTAAATTTTACCTCTTTACGACTATTCTTCTATTATTAAAATAAAATAATTTAACATATATAAATTACAGATTTTAACAAATGTTTAATAAATTCAAATTATGCTCTACTAGTCGAGCATATAGGTGTTTATGTTTATGTTCTGTGCACTTGTATGTTATTTTTATCCGAGGTTCTGTCTTTATGTAGGGTTGAATAATTGGTATGTGATTGTTTACCTTTCCTGTTATCCATTTTGTTATTTAGTTGTTTTTCTAGGCATTTTTGTTAGCACGGTGCTCACCATGCCTCCCTATCTGTTCGTCCCTGATAATACATGTACTTTGAATCTAAAATTTCATAAATTGAAACCTTTCTGGGGACCTAATCATTTCCATCGTGTGACCCTATAAGAAACAGAAATCGCCCTCCATTGGACAATTACCATGCCCTCACAAATATCACACACATATCTGGGGAAAACAGTACATATGCTTATCTATATTTATGTAAAAGCGTAAACATTTTGACCTTTGCTTCCCAATTGTCTTTTATAATTTCATTACTATAATCACAAAGAAAAAAGTATTCTGAAATCCTTCGTAATTATTAATGGCTTTTGAAAAATAAAGATAAGGTATGTTCAATTAGAATCTGTTAAAAATCAAGAGATTACCGTTTCCAACAAAATTGGACAGATCTCAAAATTAAAACATCATTATAAACAATTATTTCATTATTTTATGCTTCTTTCATTTAAACTAAACGTGTTCAATTGCAATTATTAAAAATTGTTACCACTATTTTAAAGCCATATTAATCTTAAATATAATTTTAGAATTTTACGCAATTCCGGCACCAGGGAATATCCTTGAAGAAACCCTAGCATGAATCAGTCACGAAAATGAATTTTATTCAGTACTCTTACATTACTGTCACCCTGGTGTAAATGACCGGAAAATATTATTCACATCATCTTCATCGGAGTGTAACAAATATTTTGTATCCGGTTGAAGTGTGGATAACATTTGAACGAATTTAATTACATTATTAACATACACAACGTAAGTAAATATTCGATACATTTATATCTTCGAATATACTATTGTATGATTATGAACATAATTGAGTACGATACAATTTCGTCCTTTTTAGATAGTATATACAATTGTGCTTATTATTATACCTTGGTTAAATATAATAATTAATAATTGTAAAAATACAGCTTTACACATCGCTCTTATCACTTTATTAAGGATTTGTACAAAAACACCCCCGGCAAAACTATTGAAAAACTGTATTCTTACCTTGGTTACATGGACTCTACAGTTCGTGTTGATGCTAAATATAGACTTAATGACAATGAACCCTGAAAGATTAATAGTTAAAACATATGAACGTTACTCGTTACTGTTACAAAATACATGTAACTCTCATATAATCATGATAATGAATAAAATGGTCAAGATTAATTTAGCAATTAAGACTATTCATAAAACAAAACTTTTAGGCTTACGAAATCTGAAAAAAACAGTCGGTTTATCATATATAGCAGTACATAACAACAAAATACGTTCACATAAAGGTGATTAAAAGACATATTTCAAGGACAACTTTTACATATAGATTCTCCTTCAGGTACGTGTGAGTTATGGAATTTCTCCACCCGAGATAGTTAAATTTTCGATTTTCAACACGCGAGCCTTTAGCGAGCGTGTTAAAATCTAAAATTTAACTACCATGACTATTGAGGGTGGAGAAATTTCATAACTCACGAGTAAATTGAAGGAGAATCTGTTTCTCCTGTGATTTTCGACAAAAACCTCAAGAAAATGTCGTTGCTATGTAGTTTGTTTACATAGACGTCATTATGGCCTATATTGATCAAATATACAACATTTTACATAATTACCATAGAATGACAGAATATTGTATATATAATCAGCATGAGCCAGGAGAATTGCCAGCTTGTGCATATTTTTACCCCGTTTACAAATAAAGTACCATAAAATGATAGAATATTATAGTCATGATCAGTATGAGCCATGAGAATTGCCAGCCTCTGCATATTTTTACCCTGTCTACATATATAGTACCATAGAATGATAGAATATTGTATATATGATCAGTATGAGCCATGAGAATTGCCAGCCTGTGCATATTTTTACCCTGTCTACATATGTAGTACCATAGAATGATAGAATATTGTATACATGATCAGTATGAGCCATGAGAAATGCCAGCCTGTGCATATTTTTACCTCGATTACATATAAAGTACTATAGAATGATAGAATATTGTATATATGATCAGTTTGATCCATGAGAATTGCCAGCCTGTGCATATTTTTACCCCGTTTACATATAAAGTACCATAGAATGATAGAATATTGTATATATGATCAGTTCGAGCCATGAGAATTACCAGCCTGTGCATATTTTTACCTTGTTTACATATAAAGTATCAAAGAATGACAGAATATTGTAAAGATGATCAGTTTGATCCATGAGAATTGCCAGCTTGTGCATATTTTTACCCCGTTTACATATAAAGTACCATAGAATGATAGAATATTCTATATATGATCAGTATGTGCCATGAGAATTGTCAGCCTGTGCATATTTTTACCCAGTTTACAAATAAAGAACCATAGAATGATAGAATATTGTATATATGATCAGTATGATCCATAAGAATTGCCAGCCTGTGCACACTTTTAACCCGTTTACATATAAAGTACCATAGAATGATAGACTAATGTATATATGATCAGTATGAGCCATAAGAATTGCCAACCTGTGCATATTTTTAACCCGTTTACATATAAAGTACCATAGAATGATAGACTATTGTATATATGATCAGTATGAGCCATGAGAACTGCCAGCCTGTGCATATTTTTATCCCGTTTACAAATAAAGAACCATAGAATGATAGAATATTGTATATATGATCAGTATGAGCCATGAGAATTGCCAGCCTGTGCATATTTTTAACCCGTTTACATATAAAGTACCATAGAATGATAGAATATTGTATAAATGATCAGTATGAGCCATGAGAATTGCCAGCCTGTGCATATTTTTACCCTGTTCAGATATAAAGTACCATAGAATGATAGAATATTTTATAAATGATCAGTATGAGCCATGAGAATTGCCAGCCTGTGCATATTTTTACCCTGTTTAGATATAAAGTACCATAGAATGATAGAATATTGTATATATGATCAGTATGAGCCATGAGAATTGCCAGCCTGTGCATATTTTTACCCCGTTTACATATAAAGTACCATAGAATGATATAATATTGTATATATGATCAGTATGGGCCATGAGAATTGCCAGCCTGTGCATATTTTTACCCCATTTACATAGAAAAAATCTAGGCACACACAAGACACAAAAAATTTAAATAAAAAAGGGGGCACTTTTGAACAAGTTGAAAGTAAAATATGATCATACTTCACAAAAATGTCAGATATTTGCTAAACCATTGACATGAAACTGAAACTATAAAAAGAAGAAGACCAATTGGAAATTAACCGAATCATATCCCATAAAAAGTAATAGACCAAATGGGAATGTAAGCATTATAAGTACAAAGCACTTTTTATTATGTCAGTTTTATTGTTTCATATTTTTGTGTTTTAGTGCTTGGCTTGTTGAATCTAGAGCTTAAAATTTTATTGTCTGTCTTTCTATTATTCTGGCCACTGACCCAGGATGTAGGGGAGGGTTGAGTACTCACAAACATGTTTAACCCCACCATGTTGTATAAATGTCTGTCCTTAGGCAGGACCATTCATTTTCAGTGGTTGTATTGCATTTTCTTTGTTGTTTCTATGTGAATTGTTTTGTTTATTTTGGGATTTGTGGTGATTATTATTTAATGCTTGACATTTATTTCAGGGCCAGGTAATGACATATATGTGTGTTGGGCTGTTGTTCAATGTTGAAGGCCACATCATTGGCGACCACTAGATGATATAGTTTTTCAAGATATTCTTTAAATCGGGATAAAGCCTCAATGACGCATACCCCATATCCTTCCTTTTTCATATCATTTTAATTAGATTGTTTTCATATGTAATAAAAATGAACAGTAGACAAAATGGGAACAAGTGTTCTCATATTTAAAGCCAAGCGTAATGTTTTATCTAATTCATGTTATTTTAAATTAAATATAAGATTAAAATTTCTTTTGCTGAATAATCTGTTCTAATAAATTTAGAAACTATAAGGAATTAAAGAAGAAAGAGAAAGTATGGTTGTGTTTATATGGAGACAACTAATTATTTCTTTAATGGGAAGGGAGCTGACAAATTCTGTAGCATCAGTGTGTTTATTTTTCAAAATAAAAATTTTATTTTCCATAATTATTTTTAGGGTAGGATTATTTATTCCCCAATCGAGAAACTGGGATTACATCTTTCAAGATATGGGATTGCCCATTTTTCTACACTTCTCTACACTCTACACTTCCATACCACATTCTCAATTAAAAGATCGCTTAAAGCAACTAGTTCATCAATGTTTTTTCAAGAAAAATGGGACACGCAGGTATAAATTCCTTGTTCTAGGAAAAGTCTTATTTTGTGAAGAACCACTCTGATTCTGAAAAAAAGTATTCTGAAGATGAAATTACAAACATGTTAGATTTTCTCATAGACAACATATTCGTTGAATTTGGCGGTCTAATTTTTCAACAAACAATCGGCATTCCAATGGGAACCAACTGTGCTCCTCTCCTCGCCGATCTGTTTCTGTACTCATATGAAGCGGACTTCATTCAAGGGTTATTACGTGAAAACAAAAAGAAACTAGCCCAATCCTTTAATTTCACTTTTCGTTATATAGATGATGTGTTGTCGTTAAATAACGACAAATTCCAAGACTTTCTACATCTTATCTACCCCAGTGAGC
Source organism: Mytilisepta virgata (assembly GCA_028015205.1). Taxonomy (NCBI): domain Eukaryota; kingdom Metazoa; phylum Mollusca; class Bivalvia; order Mytilida; family Mytilidae; genus Mytilisepta; species Mytilisepta virgata. The sequence goes on from CM051521.1 coordinate 83,340,885, forward strand.
TTGAAATTAAGGATACTACAGATACACCAAAGTCCGCTTCATATTTGGATTTGTTTCTTGAAATAGACTATGAGGGACGTTTGAAGACAAAACTTTATGACAAACGTGATGACTTCAACTTTCCTATTGTTAATTTTCCCTTCTTAAGTAGCAATATACCAGCATCGCCTACATATGGCGTCTACGTTTCTCAGCTTATCCGATATTCAAGGGCATGCGTGAGTTACCCTGACTTTCGACAAAGAGGATTACTGCTGTCACAAAAGCTTCTTAACCAGGGTTTTATCAGGGATAAGTTGATGTCATCACTTAAGAAATTTTATGGTCGTCATCATGAATTGATTGACCATTACAGTGTTCCAATATCTAAGATGATGTTGGACCTGTTCCCACTGTCGTAACTTTTCATGTGCCTCCACCGATTTGTGACTTCCACCGGATTGACTTTGTTGAACTTCACGACGGGTGCCGTATACGGAGCAGGAACTGCTTACCCTGGTTAAGAAGCTTTTGTGACAGCAGTAATCCTCTTTGTCGAAAGTCAGGGTAACTCACGCATGCCCTTGAATATCGGATAAGCTGAGAAACGTAGACGCCATATGTAGGCGATGCTGGTATATTGCTACTTAAGAAGGAAAAATTAACAATAGGAAAGTTGAAATCATCACGTTTGTCATAAAGTTTTGTCTTCAAACGTCCCTCATAGTCTATTTCAAGAAACAAATCCAAATATGAAGCGGACTTTGGTGTATCTGTAGTATCCTTAATTTCAAGCTCACTGGGGTAGATAAGATGTAGAAAGTCTTGGAATTTGTCGTTATTTAACGACAACACATCATCTATATAACGAAAAGTGAAATTAAAGGATTGGGCTAGTTTCTTTTTGTTTTCACGTAATAACCCTTGAATGAAGTCCGCTTCATATGAGTACAGAAACAGATCGGCGAGGAGAGGAGCACAGTTGGTTCCCATTGGAATGCCGATTGTTTGTTGAAAAATTAGACCGCCAAATTCAACGAATATGTTGTCTATGAGAAAATCTAACATGTTTGTAATTTCATCTTCAGAATACTTTTTGTCAGAATCAGAGTGGTTCTTCACAAAATAAGACTTTTCCTAGAACAAGGAATTTATACCTGCGTGTCCCATTTTTCTTGAAAAAACATTGATGAACTAGTTGCTTTAAGCGATCTTTTAATTGAGAATGTGGTATGGAAGTGTAGAGTGTAGAGAAGTGTAGAAAAATGGGCAATCCCATATCTTGAAAGATGTAATCCCAGTTTCTCGATTGGGGTCAGTGGCCAGAATAATAGAAAGACAGACAATAAAATTTTAAGCTCTAGATTCAACAAGCCAAGCACTAAAACACAAAAATATGAAACAATAAAACTGACATAATAAAAAGTGCTTTGTACTTATAATGCTTACATTCCCATTTGGTCTATTACTTTTTATGGGATATGATTCGGTTAATTTCCAATTGGTCTTCTTCTTTTTATAGTTTCAGTTTCATGTCAATGGTTTAGCAAATATCTGACATTTTTGTGAAGTATGATCATATTTTACTTTCAACTTGTTCAAAAGTGCCCCCTTTTTTTATTTAAATTTTTTGTGTCTTGTGTGTGCCTAGATTTTTTCTATGTAAATGGGGTAAAAATATGCACAGGCTGGCAATTCTCATGGCTCATACTGATCATATATACAATATTATATCATTCTATGGTACTTTATATGTAAACGGGGTAAAAATATGCACAGGCTGGCAATTCTCATGGCTCATACTGATCATATATACAATATTCTATCATTCTATGGTACTTTATATGTAAGGTTGCACTCCACAAATTAATAGTACCATTTTCTATGTGAAGTGAGCTAACAAATGTCATGGTCTTGTGCCATCTTCAGAGTAAATAATACCCATATACATATATATATATTCTGAAAGGCCATTATGTTAGCATTGTTTCAATCATGATAAAATAAATAAAAAATATCCATGGAAACCTAGTTGGCATAGCAACATTTCAAAAATTGTCATAAAAAAAGCTTTAAAAATGTTAAATTTCACCCCACTTCGGCTTAAAATTGAGGTCTGATGCAGCGTTTCAATCCAATTGAGACTTAATTTTTCAGATTCTGCATAAAATTCCATTACATATGTGGGAAAAAAAAGGTTTACATTTCCGGCTCTTTTTTTCGCAATTTAACTTACCAGTGCAGGTGCCGATTATCACTGTCAAAGTTTTACACACCACATGTCAATTCACAAGTCCCAGTTTATGACCTCCCATTACTTGTCAGAAGCAAAATCAGTTAATGTTTTCGTATTTTTTAAAACTAAAATCTATCCTCTTTCAGTCAATATTACAATTTTGAGGTTAAGACATTTATTATTTATCTATCATGTAGTCAAACTTTACCAACTCTAATAATTAATAAATTTCTGGGGGTGCATTTCACCGAAACTAAGATAATTAGTGGAGTGTAACCTTAAAGAGTACTTTTATAACTTTTTTTTCAAAGAATTGCCAATTTTATTATTCTTCAGGTCTTTACGAATTCAAAACTGTCTCATTTATCAAAATATGACTTATAATAAGTAAATAATACCTATTTCAAATATTCATAGTGACTCGGTAAATGGGAAGTAATTCACTAAAATTTACAAGAAATTCAAAATGCAAAAATTCTTGTTCTATGGTGACTATTTTGAGCATTTCATCACTTGAAAAGACTTTTTACAGAAATAATTTGTTCGATTCAGCTTTTGAATGCACAATCCACCAGCTTTTTACATATATTTAGCTTTTCACTAAATGACATGAAAGGAGATAGTACCCCCCCTTTTTTTTCATTGTAACCATATTAATGGTATTACAAATCTTTGGATAAAATTTGCAAACCTATGAATTGTAAGATAATCAAATCAAAATATTTTTCAATATAAATACTTGTCTCCTTGCATATAAAATGGGTGGTGGAAAGTTTTTTTCTCACAATACTGCATATAAATTATAGTCCTGCCCTTATGTTGTATCATTGTGGATTGTTAAAAATACATAATGTGGTTGCTAAGGACATATGAGAACAATTACATGACAAAAGATAGCCTTTATATTTAAATTTTCAACAGTCAAAAATAAAATCATTAAATAAATGAACAATTTAAAGTATTTCATGTTTATATATTGCCCTCTAGGTGGCTACTGATAGCCTTAAAGGTTGCACTCCACAAATTAATAGTACCATTTTCTATGTGAAGTGAGCTAACAAATGTCATGGTCTTGTGCCATCTTCAGAGTAAATAATACCCATATACATATATATATATATATTCTGAAAGGCCATTATGTTAGCATTGTTTCAATCATGATAAAATAAATAAAAAATATCCATGGAAACCTAGTTGGCATAGCAACATTTCAAAAATTGTCATAAAAAAAGCTTTAAAACTGTTAAATTTCACCCCACTTCGGCTTAAAATTGAGGTCTGATGCAGCGTTTCAATCCAATTGAGACTTAATTTTTCAGATTCTGCATAAAATTCCATTACATATGTGGGAAAAAAAGGTTTACTTTTCCGGCTCTTTTTTTCGCAATTTAACTTACCAGTGCAGGTGCCGATTATCACTGTCAAAGTTTTACACACCACATGTCAATTCACAAGTCCCAGTTTATGACCTCCCATTACTTGTCAGAAGCAAAATCAGTTAATGTTTTCGTATTTTTTAAAACTAAAATCTATCCTCTTTCAGTCAATATTACAATTTTGAGGTTAAGACATTTATTATTTATCTATCATGTAGTCAAACTTTACCAACTCTAATAATTAATAAAATTCTGGGGGTGATTTCACCGAAACTAAGATAATTAGTGGAGTGTAACCTTAAAGAGTACTTTTATAACTTTTTTTTCAAAGAATGGCCAATTTTATTATTCTTCAGGTCTTTACGAATTCAAAACTGTCTCATTTATCAAAATATGACTTATAATAAGTAAATAATACCTATTTCAAATATTCATAGTGACTTGGTAAATGGGAAGTAATTCACTAAAATTTACAAGAAATTCAAAATGCAAAAATTCTTGTTCTATGGTGACTATTTTGAGCATTTCATCACTTGAAAAGACTTTTTACAGAAATAATTTGTTCGATTCAGCTTTTGAATGCACAATCCACCAGCTTTTTACATATATTTAGCTTTTCACTAAATGACATGAAAGGAGATAGTACCCCCTACCCTTTTTTTTCATTGTAACCATATTAATGGTATTACAAATCTTTGGATAAAATTTGCAAACCTATGAATTGTAAGATAATCAAATCAAAATATTTTTCAATATAAATACTTGTCTCCTTGCATATAAAATGGGTGGTGGAAAGTTTTTTTCTCACAATACTGCATATAAACTATAGTCCTGCCCTTATGTTGTATCATTGTGGATTGTTAAAAATACATAATGTGGTTGCTAAGGACATATGAGAACAATTACATGACAAAAGATAGCCTTTATATTTAAATTTTCAACAGTCAAAAATAAAATCATTAAATAAATGAACAATTTAAAGTATTTCATGTTTATATATTGCCCTCTAGGTGGCTACTGATAGCCTTAAAGGTTGCACTCCACAAATTAATAGTACCATTTTCTATGTGAAGTGAGCTAACAAATGTCATGGTCTTGTGCCATCTTCAGAGTAAATAATACCCATATACATATATATATATATTCTGAAAGGCCATTATGTTAGCATTGTTTCAATCATGATAAAATAAATAAAAAATATCCATGGAAACCTAGTTGGCATAGCAACATTTCAAAAATTGTCATAAAAAAAGCTTTAAAAATGTTAAATTTCACCCCACTTCGGCTTAAAATTGAGGTCTGATGCAGCGTTTCAATCCAATTGAGACTTAATTTTTCAGATTCTGCATAAAATTCCATTACATATGTGGGAAAAAAAGGTTTACTTTTCCGGCTCTTTTTTTCGCAATTTAACTTACCAGTGCAGGTGCCGATTATCACTGTCAAAGTTTTACACACCACATGTCAATTCACAAGTCCCAGTTTATGACCTCCCATTACTTGTCAGAAGCAAAATCAGTTAATGTTTTCGTATTTTTTAAAACTAAAATCTATCCTCTTTCAGTCAATATTACAATTTTGAGGTTAAGACATTTATTATTTATCTATCATGTAGTCAAACTTTACCAACTCTAATAATTAATAAAATTCTGGGGGTGATTTCACCGAAACTAAGATAATTAGTGGAGTGTAACCTTAAAGAGTACTTTTATAACTTTTTTTTCAAAGAATGGCCAATTTTATTATTCTTCAGGTCTTTACGAATTCAAAACTGTCTCATTTATCAAAATATGACTTATAATAAGTAAATAATACCTATTTCAAATATTCATAGTGACTTGGTAAATGGGAAGTAATTCACTAAAATTTACAAGAAATTCAAAATGCAAAAATTCTTGTTCTATGGTGACTATTTTGAGCATTTCATCACTTGAAAAGACTTTTTACAGAAATAATTTGTTCGATTCAGCTTTTGAATGCACAATCCACCAGCTTTTTACATATATTTAGCTTTTCACTAAATGACATGAAAGGAGATAGTACCCCCCCTTTTTTTTCATTGTAACCATATTAATGGTATTACAAATCTTTGGATAAAATTTGCAAACCTATGAATTGTAAGATAATCAAATCAAAATATTTTTCAATATAAATACTTGTCTCCTTGCATATAAAATGGGTGGTGGAAAGTTTTTTTCTCACAATACTGCATATAAATTATAGTCCTGCCCTTATGTTGTATCATTGTGGATTGTTAAAAATACATAATGTGGTTGCTAAGGACATATGAGAACAATTACATGACAAAAGATAGCCTTTATATTTAAATTTTCAACAGTCAAAAATAAAATCATTAAATAAATGAACAATTTAAAGTATTTCATGTTTATATATTGCCCTCTAGGTGGCTACTGATAGCCTTAAAGGTTGCACTCCACAAATTAATAGTACCATTTTCTATGTGAAGTGAGCTAACAAATGTCATGGTCTTGTGCCATCTTCAGAGTAAATAATACCCATATACATATATATATATATATTCTGAAAGGCCATTATGTTAGCATTGTTTCAATCATGATAAAATAAATAAAAAATATCCATGGAAACCTAGTTGGCATAGCAACATTTCAAAAATTGTCATAAAAAAAGCTTTAAAACTGTTAAATTTCACCCCACTTCGGCTTAAAATTGAGGTCTGATGCAGCGTTTCAATCCAATTGAGACTTAATTTTTCAGATTCTGCATAAAATTCCATTACATATGTGGGAAAAAAAGGTTTACTTTTCCGGCTCTTTTTTTCGCAATTTAACTTACCAGTGCAGGTGCCGATTATCACTGTCAAAGTTTTACACACCACATGTCAATTCACAAGTCCCAGTTTATGACCTCCCATTACTTGTCAGAAGCAAAATCAGTTAATGTTTTCGTATTTTTTAAAACTAAAATCTATCCTCTTTCAGTCAATATTACAATTTTGAGGTTAAGACATTTATTATTTATCTATCATGTAGTCAAACTTTACCAACTCTAATAATTAATAAAATTCTGGGGGTGATTTCACCGAAACTAAGATAATTAGTGGAGTGTAACCTTAAAGAGTACTTTTATAACTTTTTTTTCAAAGAATGGCCAATTTTATTATTCTTCAGGTCTTTACGAATTCAAAACTGTCTCATTTATCAAAATATGACTTATAATAAGTAAATAATACCTATTTCAAATATTCATAGTGACTTGGTAAATGGGAAGTAATTCACTAAAATTTACAAGAAATTCAAAATGCAAAAATTCTTGTTCTATGGTGACTATTTTGAGCATTTCATCACTTGAAAAGACTTTTTACAGAAATAATTTGTTCGATTCAGCTTTTGAATGCACAATCCACCAGCTTTTTACATATATTTAGCTTTTCACTAAATGACATGAAAGGAGATAGTACCCCCTACCCTTTTTTTTCATTGTAACCATATTAATGGTATTACAAATCTTTGGATAAAATTTGCAAACCTATGAATTGTAAGATAATCAAATCAAAATATTTTTCAATATAAATACTTGTCTCCTTGCATATAAAATGGGTGGTGGAAAGTTTTTTTCTCACAATACTGCATATAAACTATAGTCCTGCCCTTATGTTGTATCATTGTGGATTGTTAAAAATACATAATGTGGTTGCTAAGGACATATGAGAACAATTACATGACAAAAGATAGCCTTTATATTTAAATTTTCAACAGTCAAAAATAAAATCATTAAATAAATGAACAATTTAAAGTATTTCATGTTTATATATTGCCCTCTAGGTGGCTACTGATAGCCTTAAAGGTTGCACTCCACAAATTAATAGTACCATTTTCTATGTGAAGTGAGCTAACAAATGTCATGGTCTTGTGCCATCTTCAGAGTAAATAATACCCATATACATATATATATATATTCTGAAAGGCCATTATGTTAGCATTGTTTCAATCATGATAAAATAAATAAAAAATATCCATGGAAACCTAGTTGGCATAGCAACATTTCAAAAATTGTCATAAAAAAAGCTTTAAAAATGTTAAATTTCACCCCACTTCGGCTTAAAATTGAGGTCTGATGCAGCGTTTCAATCCAATTGAGACTTAATTTTTCAGATTCTGCATAAAATTCCATTACATATGTGGGAAAAAAAGGTTTACTTTTCCGGCTCTTTTTTTCGCAATTTAACTTACCAGTGCAGGTGCCGATTATCACTGTCAAAGTTTTACACACCACATGTCAATTCACAAGTCCCAGTTTATGACCTCCCATTACTTGTCAGAAGCAAAATCAGTTAATGTTTTCGTATTTTTTAAAACTAAAATCTATCCTCTTTCAGTCAATATTACAATTTTGAGGTTAAGACATTTATTATTTATCTATCATGTAGTCAAACTTTACCAACTCTAATAATTAATAAAATTCTGGGGGTGCATTTCACCGAAACTAAGATAATTAGTGGAGTGTAACCTTAAAGAGTACTTTTATAACTTTTTTTTTCAAAGAATGGCCAATTTTATTATTCTTCAGGTCTTTACGAATTCAAAACTGTCTCATTTATCAAAATATGACTTATAATAAGTAAATAATACCTATTTCAAATATTCATAGTGACTCGCTAAATGGGAAGTAATTCACTAAAATTTACAAGAAATTCAAAATGCAAAAATTCTTGTTCTATGGTGACTATTTTGAGCATTTCATCACTTGAAAAGACTTTTTACAGAAATAATTTGTTCGATTCAGCTTTTGAATGCACAATCCACCAGCTTTTTACATATATTTAGCTTTTCACTAAATGACATGAAAGGAGATAGTACCCCCCCTTTTTTTTTCCATTGTAACCATATTAATGGTATTACAAATCTTTGGATAAAATTTGCAAACCTATGAATTGTAAGATAATCAAATCAAAATATTTTTCAATATAAATACTTGTCTCCTTGCATATAAAATGGGTGGTGGAAAGTTTTTTTCTCACAATACTGCATATAAACTATAGTCCTGCCCTTATGTTGTATCATTGTGGATTGTTAAAAATACATAATGTGGTTGCTAAGGACATATGAGAACAATTACATGACAAAAGATAGCCTTTATATTTAAATTTTCAACAGTCAAAAATAAAATCATTAAATAAATGAACAATTTAAAGTATTTCATGTTTATATATTGCCCTCTAGGTGGCTACTGATAGCCTTAAAGGTTGCACTCCACAAATTAATAGTACCATTTTCTATGTGAAGTAAGCTAACAAATGTCATGGTCTTGTGCCATCTTCAGAGTAAATAATACCCATATACATATATATATATTCTGAAAGGCCATTATGTTAGCATTGTTTCAATCATGATAAAATAAATAAAAAATATCCATGGAAACCTAGTTGGCATAGCAACATTTCAAAAATTGTCATAAAAAAAGCTTTAAAAATGTTAAATTTCACCCCACTTCGGCTTAAAATTGAGGTCTGATGCAGCGTTTCAATCCAATTGAGACTTAATTTTTCAGATTCTGCATAAAATTCCATTACATATGTGGGAAAAAAAAGGTTTACTTTTCCGGCTCTTTTTTTCGAAATTTAACTTACAAGTGCAGGTGCCGATTATCACTGTCAAAGTTTTACACACCACATGTCAATTCACAAGTCCCAGTTTATGACCTCCCATTACTTGTCAGAAGCAAAATCAGTTAATGTTTTCGTATTTTTTAAAACTAAAATCTATCCTCTTTCAGTCAATATTACAATTTTGAGGTTAAGACATTTATTATTTATCTATCATGTAGTCAAACTTTACCAACTCTAATAATTAATAAAATTCTGGGGGTGCATTTCACCGAAACTAAGATAATTAGTGGAGTGTAACCTTAAAGAGTACTTTTATAACTTTTTTTTTCAAAGAATGGCCAATTTTATTATTCTTCAGGTCTTTACGAATTCAAAACTGTCTCATTTATCAAAATATGACTTATAATAAGTAAATAATACCTATTTCAAATATTCATAGTGACTCGGTAAATGGGAAGTAATTCACTAAAATTTACAAGAAATTCAAAATGCAAAAATTCTTGTTCTATGGTGACTATTTTGAGCATTTCATCACTTGCATATTTTTACCCCGTTTACATATAAAGTACTATAGAATGATAGAATATTGTATATATGATCAGTATGAGCCATGAGAATTGCCAGCCTGTGCATATTTTTACCCAATTTACAAATAAAGTGCCATAGAATGATAGAATATTGTATATATGATCAGTATGAGCCATGAGACTTGCCAGCCGGTGCATATTTTTTTCCCTTTTACAAATAAAGTACCATAGAATGATAGAATATTGTATTTATGATCAGTATGAGCCATGAGAATTGCCAGCCTGTGCATATTTTTTTCCCGTTTACATATAAAGTACCATAAAATGATAGAATATTGTATATATGATCAGTATGAGCCATGAGAATTGCCAGCTTGTGCATATTTTTTTCCCCGTTTACAAATAAAGCACCATAGAATGATAGAATATTTTATATATGATCAGTATGAGCCATGAGAATTGCCAGCCTGTGCATATTTTTACCCCGTTTACATATAAAGTACCATAGAATGATAGAATACTGTATATATGATCAGTATGAGCCATGAGACTTGCCAGCCTGTGCATATTTGGACCCTGTTTACAAATAAAGAACCATAAAGTGATAGAATATTATATTGATGATCATTATGAGCAATGAGAATCGCCAGCCTGTGCATATTTTTACCCCTTTTACAAATAAAGTACAATAAAATGATAGAATATTATAGTCATGATCAGTATGAGCCATGTGAATTGCCAGCCTGTGCATATTTTTACCCCATTTACAGATAAAGAACCATAGAATGATAGAATATTGTATATATGATCAGTATGAGCCATGAGATTTGCAAGCCTGTGCATATTTTTACCCCATTTACAGATAAAGAACCATAGAATGATAGAATATTGTATATATAATCAGTATGAGCCATGAGAATTGTCAGCCTGTGGATATTTTTACCCTGTTTACATATAAAGTACCACAGAATGACAGAATATTGTAAAGATAATGAATATGAGCCATGAGAATTGCCAGCCTGTGCATATTTTTGCCCTGTTTACATATAAAAGTCTCATAGAATGCAATTACTAGATTCAACAATATTCTATAGAGGCAGAAATTTGTTTGAATCAAAAGAACAAAAAAGAATTGTCTCTCTGTCAAAGGCAAAAACAGTTTACCTCTGCTGTAAAAACAAAAGCCACTTTCAGAAAACCATGTCTGTGAATTAATTAATATTATTTGAACAAGTTGCAAAAAAAATGAAGGAAACTTTTCTTTAACATTTGTTAAAGAAACTTTGTTTTTAAATTAATAGCCCCCCCCCCATTTTCCCCAAAACAAATGTTTGCTGACTTAAGGTATATTGTTTAATTGATTCAGTAATTGATTGCATTTTATTACCAGTGTCATCATTTTAATCCAATTAATTATCCCATAAAAATCGTAAATTTATTAGCAGTGTCTTCAATCTGGGACTATTATACCAATATAATAAATTAGTATAATAGTCCCAGCTTCAATCCTGAAAGGATTTACATTGGTTTGTGAATTAATTAATATTATTTGATCAAGAACAATTTAACATGATAGTAATAATCTGGGATTTTATATCTATAATTATAAATAAATAAATGATATTAAAATGCATCCAAAATTTAATTTTTTTTATACATCGTACGTGGAAAAAATACAAAATAGCGTTTTATCTGGTCCGAAATCGATGTTGTTTTTACATTTTGTTGTGCTGGATGATCTCACGGACTGGTTATGCTCACGACCCCCTATGTGAGATCCGACAGCGAAACCGGAAATCGGAAACGGAACTTGCAATTCTCACGGACGAAATGGCCTCACGCGACACGGTGTCGCGTGAGGAGATTTCGTCCGTGAGGATTTAACGTCCCGCATGCGTATAAAGGCGGAACTATTTCGATGCAGTTCCGGCATGAGCACCTCATGCGGCTACTAGCCAACAGGTACTTCCGTCTGATACATGACTTCCGGGAATGGGTGGCAAAAACATATGTCGTGTGTTTGATTTGTACTGATTGCTATTGAATTATGCAGAAAATGAACAAAATAAACATAAACAAACATTTACATACATATTATAGTTTTTAATAACAAAATAACCAAGACAAAATAATAAGCAGTTAAATGCACCTTTTGAACAGTGTTGACACAAACGGAAAACTCAAAAAAGGGGGGGGGAGTGGGGGTGGGGATAAAATTGTAGCCTGGAAAAGAAATTTAGCATACACCTCTTTATATAAAAAAATTATGGCATTGTCCTACAGTTTAAAGACATATCAGTAAAAAAAAGGGGGGTGCTAGCAGGATGACTGATATTATGAAATTCTGCACATAAAAACTAGAAATCTGCACAGGCTACCCAAATTTAAAAAAACATTCAATCATGAAGTCGGTTATTAAAAAGGACAAATATACCTAAGGAGCAATCAAAAAAACGTAATCCATTGGACAGACAAACCCGGGAAGACAAACGAACAACCACAAGCACAACAAATAAACACAGAAAACTAAAAACAATGAACAACACGAACTCCTATAAAAACCAGGAGTGAACCCAGGTGCTCCGGAAGGGTAAGCAGTTCCTGCTCCGTATACGGCACCCGTCGTGAAGTTCAACAAAGTCAATCCGGTGGAAGTCACAAATCGGTGGAGGCACATGAAAAGTTACGACAGTGGGAACAGGTCCAACATCATCTTAGATATTGGAACACTGGTGTCGCGTGAGGCGATTTCGTCCGTGAGAATTGCCAGTTCCGTTTCCGATTTCCGGTTTCGCTGTCGGATCTCACATAGGGGATCGTGAGCATAACCAGTCCGTGAGATCATCCAGCACAACAAAATGTAAAAACAACATCGATTGCGGACCAGATAAAACGCTATTTTGTATTTTTTCCACGTACAATGTATAAAGAAAATTAAATTTTGGATGCATTTTAATATCATTTATTTATTTATAATCATAGATATAAAATCCCAGATTATTACTATCATGTTAAATTGTTCTTGATCAAATAATATTAATTAATTCACAAACCAATGTAAATCCTTTCAGGATTGAAGCTGGGACTATTATACTAATTTATTATATTGGTATAATAGTCCCAGATTGAAGACACTGCTAATAAATTTACGATTTTTATGGGATAATTAATTGGATTAAAATGATGACTGGTAATAAAATGCAATCAATTACTGAATCAATTAAACAATATACCTTAAGTCAGCAAACATTTGTTTTGGGGAAAATGGGGGGGGCTATTAATTTAAAAACAAAGTTTCTTTAACAAATGTTAAAGAAAAGTTTCCTTCATTTTTTTTGCAACTTGTTCAAATAATATTAATTAATTCACAGACGTGGTTTTCTGAAAGTGGCTTTTGTTCTTACAGCAGAGGTAAACTGTTTTTGCCTTTGACAGAGAGACAATTCTTTTTTGTTCTTTTGAGTCAAACAAATTTCTGCCTCTATAGAATATTGTTGAATCTAGTAATTGCATTCTATGGGACTTTTATATGTAAACAGGGCAAAAATATGCACAGGCTGGCAATTCTCATGGCTCATATTCATTATCTTTACAATATTCTGTCATTCTGTGGTACTTTATATGTAAACAGGGTAAAAATATCCACAGGCTGACAATTCTCATGGCTCATACTGATTATATATACAATATTCTATCATTCTATGGTTCTTTATCTGTAAATGGGGTAAAAATATGCACAGGCTTGCAAATCTCATGGCTCATACTGATCATATATACAATATTCTATCATTCTATGGTTCTTTATCTGTAAATGGGGTAAAAATATGCACAGGCTGGCAATTCTCACGGCTCACACTGATCATGACTATAATATTCTATCATTTTATTGTACTTTATTTGTAAAAGGGGTAAAATATGCACAGGCTGGCGATTCTCATTGCTCATAATGATCATCAATATAATATTCTATCACTTTATGGTTCTTTATTTGTAAACAGGGTCCAAATATGCACAGGCTGGCAAGTCTCATGGCTCATACTGATCATATATACAGTATTCTATCATTCTATGGTACTTTATATGTAAACGGGGTAAAAATATGCACAGGCTGGCAATTCTCATGGCTCATACTGATCATATATAAAATATTCTATCATTCTATGGTGCTTTATTTGTAAACGGGGAAAAAAATATGCACAAGCTGGCAATTCTCATGGCTCATACTGATCATATATAAAATATTGTATCATTCTATGGTGCTTTATTTGTAAACGGGGAAAATATATGCACAAGCTGGCAATTCTCATGGCTAATACTGATCATATATACAATATTCTATCATTTTATGGTACTTTATATGTAAACGGGAAAAAAATATGCACAGGCTGGCAATTCTCATGGCTCATACTGATCATAAATACAATATTCTATCATTCTATGGTACTTTATTTGTAAAAGGGAAAAAAATATGCACCGGCTGGCAAGTCTCATGGCTCATACTGATCATAAATACAATATTCTATCATTCTATGGTACTTTATATGTAAACGGGGGAAAAATATGCACAAGCTGGCAATTCTCATGTCTCATACTGATCATGATTATAATATTCTATAATTTTATGGTACTTTATTTGTAAATTGGGTAAAAATATGCACAGGCTGGCAATTCTCATGGCTCATACTGATCATATATACAATATTCTATCATTCTATAGTACTTTATATGTAAACAGTTTAAAAATATGCACAGGCTGGTAATTCGCATGGCTCATACTGATGATATATACAATATTCTATCATTCTATGGCACTTTATATGTAAACAGTTTAAAAATATGCACAGGCTGGCAATTCTCATGGCTCATACTGATCATATATACAATATTCTATCATTCTATAGTACTTTATATGTAAACGGGGTAAAAATATGCACAGGCTGGCAATTCTCATGGCTCATACTGATCATATATACAATATTCTATCATTCTATGGTACTATATATGTAGACAGGGTAAAAATATGCACACAAACATGTTAGATTTTCTCATAGACAACATATTCGTTGAATTTGGCGGTCTAATTTTTCAACAAACAATCGGCATTCCAATGGGAACCAACTGTGCTCCTCTCCTCGCCGATCTGTTTCTGTACTCATATGAAGCGGACTTCATTCAAGGGTTATTACGTGAAAACAAAAAGAAACTAGCCCAATCCTTTAATTTCACTTTTCGTTATATAGATGATGTGTTGTCGTTAAATAACGACAAATTCCAAGACTTTCTACATCTTATCTACCCCAGTGAGCTTGAAATTAGGGATACTACAGATACACCAAAGTCCGCTTCATATTTGGATTTGTTTCTTGAAATAGACTATGAGGGACGTTTGAAGACAAAACTTTATGACAAACGTGATGACTTCAACTTTCCTATTGTTAATTTTCCCTTCTTAAGTAGCAATATACCAGCATCGCCTACATATGGCGTCTACGTTTCTCAGCTTATCCGATATTCAAGGGCATGCGTGAGTTACCCTGACTTTCGACAAAGAGGATTACTGCTGTCACAAAAGCTTCTTAACCAGGGTTTTATCAGGGATAAGTTGATGTCATCACTTAAGAAATTTTATGGTCGTCATCATGAATTGATTGACCATTACAGTGTTCCAATATCTAAGATGATGTTGGACCTGTTCCCACTGTCGTAACTTTTCATGTGCCTCCACCGATTTGTGACTTCCACCGGATTGACTTTGTTGAACTTCACGACGGGTGCCGTATACGGAGCAGGAACTGCTTACCCTTCCGGAGCACCTGGGTTCACTCCTGGTTTTTATAGGAGTTCGTGTTGTTCATTGTTTTTAGTTTTCTGTGTTTATTTGTTGTGCTTGTGGTTGTTCGTTTGTCTTCCCGGGTTTGTCTGTCCAATGGATTACGTTTTTTGATTGCTCCTTAGGTATATTTGTCCTTTTTAATAACCGACTTCATGATTGAATGTTTTTTTTAAATTTGGGTAGCCTGTGCAGATTTCTAGTTTTTAAGTGCAGAATTTCATAATATCAGTCATCCTGCTAGCACCCCCCTGTTTTTTACTGATATGTCTTTAAACTGTAGGACAATGCCATAATTTTTTTATATAAAGAGGTGTATGCCAAATTTCTTTTCCAGGCTACAATTTTATCCCCACCCCCACCCCCCCCCCTTTTTTGAGTTTTCCGTTTGTGTCAACACTGTTCAAAAGGTGCATTTAACTGCTTATTATTTTGTCTTGGTTATTTTGTTATTAAAAATTATAATATGTATGTAAATGTTTGTTTATGTTTATTTTGTTCATTTTCTGCATAATTCAATAGCAATCAGTACAAATCAAACACACGACATATGTTTTTGCCACCCATTCCCGGAAGTCATGTATCAGACGGAAGAACCTGTTGGCTAGTAGCCGCATGAGGTGCTCATGCCGGAACTGCATCGAAATAGTTCCGCCTTTATACGCATGCGGGACGTTAAATCCTCACGGACGAAATCTCCTCACGCGACATCGGAACTTCTCTAGTTTATCGTTCCAATAACTGTAGAAAAAAGGGCGGTAATTCCTACGTAGAAATTTAATCACCGGGAAGTGGTTAAAGATATTATGTATTTTTATCCCACCAATTAAACACGTCAAGAATAGGAGAAAAATTTCTATCTTTTTACACAAGTGATTTCAGGTATTATTTCTATTCTTTTTACAGCCTCTGTGATAAGAATTCATATTCCGCAAATGATCCGAGAAATCTTTTATAATAATTTTTTGCTTAACTTTTAACACAAAATTCCAACTTTATTTAATAACTTTCAGTTGGAATTTTATATAAAATATTGCTACTAATCCAAATTTGTTCTTTTCATTCCTATACAAAGATGTCGAAGTCAAAGGTGGGATACGCAATTTTCACACCGTCATGACCGTACAACCATGACAACCGACGATAAACACGACAGATGCGATCAAACGATCGTGCTGTTGTTTTAATTTCTTTATTTCTTGACCGAAACAGGTTGTTGGTTGAGTAAATTTAATGATATCATCGAAATAAATCAACATGATAAAGTACATTTTCTCAAGATTTTTACTCTTTAATTCGGAGTTTGAAACAAAAAAGTCTATTTATTTCCCCTTTTCAATCAACCATGAGATGTAAATACATGTAATATGACAACTAAATTGTGAATACTTAGAAAAACTATTCATAAATGGTATGTTTAAATCGTTGCAATTTATGCTTTGGGAATGGAATTTTTCAAGGTATCTTTGGATGAAAATGATTTATATTTTCATAACCATATCAAACTGAATCTTCATTACATCATTTTATTCAGATCTACATCCAATATTTTACAATAATATGCTACAGAATTCTGGTCGTTTTTTTTTTTTTTTTTTTTTGGCCCTTTTTTGAAATTGACAAATTTGAAATTCAACCCCCAGGTGCCCTAAATGTTCATTGAACAAAACATTTTTTTAAGCGCTTTTGTATTGCTTTATTACGCATCATAAATGAATGAAGATGATACACAGAATGCATATAAAAGTTTTGAAAATCACTCATTTTCGCCTCGATACAACAAGCGACTCAGTGAGTAATTAAGTAAGAAAAAAAATAATTCTTTTTTTTATTTTTATATACAGTGATTTACTCTTAATGCATTTATTTACAATCAGTCAGCAAGGCATCTTACGAAAATTTATTTTCGACATTTTGTTTTATTAATTTTGGCATCCGATAATTTAATTTCAACACATTGGATGTTGTTTTATTCATTTACAAGTTTTTTGTTCGTTTAATTCTTTTTCTTTTGCAGCATCCTTCTGCATTCATTCTGTTCACCCATTCGGGGCCTTGCATTTCAGCAGCCATTGTAACGTCAAACAACGACGTCGTTGTTGTGTCGTCTATAAACATTCTATAGAAAACCTCTGGCACTCATTTGACAAAAGTCATGGCACTCAAAGGGTTTTAAACGAAAAAAATATCTAGGTCATAAACATAAATCCTCAATTTTTTGTCCGAATTGGGATCTTTGTTGCCCATAACTTTTGAAAGTCAAAAGCACTACTACATTGAGAACGTCAGCATTAGACTTTTAATCGTTACAGCTTCATGATATTTTTTTATTGTCGAAATCAAAATTTTTAAGGGTAAAAAATAATATTTCTTTCAAACAAAAGGATTGCATTTGATAAAAAAATATATTAATATTTCTATAAAACAAAAAAGATTTCATTTTATTAAAAAGAATAAATTGCTCATAAAATAAAGATTCTCCAAAATAATTGTACTTCAACATTAATAATGAATCTTGTTGCTCAAAGTTTTCAGTGATTGTTCTGGTTTGATACACTTGACTTAATTCATGTCAATTACATAACAATCATGACAATATTACTTTGATAACCGTTAGACTATTTTTTTTCAGAGCTGGCATAAAATATTTATAACCTCGTTTTGGATTACAGGTGTGATAAGGAAATTATAATGACACTAATTAATAGGGTCCCCCAAGTAACATTGTACTTTCAATACACATCTTGTAATAAAATTTCATTTAGGTTGCTATGTTTACAGTATTTGGTTAGACACTATGTTATATTTGTTTGGTAAATAAATTCAAATACACCCATGCATTAGATGAAATTTAACTCAAATAAAATTGAAAAAACAAGTTTAGTCCAGAACTTGTACATTTATATTCTGTTCAAAAGGAGAAAATTCCAGAATTTCTCACAAAATCAGAAGAATTAAAATAAAATATACTTTAAACCTTTACTTTTACATTGTCCCATCATCCCTGTAACATATATATATATAGCTTTAAATTTTGATAAATGAATATTTTTGTCACTTATGTCGGTGTTTTGTGTGGAATCTTTAAATAAATAACAAAAAACACCGATTATTATAACATTGAAGGACGTTTCTATTTTGTTTAAATTAAGCTATAAGGAATACCTTTTAGGTACACCCCTTCAATACGTCACCAATCAATTGATGTCTTTAATAGAAAAATAAACGGCATGTTAAATACATGTATGTTACAAAGTCATGCAAAATAAGTCACAACATATATAAAATAAAATGCTCCCCTGGGCGCAGCTAGATACGACCGCAGATGTCGAACCCTGAATAGTTGGGGCAATTATGAACACAACATTCAAGCTTGATACAATACTGAATTTGGATTGTGAATAAATATTTGACACAGCATAGATTTCTGACACAGAATGAATGTTGTCTAAGAACTTAAAAAATTGTAATTTACCTATTCCATATCAGTATTATTTGTTTTTATATATAAATCAGAAATAACCAATTTAAAATTTAAAATTGGGCACACATATCAAATTCTTGCTATTGCGCAATACTGTGCAATTGAAGATTTCTTGCTATTGCGCAATACTGTGCAATTGAAAATTTCTTGAAATATTTGACACATAATAGGTTTCTGACACAGAATAACTGAAATCAAAGAACTTAGAATTGGTCATATGATTTGAATTCATATTCAATTTTTTGCTTCTTGCGCAATACAATATGCTGTGGAGAATTGCCCCCCCCCCCAAAAAAAAAAGAATTACCCCTTTTTTAGCTTTTGTGCAATACACTATGAAGTTGCACATTGACCCCCCCTCCCAAAAAAAACACCAAAAAACAATAAAATTTATTGTACCCCCCCCCCTTTTTTGCTAAAAAGAATTTGAAATTTTCTTTTTAATTTATGAAATATGAAATGAGAAAAAAATTGCCCCCCTTCCCAATTTCTCATTTACTCCCCCCCTAAATTTTGTTTTCAAATCCCCCCCATTTCTTTATACTTTGCAACCATAACAGCCCATTTAAATACACCATAAACATATTAAAATAGAAAATGACATCATAGTCATGGATGGCAAATTTTAAATATACATAATTTAAAAGCAGTTTAGATGAGATAAACAAAAAAGCTTCATCAGCACATTTTATATTGGCAAATTTCCAATGAAGTTCATTAAACTAAAGTTATTGGCAAATTTCCAATGGAATTTGTTAATAATAAAGTTTTGATAACAGGGCACACATATCAATTTCTTGCTATTGCGCAATACTGTGCAATTGAAGATTTCTTGCTATTGCGCAATACTGTGCAATTGAAAATTTCTTGAAATATTTGACACATAATAGGTTTCTGACACAGAATAACTGAAATCAAAGAACTTAGAATTGGTCATATGATTTGAATTTATATTCAATTATTTGCTTCTTGTGCAATACAATATGCTGTGGAGAATTGCCCCCCCCCCAAAAAAAAAAAAATTTGCCCCTTTTGTGCAGTACACTATGAAGTTGCACATTGACCCCCCTCCCAAAAAAGAATAAAATTTATTGTAACCCCCCACCCTTTTTTGCTAAAAAGAATTTGAAATTTTCTTTTTAATTTATGAAATATGAAATGAGAAAAAAATTGCCCCCCTTCCCAATTTCTCATTTACTCCCCCCCTAAATTTTGTTTTCAAATCCCCCCCCCCCATTTCTTTATACTTTGCAACCATAATAGCCCATTTAAATACACCATAAACATATTAAAATAGAAAATGACATCATAGTCATGGATGGCAAATTTTAAATATACATAATTTAAAAGCAGTTTAGATGAGATAAACAAAAAAGCTTCATCAGCACATTTTATATTGGCAAATTTCCAATGAAGTTCATTAAACTAAAGTTATTGGCAAATTTCCAATGGAATTTGTTAATAATAAAGTTTTGATAACAGGGCACACATATCAATTTCTTGCTATTGCGCAATACTGTGCAATTGAAGATTTCTTGCTATTGCGCAATACTGTGCAATTGAAAATTTCTTGAAATATTTGACACATAATAGGTTTCTGACACAGAATAACTGAAATCAAAGAACTTAGAATTGGTCATATGATTTGAATTCATATTCAATTTTTTGCTTCTTGCGCAATACAATATGCTGTGGAGAATTGCCCCCCCCCCCCCAAAAAAAAAAAAATTACCCCTTTTTTAGCTTTTGTGCAATACACTATGAAGTTACACATTGACCCCCCTCCCAAAAAAAAAAAACACCAAAAAACAATAAAATTTATTGTAACCCCCCCTTTTTTGCTAAAAAAAATTTGAAATTTTCTTTTTAATTTATGAAATATGAAATGAGAAAAAAATTGCCCCCCTTCCCAATTTCTCATTTACTCCCCCCCTAATTTTGTTTTCAAATCCCCCCATTTCTTTATACTTTGCAACCATAACAGCCCATTTAAATACACCATAAACATATTAAAATAGAAAATGACATCATAGTCATGGATGGCAAATTTTAAATATACATAATTTAAAAGCAGTTTAGATGAGATAAACAAAAAAGCTTCATCAGCACATTTTATATTGGCAAATTTCCAATGAAGTTCATTAAACTAAAGTTATTGGCAAATTTCCAATGGAATTTGTTAATAATAAAGTTTTGATAACAGGGCACACATATCAATTTCTTGCTATTGCGCAATACTGTGCAATTGAAGATTTCTTGCTATTGCGCAATACTGTGCAATTGAAAATTTCTTGAAATATTTGACACATAATAGGTTTCTGACACAGAATAACTGAAATCAAAGAACTTAGAATTGGTCATATGATTTGAATTTATATTCAATTATTTGCTTCTTGTGCAATACAATATGCTGTGGCGAATTGCCCCCCCCCCCCCGAAAAAAAAAAATTTGCCCCTTTTGTGCAGTACACTATGAAGTTGCACATTGACCCCCCTCCCAAAAAAGAATAAAATTTATTCTAACCCCCCACCCTTTTTTGCTAAAAAGAATTTGAAATTTTCTTTTTAATTTATGAAATATGAAATGAGAAAAAAATTGCCCCCCTTCCCAATTTCTCATTTACTCCCCCCCTAAATTTTGTTTTCAAATCCCCCCATTTCTTTATACTTTGCAACCATAACAGCCCATTTAAATACACCATAAACATATTAAAATAGAAAATGACATCATAGTCATGGATGGCAAATTTTAAATATACATAATTTAAAAGCAGTTTAGATGAGATAAACAAAAAGCTTCATCAGCACATTTTATATTGGCAAATTTCCAATGAAGTTCATTAAACTAAAGTTATTGGCAAATTTCCAATGGAATTTGTTAATAATAAAGTTTTGATAACAGGGCACACATATCAATTTCTTGCTATTGCGCAATACTGTGCAATTGAAGATTTCTTGCTATTGCGCAATACTGTGCAATTGAAAATTTCTTGAAATATTTGATACATAATAGGTTTCTGACACAGAATAACTGAAATCAAAGAACTTAGAATTGGTCATATGATTTGAATTCATATTCAATTTTTTGCTTCTTGCGCAATACAATATGCTGTGGAGAATTGCACCTCCCCCCCCCAAAAAAAATTACCCCTTTTTTAGCTTTTGTGCAATACACTATGAAGTTGCACATTGACCCCCCCTCCCAAAAAAAAACACCAAAAAACAATAAAATTTATTGTAACCCCCCCTTTTTTGCTAAAAAAATTTGAAATTTTCTTTTTAATTTATGAAATATGAAATGAGAAAAAAATTGCCCCCCCTTCCCAATTTCTCATTTACTCCCCCCCTAAATTTTGTTTTCAAATCCCCCCATTTCTTTATACTTTGCAACCATAACAGCCCATTTAAATACACCATAAACGTATTAAAATAGAAAAAGACATCATAGTCATGGATCAAACAAAGTTTAATTTTGGACCCTGATTTGGACCAACTTGAAAACTGGGCCCACAATAAAAAAACTAAGTACATGTTTAGATTCAGCATAACTAAGTTTATTTTTGGACCCTTTGGACCTTAATGTAGACCAATTTGAAAACGGGACCAAAAATTAAGAATCTAAATACACAGTTAGATTCGGCATATCAAAAAAACCCCAATAGTTCAATTTTCGATGAAATCAAACAAAGTTTAATTTTGGACCCTTTTGACCCCTAATTCCTAAACTGTTGGGACCAAAACTCCCAAAATCAATCCCAACCTTCCTTTTGTGGTCATAAACCTTGTGTTTAAATTTCATAGATTTCTATTTACTTATACTAAAGTTATTGTGCAAAAACCAAGAAAATTGCTTATTTGGGCCCTTTTTTAGCCCCCAATTCCTAAACTGTTGGGACCAAAACTCCCAAAAACAATCCCAACCTTCCTTTTGTGGTCATAAACCTTGTGTTAAAATTTCATAGATTTCTATTTACTTATACTAAAGTTATTGCGCGAAAACCAAGAAAAATGCTTATTGGGCCCTTTTTTAGCCCCTAATTCCTAAACTGTTGGGACCAAATCTCCCAGAAACAATCCCAACCTTCCTTTTGTGGTCATAAACCTTGTGTTTAAATTTCATAGATTTCTATTAACTTATACTGAAGTTATAGTGCGAAAACCAAATGTCTTCGGACGACGACGACGCCAACGTCATACCAATATACGACCGCAAAAATTTTGCGGTCGTATAAAAATCTTAAGGTGTTTTTGATACCAAACATTTAGATAAAAAAAAAACAAAAACAAAAAAAAAACAACAACAACAACAAAAACAAAAACAAAAACAAATACAAAAAATAAAACAAAAAAAAAAAGACTTATACAAAAAAAAAACTATAAAAAAACTTAACAAATCTTTGAAGTATACTACGAAGTGAGAATAACCTTTTTCCAATGAACCTGTACTTTTTCCCCCTTTTCTATATTTTTCGTATTCTTTAGAGTACAACTTATTATTTACTTCTATCTTACATTTTGATACCATTAAAATAATAATTAAAAGTAGAAGGGTAATTCTTCAGAAAGTTTAATGGGGTTTTAAATTTCTTTACCAATTTGAAATTAAAAATTATCAAATATGTGGTATACGTTAAATATGTATGAATATTTGTTCTTGTAGCGATAACCCGTTACACGTATATAAGAAACATCGTGTTTACGTTTGTACAAATTTTATGTGCACCAGATACTAAAAATATAATAAATATATTAATAAAATTTCATTTTTTCTTGTCCGTTTTCATGTTAATCAAGACCAAATTGAATTTACTTATAATCTGTGTTAATTGGCCAATTTTTTTTTACTGTATCCAGTCAATCAAAGTATTTAAGGTCTACATGGTCTAGTCGTCACACCTGCAGAATTAAACAATTCATTAGAAACATTTATGTACAGACATGACAGAAGTCATAAAAGATTCCTAAAGTAAGTTAACTTATATCCTCAAGACTTAGATAAAATGCAAAAATCAGAATTATTGTAGCCTCGTGTAATATTTGTCCTATAATATTTATCGACCTGACTGTATTCTACAACATGTAGTTTTGTTGTGGATAAATACCATTTTCTCTATAATAAAAACAAATATGGGATCAGCTATTCCGATTAATATATACTGTAGCTCACGGTAACGTTAGTGTGACGGTTCGCATTGTTCAATGGGAGATTATCAGAATAGGTTAAAAAATCAATCAACAATTACATGTAATAATCAATAATTATCGTCCGTTGAATACGGGTTTCAACTTTTTAATAAAGTTTTTCTCTCTTATTTCTTTTAGCCTGTCGCTGTCCGATTTTATTTTATTTTATAAAACGGATTTTTTTCTTAAAAAACCGCCACCGCAAGTTTCAATGTGTGGACTTAGCGGAATTTGTCTATAAGCGGGCTCTCTAATCGATTTTATTTTATCTTTATCTATTCTTAGAAAAAAAAATTATATATATAAACGAACCATTGTTATATGTTACTAACTCTTCTATAAAATACCGAATCTTTCTAATAGAAGTTGATTGATTTATACCTTATTTCGGGTATGATCACATGAGATTTACACAAAAAAGTCATGTAAAGTAACCCTGTAATTCAATAATTGAACCATTTGTTAAACATTAGTTTAAATTAAAGATGGGGAATATCTAAGATCACTTTATATATATAATCTACGGATGACGATGTTTGGGATGCAGGTAGGAAATACGAAACTGTATCCTTTTCAATATTTATTACTTTTTCACGTTTTGTAATTTTAGGGTGTATATATTTTGCTTTTTGACATCTCCAAATTTTATTCCTCATTTCATTTTCTATGCTTTCCTTGTCATAGATAAAACATTCTCTGTTTTTCCAGTTAGGCTTATTATCTTTTCTTAATCGTTATCT
Organism: Mytilisepta virgata; assembly: GCA_028015205.1. Taxonomy (NCBI): domain Eukaryota; kingdom Metazoa; phylum Mollusca; class Bivalvia; order Mytilida; family Mytilidae; genus Mytilisepta; species Mytilisepta virgata. Next base: position 83,365,828 of record CM051521.1, read on the forward strand.
GTCTCATAACAGAAAAATGAATTAAATTACTTCCGACAGTACTTAGTATTCTGAAAGTCCATACTATAATGAACAACATATTTCTAAGAGGGTGACGTAAAGTCACCCTCTTAGAAATTTGTTATTTATTTTATTACACTGAATGTATTGAATTTTATAATTATGTAGATCACGAGCGCGTAACAGTATAAAAATTGTCACCCGGTTACTTTTCCAGCGGGTGATCGAGTAAAATACCACATTCTTGGAAATCAATGAAAATGCATTAAAAGTATTATAAAAGACTTTATCCTTTAACTACACCTTTAGCTGACCAATATAGCATGCCCAATATTGTTTTCAATATTGGGTCAGTAGCACAATATAGTCTCCTGGTACCCTTGTCCACACATTTAACGATATTTTGCATTGCGTTCTGAACCCTTATGCATAAACTTCTTAACTTAAGTCTTTCTTAAACTAACATTTTGTTAAGAATTGTCTTAGCTAAGCAATATACTTAAGTCATATGCACAAAGATACTTAAATTTTTACTTAACTAAGAAAAACTTAAGTATACATTACATCGGAAACCCTTACTTTTTATCATATCAATCCAGACTAATAAGCCGTTAATTTTAAAATTGATCAGGAGTAACTTTTTCTGAATGGGTTAAAATGAGGTTGTGAGCTTGGTTGATATTATAGAGCCTAACAATAAGTTACGAGAAGCAAAACTTTTAAGTTTGACCTGTAATTTTAAACATTCAAAAACGATGTCATTTGTGCTCGATTGAAATGGGTTTCGCGGAAATTATTCTTCACAATGTATGAAATGAAAATATATGATGACAAATTGGTAGATATGTTTATTTATATCTATAAATTCTAATGTTAAAGTTTGAATATTGAATGAAAAAATTAGGAAAAAGGTTTTTCTCTAATATTAGCAATGAAGTAATTGTCACTTTTGGCGGAATATAAAACTCTAATCACAGACTTCACAGAAAGAATATAAACTAGAACTGTGAAGGGACCTCACTAACTATACCCACTTCTGCTGTTAATTTGAAGGATTAGGGCGTCCTTTTCATGGTGAATTGTCTCAGATTCCAACTGGGTATAACTGAGAGAACAAAAGGGTATAAAATTTAGGAGAAAATGTATTGGACAAGGACATACTTCGCATGCGCACATCTACGTACTACGATCTAACAGTAAGCAAAGTTTCATTAACCTCTGATAATGCTTGTTTGAGAAACTGCCGGTACAAAAAGCATTGGGGAATAATCAGAATTTCTAAGTCCAAAAGGGTATAAAATTATGGGGAAAAGTATTTGAACAGGATATACTTCGCATGCGCACATCTCGGTACTAGGATCTAACAGTATGCAAAGTTTCATTAACCTCTGATAAGGCATTTTTAAGAAACTGTGGGTACAAAAAATTCTGGACAGACAGACAGACAGACAGGCTGATTCCTATATACCCCCCAAAAAAAACTATGTTTGCGGGGGGTATAATAATTCGCGAAATAACTTTTTGTAAAGGGTAGGGATTTTTGAAAAATTTGTGGCAAATATATTTTAATATGATCACCAATATTTACGATATAAAGGTTCATATTAAATTACAACTGTGTAAGACATTTCACTAAGAATATAAAATTATATCCGTTTCTATTTATGTTTCCATTATTATTTTTTTTGGGAGGGGGGGGGGTACTTTGAATTTGATAAAACACACCTCGCAATTCGAACTCGCAACCTTGGTGTTGACAGACTAGAGACTTGCAGTAAAAGCATTAAGCGCCGCAATTCGTTCGACCGTATTTGGATACAATTTACAAATTATGACTGACAAGGTACTTTGATATGAAACCTTAGAATAAGAGAATACAGGCAATGTTGTATTTGTGTAGAAACTGACAAATAATTTTGGTAACTTTTTATGATAAAATTTAAGACTCATTAGAACAGTACTCAATATATGTATGACTGCAACAAAACAACTTATAATACATAAATTCATTTGGGCATAATGTGTATTAATGTGTAAGTAATTGAGTAAGCTAAAGAACAATAAAAATGAAATAATCCACCGTACTGAGGGATGGATTCAATTCGGCTCTAAATATTTCAAAATGTATTAAGCACATACGTAAGTTTTCCAAAAGATTTTAAACATAAGTAATCAGCATAATTAGCAATTTTGTATAGAATTGAAAATAAAGATACATTATTATTCGAGATCAAAATGTTGGAAATCCGGTTAAAGATATAATGATGAATTACTAAGCACAACCATCAAAACCCAAGACAATTAAAATAAACAGGAATACAAACTCAGCTAAGGGTTACCTCTGAGTCAAAAGGAAGAGCCATAGAAATTTCTGGTAAATTTTGTCAAAATTTTAACGGAAAATTTAATGGCATTTAAGTTATTAATCATGCCAGGACAAAAATTCTGGCTTCTGGGCTGATAATTCCCTCGGAGAATTACTTTCTAGCAGCAGTGACATAGACCCAGATAACGTAAAATTTCGATTTTGCTGGTTCTTATGTGTTCGAGAGACGCGTATCATGGTATCAACAATGTGCACTTTTATACGGATCTATGTTTTTTCTCTTTGAATATAATGTCTGGTGTCTAATATTTGATTTAGTGTTAACAAAGATTATCTTAAAACGTGGTCCAGATACAAATCTAGGCATACATACCCAAACCTCTTTTAATACTTCCATGATGTAAAGTAAACACAGTTAGTTCGGTGCCACAAGCACTGATAGTCAGGTGTCACAAGCACTAATAGTCCGTTGCCACGAAAATCGTAGAAAAATGATATTATACCGCAAAATAGTAAAGACAAAATATACTAAGAATCTTCAAATATTTACTTAAACAATAGGTTTCGAGCAACAGGGCCCGTATTTTCATTCATTATGTTTGAATTGTGAAGATGATTAAAAAAAGAATGGACCTGCTCAAGCAAATGTGTAAACTAATTTACAAACTAAAAACAATTTAAAATTCCGTGACATTAACCATTTATGGACAAGTATAGAGTAATGACCCTTATTAAGAAGAATTGTATTACACCTACCCTCCCGTTGCTGAGCATATTAGTCAGGAAACGCAGAAAAAAAACCGAAAAGTCCGCTACCATTTCGCACCGTGTTATTGTATAGTGTAATAAAATGCATTCGGTTTCATTAAATAAAAATAATAAAAAAGACTTCTTACCTGCCGTGATAAGTCCTCCCAAAATTTGAATCATATTTATATAAAATGGTACAATTGCAACACATAAAGAATTTTTGTTAATTTATGACCAAGCAAATGAAATAATATCTATTTTTACATTGTATGGCTGATACATTGATGTATCCTTGTTTCAATATAATATTAAATCTACAATATGATGTAAGGACAGAAAATAAAATAATTAAGAGATAAAACACCACATTGCTCATTAAATCCATCTATAAAGAAAGACAACTCTTAATTTCTTTTTAACAGAAGAACAACGACAAAAAGGAAAATAATAAAAAATCAACTGGACAGGCATGATCCCCGGCCCGTAGCCATACCTTAAAAGGGTTAACAATAATATACATGTATTTACATTTAAATTTGAGATGGCGGGGTTTACTGTTTAAAAAATTACGCTATAACACACCCCGAAATCTCGGAACGAAATCAATGTTATCTTTTGATAGATATCATCACCAAACAAAATTTCTTCTCTTAGTAAATTGACCTTGTCGACCTTTTAACCACAGGAGTCAATAACAGCAGGATTTTTCTCTTTCGTTTTCATTCATTTGCGTAAGGGCGAGGCAAAATTCAACTTATACATATAAACATTAAAGGATATAGGGTAAGCATCAATGAACTTATAATGGCCCCTTTGACCCCTTTATTTTGGAAACGATGAAAGATACAAAAATCTGCAGTAACTTTTGTTGGATTTTTCTTGAGGAATCCGATGAAGAATTAAAAAGTTTCAAAAATTAGCGCGTCACCTTATATCTCAAAAACGATAACAGATATACACGAAACGGATCGAAAGTGTTTTTGTTTTCTTTTCCAGCAAGGAACATAATAAACAAGCCCCATAAAAATCAGACAAAAAATAAAAAAAGTTAGACCTATACAGTTTAGCATAAAATATTATTTGAGAATTTTTTTATGATATATAACAATTTATTATCTTCCGGGAATAGTACATTATCCCCGCGAACAATACCAATTGTGCATTCACTAGGTCTTGTCATGGCCAGTAGTTTCGAATCTATTCAGAAACACTGATGTTACATCCAGTTTTAAAGGGGTGGGACATGAACTCTGAGGATATCTGAGCTTTTCACAAAGAATATGAAAATCATGTTCATAATCAAGGGCCAAGGATATCAATTTCTTTTGTTGATTTTTTACGAGGGAATACCCCCCTTCCCCGCGCCGGGCAATGTGTAAAATCATTTATTGCATCTCCTTATAGGCAATTAGAAATATATGTGGTTACGGGGTATGGAGTTAAATGGTTTATGAGATTTGAACATTGTGTATTAAAACGTGATAAAGGAATAAACATTTTTACAGATTTTGAAATAATTTTTTATTAATGATTCGAGGGGGGTGGGTAAATGAGGTATATATCAGTTCATGCGTCTTGTCATGGGGAATAAGAAAATATACGGTTTAGGTGTCGGGTTTCTTACAGATTTTTAATTTTATATAACTCAAGATAATTTGTTTAAGGAGGCGAGAATCACGCCCATTGAGTAATGATGCATGTATTATTTAAACGGGAACCACGGTATCGTTTATACGCATCGCTCTCCCGCTATTATGCCGTTTCTTCATTATGACGTCGCTCTTCACGGTCGAAAATTCATGAGATAATTGAACATTATTAATTTGATTGGAGTGGTGATAACCCCCTGAGGAATCGAGGTATGTGTCACTTAGTGCGTCTTACCATGGAAAATAAGAACACTCAATTGGCGTCATTCCCGCCCCCTTGAGCCAATTCTCTTGAATTATATAAAAATTAAAATCTCCTTCCCCTCGAATCATTAGTCTTTAATTATCTCGTAAAGCATTGAAATCCCTGCTCCTGAATCATATATTTTCTTTTTCCCCATGATAAGACGAACATATTGATAAAAACCTAACACGTCCACCAAACAAAGGGGTCATCCTCGCCCTTCAAATCAATAATTTTTAATAATTTCAAAATCCGAAAAAAATGTTTATCCCTTTAACACGTTTTAATACGCAATGTTATCATGACAGGTAAGAAGTCTTTTTTTTTATTATTTAATGAAACCGAATGCTTTTTATTACATCATACAATAAAATCAGTTCAGTACACCGTTCAGAAATATTGGGATACATCTCTGTCAATGCAGCATGTCGACAAGCAAAAGTTGATCAAGTGTGACATTGTATGACTGTAAAACTAGGGTCACAAAATATACCCGTATCACGATTTTCAAGTAAACTCTCCATTAAGTATGCATAAACTTTATAAGAACAATTCCCCATTTCAGTCTTTGAAAAACAAATATTTTTTTGAATGCAGTGTAAGGCATTCGAGATATCAGTTACTTCGTTTGGGAGACTTCGTAACAGTTCACTGTTACAGTTATTACTCGTTAAAATTGAATCTCACTATTTTTGGGTATAACATATTTTTTTATGTACGAGTGTTCAATTAACGGTTATTAAGGAAATTTGATGTAAAGAAGGTCAGTAAAGTACTTTGTTATACGTCATTTGTATAACTTACAAAAAAGGCAACGGAAACAAAGTTATTACGTGTAGATGTAACTTGAATAAACAATAATTAATGTACAACTATGGTCACGATACTTTTCCCTTGACAAGTAGGCCAGATCTACTCACAACTTAATTGGATGTCGAATAAGTTTAGCCTGCTTCTTCATAAAATCTTGGAGACTACCTATATGCGCTTCAAATTCTTTACTTTACCTACCCTAAAAATCAAATGGTTGTTCGTCAATCATAGTGATCCAAATTACTCCAATACCAGACAATCATACTGTCAACTTTACTGAATCTAAAGTATTTATGTTCTTTTTGTGTCACCGTGGGAGCTGGAAGTATATCGGATCGACTATGATCGTGTGTTTTGATATTGACCATATTAAAAAGGGCAGGATTGTAGCTCCAAGAAACGGTTTAACCCCGCTGCATTCATTTTACACGCCTGTCCCATTGTTTTGGTTACCTTTTTTGTTTATAATGTAGTTGTTATTTTGACATGTTATTGTACCGCCGTAAATATCTACTCAGGAATTACTCTGGGACAAATCATGGCTTGCGGTATGGTGTTGTTTTCCACCATTGATACCAGATTGTAAGCTATGTGTGTTTGTGAGTGATATGATTTTGATCTTTCTTTGTTACTTCACTCAATATCCATTTTCCTCACATATTTTGTGTTTTAACGAAGGCGTGTTGTCATTAGCCGGGTTTCATTATTGACCCCCTTTTTTGTTATGTTCAGTGTTGCCTTTTCATACTGATATATGTAATGTGAATGAGTGTATGGTTATACATGTATAACTTTGACTGGATTCTTTGAAATGAAAGATTGAAACCACAAATTATATCTAAAGCTAAGTTCACCGTTCTTTGTTCTCTTTTCCAGAAAATTAAGATGAACCAAAGTACAGGACCTGTAATGTTAGGTCAAAATGAAGTTATCGACGACAGCATGTTTTATCGTCTTAAAGTATTGAAGACATTTGGCGCGATACAGATTGGGCTCGGAATATTATGTTTTCTTCTGATAGTCATTAGCCTGATAATGCATGGCAATATTATTGGAGTTCCTGCTTTCGATGTCCCTTGTCTCATCGTATCGAGTTCGGTAAGTAATAAAGACGGTTACCTCAAGCGCCAAATATTTTAAGACGACAAAAGACATATCAATAAACTGGATGGTTGATCGACCAGGAGTTAGTGCAGAAAATTCATACTGGCTTTGGTAAAGTTGTAATACGTCAGTAATCTAGACTTGCGAGCGGCCAATAACTTACTCTCTGTTCCTTTTTTCGGGGGAAAATGTCGGATTTTTTTTGTACAGAAATCATAATTCCATCCAATAAAGCATTGTCTTAATTTCGACCTTACCTGGCTGCTTGTGTCGAGCAGCAAAACTATTAATTCCTCACAAGGGTTCTTCAGATGTGTTTTTGTTTGTGTTTTGTGCTCTTTTGTATTTTTTGTCTGGAGTTCTGTCTGTTGCGTGGGGTTGATGGAATGGTATCTCATTGTTGATCTTTCTTAAAATTCATTGTGTTGTTTATTTCAAGTGCCTGACAAAAATAATCCCAGGTCTGTTCCCTTGCAACCATAGTCTAGAACAAAGCGATGAGGTCAGATAGCACTTAAAACAAATACATTTTGAAAAGTAAAATCGAAAAATGCTCTAAAAAATGGATGCAACAATTTGATGTATATTGGGACGGGTGTTGATTTTTTCTAGGGATCCAGATTTTCTTCAACATAATTTGGAACCTACCTTTTTTCAAGTTGCTTTCTTGTCCCTACTCCTCCTTCTATAAATATCAATTGGTCGGGAAAGCACTTGATTTAACACAGTTAAAAATACGAAGTTTTATATTGATTCAAATGAAATGATGTCCTTGCGAATGCAAACAAAAGCATGTGTGTACATGAAAAACTGTCATTATCTCTAGAAATAAAACAAATAGAACTTCAAACTCCAAGATCAGTCAGAAAACAAACATCTAAACACGCTGCAGTCAGTATGCAGAATATAACATGGAAATACTACAATGTATACCACTGTATATTGAATAACACATATTTCACATAGACCCAACGCAAAAGGGTGTGCTACAGGTGTGACTTTCATTTTTTCCAGCTCCCTGTTGACTGATACACTTTTTTTTTTTATATATTTTTCTAATCTGTATATCTAGGTTCTCAATATATAAACGATCATAAATCCAACAATTCATGGTATGGATCGTAGCTTTGATCTACATAGTATAGGTATTGATCCTTTAGCCACTCGTTTCTGATATTGATATATGACATTTATTGAAAATCATCCTTAAATTAATGAAAACTTATTTCATAGGAATCAATATGAAAAAAAGTGTTTGTTTAAAACCGGCGGATAGAATGAAAAATATCGTACACTTGCACAATGTACTCTTTCTTATCTGCAAATGAGCCCAAAATACTAATAAAAAGACATATAAATATTTCCATTTTGACTAATGTATCAGTTAAAAGAATTCTATAAAAAATATTTTAGTGACAGACCACACTGGCGCAATACATGTACCTGCAAAATTGAGTATGTGCGACTGACTGGAGTTAATAGTAAGCCAGTGTCGATATCAAAAAATATTTTTGAATACGTGCTATAATTCAAAATTAGAAAGGATGAGAAACTTTACAGATGTTTTGAGTAATCTATTTCTCACTGATTCTTTACTGATCAATGCAATACCACCCTTTACATTACATACATGTACATGTAGATGATAGAACAGATTATAAGTAGACAATACATTATTAAAAAATTTTTACACTAATAAATTTACAAATTTGTATGTATCTATATTAAATTACAAATATATTTCACTAGTTTGTAATCACCGGATGTCTTCCATTTTTAATGACAACTCAGAGAAGAAACAACTGGAGATGTTTAGTAAGTATTGCATTTTCATTATAGATAAATAAAGTGTCAAGATTTGAAACCAATGAAGGAATTGTTCACATCATTTCGAAAAACAACGGTTACCAGTATAGTATGATCTAGGAACAGATACCTTTATAGACAAAATTTTGATATGAAGTATAGTATAGATACAGTTCGAAGAAGTACATGTAAGGTCATTTTCCCCTGCATTTATTTCACTTTTAAATCCTTTATCAAAACGTCGCCCAAGAAATGTACCTTTCTAAATCTCTTGGTGAATGCCTGGTATGTGGTCACTTAAGATTAGCTTAAAATAACTAACAAATAAGTTCTTAGATTTTTTTCTACATTCAAAACATATTTCGCTATAGAAGACAGTTTCAACGTGAAGAACAGTCAGAACCAAAAACGATTTTATTTCTGTAAGTGCGATTATATAAATGTTTTTTTATCTAATGCCTTTCAGATACAATAATATTTTATGATGTATCTTTCCTTAATGTTTTGCAAAAAATAATCTTCTTTATTTTTTCCCTAGAAATTATCTTTCATGGTTTTAAGCATCGTATCAGCAGTTTTGTTTGCCCCTGCAATATCTATCATAGAAGGTATATTGATAATAGTGGTAAGTGAAAACCTTTACAATGTATACAGTTTGAATGTTTACAATAATTATGTTTCTCTTAACCCATTTGCTGAAAGTGAGCCATATCTCTGCCCACTGTAAATATTATTGAATTTGATTGTTACATGTGATCTTGGGAACTTTTAAGAATTTTAACATTTGTATCAATTCTCGAATAAATGAACTACCAACACATCAGAGGAAATCGTAGACAATAAAAAATCTTTAAAGCATAACTATAATATTATAAACGATACATAGTGGCAACGGATATATATAATTAAGATGCCGCGCATTCCCTAATTCACCCGGCTTTGCCAGAATTGGCCTTAAAAATTTAGACTTAAAGCAAAGCATTTGTAAAAATATCATTTATCAACTATTGTATGTTGTGTCTCATATAAAACCTTGAATAATTTTATTTGAAAGTTAATGTCCAAATCAAAATTCGTAACACTCTATATTGGATGATAGTATCATAACAAATACATGAAATAGGAGGGTATTAACTAATACAAAATAGGGATGTACGTGCAACAGCGGTAATATTTCATGAGTTGCACAATGTACGTTTTACACGCATTAATACCTATTTATGATACGTGTATTTTTATGATGTCTTGAATTCTTATGTCCAATGTTTTTATAGCTGAAAATAAATGAAAATATACAAGCTTATTTTCTCCTACTGTCACAGATAAGGTAATAATTACACTTTTCATTTCAGAAAGCATTTCATGGGGTCAACGTGGTCATCAATTTAGTGATTTCTCTACTCGCCGTTGTAGAATTAATTATTGCTATCATTTCGTCGTCATTTTGTTGCTGTTGTTCCCCAGATATTGACCAGGAGGTAAGAATGAGCATTCCATTATATTAATTTTGATATACTGTGGATTCATTTATTTTCGAGGGTATCAATTTTCGTGGATTAAAGAAAACTTGCATTTTCGTGGATATTTAATTTCGTGGTTTTGGAAAGATCTGCATACACTCCTTTTGAAAATTAGTAATTTGTCGAACATTTAAATTCGTGGTTTCCCTCTGACCACTAAATGCACGAAAATTGGTATCCAACGAATAATAATGTTTTTGAATATGAAACGAATAATCGACAATCAAAGGGAAAAAACTGTAAATCCGAAATAATCTGAGAAATATTGTAGAACAAATTCAAATTCACCATTACAAGAAAGTCAAGTTTAAATACCATTTTAGGAGAAATACCTAACGTAAAAAATCCAAACTTTAAAAAATTTAAGTTATTAATTTATAGCAAAGCAACGGAAGAAAATAAAACAGTGTACAATTGTTTGACGAAGAATCCACGAAGAGATTTATACGTTGATTTGCATGTAGGTTACATATACAATCATGTATATATAAATAATAATTTTACAAAATTAACAAAAGACATAAAACTAGAAATTGGTGCCATCAGAAACGATGTCAATCCCCGCACTGCACAGGTAAAAAAAACAATTAACAGTGAAAAATTAGCAATTTAAAATCAGTCTGAAAATTGGAACCCTGAATCAAATTTCAAAATTGAAAACCTTATTGCACATCTACACATAGTGAAGAACAATAATATACACAAATGAAATAACTGAAACTAAAAATGAATGAGTATTTCCAGATACAGAGCAAAATTACCAATATAACCATTTCTGGACCTTTAACAGATTTTCAAAATTAAAAACCTTTTCGCATATCTACAGAAAATAAAGAACAATATTATATGTATACAAATAAATTTGTAAAATCTAAAAGAAAAATGTAAGAGGAGTTTAAGGCACAATTCACTATTTCCCAAATACAACCCCTGTGGGCCTCAAGTTGTCAAAATCAAAATTCTAAAACCTTATTGCGCATCTACAAATAGTATGTGACAATATTTAGAGAAATTAAAAGCATAAAATGAAAAATAAGCAGTTTAGTTTAAATTTCCAGTTTTCGAAATTCGACCCCTGTGTTCCCCTATTTTTGAAAATCAAAATATTAAAACCTTATTGCGCATCTACATATAGTATGTGACAATATGGTATAGAAATTAAATACATGACGTGAAAAATGAATGAGGAGTTTAGGTCACAAGCTTAAATTCCAATTTTCGAAATTCGACCCCTGTGGGACCCAATTTTTAAAAATCTAAATTCCAAAACCTTATTACGCATCTATATACAGTATGTGACAATATTGTATAGAAATTAAAGTATAAAACGAAATATGAATGAGGATTTTAGGTCACAAGCTTAAACTTCCTATTTTTGAAATTCGACCCATGTGGACCCCAATTTTTAAAAATCAAAATTCGAAAACCTTATTGCGCATTTGCGTACAGTATGTGATAATTCTGTATAGAAATTAAAAGCATAAAATGAGAAATGAATGAGAAGTTTAGGTGACAAGTTTAAATTTCAAATTTTCGAAATTCGACCCCCGTGGGCTCCTATTTTTGAAAAAAATTCTAAAACCTTGTTCTGCATCTACATACAGTTTGTGACAGTACTGTATAGAAATTAAAAATAATCAAAAATTAAAAACACCACCACCATTGCAGTGATTTATTTGACAAATATTAAGAGCAAGTGAAATAGCGATAACGTACAAATTACAAAAATGTAAATCTTTTATCTTGGAAAAAGGAATGAGGTGGTTTAAACCATTCAGTTCTAGGTATTTTTCTATCGAGGCCAACAGTTTCTCAACTGTCTTCTTAAATGACTTCTAGAGGCTCATAAGAACCAGTATCGCTCACCTGGATTTAACTTGTCCACCTTAAGCACGATTAAAACTCCAAGTGTAACAGTCAATTTGGCTGGTTTTCCTATATGGTCATATGTTAAACTAAATTCGGCTGTTATCTTTGTTGACAGTTCAGGTCATCAGACACAATTCTGAAAGAGACCATTTAAGAACTATTGTCTGCTGGTTACAATTGGCTCAGTGGTTTCAGACAAAAAGCTGTTTAAATGAATTTTCCCATAGGGTCCTATTTGAAAAAAAAGTTCTGCTGTGGCAGCCATCTTGGTTGAAAATCCGGGTGATCGTTCACATTGTTGAAAGATGACCACCTAAGAACTATCGCTGCTATTGGTGTAGTGGTTTTAGACAAAAAGATTTGAAATGATTTTTCCGATAGGGTCCTAAGTTAAACTAAGTTCTGCTGTGGCGGTCATCTTGCTTGACAGTCCGGGTCATCGGACACAATTCTGAAAGAGGACCATGTAAGTACCATTGTTGCCTAGTTCAGTTCCAATTGGCTAAGTGGTTTCAAATAAGAATATTTTTAAATGAATTTTCCCAAAGGGTCCAAAGTTAAACTCAGATCGGCTGTGGCGGGCATTTTGGTTGACGTCTGGATCATTGGACACAATTCTGAAAGAGGACCATTGCTGCCAAGTTTAGTTCCAATCGGCTCAGTGGTTTCAGACAAGAAGACTTTTAATGATTTTTCCCATAGAGTCCTATGTTGAACAAAGTTCGGCTGTAGCGGCCATTTTGGTTGACAGTCTGACTCATCAGACACATTCTGAAAGAGGACCTCCTCAGGACAATTGCTGCCAAGTCTGGGATGCCGGACACAATATTGGAATATGGTCACCCAAGGACCATTCCACCAAAGTTTGGTCCCGATTGGATGAGCGGTTTTAGAGTAGAAGATTTGTTTGTGGACGGACGGACGGACGACAGACGACGGACGCAAAATGATGGCAAACGTTCAGATGGCCTTTTAGGCCAGGTGAGCTAAAAACGGGCAAAAATCAGTCTGTTTATACCTAGAACAGTAAGAACAGTCTTTTATAGCTATAGATACACGTTTCACACTTTAAGAGTACTCCCGTTACCATTCAAAGTCAAACGTACACATAACTTTTTTGGAATATAGATAGCAGATAATGTGTCTTAAATTAGCAAAGATTCCTTTTCACAACAATTTTGTGTTTTTGTTTTTGATCCCAATACAAATAACAATAAAATTTACGTAAAAATAAGTTCTTGAAAGAGGACAAATATACCTAAAGAGCAAATAAAAAAACGTAATCCATTGTCACAAATGATGAAAAGATGAAACTACTGTTGTCCCGCATAAGTGTACTTCGGGAACTGACTTCCAAATGAAAAAAAAACGCCAGATTTTATGACAATTCTGTACAATTTTAGATTTCAATATGTTATGCCAAAATAGGTCAACATTGTTGAAATGTTTATAAACAAAACCTGCGCATATTTAACAGCATAAAATATATTTGTGGTGACCTCATATATTTTGTTAAAATAAATGATGTCAATACACAAAAAAAATGGAAAATGTGCTTTGGTAAAATGTTTTTAATTACGACTATTAGAAACAAAAAGTATAGGAGAGATCTTTTTAAATTGTTTAATATGCAACTTTAGCCTATAACGATTAAAGAAACAAACCGATTCAGTGCATTTTTATTTTGAAAAAGTAGAGTTATGAGGTAAATATCAAGACGATAACATCCCATCTCCGAATTGAACAAGTCTAAAATAGATAACTAAATGATTCTGTAAATGATACATGTCAGTGACAAACATTTTAAAAATCTGTTTTTATTCAGTTATTTCAATTTTGCACATGTATTCATGTGTATGAACTGTTCAAGCTCAAGTTATTTTTACCTATTACAGCATGTAAAAGTGGTGTATATAACGGAAGGTCCTCCACCGTATAGTGTTAATCCACCCAATCATGCAGCTCCACAACCTTTTCCAACTGTGACTCCTCAAGGAGGTCAAATCAGGTATTTGCATACTATTTCATTGATATTGTTCATGATTTATAAGCAGTTCACAGTACAGGTTAACTGCTTCCGAAAGTTTGTTTTAAAATCGACATTCTATAATTTCACCTATATTTATCAATTTGTTTTTCAGTATTATACAGTTTGTTTGACTTTAGTACAATTTTTTTTCCATTTGAATGCCTCCTATTTAGTAGTTGATGGTAAATAATTTTGATAAGTATATCTTCTAATACTTTGGGATGCATAATAATTTTATCAGTAAATACATGAGATTTAGGATTCAAAATACATTCTACGGAATAATCGAAATTTATTCTTTTTTTAGAACACTTGCAAATCAGCCGAACGTATCAGTTCTTGATTATGAAGAACCAGTTCCACATACTGCTTTATATGACGAAATTGCCGATCGTTATTACGAATCGCTTGGAAACAGAAGTTCAACACACCGCTATCAAGGATTGGTAGAAGGTCAAAATCCTATGAGACCTAGTTATGATCCATTAGGGCCTAGATCCCCGCCTAATCAATATGCAGGTTCACATGACGACAACACAATAAAAAACAACACTGCCGAGAATTCCGCTGATAAATATGATTTCAAAAATGATACAGAGGTTAACAAAAGAGATGAAGTAAGACAAAGTTATTTTCAATTGGAAGAAAAACTTCAATCAACAACTTCGAAAAAAACACAAGAAGAAGAAGATTATACAGACGCAGCAACGAAGAGTTTACAAGAACAATAAACAGATCTTCAATTATTATTACTAATACAAATCTACAATAATGACCATTTAAAAAATGACAGTAATGGCGATGTTGGCAAAGCAGCTTAGGTTGACAAATTAAAAGTAATATTAATATTATCACGTACACATACATGTTTTGGGGGTAACACGAATGAAATGTCAATATAGTGGTGCTCTCGCCGAAGTATCAATCGTTTGTTTAAGTATTGAATTCTTGTTTTTGTTGTTTCATTGTCGTGTAAAAGCGCTTCATACTAAAAATTTGCGCGCGGTCAACGCTGCAACAACCCCATGAAACTACTGAAAGAAGCACCCAGTTCTTTACAATTTCACCTGTCAGCAATTCTAAATTAAATTTTCATCGATTCAAATTGTTTTGTAGGGATTATTCATTCGAATTAAAAAAAAGTTGTAACTAAATAAATGTAAGTGTTGTCATGGCGTTGTGGATAATGTCTTCCATCTAGAAATTTTAATCAAGTAATACAACCGAATGACCGAATTAAAAAGAAATGCAACTCAAAAATAATGATATTTAAATAACAATTGAACTGATCATATTTTGTTGTTATTGCTGTTGTTGTGGTTGGCGGAAGTAGGTTCAATTTACAAAATGTATAACAAGTAAAGTTGTATTCTTTTTGCAAAATTACCACCATCAAAATCTTTACTATACAGAAAATTGTATGACTACAATATCGGCACAAAAACAATTGCATATTTCCTAAACTCGGGTTCGTTGATAATAAGTACATCGTCAAGATCCCTCAGTTGCATTATTGCCTGGTAGTTATGGCGCTTAAATTAAAGTAAGATATAAACTCTCTTAGAAAAATTTATCACTGTCCTTTATGCAATATATACTGGCCTTGAACTAATCTTTTCATTTTCAATTGAACACCTCGACAAACGGCGAGATAGTCTTAATCCCTGCATTTTAACATTTATTTAGCTCTTTGGATAAATGTCTTTTGCATATTATTAATCCCTTCAAAATATTAATTTTTTCGACTAGTTCGGTGAAAACGAGCATATGTTGACCAAATATCTCAATTTAATTTTTTATTCGTATAATCTTTATGTACAATTAATCACATAAATTTATAAACATTTATTATTGTGTTATTTTTCAGATCTAATTACCTTATCCAACTATTTTAGTATTTGCAGAGAACGGTCATGTTATTTTTAATCATACTGTTTTGGCTTTTATGGTGTGTTAAATAACATAAGACATCTAGCATGTTTAGGGGATATTTGGGTATCCATAAAGCCGGTCTTAAGGCACCGCGTCTAAGTGTCCGTGTCACGTTATATTAGCCTATTGTCTGGTTGATAAGATAGTTTTTATGTGCATATAGAGTGCATCCAATTCAGATATAATGCAATTAAAAAGTTTTCTGTAAGAAAATAAGACCTTCCATTCTGCACGTAACGGTTTATATTTAGGAATAAGGAATATCAAGTTTGTATAAGTTCAAAACTCTTACACTGTTGGAAAGTGTTTGTGATTATAAGGATATCAACAACAGAATAAAGTGATAATCCGTGAAAACAAAGAACAATAATAATGCTGAATATATATAATCAGCCCTTAACAACTCTTAATTGACTGCAAGGCATTTTGTCTTGTGGATTTGTTATCATCTGAAAATTCATGAAGAGATTGTGAGAGATCAAGATAGGCTGGACCAAACAAGACAAAAAAATTCGTTTAAGATTTATTAAGGCCAAATATCGTCTATTTAGTAAATCTTAGATTAGCTTATTGAGTAAAGCTCTCTTTCAGCTTTAAATTCATATGAATAACTTTTATGATTGGTATCATTGAAAAAAAATATACACGTCCAAACTGTTCAAAAAAATGTGTTTGGACTTTTTTTAGCTATATGCCGACAGCCCCTTCATTTGAGACCTACATGTATGTTCATGTCATAATATCTCAACAACCAATGCAGTGTTATCTTCTGACATACAGCAATACATTTTACAAGAAAAACTGCTAGAAACATATGTTTGTTTAATATCTTTAAAAATATTTGCTTTTTTAATCAGTTCCCAAGGCCTTGAAAAATTGCGCACATCTTTTGTAGAAAATTTGGAAATTTGCAACAGGAAAAAAAAAAGAAATAAGATATACACAATTCTAGTAGTTATTTTCTGAATTTTGCTATGTCCCCCTATATAACAACAACACGAATGTATTTGAAAAAAAAATGCTATAATAATAAATTTTACGAATTTATTGTAAAAAAAAATACCAAAAAATTATCAATATTTTGGTCGTTGAATTTGAAAAATATCATTTTATGGAAATTTTACATATCATTCAGCAATTGTTTTTATTGTCTTACTTAAGTATATATAAATCCTGGATATTCAATATATTTCAGTAGGATATAGTGTAAATATATATCTTTTTACAATTTATATTTTACCTTTTTGGCAATTTTCAGAACTTTCAGAATTTTTTCAGTATTGAAAAATTATTTCTCTAAGTCAAATATTCACATGTTTGGCATCTATTTAATCTTCCGATCCTTTTCTTTAATATTAGTTATAAAGATTGCATCAATGTGTTATAACATACATGTAGATGCTTAATCACCCCTTCACCTCTCTTTTTGGCCTTTTACATTGTGCAAACCATTGGATTTGGTATGAATTACATTGTATGTAGAGGTTGGTACATGACATTTTTTCAGATACCTTTTCTACAGCAATTGTTATCAGTGTCATATATATACTCGAAGATTTAGGTTTTTGAGGCTCTCAAACACTTGTTCTTCCAAGGGAGCCGCTATTATCAATATCTGCGACGATTTAAAATAAATGATGCAAAAATGTAACAAATCTGAAAACTGTCATTGTTATGAACATTAATTAAACCCATATTCATGATATTATCAATTAAAGTTCATATGCAGATCCAGAAGGTTGGTTCATTATTCAAATGCGTTTAAATTTCGTTCAAAATTTGACAAAAAATACCAGAAATTTCTAAGGCTTTTCCTTTTAGTGAGAAGGGTAAGCAGTTCCTGCTCCGTATAGGCACCAGTCTGAAGTTCAACAAAGTCAATCCGGTGGAAGTCACAAATCGGTGGAGGCACATGAAATGTTACGACAGTGGGAACAGGTCCAACATCATCTTAGATATTGGAACACTGTAATTGTCAATCACTTCGTGATGACAATCGTTACTTTTCCGAAGTGATGACAACAACTTATCACTGATAAAACCCTGGCCAAGAAGCTCTTGTGACTGTATTAATCCTCTTTGTCGAAAGTCAGGGTAACTCACGCATGCCCTTGAAAATCGGATAAGCTGAGAAACGTAGACGTCATATGCAGGCGATACTAGTATATTGCTACTCAAGAAGGGAAATTAACAATAGGAAAGTTGAAGTCATCACTATGGTTTCCTAGTATAATTAGCTAAAGCGTCAATAAAATTTTAACCTTACTTCTAATAGAACGAAATTTATTTAAATAGATCTGTGTATTGCTTTTCTTTTAGCTACTGACTTTCATTATTTAAACGATTTATCATTAAAAATGATAAAAGACACATTTTATTTATGAATAAATGTGTGCATTTCTAATAAGTTCTTGCCAAAAGATCACATTTGTTGTTTTTTCACAGGTAAACGTATATCCATGTAACATATTAAAGAAGAATTAAAACTAGTATTAAGAAAATAAATTTAGGACTGAAAAGGAGTAAAGTTTGTATCTATTTGTTAATAGACAGTGTCAATTCAGTATTATGATGACGAGATACGAATTTTCTAGTTGAGTACTTAGATAATGAATTGAAACACACTAGGAATATAATATTCCATCAATAAAGAATCTGTGATGATCAGAGGGTTAAAAAGTGTTTCTTATTAACTTAAATTCTCTTAATCTGTAACTTGATATGTCGATCCAGTGGAATATGTTAATGGTAATTTTCATAATTTTGCAAAATATATTTAATTTTTCATTCTTTGATACACAAATAAACTAATAAAGGTAAAATAAAATAAAGATATTCGCATTTTTACTCCGATAGATACCGAATTTTTAATTTCTCCCAATCTACTTTGTTTAATGATACAAAAATCTAGAAAATTCCGAAGGTCGGAACTTCAGTTATTGTCACGGCAACGTCAGACATATCCGAATTGAATCCAAAAAACCTACCAATCGGAATTGAAATGTTAGAAAAATTTGATGTATCAAATTCTAAAAATAATTAACGGAATATTATATTAAAACGACGTTTTCGTGAATGAAACTTAACATATCTCAGCAAAGTTAATCGAACACAATATATATTTTCCATAGTTACAATTCATAAAATAAGGAACTTGCATTTTATTATGAATTCCAGGAAAGAGAATTTGATGCCGTCTAGATTTATTTCTCAGATAGAAACTGGTCGATTTTACTATTGTAAATTATAAAAAACATTATGAAACTGTCTTGCCTTTTTAGTAAGTCACTTAGTTCGTCAGTAACTACAAGAAAAAACGTGTGATCGTTTTGCTTCACGATTACACCCGGGTACCTCGATAAATAGCTCCGCCTATTTCAAAATGGCAAAAAATCTGTTCAAAACATGCAGTGACCACGGAGGTTCAAGTTGTTTAGTAAACTTAGTAAACAATAATTTTTTACACGTGGAAAGTAAATGTTTGTTAGAAACGCACTACCGGATTTAGAAAATTAAAAACTTTTGCAAAATTTTGAACCCTTAATGACAAAATCCATCGAGTACATGTAATAGCTTCCAGCTTTAATGTTAAAGTTAGCACGTTTGTTGACACATAGTTTCAATGGCGGACATTTTTTCATTATACTCGCCATTTTGGCCATTCAGTGCAGTCGATAATTATTAAAAAGTATATGTACAGCAATATCAAGTTCTTAAATTAAACAGGTTATATAGTTTTTGTCATGAAAACTAATTTTTCACAACTTTAAATCGATTTGAAAATTAAAAAAATTGGCTATTTTCACAAGAATATCGATAATGTTAGCCGTTGACCTCCCTATAAACAGGTAAAGTGAAAAACTTCTTATCAAATGAGTACTTGAATAAATTTGTTAAAATAATTATTTCTTCTAATATTTTGCTTGGGAAACAAATTTCGTTTATTGGGAAATCCACAACAGATCTAGATGCTCATTATATACACAATTATACTGGATATATGGATTTAACTGAGATGACAAAAAGTTTCTTGTGAAAGAAAATGGTAATTTCTCTTCTTTTTACTACAGAAAACTACAGACCATAAAAGTTAGCACTGCATGAAAATGATGTAATTTCTGCTACATACAAATAAACAAATGCATAAAATCACAGTGACATTTAGAAATATTGCAAACTATAAATATAATCCATTTTAAAATCTAATTTGTATAAATTAATGTCAATTAAAATTTAAAATTTCTAATTCTACAGAAGGTTTCAACGTTTTATTTGTTAGTAAATTAATATTTTGTTACCGTATAGGCAAAATGTACTTATAATATCCAACTTAACAATGATTGACAGGCTAAATTTGAATTTTAATTCTTAATATGTTCCGTAGGAACGTCTTTAAAATATTTAAAGGTCTAGCTGAATACTTGATTAAAAATTTTAGAGCCTTGGATTCTATATAAAGGAAAATTGATCATCTAGAATGTGTGTTTTTGGTGATTTTTTGATACAATCATTAGAATGTGTTTGCTGCATCTCTCGTTTGTGTTGGTCTCTATAACAATTTCAACTACAATTTATAAAAGCCATACTAAAAATGTGTCGACTTCAGAAAATACAAGGCTTCAAACACGATCTGTTACTAGAGATCTCAATACGTTCACCGGGAACATTTTGTCCTACAAGAGGAGGACGGAATCAATACAAGAACATTCTACTAATTCAAAACTACAAATAACCACCCAAAATGTGATTTCGGAAGAACGTATCTTAAATAGAGTTTCAGAACTACAAGCTACTCCAACCATATCAGGGGAACCTACAATAACTGATGATAAATGTTTTGAGTTCGGTTCTTGTGAAGTTGCCAATCTTAAAACCGACTGGTTTTGTAGGTGTGACGAATACTGTGAAGAATTCAATGACTGTTGTGTTGATTTCAATAGAACATTTGTCAAAACACCTAGATTTGAATACAACTGTTACAGTCTGTTGGGTAAAGATGTAGACACTTTGGTTAGAGAAGCCAAGGTTTTAGGTTTTTTTGCAGTTGATTACTGTCCCAAAAACTACTTGAATGAATCCGTTACAATAAACTGCAGAGAAACCAATATCGCAGATTATGGTTCTTTTGTTGTCCACAAAGGTCGTTTTGTATTCAAAAACAAATTCTGTGCAATTTGCAATAATGTAACTGACTTCGAATATTTTGATATAAAATTTTATAATATGGAAATGTCCGAGGAGCAATCCAAAAAGATTGAAAATTTAACGAGAACGGACAAAGTGAATTTTCTACTACATCACGCAAGATATCAGATGATCCCTCCGCAAACAGCTTCCCTACGGACATGTATAATGAATATTGGTAAAAACAATGATTCATACTGTCAGCTTTACATTAATCCACTTGTTAACTTTCATTTGTTTACTCGCAACATAATTCAAAATTATTTTTGTGTTCCACACAGCGATAGATATGGTTCTGTCTGTCTAGCCATAATATTTAAAACATTCTTTCACGTGGATGCCATATACAGTTTATCCATCTTATTTTCATTCAATTTCTTTAGGTCCAATGATGCTGCAATTAAGGAGGACCAGTGCGTTAGATGGACAGTTGAGGTAGGTCTATTTTAAATGAACCATAGTTTCCTTATACTTTGTTAGATATAATGGTACTCCTCCTTTCATTTTGAAATATTAAAAAAACGACAATATATTTTATGCGAATTCGTGGTTAATATGAAGTGGCATTGCTATTATAACCCTGCAAATAATAAGTTGACAGATAACGAATTTACATTGCATTTGTTTTCAGGCATTCTGCTATACCATCACTTTAGGTCTATGTGTTATTGTAGTCATCTTTTGTATATCCGCATTATTTAATATCTATCATTTTTGGAACTTCGTGGCAAACAATGGATTTTGGAGAAAAAACGTCGTTACATATTAGGCTTTTTACTTGACGTTTGTCATTTAGTGCAGGGTAAACTTCATTAAATTAAAACACAAAATAGGAGTTGAAGCTATATGTTTAGCATTGATTAGCAGTTGACCATTAAAAGATACTTATCTTAACAAAGTATGTTTCAAATTTTAACAAGATATATTGAGCACATCGAAGTCTACACGATTTTTAATTTACCCAAAAATTGTTAATTTTGTGATTTTTCGTGCACATTTGATTTTTTTACGGACAAGGCGACATAACTCCAGAACAACATCAAAGATACAAAGAACTTGGCAATATTTTGTAACCATTTTTCACCATTTTAGTAAGGATGATTTAAGTTTTTTAGAATAATTATGAATATTTACCCTGGAAACAATAAGAAAAATGTGTTCATGTACTTATTAATAAAGTTTCATTTTTTTAAGTAGAAAGGCTATACATATGTACAAAATCAAAACTATATACATTTTCATGTTTGTACCGTTATACATGTAGCCCTGACAAGAAGGAAATATCTAAATTTATAAAGTCTCAATTGCATAAACAAATGCGGCTTACAGAAATGTAAACGTTAAGAAATTGTGTAAAATAATGGGAAAATTTATCGAATACCTCATGAACATATTTCTTAACTCTCTAATATTTGTAATGAATGTATTCATGTTACATTTCCCACTTTTCGGCAGATGGTAAAAGATACCAGCGAGTCGAAGTTATTCAGTGTTAAGACTAGTCAGTTGACGCGCTGTAGCTTTTGGAAAGCCAAACTTTAGCCATCATTGGACTAGATTTGTAGTCTTTCCTCTAGACGAGCACAACTATACAGTAGAATCTCGGTGGCTCGAACTCAGGTCGCTCGAACAGCATGGATTTCTCGACCCTTTACGAAATTCCGGTCATTTTTTTCTATTATGTCTATGTAAATTAACTCTCGATTTTTAGAACACCGATTTCTCAAATTCTCGAACTCATTTTCTGGTCTGTCCAACAGTAATTTATTGTAATTTACTCTCAGTAACTCGAGCATATTTTTCTATTGTCGTACCTGAAAATTAGTGTGAAAAACCAGAGGTAAGATCAGTGATGACAAGAAGGTGATTAATTTTCAGTTACAGGTCATTGATAATCCACCTGATGTTTATCGGTGATTTTTTCTTAAATTATTGTTCCCACATCAAGATTTAATGTGTGGATGTTATTTTAACGATCGGATAGATAAAAAGGATGTAAATTAAATTTAAAATTTATTGCTGGTTCATAACTGAAAATTTTCCGGACTTCGATGCCTCGAACTAATTTTACAGACCTCTTCGAGTTCGAGAGATCGAGATTCTACTGTAATTAATTTATAAAATTTTAACTTCAGAATGTAACAGTAATATGTAATTGTATCTCTTGCTAATATTTTTCTGTTAAAAGTATTGATTACAAAAATTAAATAATAAGAACTTTTCTAAAAAACCACTTGAAGCGTAATTAATAATTTTTACTGGATTGCAGTGAACACACGATGTATAGAATTTAATGCAAACAACGCTCATACATTTCTGTTTGATTGATTCAGACAGCTTTCTGCTTACACGTACAAAAATTCCAGAAGAACGTAATGGGGAATTTAAAATTTCTGAATTAAGTTTATTTTCTTCATAACTAAATGTCAGAATTTTAAAACCTAATTATGAAAACATAACAAAACTCAAGGCATGTATCCTCTCAGTCAATAGTCCATATTCCAATTTTCAGCTTTTAATATGGCGGATTGTTTCAATTCCACAAAACCTGCACAAGCCTTAATTTAGTAAAGTAAATAAACAAAGAATAACAAAAATAACATATTTGCAAGTTAAACAAAACATTATGAATGTATTGCCATAAGGAAAATAACTCTTAAAGATGTGACAAATTACCAAAAAATATTATAAAACTAAGTGAAAGACTGCTATTGGCAATTAATCTATTAAGACAGGTTTAGATAGATTTTTTTCATTACAGGTAAAATGCAATATACATCTAATCAGATTTACAAGGATTGCCAATTTTCCTACCGAAGGTCGGTGGTTCTCTCCGGGTTCCTCCACCAATAAAAACTGGCCGTCGCGAAATGGACAAAATGTGCTGAAAATGGCGTTAAACCCCAACTAAACAAACAAACAATCTAATCAGATTTGACCTGGTCTTAACCAGCTGTCTTGATTGGCTACAATGTACACAATGTACACATGGTTGAATGTGTAATGCACCAAACCACACCCACACGATTCACACGTTACATGCACACGATTCGCATATTACACGCACACGATTTGCACGATACACGCGCACGATTCGCACGTAACAAGAAAACCACACGATGCACGTTACACGTTTCATGATTACCGATCGTGCGATTTCTAAAACTTGTGATTGTAAGATACGAACGGAAAATAACGAAACAAAATAATGAGATTTTATATCGGATATGATTAAAATAAATAAGTGCGAAAAAAGGAAGCCGGTGTGATACGATCGACATTCAACTTTTTTTCATAAATACAAAATATTTATTTGCATGTGCTATTTATTATACTTTAAAATGACGGATCTGTAAAATTTTACTTTAAATTTATTAAAACTCATTAAACCGTCTCATGTTATTTTTACCTAATTAACTAAAGCGTATTAACCAAAAATTGATATGATAATAATAAAGTGTCTGTAAAATAAATATTACGCCATAATATTTTATTGCTTCTTTAAAACAAAGGACGTCATATCTTGGGGTTTATTCCACGAATGTTTGCTGGTCTAAAAAAGCATCTAATTAAGGGGGAAATGTCTATTTATATGAGGTGAGCTTTTTGATTATAAAAAGGAATGATTAAGAAACCTGACAAAGTTTAATATTTTTTTATGACGTGAAGCATATTTATTTTAACATTGAAATTAAAGTTTAATTATATTTTGAATAAAAAAATAAAATAGAATATTTATATCAACCTATCTATATTAACCTTTAACATTTTAAAATATATTTTCTAATTTATTAAATAAATATAACTTTTTATATAAATAAAAATTGTCTTACAAATTTAATGAATCCACATACATTGTAGTTTATAACATATGATCATATAAAAAGCCGATGGTATTTTAATGCTTGACCATTATAGAAAAAAATATAATGTAACATTCCTTGCTTACAAGTAAATCTGAGGCAGATGTACAGATAAACAAATATTTGCCCTTCAGAGGACCCCTTAATCCCTTGTCTAATTAGATGTGGAGTCGTTTTAGTCCAGTTCATATCGGGGAACACACCTTATTGATTACATAATAACCAAACAATTGTTCATGTAAAAAAAATGTACTTTGACAATATAAATTAATACATGACATTTGTCAAAAAATAAAAACTTTCGAAACATTTCAAGAATTACTTTAAAAAATTTTACAAACAAGTTAAAGTTCAAATCTATGTTGAACTTGCAAATGTTATATGCACGTTAGTTATACGATCATTTAATTTATGAAAAATTTCACTTATAATAATATATATTTTTTCAAACCAAATTTATTTGATGAACCTACTGACACACTTTCAGATTGTGTGAAGGTCAATGATACAAATCCGAATTAAAAGCCTCCAAGGGTCTATGAGCACTAAAGCTAAATCCATCTTTAAAGACCCTAAGGTTGTTGAAAACTTGACTCGCCTCCATGACAAATATGTAGTTGTCCCAGCTGACAAAGCCCCCAATAACATCGTTTTTGTCTGGAAGAACTATTATTTTGAGTGTCTTAGAAACGAATTGGGAATAGATAACACTGCGGGTAACCCAACTTATACACCGACCACACACACTAAGCAAAGAGTCCTTGATAACCGCAAGACCGTTCTTCATTCCTTTGAAGAAATGGACCTTCCTGCTCTTTATTGGATTCCTAAACTACATTGCTCTTGATTGGATTCCTAAACTACATAAGAATCCGTTTAAACAAAGGTACATTGCTGGGTCAGTTAATTGCTCTCCAAAACCTCTTTCAAAGATTTTAACATTCATATTGACATGTATTAAAGAGGGCCTACAGAATTACTGTGAAACATCATATTTCACCAGTGGCGTCAATTAGATGTGGATTCTTAAAAACTTCAAAAATATACTTCAGTATCTAAAATCAAAATCTTTGGCTACATGCCACAGCATAAAAATATTCGACTTCTCTACACACTACACTACCATACAATATTCTCAATTAAAAGATCGCTTAAAGCAACTAGTTCATCAATGTTTTTTCAAGAAAAATGGCACAGCAGGTATAAATTTCTTGTTCTAGGTAGAGAAAGGCTTATTTCGTGAAGAACCACTCTGATTCTGAAAAAAGGTATTCTGAAGATGAAATGACAAACATGTTAGATTTTCTCATAGACAACATATTCGTTGAATTTGGCGGTCTAATTTTTCAACAATCGGCATTCCAATGGGAACCAACTGTGCTCATCTCCTCGCCGATTCTATTTTCTGTACTCATATGAAGCGGACTTCATTCAAGGGTTACTACGTGAAAACAAAAAGAAACTAGCCCAATCCTTTAATTTCACTTTGATGATGTATTTTCGTTAGATAACGACAAATTGAAGACAAAACTTTATGACAAACGTGATGACTTCAACTTTCCTATTGTTAATTTTCTCTTCTTGAGAAGCAATATACCAGCATCTTATACGTTTCTCAGCTTATCTGATTTTCAAGGGCATGCGTGAGTTACCCTGACTTTCGACAAAGAGAATTACTGCTGTCACAAAAGCTTCTTAACCAGGGTTTTATCAGGGATAAGTTGATGTCATCACTTAGGAAATTTTACGGTCGTCATCACGAATTGATTGACCATTACAGTGTCCTAATATCTAAGATGATGTTGGAACTGTTCCCACTGTCGTAACCGTTCATGTGCCTCCACCGATTTGTGACTTTCACCGGATTGACTTTGTTGAACTTCACAACGGGTGCGGTATACGGAACAGGAACTGCTTACCCTTCAGGAGCACCTGTGTTCCCTCCAGGTTTTTATAGGAGTTCGTGTTGTTCATTATTTTTTAGTTTTCTGTGTTGCTTGTGGTTGTTCATTTGTCTTTCCGGGTTTGTCTGTCCAATGGATTACGTTTTTTTTATTGCTCCTTATGTATATTTGTCCCTTTTTTACATTAGTAATAGATAAAATTATAAACTCAACATTTTCAAATAGTTGACACTGATAAAAGTTCGTTCCAGCAATCTTTTAATTCGAAATATGCTCTCATTTGAATTTACACGTTTTAATATTTGTCTCCACAAATGAAATCCTACACGTTACGATATTAAACATCCTCATGTTTTACTGGTGATATTTTAACGGTATGGAATTAAACCTTTATTGCTTTCAAGGCGTAAATATTTTATGCAAAATGTCGATATAAGGCCTGCAATTTCGGTAGGTTTCGTTAATACGACATTCTTCTCAAAAGTCTTTTTTTTAATTGCAATTTTTCTAAAGTAGCTCGAGAATTATTACAATTTGTTCAGGTCAACTCACGTGATGGATTCAAAACGAAAGACGTAAATTCTGCTCTCACGCTGTTTTGGATTTTCTTTCGATTTTAGCTATTTAAAAAAAGTAGCTGTGTATGTTTCTATGACCTGTGCACTAACGATGTGTTATTTTAGTTTAATATTTATCGAAATTTGCATGTTTGTTTAATGATGCAGAAATATTTTTTATTCCTTGGTCCAGTCGCCCTGGTCGGTTAGGTTAATTCATCATACATACGTAAGAGAATAATTCATTCATAAGTTTATCACCGTTCTTTACAAATAGATATATATGTTATTAGGACACCTATTCCCCCAATTACTTAACATGTTTCTGCATTACAGGTTGAAGAAAAAGGAGAATGCAATCACCTGGAGACGTATCAAGATTTCTTTGTCAACATTGAATACTTCTTAGTGACAAATGTAAATATAAGTGATAGGGATTTCATTGTTGTCAGTTTGTTGTCTACATTGTCCTTTGAGGTGGTTAATTTGACAAAATTAGTAAAATTCGTAAATATAAAAGTAGACGATAATGGTTTTGTTGCAAGTGTGAATATAACTGTCCGAATTTTAAAAAGAACCTTCCTTCAAGAACTTAAAAGTATTCAAAAGAGTTTGAATAGATTGAATATAAAAATAATCCTACAAGACAACACTACCAAAACGGACTTGAAGATAAAAATGATATATGACAGAAAAAATGAGTCAATACATTATAGAGTTGAAGAGATGTTTCGCTTACATCTTTCATCCATTGGATATTTCTTGTCATACCATAAATTGAATTATTCCCATCACCCACTTGAACAGCTTTGCAGTCATACTGAAATCCGAGTTTATTATTCTGATGGAGAATATCATGTAGAAAAGTTTACCTGTTCTTTAGATTTTGTAAAGTCAGAATCGGAAACATTAATCTCCGCTATAATAACTTATGTTTCTTTCTCCATTTCAGTCCTGGCCTTAATCATTTTAGTTATTGTCAATAGACGATATGGTCTAGTAAGCAATATAGCTACATCTAATCTTGAAAACATGTCTTTTTCTCTGATCATATCAAACTGTCTGTTTATGATTGGAATCGGTTTTCATTCCATAAAATCCTTATGCTATATAATCGGTATATTTCTCCATTACCTCTGGCTTAATATGTTTTCATTCATGGCTATTTCTGTGATATGTATCACTTCAACGCTTATGAAAATGAAGTCAAGGAAAACTAGTACGAATACAAACTCTCGCCAGAGACATATGATATTGACAGGGATTGGCTTTATCATTCCTTTATTCTTTGTCACACCAGCATTGATTGTTGATTATATGGGATTATCATATCTCTCTCCTGGTTATGGTGGTAACGTTTGCTTTCCTAATCGCTTTCCCGCAAATGTTATTTTCTTTTCTGGGCCTGCATTTATAATAATTGTAATCAATGTTGTCTGTTTGACACATATTATTATTCAGATTTGCAGAGTTCGTCTAGAGTCTAGGCATATCCGGAAATCAGATCCTTACCAGGAGGCAAAAATGTATCTTCGCATTTGTCTTATGTCAGGGATATTGTGGCTAACTGGCATATTTTCGGCTATGTTCGAGACGGACTGGTTAAACTATTCATTCACTTTAGTCTGTGGTTTGCAGGGTGTTTTTATTTCCATTGCAAATTTGACAACAAGCCGAGTTCATAATGCATGGAAAAGTAGACATTCTAACGCAGCTTCTAGGAATGCGACAACAAGTAAAACAAAGGCAGATGATATATTCAACATAGACTAACTGGAGAGGGGAAAGAAAATCTAGAGCATAAGACAGCCTGTAATGTCATAGATCAGATGTTACAGTTTTGTAAACTATTTGAAATTTGAAAAATTGGGCGGATGATCTATTTTGTTTTAATAATTATATTTAATTCTATTTTATTCGACATATGTATGTTCCAAGAATGGGCATATCATTAACACATGTCCCTTGACTTCTAATCGACGAATGTTATCATATAGAATTTGCGAATCCTTGTCATCTTATGCCAGTACCATTTAGTACCTGTCTTGTAGGGTATCTGTTGATCCGTGTTAAAGTCCACAAACACCAGACGTCAATCTCAAGATTTTATTAATCTTTCCTACTTGTTACTTAAATGAATTTCAAATATAGATTTATACGGAACGAACGATAGATTGCCTTGACTGACTTATTGAAAGAGTTATTTATTCATAAATTGGTATACTTAACAAACGGCATTTGCATAAATGGAGTGATTCATTACACATTTGCCTCTATTGGTATACCAATATATCCGGGATGACTTGTATAACATTGAAAGTAAATACTTACTTTGTCAAAGCATTATTACTAATTACTGGCTGTCACCAGAGTTTGTTTTATCTATAGCATTTAGGCTGAATTCATCGAATTGTAGCTGTATATATATATATTCATGGTGCATTTAAAAGCGTCATTTAGATGGATCGCTTGTACAATTATTCGTAATGTTTCAATGTTACCCACAGTTTTGATTCAATGTTCTAATGTTTGTATCACCGCAAGTGTACTAAGTTTAACTAAACTTCATGTTATTTCTTAATCAGTGAACGGGTCTGCTGACATATGTCTTTAAATGTAAATCAAGATATATTATATTATATATTATGTAAAGGTATGGTAAGCTTAGGGTTATCTGCAGCTATATTTTCCTTTGAATAGAATCTTTTCTTTATTCGTTTTGTATATGTCAATTTAGTAATCGTCAAAACGTACATATATGGAATCCCCTGTAACGTGCAGCGATTTTACATTAACTTTTTTGTGTGCTCCTTGAGTGAACTTTGAACTTTGAAGTACACGGATGATCACCTGCTACATGTAGCTTACGTGCGTGCTTTTATTTGGACGTATTGATAATGAAGGTATTATAATAATTTACTTTAAAGGTGTGTTTTAAATACAATTTTATTATTTTCCCACAGAATAAAATGAATATCTATTATAATTCGTTTTTGTTATTAATGAATTAATGGACATTTTATTGTTTTAAAACCAATAAAGGGGACACTTTTTTATTGATATATATATTATTTGTCCTTGACCAAGAAATGTTTATGTACAGATATTTCGCCTTAGTGCCATCAAATAAATGTACTATAATTATTTTAGATAAAGTACATGTACAACTTTATCCTAATATATAGTTTTAATGCCAAACTGGATATACTTTTCTTTCAAGAATTTTTTCTTTATCTTTTAAAAGTATACAATGTACATACAAGTTAATATAAAGCTCAACGCGTGTTCAGTGTTAGGTGTACGTGTCATTGAACAGTATGTTTAATTTCACAAATACATGTATCTTGCATGCAGACTTGAAAGTGAAATTGTAAAATACGAGCAGTTACTGTTTCCGACAGCCTTCTTACTAATCAAGAAAACTAGAAGCAAACGCCACATGCTTGTTTACTTTTTATTTTATTTTAAAATGTTTTTGCTTCTGTTATTTAAATTTCTTACCCTCCGGGGCACCTGATGTCACTCCCAGTTTTTAGTGACAGTTCACAGTGCCAATGTTTTAGTTCTGTGATGTTTTGTTCTTTTTTTATTTGGATGGTTGTTTCATTGTGGCGTTTGTTTCTTCGGTTCCGTTCGCATGATCTTGTCTTTTCCTTGGATTTCAATTTTTCTGTTGCCGATATTTATCTCCTTATCAAGATATTAGTATTATGTTATAGGTTGGATCACAAAAAAATGTTATTAGTCTGGTAATAAAATAAATTAATGTATCTATTATTATATATTATTATAACATATACCGTACATGTACATTTGTCTGCAATAATGTTGTAATTATATTAATTATCATTAAAATTTACTATTTGATTATTGCTATTAACATTGAAATAAATGTACAAGTACTGTGCTTATATTGATCATTGTTAAACAATTTCTTTGCTCATTTGTATGTATATATACCTTGTTATAAGCGTTTGTACTGGCTTATTCCAATCAATAAATTCTTTATATCGCTCATCTTACACAATGTCGTAAGCTTGTATAAAGCTGTATATTGTATTTCAGAGAGAAAAAAAACACCCCAAAGACTATCACATGAGGAAATCTGGTCTCAATAGTATAGCCCTTGAAGCCAGATGAAATATGTACATACATGTATTTTTTCTCAAATGAACATGATATTAATATGTGTTTTATGTCATAGGTTGAATCACCATTTATTTTTAGTTTGTCTGGTGAACAAAACAAAATATATGTTTTAGCATAGATTATTTCTACATGCGCCGTGCATATGTCTGTAATAATTTTGTACTTGTAATTTTAAATCGTGATAATTTTTGTATTGTGCTTGTATTGATCATTGCTAAATAAGTCTTGGTAGAGGTTTGTATTCCGCTATGTAAACCAATAAATTAATGAACTATTTAAAATGAAATGAGATATCTAGTAAAATTGACATTTTATATTATTATATTTTAAAATTGACTTAAGTTACAACATTTTTTTTGTGCAACAATTAGTTTAAATAATTTACTACTCGTTCGTTAGAATTTCGTAACATATTTTACTGAAAATGTGGATTGATCTCTCCCCTTTTGTGTTAATAAATTATTTATATACCTTGAAATAAATGTTTATAATGATAATATTTTGTTTTTGTTACGTGTCAGTAGCTATACTTGGAAAATACATCATTTGGTTGTTTTAAGGGGATAGTTGTAATGTTTTCAAACTAATTTCTACAGTGTACAAAATTCATCTTTTAATTATGATGCAATTACATGTAGTGTCCAAATATGGCATTATACAGTCAAATGATTGAGCTGCTTTCCCATCGTGCGCACCTGGTTTTTATAGATGTTAACATGGTCCTACGTAGGTCTTCGTTTTCAGTTTTGTTTGTATTTTGTGTTTTTCATTCATGTTATCGGGTTGTCCTTAGAATTATCTCTTTTAGATATCTTGTTTTGCTGATATTTTCATTCTGAACATGGAACGAACGAAGAAAATTAATACAAAAATCAAATATGTTGTTTGTAAAATGTGGCATATATTGTTGATAATACAATATACATACATCATGTTAATAGTCTGAAAATCAATAATATTAAACAATCTGAAGAAATGTATTTATCTGCATAATTAATTAGGGTAATTTTTACAATATATACAAGTATATAAATATGTATTCTGAATTGCAAAAAAAAGAAAATAAATTGTTCTCTCTTTGCACATGAACAGCACTAATAATCAGAATTACTTTTCCATAAAAACTACCAGTAAGTTCAGAAACTGTCTGATAGTGTTACGGTCGAAATCACCTTTTAAATTGTAGCCAACAAAAGACACAAATCAATAACTAAATTTAACAAGATTTATTATATACAAGTTTACAAAAAAATATTACACAAACTAAAATGTCAACTTAACTGTTCAAAATCCTTCGTCTTTTCCTAATCCGGAATTCTTCTCGTCACTGTTGCGGAATCCAAACGGAATATTATATCCAATCAGTCACAATCTAGTATGATGTAAAGTAAATAAAAGTGTGTCATGTACGATGTGTGAAACGTAAATAAATCCAACAGCTGAGAACACAAGAATATTATTGTCTGGTCCAAAACGTTCTGCTCTGAAAGTCAAACTCTCTTGTCCGTATATATACTGTAGAACGGAAACTTCTGGAATACGGTAGAAGTTTGAATTACACCAGAATTATTACGTAAGTCAAATAGAAAGTTCTAGTCATTCCATCAGTATCTATTATTGTTCCAGTGATTTCTAAACTGCGCAGTTATAACATTATTTGGTAAACAACTATAAATATTATGTACACATATTATACATGTTATAAGGCTACGCAAAACAAATTAGGCCAAGATAAATAATATAATAATTACAATCTCATAACAAAATAAATATAATAATACAATATCATAACACTTCCCCCCTTAAAAGAAGTTGGAGGGTAACGAGAACTTCGCATGAACAATATATACAAAAATATATAGTATGTATACAGTGTTTTAATAAAATCTAGATAAAGCATATATCTAATTTCTTGTCTCATAAACAAATCAAGTTTATGTGGATTGAGCCGGTAAGGATGTTGCTTAATTGTAGGAGCATCGCCTATATCAACATCATGACAAACAGCAGTGGTTTTGTTTGGCACATCTGGAAAAAGATTTTTAAAAGTAAATACCAAAGTTTTCAATTTTTCTCTGCGATCGAAAGTCAGATGTGCAAGTTTTGAGTCTAAATTTGACAAAATTTCAGAATTTTTCAATCTATCAGTTTGTTCCATAGTCTTTGAATCAAAAGATGGTTCAATTATGTCTGGTTTGTCATGATCGTTCTCCAATTTAACCATGGCTAAAGTGGTAACTGGTTTACTTTCACCTTCATTAGTACGCTCAAAATATGGTTTTAACATATTAATGTGACACACTCTATTTTGTTTACGCCGACCTGGAGTTTTTACAATATAATTCAAATCATTGATTTTACTGTCGTTTATATAAGGACCACAGTATTTAGCCTGTAAAGGATGCCCAGGGACTGGCAAAAGTACAAGCACCTTATAACCAGGCTCAAAAACTCTGTCCCTGGCATCTTTATCATACCATATTTTCATCTTATTCTGTACAGTTTTAAAGTTTTTCTGAGCAATTTGACAAGCAGTATACAATTTTTCTTTAAATCTAGATACATAGTCTAGAAGATTCAAGTCAGTGTGTTCAGTAAGCCATTTTTCCTTAACCAATTTCAAAGGTCCCCTTACTGTATGACCAAACACTAACTCAAAGGGGCTAAAACCAAGGGATTCTTGAACAGCCTATCGGACCGCAAAAAGTAGAAAGTGAACACCATCATCCCAGTCCCTGTCAAATTGAAGACAAAAAGTTCTAATCATGTTCTTCAATGTTTGATGAAAACGTTCTAAGGCGCCTTGAGATTCTGGATGATAAGCACTTGATCTATACTGAGCAATCCCTAACTGATAAACGACCTGCTGAAATAAACCTGACATAAAATTTGAACCCTGGTCGGACTGTATAGACTTAGGAAGTCCTACTAATGTGAAAAATTTGATAAGAGCTTTGACAATAGTTGGTGTCTTGATATTCCTTAAGGGAATAGCCTCAGGAAAGCGAGTGGATGTACACATGATCGTTAATAAATAAGCATTTCCAGTCTTGGTCTTTGGTAAAGGTCCAACGCAATCAATAATTACTCGGCTGAAAGGTTCTTCAAATGCTGGAATTGGCAGAAGTGGTGCTGGTGGTATTTTCTGGTTAGGCTTGCCAACAACCTGGCATATATGGCATGATTTGCAGTATTCTGTGACATCATTTCTAAGTCTGGGCCAGTAGAAATGTTGTAATATCTTAAGGCAAGTCTTCCTCATATCTAAATGTCCAGCCAAGGGGGGCCAGTAGAAATGTTGTAATATCTTAAGGCAAGTCTTCCTTATACCTAAATGTCCAGCCAAGGGGGGTCATGGGCAAGACCAATAATTTCTTGCCTATGGACTTTAGGCACTACCACTTGGTATACCACTCTCCATTCCTCCTCTGGGATAGCATCAGGGGGCCTCCACTTCCTCATCAAAATGCCGTCTTGATGGTAGTAACATTCGGCCACTTTTGCTGCTTCGTCTTGGGGTAGAGCCCTCTTGCAGAGCTGAAGAACCTCAGGGTCTTTATTCTGTTCTTCCCTAAATGTTCTTTTGTCTAATGAATGGCTGTTTACGTCTGGCCATGGCATAATTACATGCTTGTTAGTACCAGGTGGTCTTATGGCCTTTTCTGAGCTACTGAGACCTTCAATGTCGGCAAAGAAAGAGTCAGAAAGGTCCATATAATCATACTGGCCTTCTTGTAAATCCTCATCTTGTTGTTTTCTTGTCATTGCCCTAGTAACAACACAAGCTGGATACAGTTCAGCATCATCTTCAGGTGATTTAACATCCACCACCGGTTCACTTGTAACAATTGGTTCAGCAACCACTTTGTTCCTAGCTAGATCATTTCCTAGCAATAATGAAACACCCTCAACAGGGAGAGTAGGACAAACACCCACAACAACTGGTCCAGTAATTAAATCTGACTTCAAATAGATACGATGGAGGGGAACATCTATACAACCTAACTCCACACCTCGTAACAAAACGGAGGCACCAACGGACGTCTCCTCTGACAAAGGCAACACACCTTCTAACAACAAAGACTGAGAAGCTCCAGTGTCCCGTAAAATCTTAATAGGCTGAGGAGTAGTATTATTAACAATAGAAACAAACCCATCAGACATAAAAGGTTTATAATCCTCCATGTAATCACAAAAACTAGACTTAAAAGCCTGACTCGCAGGACATTCCAACTTATTAGTAACAACAGGCGTCGTACAAGCACTTGACTTGGGCTTATGATCCCTTTCATTCTTCTTCTGGAGTCTAAAACAATCAGCCATCAGGTGACCATTTTTCTTACAATAAGCACAAGTTAGTGACTTCTTCTCAAAAGTATCAAATTTTAGACCAGACATATTATAACTAGACGGACTCTTATTCTGTGCAACAGGCTTACTATCAGTACGTTCAGTGCTTTGATTTTTGTAATTTCCGCTTGAAGTAAAATTTTGACCTTTGAAACTTCTTTTATGTGAAAGAGTATAATTATCGGAAACAACAGCTGCATCTTGCAATGTCTCAACAGTTTTGTCATCTAAATGTGTTTTTAAGTCTAAATTAACACACTGCTTGAACTCTTCTAATAGCATTAATTGTCTTAATTTATCAAAATTGTTACCTATTGTCTTTGACGTAAGCCATTTATCAAATAGATCTTCTTTTTCCCTAGCAAATTCAACATAGGTTTGTGTTTCAAACTTTTTATAAGACCTAAATTTCTGTCTATATGCTTCTGGCACTAGCTCATAATCTTTCAAAACTTCCCGTTTAACAGTGTCATAATCAGAAATTTTTTCTGAAGAAAGTGCTGAGTAAATTTCAGCGGCCTTGCCCACAAAAACACTTTGCAGCATTGTAGTCCAATTAGGCTTTGGCCATTTCAGATTTTGAGCAATTTTCTCAAATTGTGGAAAAAATTTATCAACAGTTTTTTCAGAAAATTTGGGAACCAAACGTATATTTTTTGCTGCATCAAAATGTTCTGATTTTGACTCATATTTAGTGTTGCTTTCTACTTTAGCTATTTCTATTTTTATTTTCTCCATCTCTAACCTTTCCCTCATTTTAAGTTCTGCCTGTAATTGTTTTTCTTTACATTCATCTTCTTTTTCTAATTGTTTTAATTTAACTTCGTTTTCCAATTGTTTTAATTTAAGTTCATGTTCTAATTCAAGCTGTTTTAATTTGAAAGCATCAACATTTTCGACCTTGAGGTCAAGAGCCTCTTCAACAAAAATTTCTAAGTCAACTAAATTGTCTATTACCAAATTTTTTATAATTTGTTTTCTCATAGATGCTCTAAAATCTATTTTTAGATGTTTAGCAAGCAACACTAATTCTTCTTTCTTTCATTTATCAAACCCTTCCAGGTCTGGCGTTTTCAAAAATTTACCAGCATCAAATGCCATTTTGTAGAATTTTGTTGGCTAATTCTAATAAAATTACTGAAAAAATTAATAAGATATTAACGTTATCCCGACACGAGCCCCCAATTTCTGTTACGGTCGAAATCACCTTTTAAATTGTAGCCAACAAAAGACACAAATCAATAATTAAATTTAACAAGATTTATTATATACAAGTTTACAAAAAAATATTACACAAACTAAAATGTCAACTTAACTGTTCAAAATCCTTCGTCTTTTCCTAATCCGGAATTCTTCTCGTCACTGTTGCAGGAATCCAAACGGAATATTATATCCAATCAGTCACAATCTAGTATGATGTAAAGTAAATAAAAGTGTGTCAAGTACGATGTGTGAAACGTAAATAAATCCAACAGCTGAGAACACAAGAATATTATTGTCTGGTCCAAAACGTTCTGCTCTGAAAGTCAAACTCTCTTGTCCGTATATATACTGTATAACGGAAACTTCTGGAATACGGTAGAAGTTTGAATTACACCAGAATTATTACGCAAGTCAAATAGAAAGTTCTAGTCATTCCATCAGTATCTATTATTGTTCCAGTGATTTCTAAACTGCGCAGTTAAAACATTATTTGGTAAACAACTATAAATATTATGTACACATATTATACATGTTATAAGGCTATGAGTAGTATGTGGGGACAGTTCAGGTCGCATTTGAGGTGGTGCTGAGGTGGTGCTACCGGAAGTGACGTCAACCGGAAATGACCGGAACCGGAAGTCAGGTGACCGGAACCGGAAGTGATTTTTGCGCGCATGCGCAACCGGAAGTGGGTAGTTTTCCCGCCCTTTGTTGCCGGAAGTGACGCAAGTCACGTGCTAGGACCCGGATGTGTGTTCTGCGCATGTTCAGGAACCGGAAGTACCCGGAAGTGGTTTGCGCAACCGGAAGTAGGGTGTTTTTTCCGCCATTTGTTGACGGAAGTGACGCAAGTCACGTGGTAGGACCCGGATGTGTGGTCTGCGCATGTTCGGGCGGAACCGGAAGTGGTTGGTGCAACCGGAAGTAGTGGATTTTCTCCATTGACGGAAGTGACGCAAGTCAAGGACCCGGATGTGCCATGCTTGACCAGATTTAATTATCTCCCTTTTCCCGCATTTCTCGGTCGTCTCTAGATCTTTCATCGGTCTGATACTCTCACTGATATGTCGAAGTCCGAGAGTATACGAAGTACACTATTGGATTATTGGAAAGGATTTTTTCCATACGAGTGGATGACGGGTTTAGACAAGTTGGCAGTGACGGAGTTACCACCACACCAGGCATTTTTCAGTACGCTGAAAAACGAGAACATTGCACCCGAAGAGTACCAGCTGTGTCGCCAAGTCTGGCAGGAAAAGAAAATGAAGAACCTGAAAGAGTTCCTGATATGGTACAACAACAAAGACGTGGAGCCCATGCTGGAAGCCATCGAGAAGATGTTTGTATATTACAAGGGATTGAAGGTGGACATGTTTAAACACGGCATCAGCGTACCGGGACTCACACTGAAAACCATGTTCGATGGTCTATCCGATTATTTCACCGTTCCGGACGAGAAGAACAAAGATCTGTACGAGTTATACAAAGAAAACATAGTGGGTGGACCCAGCATCGTCTTCCACAGATACCACGAGAAAGACCAGACCTTCATCCGGCCTGCTGAATACGAAGACCCAAAACCGTGCAAGAAGATCTACGGTGTGGACGCCAATGCTTTGTACCTGTGGAGCATCATGCAGGATATGCCAACGGGTCACTTCGTCCGACGCAAGAGCGAGGACCATTTTAAAAGACAGACACCTCGAAGGTACGAAAGAATGGCAATCGAGTGGATGGAATGGGAAGCCAAGAAGACAGGACACCACATACGTCACCAGGGGAACGACACGGAAAAACTGATCGGACGTCGGCGCCTTCCCGTGGACGGCTACTGTAAGGATACTAATACAGTTTACGAGTTCCAGGGCTGCCTGTGGCACGGACATTGTTGTCGCCTGACTCGGGGAAAGACAGAAAACCCGTTGAACGGAAAGAGCTTGGAAGAATTAAACAAGGCCACCCGAGAAAAAATAGAGTACATTACAGAAAACGACTACCAAGTGAAACAGATGTGGGAGTGCGAATGGGATCGGTTAAAGAAAGAAGACCAAGGAATCAAGACCTTCGTGTCTCAGAGACAGAGACCCTGCGATCGTTTCGCCACCATGACCGAAGACGACATCATGAGAGCCGTGATGGAGGACAAGTTGTTTGGTGCCTTAGAAGTGGACCTGCACGTACCTGAGGACCTAAAGTCAAAATTTGCAGAAATGCCTCCAGTCTTCAAGAACGTGGACGTGTCCAGAGACGACATTGGGGACCACATGAAGAGTTATGCAGAAGAAAAAGGAATCATGGCCCAACCTAGAAAGTCTTTAATCGGCAGCATGTTTGGAGAGAAGATCATGGTGATATCCCCGTTGCTGAAATGGTACGTCAACCACGGACTGAAAGTCACCAAGATTTACCAAGTGGTGGAGTACACACCGTCGGCGTGTTTCAGAGCCTTCGGAGATCAAGTCAGTGATGCCAGGCGAGCCGGAGATACCGACCCAAATAAGAAGATAATTGCCGAAAACGAGAAACTGAGGGGAAATTCCAGCTACGGCAAGACGGTGACCAACAAGGAAAGACACACGGATGTGATTTACTGCCAGGAACACCAGATCAGTCGCTACCTCGTGGATCCTTCTTTCCGCCGGTGCAACCAGCTGAGTGACAAAACTTTCGAAGTGGAAATGAGTAAGAAGACCATACACCTGGACCTGCCCATGCACATTGGGTGTTTCGTTTACCAGTACGCCAAGCTTCGGATGTTGGAATTTTATTACGATTTTATGGACGTTTTTGTGGATCGCCGTGATTATCAATATTGTGCAATGGACACCGACAGTGCCTACATGGCTCTCTCTGGCGATAGTTTGGAGGAAGTGATCAAACCGGAGTTGCGTCGGCGCTTTGAAGCAGAGAAGAAGAATTGGTTTCCCCGTACCGACACACCACAACTGGCTGCTTGGGACAAGAGGACTCCAGGACTATTCAAGACAGAATTCAGTGGTGACGGGATGATTGCCCTGTGTAGCAAGACGTACTTCTGCTTTGGAGACGAAACCAAGTTCAGCTGTAAAGGAGTCAACAGGAGAACAAACGACATCAACAAGGAGAAATACATGGACGTTCTCCTGTCGAAGAACTCTGGCTCCGGAACCAACAGAGGGTTTCGCTCTGTAGACAACCAAATCTATACCTACTTGCAAGAGCGAGCTGGTTTTTCGTACTTTTACCCAAAACGTAAAGTTTTAGCGGACGGGATGTCTACGACACCCTTAGATATTTAATCGGATGAACGGCTGACCGACTCGATTGTACATATGTACTTTATGTAGTGGGAAAGCTTTTCATTTGATGTATGAACAGACCACTCTTTTTTGAGTCGTCTGTTAACCGATAACAAAAAAAAAAAAAAAAAAAAAAAGAAAAAAAGAAAAAATTAAAAAAAAAAAAAGAAAAAAAGAAAAAATTAAAAAAAAAGAGTAAAAAGTAACAAAAAAAAACCAAAAAAAGGAAAGGTTAATGCAGCCTATGTATATACTTGTATATATGTAGACAGTTACCAGCCTGTCAATGCAGAGTAGCCTTTTTATGAACTAGGAACCTGTGATCAAAAACACAGGAGCTCAACCCACAGAGCTGCCTAGCGCGTCCCCCAGGTGGCGGATAGGGGACCCCCTCTCATTGAGGGTTGTCAGGTCATAATACGAAAAGCCTGACCGCGGACCATAGTGGGTGTTTGGAAAAAAAATAAACTATGTTTTAACAAAAATATTAATTTGTTTGTGTTATTAACTAAATTTACAATCATATTACACTTTCTGATATTCAGCTTATAGAGGAAAGTGATGTTGCTGTTCTTCTCTTGCTCCACGCTGTTCATCGCTGCTCTTGTCTTGTTCTGTGTTGTTCTTGTCTTCTTCTGTGCTGTTCTTTCCTGTCAGTTATGGCGAGGTCCGACAGTATACGCAGTACAATGGGACTATTTGGTTATCTCCC
The DNA here is from genome assembly GCA_028015205.1 of Mytilisepta virgata. Lineage (NCBI taxonomy): Eukaryota > Metazoa > Mollusca > Bivalvia > Mytilida > Mytilidae > Mytilisepta > Mytilisepta virgata. The sequence continues at coordinate 83,407,070 of CM051521.1, forward strand.
CTTTTCCTGTGATTTTCATTCTCGATCGTCTCTCGGTCTGTCATTGGACTATATAGGGTTAGGGTATTGCATTGTGTCCCTAGGGGCTATTCCTCTTACTGTTTAAGTCCGAGAGTATACGCAAAACAATGGGACTATTGGATTACCTCCCCGTCTCTGGGTCAGTCATCGGACAGTATAGGGTCTCGCCTCGAGTGTCTAGGGACTGATACTCTCATTGTTATGTCGAAGTCCAAGAGTGTACTAAATACGGAGTGGATTATGTCCCCATTTCCCAAACTTTTCACCCCGGGTGGTGTTTTTCGTTTGCTCAAGGAAAGTCCAAAGGTTGGGTTGGATTATGTCCCTTTAACCCCAGCTGATGCTGTCACCGCTAGGTCAATAGAGGGGTGTCCTGAGCAACTACCTTAACAACGACGGTCCATTTAATTGCTCTATGCTGCTCTTTGCTGTTCATCGCTACTCATGACTGTGCTCATTTCGGTTTTTTGGGGGCTACTTGTCACTTTTCGCTGCTGCTGCTGCTCCTGGTGGTGGTCGCTGTTAGTTGTTGTTGGTGCTGCTGCTGCTGCTGCTGAGGAGGAGGTCGGATTCTTACTGTTTCGTTATAAGTCACCTCTGGGTCTCGTTGATGTAACGATGGACATCAAAGATGGCTGCGCCCACATAACGCGGACCTGAAAGAAAGCACCCTTATGACAAACGTTTACCCTAACACTAGTTCTGCTTATCAGCCTGCTTCAAAATCATGTTTCAAAGGCTAGCCCAATCTTGGGCTAAATCCCGGATGAATTGAAGTGGTACTAGTGTTAGGATTAGGGTTAAGTTAGGATAAGGTTAGATTTAGGATTAAGGTTAAGATTATGTTAGGGTTAGTGTTAGGGTTAGAGTTAGGTTTAGGGTTAGAGTTAAGTTAGATTTAGGGTTAGAGTAAGGAATTAGGGTAGGGTTAGCATTAGGGTTAGAGTTAGGGCTATAGTTAGGGTTTATTTAGGTTTAGGGTTAGAGTAAGGGGTTAGGGTAGGTTTACATTAGGGTTAGAGTTAGGGCTAGAGTTAGGGTTAGGTTTAGTGTTAAGTTAGTGTTAGGGTTAGTGTTAGGGTTATTGTTAGGGTTAGGGGTTAGAGTTATGGTTAGTGTTAGAGTTAGGGTTAGGTTTAGGACTAGGGTTAGGGTTAGGGTTAGGGAGGGTTAGGGTTAGAGTTATGGTTTAGGTTAGGACTCGAGTTAGGGTAAACGTTTGTCATAAGGGTGCTTTCTTTCAGGTCCGCGTTATGTGGGCGCAGCCATCTTTGATGTCCATCGTTACATCAACGAGACCCAGAGGTGACTTATAACGAAACAGTAAGAATCCGACCTCCTCCTCAGCAGCAGCAGCAGCAGCACCAACAACAACTAACAGCGACCACCACCAGGAGCAGCAGCAGCAGCGAAAAGTGACAAGTAGCCCCCAAAAAACCGAAATGAGCACAGTCATGAGTAGCGATGAACAGCAAAGAGCAGCATAGAGCAATTAAATGGACCGTCGTTGTTAAGGTAGTTGCTCAGGACACCCCTCTATTGACCTAGCGGTGACAGCATCAGCTGGGGTTAAAGGGACATAATCCAACCCAACCTTTGGACTTTCCTTGAGCAAACGAAAAACACCACCCGGGGTGAAAAGTTTGGGAAATGGGGACATAATCCACTCCGTATTTAGTATACTCTTGGACTTCGACATAACAATGAGAGTATCAGTCCCTAGACACTCGAGGCGAGACCCTATACTGTCCGATGACTGACCCAGAGACGGGGAGGTAATCCAATAGTCCCATTGTTTTGCGTATACTCTCGGACTTAAACAGTAAGAGGAATAGCCCCTAGGGACACAATGCAATACCCTAACCCTATATAGTCCAATGACAGACCGAGAGACGATCGAGAATGAAAATCACAGGAAAAGGGGAGATAACCAAATAGTCCCATTGTACTGCGTATACTGTCGGACCTCGCCATAACTGACAGGAAAGAACAGCACAGAAGAAGACAAGAACAACACAGAACAAGACAAGAGCAGCGATGAACAGCGTGGAGCAAGAGAAGAACAGCAACATCACTTTCCTCTATAAGCTGAATATCAGAAAGTGTAATATGATTGTAAATTTAGTTAATAACACAAACAAATTAATATTTTTGTTAAAACATAGTTTATTTTTTTTCCAAACACCCACTATGGTCCGCGGTCAGGCTTTTCGTATTATGACCTAACAACCCTCAATGAGAGGGGGTCCCCTATCCGCCACCTGGGGGACGCGCTAGGCAGCTCTGTGGGTTGAGCTCCTGTGTTTTTGATCACAGGTTCCTAGTTCATAAAAAGGCTACTCTGCATTGACAGGCTGGTAACTGTCTACATATATACAAGTATATACATAGGCTGCATTAACCTTTCCTTTTTTTGGTTTTTTTTTGTTACTTTTTACTCTTTTTTTTTAATTTTTTCTTTTTTTCTTTTTTTTTTTTTAATTTTTTCTTTTTTTCTTTTTTTTTTTTTTTTTTTTTTTTGTTATCGGTTAACAGACGACTCAAAAAAGAGTGGTCTGTTCATACATCAAATGAAAAGCTTTCCCACTACATAAAGTACATATGTACAATCGAGTCGGTCAGCCGTTCATCCGATTAAATATCTAAGGGTGTCGTAGACATCCCGTCCGCTAAAACTTTACGTTTTGGGTAAAAGTACGAAAAACCAGCTCGCTCTTGCAAGTAGGTATAGATTTGGTTGTCTACAGAGCGAAACCCTCTGTTGGTTCCGGAGCCAGAGTTCTTCGACAGGAGAACGTCCATGTATTTCTCCTTGTTGATGTCGTTTGTTCTCCTGTTGACTCCTTTACAGCTGAACTTGGTTTCGTCTCCAAAGCAGAAGTACGTCTTGCTACACAGGGCAATCATCCCGTCACCACTGAATTCTGTCTTGAATAGTCCTGGAGTCCTCTTGTCCCAAGCAGCCAGTTGTGGTGTGTCGGTACGGGGAAACCAATTCTTCTTCTCTGCTTCAAAGCGCCGACGCAACTCCGGTTTGATCACTTCCTCCAAACTATCGCCAGAGAGAGCCATGTAGGCACTGTCGGTGTCCATTGCACAATATTGATAATCACGGCGATCCACAAAAACGTCCATAAAATCGTAATAAAATTCCAACATCCGAAGCTTGGCGTACTGGTAAACGAAACACCCAATGTGCATGGGCAGGTCCAGGTGTATGGTCTTCTTACTCATTTCCACTTCGAAAGTTTTGTCACTCAGCTGGTTGCACCGGCGGAAAGAAGGATCCACGAGGTAGCGACTGATCTGGTGTTCCTGGCAGTAAATCACATCCGTGTGTCTTTCCTTGTTGGTCACCGTCTTGCCGTAGCTGGAATTTCCCCTCAGTTTCTCGTTTTCGGCAATTATCTTCTTATTTGGGTCGGTATCTCCGGCTCGCCTGGCATCACTGACTTGATCTCCGAAGGCTCTGAAACACGCCGACGGTGTGTACTCCACCACTTGGTAAATCTTGGTGACTTTCAGTCCGTGGTTGACGTACCATTTCAGCAACGGGGATATCACCATGATCTTCTCTCCAAACATGCTGCCGATTAAAGACTTTCTAGGTTGGGCCATGATTCCTTTTTCTTCTGCATAACTCTTCATGTGGTCCCCAATGTCGTCTCTGGACACGTCCACGTTCTTGAAGACTGGAGGCATTTCTGCAAATTTTGACTTTAGGTCCTCAGGTACGTGCAGGTCCACTTCTAAGGCACCAAACAACTTGTCCTCCATCACGGCTCTCATGATGTCGTCTTCGGTCATGGTGGCGAAACGATCGCAGGGTCTCTGTCTCTGAGACACGAAGGTCTTGATTCCTTGGTCTTCTTTCTTTAACCGATCCCATTCGCACTCCCACATCTGTTTCACTTGGTAGTCGTTTTCTGTAATGTACTCTATTTTTTCTCGGGTGGCCTTGTTTAATTCTTCCAAGCTCTTTCCGTTCAACGGGTTTTCTGTCTTTCCCCGAGTCAGGCGACAACAATGTCCGTGCCACAGGCAGCCCTGGAACTCGTAAACTGTATTAGTATCCTTACAGTAGCCGTCCACGGGAAGGCGCCGACGTCCGATCAGTTTTTCCGTGTCGTTCCCCTGGTGACGTATGTGGTGTCCTGTCTTCTTGGCTTCCCATTCCATCCACTCGATTGCCATTCTTTCGTACCTTCGAGGTGTCTGTCTTTTAAAATGGTCCTCGCTCTTGCGTCGGACGAAGTGACCCGTTGGCATATCCTGCATGATGCTCCACAGGTACAAAGCATTGGCGTCCACACCGTAGATCTTCTTGCACGGTTTTGGGTCTTCGTATTCAGCAGGCCGGATGAAGGTCTGGTCTTTCTCGTGGTATCTGTGGAAGACGATGCTGGGTCCACCCACTATGTTTTCTTTGTATAACTCGTACAGATCTTTGTTCTTCTCGTCCGGAACGGTGAAATAATCGGATAGACCATCGAACATGGTTTTCAGTGTGAGTCCCGGTACGCTGATGCCGTGTTTAAACATGTCCACCTTCAATCCCTTGTAATATACAAACATCTTCTCGATGGCTTCCAGCATGGGCTCCACGTCTTTGTTGTTGTACCATATCAGGAACTCTTTCAGGTTCTTCATTTTCTTTTCCTGCCAGACTTGGCGACACAGCTGGTACTCTTCGGGTGCAATGTTCTCGTTTTTCAGCGTACTGAAAAATGCCTGGTGTGGTGGTAACTCCGTCACTGCCAACTTGTCTAAACCCGTCATCCACTCGTATGGAAAAAATCCTTTCTCTTCCGCACAGCCGTAGGCTTTCAAAAACTGTGAGTAACTAAAGCCGGGAGCCAGGTAGTTGGTGATGTCCAAAAATTTCAACTTCTCCGTCTTGATACACATGAAATTGTTATTGCGCTTCACTGTATACTTTATCTTGTGACTTTCCACCAGACGAGTGAAGAAATCTATCTTCATGGCGTTCACGTCGTATTTCCCGGTGTTGAACCCAATCACGGGTAATTCTTGGAGATGTCGTTCTAGTTGCTGCTTCAACTTGTACAGGTGATGTTTCTTTTCCTGGCGTTCTCGCTCTTCGTCGTCTTGGTATTCTTCCAGGTCCCGGTCCAGTCTCTCTTGGATCTCTTCAAATACACCAGCATACCTGGGCATCAGTAGGCGAAAGGCTTTGTCACTTATTTCTGTCAAATGTATCAAACACGAATCAACTGTTTCACTGCTATTGCCTTCGGACACGAAACAAATTGGCTCTGTAAACTCCGGTACGTTGGAACACACGGAAACGCTGAGCAAAACGTGTTGACTGGTCCATTCCAATTTATCCGACCTCGGTTTGTCTGTAGGTTGAAGCATCGCCTCTATATCGTAGGTGGCTCTGTAAGGGTAATATCTGTCTTCTACCGGAACTTGGATTCCTTCGTCCTCCAAACGTTCGAACACTGTCTGTGGTGTATGGTACACTCCGCCGGGGTATTTGTAGAGTACTTCGCCGGTGCAGGTTCTCTCGTGTCTATGAAGTTCATATGCTGACTTCCACAAATTGTCACATTTTGAACACAGGTAACTGTGACTGTATTTCTCCATGTTGCTGACATAACTAAAATGGTTGTCGTACAAATTCAAGTTCATGGTGTCCTGGAAACTGTAAGGAGAACGTCGTACTAATCTCGCCGCTACGTCGCCGTCTTCTGTCTCTTGAAGATCGTACACACAGATGTTGAGTTGGAACAGTGGTTCGATGTACGCCAAATCGTCTAAACAAATGCCTTTGAAATCACCGCCGGCCATTTCTGTCTTCTCCAAATATTGTCGATGGTAAGTCTTGGCAGGTACTTCTACGTCTGTTACTGCAAAACCACGGTGGACGGCCAAACATCGGAAGAAACACAGGTTGTCATCATATGGCCCATTGGATCCAGCAACCAATGCGACGACACCACGGTTTTTCAAAATGAAGTCTGGTAACACGACTCTGGCTCCTATGGGATGTTCCACCAACTTGTTGACATAAAACGTGGCATTTGTCAGTAAATGCACCACCCACTTGGTATCTGGTCTCTGCTGCCGGATGAACTCCAAAATGTCGTGACGGCTCAATTCTTCCAAAAACTTCTCTATGTCTTCTTCGTTTCTAATCAGGTGTGGTATGTCGAAAAACCTGGCGTTGTTCTGGCTGGAATGGAAGTATCTAAGTTCTCCGGTCTCTACGTTCCTCAGTACAAAGCCAAACGACACGTTGATCTTGAAGGCCGTGGTCTGCAGTTCGAACATGTGGCGAACCATGTCAGAAAAGGTACCAGTTGTAATTTCATTCAACGTAAAGTTGAACCGATCCTGGACACGGTTGCCGGTATTTTCTTCTGTCCGGATGGTCTGCCAGTGTCTCAGGTACAAAACCCTGGTATCGGGATCTTCTGGCAATACGTCTGGCTGAAGGTTGATGGCTGTCTTCACTGGTAGGTTGTCTGGTCTGCTCATCCTGCGTCTTTTCGCGCTGGGGCCAGGTAGTGGCGAGGCTGGTCTCTTGACTGGTTTCATCATCCTGGGCTTGGCATCTGGCTTGGTATGCAACAGTCTGTGGCGAGCAAGGTTGTCCAATCTGTTGAAGTACTGCCCACAGTCTGGACACGTCAGGGTGTACTGGTGGGACTCCTGGTGGCGAATCCGGTTGTCGGCCCTGGCAAACTCCTTTCCACATACCTGGCATGAATACGTCTGGTCCGCAACAGCATGTGTCTTCTGGTGGCGAAGCAGGTTTCTCTTCTCCGTAAACGTCTTACTGCACTTCTCGCAAGAGAACATAGTCGTTACCTTTTCAAAGGTTCAAGACGATATGTATAAATTTTCATCTGTATATATAGCCAGAACGCGGACGTAAAAGAGAACACCATGGGTGTCTTCGCTCAGGTCCGCGTCGACCAAAATTTTCGATTTTTTCCTGAACGCGGACGGAATAGAGAGCACCATGGGTGTCTACGATCAGGTCCGCGTCCACCGACATGTTTCAACACGTTTTCTAATGGAAATTTCCACGACGTCACATTAACGGGATCCAACATGGACGCCAAAAAATATAAAAAATAAAAATAATAATAATAAAAAATAAAAAAAATTAAAAATTAAAAAATTAAAAAAATAAAAATAATAATAATAAAAATTAAAAAAAATAATAATAAAAAAAATATTAAATATAAAAAAAAAATAATAATAATAAAAAATTAAAAAAATATGTAAATATATTAAATAAAAAAAAATATGATAATATAAATAGAAAAAAAATTAAGAAAATAATAAAATAATTACCTAACCCTAAAATAATCTTATCCCTAACACTAGTACCACTTCAAAGTCATAAGGGATTGAGACCAATCCACCCTTTGAAACATGACTTTGAAGCAGGCTGCAAAGCAGAACTAGTGTTAGGGTAAACGATTGTCTTTAGGGTGCTTTCAGGTCTGAGTACAGAGCAGCGTTGAGCAGCAAAGAACAAGAGATGAGCAGCGATGACGAACAGCAACAAGCCTGAGTAGCGATGAGCAGCAAAGAACGGGATGGGGCAAGAGAAGAGAAACTAAGTGAATGCAATGAAATGGACCGCCGTTGCTAAGGCGGTTGCTAAGGATACCCCTCCATTGGTGACAAGCATCACTTGGAGGTAAGGGGACATAATCCAATCCTAGTCCTCACAGAAAATACCCACAGTTGAAAAGAGCGGGATAAGGGGAGATAATCCAATAGTGTACTTCGTATACTCTCGGACTTCGACATATCAGTGAGAGTATCAGACCGATGAAAGATCTAGAGACGACCGAGAAATGCGGGAAAAGGGAGATAATTAAATCTGGTCAAGCATGGCACATCCGGGTCCGTGACTTGCGTCACTTCCGTCAATGGAGAAAATCCACTACTTCCGGTTGCACCAACCACTTCCGGTTCCGCCCGAACATGCGCAGACCACACATCCGGGTCCTACCACGTGACTTGCGTCACTTCCGTCAACAAATGGCGGAAAAAACACCCTACTTCCGGTTGCGCAAACCACTTCCGGGTACTTCCGGTTCCTGAACATGCGCAGAACACACATCCGGGTCCTAGCACGTGACTTGCGTCACTTCCGGCAACAAAGTGTGGGAAAACTACCCACTTCCGGTTGCGCATGCGCGCAAAAATCACTTCCGGTTCCGGTCACCTGACTTCCGGTTCCGGTCACGTCACTTCCGGTGACGTCATTTCCGGTTGACGTCACTTCCGGTAGCACCACCTCAGCACCACCTCAAATGCGACCTGAACTGTCCCCACATACTACTGCTATGCAAAACAAATTAGGCCAAGATAAATAATATAATAATTACAATCTCATAACAAAATAAATATAATAATACAATATCATAACAATAGATCTACATTGAATTCCATTACATTAAAGGAACTGGGTCATTTCATATTACTTTTAAATATTAGATCTTTTGGCTATTGAACATAACTTTTGTCATTTTGTGTGAACTAAATTATTTCATATATAATATACAGTCCAATAATTTTGTTAATGTCCACTTCTATCTTATCTGCTAGAGTACTCTTATAATTACTGTGATTTTACCAATTGTCGTAAAATTTGTATTAATTTACACAACTTTTTTTGGACACACGGCTGAGAGTATTTGCAGTAACACTTTATCAATTGTATGATATACGCCTGGATAATGAAATTGCAACAAAATGCAAAAAATCAGCAAATGGGTAACTTTGATTGTGTAAAATGTTTCATTTTTACAAAATATTTATAACCATGGAATCTTTCAATCTCCTATCTATCTCTGTCTTAAAGAAGATTTAACTCTGTAGAAATGTAGGTATAAGTACATATGTTAAGGGAAAACAAGTCCAGTCGAAACATTGTATATTCTGAAATGATTATACTAAACTTTAAAGACAAAATCAGTAATTGATTTTTTTCTACATGCATCGATAGTTACAAATAATTATCACGATTCCTTATTTTATTTGGCTTTAATTTGCATAATTTACAAATTAGTTTATCAATCTTTTTCATCAATTATTTATCTGAAAACAATGTCTACATGTATTTATTTTGGGAATATTTTACAAAAGTTATGTTTTTTCATTAAAAAGCTAGACAGTTTTTCTGACACTTGGTAGAATCAAAAAATTAGGGTTTTGGCTAAAATATACCAAAATCAGTGTAAAATATCTTAAAAACTACTTCAAAAAGGTATATTTTTATTTTCATATTTGAAAAGTATACACTGTACATAATAAAGAACTGCGCCACGAGCACATGATACGCCCGTCGTCTTGTGAAAAAAACATAATAAATGTTTTTGGAATCCCCCTTTATTTAGTGGAGCTGCTGGTGGGATGTATATGGAAACCCGGCAAAACATAAGCGTGTAAACTTTTAAGCAATAGAGATACGGCGCGAAATGTGACCAAAAAAGACTCCCTTTTTCACCAAAAAGCTCAATAAAAATTCAATAACTCGAAAATAAAATAATCATCACGAAAAAGTATACAGATCTTCAGATTAATATAACTAACAAGTTTGTGAAGTTTTATGCAATAATCATAAATAGTTTCCAACATACGGCGCGACATGTGAACCCTCCCCCCTTTTTTTTAACAAAAAACTCGATAACTCTAAAAGAAAATTTTGAATCATAACCAAACAGTATACAGATCTTTAGATTAATATAACTAAGAAGTGTGTAAAGTTTTATGCAATAATCAAAAATCGTTTTTGAGATACGGCGCGACATGTGAACACCCCCCCCCCCTTTTTTTTACAAAATACTCAATAACTCTAAAAAAAAATTTTGAATAATCACCGAAAAGTATACAGATCTTTAGATTAATATAACTAAGAAGTGTGTAAAGTTTTATGCAATAATCGTAAATCGTGTTTGAGATACGGCGCGACATGTGACCCCCCCCCCCCCTTTTTTAACAAAAAACTCTATAACTCTAAAATAAAATTTTGAATCTTCACCAAAAAGTATACAGATCTTTAGATTAATATAACTAAGAAGTGTGTAAAGTTTTATGCAATAATCATAAATCGTTTTTGAGATACGGCGCGACATGTGAAAAAACACACCCCTGTTTTAGTTACAAAGTCCCGTAACTCAAAAAGTTTTAATCTTATTTTCACCAAAAAGTATGGAGATTGTTTGACCATCATAAGAAACAACTATGTTAAGTTTCATGAAATTTGGATTAGTTGTTCTCAAGATACGGTGTTTACATGTTTACGACGGACAGACGGATAGACGGACAGACGGACGCCGGACATTTGTATACCATAATACGTCAAGCCAAAATTTTGACAGGCGTATAAAAATTGACCATCTGGTACATTTTGAGCAAAATATAAGTAGTGGAACCTTATTGTATCGCTTTCACTTAATGCATGGCCATGTCATATTTGTTTTATTATATTCGGAATGGCGTTTAAGAAAACAGGCCTAAACTTTACCAATGACAAAATACAATGTATGGTCCAAAATCTCAAGGACAAACAATTGGGTAGTTTTTTTGTGAATACATTCTATGAATTATACCGGTACCGGTTTGGCTAATTTTTTTTAAATGCATATAATTAAAATATGTGGGTAGGAGTCTATTTCGCCATCCATTTTAATTTTCAAGTCCCGAGAGTATCTTCGGCTCAGTTGCTAGTATTTTAATATTAGGTTTAATTTATTTGAATTTTATGAAAACTAAGGATTATGTCCCTCTTGAATAGATTAGCTTGTTTGGCTTTACCCGTTTGGTCATTATATGCATTTTGGAACTTGCTCTTCAAATATTTGGATTATTGTGTTGGTTTTCATCATTATCGGCCCTGATCTAAACTGATACATTTAATAACTCATATCAAAGAATTACTAATGGGCGTTTGTACACTTACATGTACATTTCTTCAATGTGTTCATGTGATTGGTATAGAATAAATTTTTTGATATAATATTTCCTATTTTTCTTCGACTTGGGACCGCCATGTGATTTTAACACGCTGAAAATGATAATGAAACCAATAGTAAACTCACGAGAGAGCATAAGAAACTACATGTGTAAGACACATTATTTTTTTTGACTTACTAATTGGAACTTTGAATAAGGAGGTAATCATCGTCCGAACACTCGGAATATCCTCTGTTTTTTCTTATTTAACTAATAGTGGCATATTGGTCCAAGATACGGATCTCCTGACCCTGGACCTTCAACTCCACAAACCACAAACTTGCTTTTCTTTCGTACTAATTTTTTATACAAAAATAACTTCCTTTCTGGTTCTTACACTAGTAACACACTTTTGATCTTAAACGGCCATTCTATTTACTTAATCTTGACTCTTGATTTTTAAAATTTCTGAATTTTCTGACAAAACTATAATAACAAGACCTAAACAAGGTAAAATGCCTTGCAGTCAATCATGACTGTTTAAGATCAGTTTATAAAGGTTAAGAATTAATTATTGAATGTTTAACCTTACTTGCACTAAACTGATCTAAACTGTCTTGATCGATCTTCACACAAACCAGCAATAGTCTGAAAAGGCCAGTTTTTCTACTGTCGAGACTGTGGTTGAGACAACTTAAGTACAATTCAGTAAAAGCCAGACAGGTTGAGAAAAGTTATGTACAATTCAGTATAAAAACTGTCCTTTTCAAACTATTGCTGGTTTGTAGTGCTTGTTAGAAGTATCAACACCAGATTAACCGTTAAAGAACAAAACTGTGTTGCTAGTGTTACATGGAAAATTTGTCATAAGCAAAATGAAGCCTATTACATTGTATACTGACGGACGAAGACCCCAATTTAACATTACGATTTATCTTTTCTTTCGCTCAAATAGTTTTTTTCTGCTTACTTCTGATCCCTGTCAAATATGATTGCATATCCATTTTAAGTTCTCTTGATCTAGAATCATCTTTCATATTGAATCCTTTGTTTAAATATCGACTCCCAATTCCCTTTCGTCATAAACACCGAGACCTCCATTAGTAGATAAACATATCCATTTTTAAGTTCTACTGATCTAGAATCATCTTTCATATTGAATCCTTTGTTTAAATATCGACTCCCAATTCCCTTTCGTCATAGACACCGAGACCTCCATTAGTAGATAAACAAACTTATTTACTTAATACATTTGTTCCATGCACAATATAGTGGCTTACCGGTGCTGGGGATAAATCATAAATACAGCTGGCCATATAAATTCACCAGCAGTATGACATATTTGCAAGACAGAGATATCGAGTACATCGAAAACTCGAGGAAATCATTACATTTTTTTTTTACATTAGGTTAATGATTAGGGAACACCTTTTTGATTATAATAAATCTAATAAATTGTGCACAGAGCACAGGTGACAAAACATTACCTGCATTATTTTTGTATGAGATTTGTGGATTTTGAGGAAGTCTATAGCATCGAAGTCTTTCAGTATTATGTACTATGTTTATATTGGATCCTGTCCTGAGAAAAGGAGAATAAAAAGGTCTGCGATGATCTATCTGCGATTATCCTACGGGAAATTGTTTATTGACAATTATTTACCAATCTTTCATTTCTTTAAGCAGTGGGAGTATCTTACCTCAAGTTAGAATCATTGACAAAAATAACTAGATTCAGGCAATCGGAAATCCCTGAACACCTTTTTCACAATCAAAGCTTTGAATATAGGCTCACATTTTGGAAAATCAAAACTCTAAAACCTTACTGCCCATCTGTATACAGTGTATGCCAGTACTGAGCTTCAGTCACCATCTTATAATTCCCAAGTTATGAAATTCGATCCCTGCAGGCCCCGATTTTTGAAAATCAAAATCCTAAAATCTGTTTGCGCAACTAAATACAGTATGTGACAATACTGTATAGAAATTAAATGCATCAAATAAAAGAGGAGTCAAGGTCACCAGTTTAAATTCACAATTTTCGAAATTTGACCCCTCTGGGCCCCAATTTTTGGAAATCAAATTTCTAAACCTTTTGCGCATTCAAATACAGAATGGGACAACACTATGTAGAAATTAAATGTGTAACGTTAAAAATGAACGAGGAGTTTAGGTCTCTACCTTAAATTTCCAATTTTGAAGTTCGACTTCTGTGGGCCCCAATTCTTAAAAATCAAAATTCTAAAATTTTATTGCGCATCTGCATACAGTATGTGACAATACTGTATAAAAATTAAATACATAAAATAAAAAATGAAAGAGGTGATAAGGTCGCAAGCTTCAATTTGCAATTTTCGAAGTCCCACCCCTGTGGGCCAATTTTTTTGAAAATTAAAATTCTAAAATCTTATTGCGCATCTGCATACAGTTATTCTTGCACCCCACATTTAGTTGGGACACTTACCCATATATAAAACCTTATTGCTCGTTTACATATGTAATGCATTCATTATATTTTTATTATATATAAAGGAATTAATCCACCAAATCCAATAATAAATGAAAAAATTTAGAAAACAAATTTAAATTCATCATTTTTGAAATTCATCACTGTGGACCTAAATTTTTGAAAATTAAAATTCTAAAACCTTATTGCGTATCTACATATAGTGCATGAGAATAGTGTATAGAAATAAATGCATAAAATTGAAAACGAAAAAGAAGAGTACGTCTCAAGATAAATTCACAATTTTCGAATTCAATTCCTGTGGGCCCCAATTTTAGAATATTAAAATTCTAAAACCTTATTGCCCATCTACACACGATAAGTAACAATAGCTTACAGAAATAAAATTGAAAAAATGAAAGAGAAGTTTACGGCACAAGCTTAAACTCCCAAGAAGTTCAGGGATACTGTTATCGCCCCTGTCCATGACCGTCCGTCACACTTTTATATAGTATGGTCATATACTGTGTGTAGATGTGCAATAAGATTTTAGAATTTTGATTTTCACAGGGGTTGAATTTCGAAAATTGCGTATTCAAGCTTGTGACCTTGTGCAGTAACATTTTGGAATTTTGATTTTAAAAAATTGGGACCCGCAGGTGTCGAATTTCGAAAATTTTAAATTTAAGACTGTGACGTAAATTCCTCTTTCATTTTTCATGTTATGCATTTAATTTCTTTACAATATTATCACACTCTATATGTAGATGCACAATACGGTTTTAGAATTTTGATTTTCAAAACGTGGGGCCCACAGGGATCGAATTTCGAAAATTTGGAATATAAGTTTGTTTCATAAAATCATCTTTCATTTCTCATTTTACGCATTTAATTTCTATACAATATTATCAAACACTCTAAGTAAATGCGCAATAAGGTTTTATAATTTCGGTTTTCACAACTTGGGGCCCACAGGGGTCAAAATTCGAAATAAGCTTGAGACCTAAACCCCTCTTGCAAGTTGCGCAATAAGGTTTTAGTTTTTTTATTTTCAAAAATTTGGGCCTGCAGCGGTTGAATTTCGAAAATTGGGAATTATAAGCTGGCGACCGAACCTCTTCTTTCATTTTATGCATTTTATTTCTTTACAGTATTTTCAAACAGTGTATGCAGGTGTGCTGTAAGGTTTAAGAATTTTGATTTTCCATAATTTGGGCCTTTATTCACGGATATGATTGTGAAAAAAGTGCGGAGGGATGCCACATGTGGGGACTGTGGGGATAGCTGTCGTTTCCAACTGCCTCAATCTTTTTTTTATTAAAAAGATGAAAACCTATAAAAATAACACAAATCGAATATGTTGTAATTCTTATATATTTAATCTGATATTCTCTGACCAGACTCTACATGTAATTTCGTCCACAGTATTCTATATACAAATGTACAACAAACAAACCATATTTTTATTAAAAATAATGAAATAAGTTATACAAGTAGAAAATTTCATCAGACATGTATATAATCTAATATATTTCAATGAGACTCTACCAGTTTCTACCATATACCGTGTAAGAAGTAATGTTTATACCTCATCATAAATATATATGTTTTTGTGACAGTCATAACTTTTATAGCATAAGCAATAATCTTTAAAATAAGACTGATACTAATTTAAGTTTTTGTAAGTGTCATTTTATCACGATGTACGTGATGAATAGATCAGAAGAAAACATGTTCATTTTGAATAAGTTTATTATCGATTTATGTCGATTCTTGAGAAGCTACCTCCTTTAAAACTCCTTAAATACATTTGTATCCTCCCATGTGTAGAATAGAGTTGACTGTTGGGTTGAAACTATAAATATTTTTAATTAAGTTACAAGTAGGTTATAATTTTGAGAAGTTTTGATAATGCATAGAAATTTACAAGTATAAGAAATTGGTCAACAATGAAATAAACTTTACCATTCTTCAGCATACGATTTGAGTAGATACGAAGGTAGGCGCTGAAAATTATACAGATGACTAAAATTAGAATCGACTTCAGAATATAAATTCTTTTATTGCTAGATATTTCTGTTCAATATATTGCATTTACCAAAATCATTACAAACACATTATAACACAGTGCATTGAAGAAAATAAAGATAACACATTTAAGTGTTTTATTCAACTTACATTTACAACAAATAAATTTACTTTGAATAAAAATTGTTATTGTGATATTTGTTTACAAAAAGTATTGTTATTACTCAAATATGTAATTCACTTCGATGCCCTTCATTTCTGTATGGTAGACTGTGTCAAATTTCTCATTTTGAGCTACGGTGAACCAATTTTTCCAATCTCCAATAATTCCTACAAGGAAAAGAAAATTTACAAATATAAACTTTGTTTTCTAAGAGGATGATGTCTTGGATTGCTCACAGAGTTGATACGAATATGTCCGTGGATTAATTTTTATATATCATGTATATACAATGGTGACTATCCACTGAGTTTATATTAAAAAATATTCCTGTATCTGAAATACAGATTTAAAACACATATCAACATCCTTATGTGTAAAGAGTGTGAATTTATTCAGGTACTTAAAATTTAACAAAAATGCATATAAGAAATATCAGGTCAAAATTTTGCGACACCTGCACTTTTTATATACAAAGTAAAAAAATGCAAAACCAAAACAGATTACAATAGAATTTAAAATTAGATTTCTTAAAGAATACCGTAATCACTCGTAAATTGTGGTTTCAATAAAGCAGGTTGTTTATAGGGAAAAGGCTCAAGAGATTCAATTTCTTTTCTAATTTTTTTAACAGACCATAGGACAAAACACTAAAAGATGCAAAAAAACTAAACAGAAAACAATATGTTCCTGGGTCTTAGCAAAGTATTTGCAGAACGTTTACCCGATTCACAAGCACTTGTCCTCTACCTATGATTGAAACATTCTATTCAAATTTCTTTCATTATTTTGACTAAGTATATGTAACTAATTTATAAGTAGTAACACATTTTGGGTTAAGACCAGTTCATAAAGTTAGGAATGAATTATGCAACGTTTAACTTTGCCTGTGCTGAACTGATCTTAACTGGTCTTTACCGATATTAATTGACAGGAAGACAAGTGTGATCTTGCCTTTAATTAAAAATATGATCAATTAGAAAATCAAGACAAAGAAATACATGAAATAAACGATATTACAATTCCTGTTTAGTGAAGATTTTATATAGTATATGAAAAGATTTCAATGATACTCTGTATGTACACGTATTGAAGTTATTTTTCTTAATTTATATACCACAAATGTGATACAAATATCTTCGAAACAACATTGTAAATGAGTAAACATATGCTAAAATAAAAATAAAATTAAACTAAATATTTTAACCGGCCTCGCATCAATATGCTATATGTTGATGGTCTTGTATAATTATATACTTAAGAAAATAAACCACGATGGTCTTGTATAAAGTAATAATCACTTAATAAGAACCCCTTTATTTGAATTGTTTATCGCTGGTATAATTTTCGTATATCTGTTAATTTCAAGCGAATAATATATCTACCAACAGCGTTATTTTCTACAACTCATACTCATTTTTAACCCGGGACAGCCTTTTTGACCTCGTCCTGATCTTCCATCCAAAATATCCAATTGTTACTGAAAGTTCTTATGTAAATTCAAATGTCATTAGTTAATGATAATTATTGCAATAAATTATTTACATGTTTTGGATATTTTGGCGGACAATTTAACCTTTCTCGAATATACCATCCTACCCATGGTAAACATGATATATTTGTTCGATAATATTTCATTTTTTAAACATTACATATACATTAAGCTTCGCATCTTCTACTTGTACATGTAAAACTAACCTTTGCGAAACAATGTAGATTTACCCTCTGGGTGTAACTGTACTGTTATGTCAATTTTATTTTTCTTCAGATTGTCAAACTCACATTTGCGTCCTATGTCTTGAATGAAACTGTCTGTGAACGGAACTTCCAGAAATTCTGCCATTTTCTGTATTGATGTAAATGGATCCTGTTAACAAATTTTAAAATAACGTAAAGAACGGGATTTATTTTATAAATGTAAAATAAATGAACTATCTCAGCGGGGGAAGTGTTCTGAGGTACAATTAGAACTGTATAGGTAAAAAGGTTATTTGTCAGATATATCGTTAGCACTCTTTACTGCGGAAATATTTTGAGAAATAACGCCAATGAAAGTTCAATAACAAAGAGGACAAATATACATAAGAAGCAATCAAGAAACGTAATCCATTGGACAGACAAAACGGGGGAGACAAATGAACAACCACAAGCACAACAAATAAACACTGAAAACTAAAAAAAAACAATGAACAACACGAACTCCTACAAAAATTAATGTGTGAACCCAGGTGCTCAGGAAGGGTAAGCCGTTCTTGCTCCGTATACTGCACGTCGTGAAGTTCAACAAAGTCAATCCGGTGGAAGTAAAAAGTCGGTGGAATTCAGTAATTTAAGATTTTAGGAAATTGTTTTCGAAAACGTTTCTCCTACTTTAGGCAATATGATCTAAATATAGATTCTCCTTCAGGTATGAATGAGTTATGGAATTCTCCACCCGAGATAGTTTCATTTTCGATTTTCAACACGCGAGCTTTTGCGAGCGTGTTAAAATCTAAAATTTAACTATTGAGGGTGGAGAAATTCCATAACTCACGAATAAACTGAAGGAGAATCTTTTTCTCCTATGATTTTTGACAAAAACCTCAAGAAAATGTCGTTGCTATGTAGTTTGTTTACATGGACATCATTTCGGACTTCTCTAGTTTATCGTTCCAATATCTGTAGAAAAAACGGCGGTAAATCCCACGTAGACATTTAATCACCGGGTAGTGGTTAAAAATATTATGTATTTTTATACAACCGATTAAACACGTCAAGAATATGAGAAATTGTAATTACAGTTCGCTTCTCCTGGATATTAATTTTATTGATTTTAGCATTATAATGTTAAGTGCCAAGAAAATGCCATTTGCTACGATATATTTACATTAAAGTATGCTTTGTTAATTGTGGAACAATTACTCATTGTTGCTGTTACTAATGTTGTACGGTGAGCCAACAAAACACCAATTAGACCGGCCACCGAACTGCATCCTTTTATTGATCTGAATTTTGTTTGGAGGATAGCAAATTTTACTTTGTTGCAGTTTTCCCAATTAAAAATTGGAATTTTATTCAATATTGGATAATGTATATCTAAGTTTACTTTGTTCATTGTTGAAATAAAACTGATTATTGAGTTTACTAATGTTATGCGGTTCGCCAGTTCGGCCGGTCAACAAAAAAATGTACCAAGAATGATCTTATTTTGTTTGAAGGATAGAAAATGTTTACTTTGTTGCAGTTATTCCAGTAACAATTTGGAATTTTCTTCAACATTGCATTTTTGATTTTATTCGTGTGAGCAAGTATTATACGGATTAGGCCGTCCACCTATGCAGTCACATAATATTGTCTGTTAAGTTAACTTCATTGATTTGCTAGGTTTCTAAGTTGATTTGTTTTTTATGTATCGATTATATTATTATTGTGCGATGAGCTCAGGGAATACCATTTGGACGGTATATATCGTTAATGTCATCAACATT
Source organism: Mytilisepta virgata (assembly GCA_028015205.1). NCBI lineage: Eukaryota > Metazoa > Mollusca > Bivalvia > Mytilida > Mytilidae > Mytilisepta > Mytilisepta virgata. Next base: position 83,426,139 of record CM051521.1, read on the forward strand.
TCAGCATTGAGAAAAGCTATTGATATGCACACAAAAAATTCAAAGTAAATATACTAACTGTATAGGATTTTATACATGCACTGCTTATATTGCAGTTACCAATTGAAATTGCTTTAAAATAAGTTGTCTTTCTATAGTTAATAGAAGCCAACAAACAGCGAAGATCGTCAAATTTAGCTTTTCAAGAGCAATAACTCCTAAAATGACTCGTCGTACAACCTTGATCCTACGCAAACTTGTGTAGGCCAGGTCATATGGATCATTGCATCGATTGAAAGTTTTCTTCTTTCTTTTATGTTTTTCAAGATAGAAGCCAAATTTAGCTAAAATAGTCAAATTTGAAGGGCAATAACTTCTATAAAGAGTACTCTTACAACCTCGATCAAATGGTGACTTTCGAAGAGCTCTTCAAGGCAAAAAAGGAGGTCACATTCAATTTACTGTATCTACTATACTTTTAGGAGATATAAGGCAAACTATATCGGTTTACCCCTATGCTGTAAAAATAGCCATGGCTGCCTTGTTTTTAGCTCGATTAGCCCAATCGACATAAATTTTAAAGTCGATACTCCAAAGATGCTTGTGATCAAATTTAATTACAATCCACCCAGTGGAGAAGATTTTTGAAAAAAGATTACGACGACGGACGCCAAGTGATGACAATAGTTCACCTGCACCTTTGGTCCAGGTGAGCTAATAAAAAATATATATCGTAATGGTTTAGTGTTGTGTACGACGGTAGACAAACAAATCAAGCTTTAAACACATGAGCACCTAACTTAGTACGAAGGAAAAAAGAAACGCACAACTAATTGTTTACATATACTAACATGACTTCCAAAAAAGTAAGCTGTAAATATACAATTCTTGTAATTCTAGCAACGGTCACCTGATTGGTAATTATACTGTACTTGATTTTATATGTTTATACACTAAGAGTGTCAGGAAATATACAAAAATGTTCATGTAAGGGGGAAGTTTGAATATCCATAAAATAAGTTTAACCTCACCACTGTTCAGTCTCTGTACCAAATCGGACTATCCCGACTCTGTTGTATTTGTTTATGTGGTTTCTGTTTTATGTTACATTTTGTCGGGGATCTGTCATATGGATGGCGTTGATTGATTGGTATGTCATTGTTGAAATTGTTTGTTGTTTATCTAGAAGATTTCCTTTTGAGCACTTTGTTTAATAGAGGGCTACAAATGTGTTCTCGGATCAGGGACTTACATGAGTCCTATAATTAAACTGCACTAAACAGGAAAAGTACCGTTTTCTGAATAAAAAAAAACGATGTTATTCTCTTTATAGATCTCTTGTCAATAAAGTTGGGTTAGCTTGAATTTCATACACCTATTGTCGGTGTCTCCTGACATTTCGTACACCTATTGTTGGTGTCTCCTGATATTTCGTTTCCATTTCCGTTTATCAAAATCTATTTCTTTTTGAAAGGATTAAAACATATTAGAGAAATGAATCAGAAAAATGTAGTACATGAAATACTCTACGAAATGTAGATCATGTGCATCAAAATTGGTATAATGGAATTTATTTGTAACAACGACTCAGAAAGCTTCTTGCAATATTCGGATATATAAACAATATATACAAGAAAATTAGAAACAGGGTAAAAAGATTTGTATTTTTTTTTAATCTTTTTTGGAACCGAGTATCTTTGATTTTTTTTTATATATTTGATCAATATATATACACATGTTTCAGGCATTGATTCACATTTTCATAGACTTAATACCACTTGGTCAAAGATAAAGAATCATTATTTTTTGCCCAACATCTTTGTGTAAAAGGTAAACGGGGCGTCATTGAACAAGCACATACTATAGTGTTATTAACTGACTGTTTCTGTATTGGCACTGGTATAGATTCAAGGTTTGATGTATTGGCCTCGAGACCCGTAGGGTCGAGGGCCAATACAGCTGACCGAGAATCTATACCAGTGCCAATACAGAAACAGCCAGTTCATAACACTTTTATTAAATAATCCAACTTTTTCAATACAGACTTGTTCTGAATGCTGTATTACATACATCAAATGTGAAGATAGGGCTAATATTTCCAATACCGACTGGCAGTGATGTGAATATAGGGCCAATATTTCCAGTACGGACTGGCAATGAAACTACCGGAAGTGAAAAGGCTGTATTAGCCCTAGGGCTCATACGGCCTTTTTCAGTATTGGACCGGGCCGAAAAGCAATATAGATCACGTGATTTATATGACCAGGACGACGTCACCAGTATGACACATGCCGTTTTGGTAGTATTAGGGCTGTTTTAATCGTATTATTTAATAAATGTATTTTCTTTTCGGTTGTTTAAACCATGGTGACTTTTAGATATGTCATGCCATGTTCATCAATAAATTAGTTTCTGAATATTGTGGGATACAAATAATGTAAATATATTAGTTGAAATAAACACAAGTCTTACCATCTTTAGTTTCTCAAACGTGACAGGCAATATATTGGCAGATTTTCGTTTTACTGCCGTTTCAAATTCTTTTGTATAATTGAACCAGCCACTGTACAAATCATCTACAATTACATAATTGAGATCTTTTAATTACACAGATTTTATGATCAGAAAGTTTATCATGTTCACTTCTGAATAAATATCGTCCAAAAAATACGTGGGAAAAGTCGAAACCCAAAGGTAAAACAAACTCGTGACAATAGAACATAACAAACAAATGCAACAAGGATAAATGTAAATCTAAAAGAATAAAAAAAAAACATATACAGTGAAATAAACTAAACAGAATTAGAATACGTCAGCAGATAAACTAAAACACCATCAAAATGTCTGAAATGTTTAAAATTTCAGAAATGTCATGAACATGTTACATCAGGTGATCCGGATAGGTAAACATGTCCTGCTCTGTTAACGGCACCCCACATATTACAAGTGAGTAAAATCCATTGAAGTCTCAATTCAAGTGAGGTGTCATTTCCAGATGGCATGAAATATAACAAAAGATATCTATATCTACAATGTAGTTCATATATGAGATCGAAACTTCGTATTGGCCAATAAATTCGTGATGACAATTTTTGGAGTGATGATAATAACAAAAATTGAACCTACAGGTACAAATGAAGCAACTCACTCTTAGAAGTTTAGTTGGCAGCAATCTCGCTCTGCCGAGAAAGTCGTCATGGGTATTACATGCATGGCATTAACGAATAAAATAGAACCATTATCATTGTAATCAATATAAATATAATGCAAGTACAATATGTACATATTGTAATTTTACGTTGTTGTTGTTACTGCATGTAAAACAAATGTAGCAAATTTACGTACAGTAATGGAGTTCTGTGTATTAATCATGTTAATAAAACACTAAATTGATAATAGTATAGGCCCACAAAGACAAACCAATAAATCAACTCTGGACATTTACTTTACACCTTGATATCTACCTTTTAGGACGAAATTTTCGAAAAATTCGTCCCACGTCCAGACTGGAACTCCAGCTTTTCCTTGAAGAAAAAGGTATTGAGAAACTGCTCGATCTTTTGGGTTTCTGTTCAAATACACGATTTTGTATCCATTTTTTACATGCTTCTTTGGTAGAATATTAAACGGTACATGTGTATGAAACAGACGTGGGTCCCGGTCGTTGGCACGGCTTTCAAAATCAGTAATAGATTCCATGTTTGACAAATTAAGGTTGTAGTTATTGTATTCTAAATTGCAACCGAGAAGCATCGATAAAATTTCGTGACACCAGTTTGACCCTGAAATATTTTTAAAAAAATTAAGACATATCTCTAATTTGAAATTTAAGTGCAAACAAACGAAATAGATATATATGTATACAACAAATTCGTCCTTGATGTTTTATGTAGTATACATGTATATTAAAGAAAATCCGCACTGAATTGTCGTGCATAAAGTTATTGTTATTATTTACGAGATATAACATTACATCCATAATATAAAAGTTCTTTGAATACTTGTACGTATTTTGATCACTATATTTAAATTACTGATTGTATCCAAGTGGCTGAAACTTAAGAGCAACATGCCCCTGTTTGAGTAACTTTTCTGTTAGGAGCCGTGCTCTGTCCAGGATGTCAATGTATATGTCACAAGATTTGGAACTACGTATGAGTTTTGAAATATATACACCATACGCCCGCCCTCTGGAATGTTAAATGTCTATTTATATGAAACCATGTGTTCCTATGTTTTTGGAATATTTACTAATACTTGCAGCGTATACTTGTTATTTGTTTTATATTATTGGCGGTTTGATTTTTGGCTAACGAATTTAGCAATTGTCCCAGCTTAGAGGTCACGAAATATTTTACCTATATATTCCATTGAATGGCGTGGTCTAACATCTTCGTTTTGTTCAACTTAATACGTATTCACGCGAAGAAATACAAGAAACACTACCTGATTTCATTGGAGAACAGAGTATGACATCTTTTGCTCTGGAATCAAATTCTCTTATTGATTTCATTTGCAGTTCTGGGTCTCTTGTGATAGTCGGTATTGGCGGAAGCGTGATATCACCATATTTCTGGAAAGGGTAAAATTGTATTGGTTCCCTATTAAAACAAATATAGTAATTATAATTTGAGACAAAGTAAAACGTGATAAACAAAACTATTAACTCACAAACAATATAATTTTACCCTCTTGTTTTGTATATGTAGGAGTTATTATATATGTAATGGAAGGTGTTCATACTGAAATATCAGGTTTCTGAAGTTAGTCATTTTCTTGCTGATTTAGCATTGGTTTGTCATGAAAACCCTCTAAATGTTTCAAAGGAATAATTGTACAAATATTGACGAAGAGCATATCCTTAGGATTTACGTTTTTGTTAATTTTCACAAGATAAGCGATTGCTGAAGGTGGGCATTTTCTTACATATATGTTTAATCATGTACAACATAGGATGGCATACATTTGGGCATCATGTGTGTCTTGCAGTTATTATGAATGTACAAAATTTAAAATAATTAAACATATGAGGCCAATTTAAGGACTTGACGTTTGTATATCTGTAAGGTAGTTTCCAAGCTCCGGATATTTTAATCATGAAGGGGATAATAACATGTATGAATTTATGATAAGATAGTATTTAACCCCCAGCCCCCTCCAAAAAATTCATTGGGGTCAAACTACAATTGTTGAGTGATTATCTTTTTAAATCAAATAAAATTTAAAATAAAAATATTTTCTTGTTGCAACGTTATTATGTATACTGTAATCATGGAAAGAAAATGCATTACAATTACAAATACCATACGTATGCTCTTTCGGTTATAATGCACATATCCGGTTTGTGTATATGTGTATTCAATCGGTCAAATCGTAAAATGAAGAAGCTTACCTCTTTACATCGGCTGGTTTGTCGTTGTGGGTACTAGCCATTTTTCCTTTGAAGTTTGTACACCCTTAATTTTTTGGTGATTAGTATACGTTTCAAAATGCTTCAAAAAGTTGTAACTAGTTCAACCTGACGTACGTTTTATGCATTTATAAATAGATTAAAATATGTAAATGTAAGTTAAATAACCTTGGTGCATTGTGATATACATAGTCGTGTCCTACATTTTTTTATCGGTTTACATGTAAGTTTTCATATTTCGGAACAACAAAACTAATACGTAAAATCAGTCAATTTTTTTTCAAAGTTAATTTTAGATGTAAGCATGTATCATGTTATCCGTTCGTTTTCAGAATTGTTACTGTAATGCTTAAAATTAGATATTGAATTGTCGTCATTTCACATAGTGTCTTCTAGTCACGTGCCTTTCGTGGTTGCAAGTGAAGCGTAAAACCTAAAACAGCGAGTTTCTGTTATAAAACCGTGTAAATGAAATCTTTAAGGACAAAGATTCTTTTAAATCTGAAAAAAAAGCCGCTACTGAAGGCAATGAAAGTGTCTATACTAGTAGTAGAACTAATAATCATGCAAGAGGGTACTGTTGCAGTGTTGAGATATGTTTGTGGTATGTTATTTCGCCACACCATAAGTCCCCGGCGCTATCACCTGCTCAGTTGTTAGTATTTCTATATTATATCTCTCTTTTGTATACCCCTGTCCCTAAATTATTTTGGCTTTACTTTTTGATCATTTTTCATTATTGTTTTGGTTTTCAATATAGGCACTGGGCAAAACTGTAAAGTAAATCTACGAAATGTATTGTTACTTGAATTATTACATGCAATAGGTATAGAATATTTTTCCACACTGCAGAAAAAATTAGATATAATGTCTGTTCCGAATTTTCGTCGATTTGGAACCTCTAAGTTACTTGGAAAAAAAACTAAAAATCATAATGAACTCCATACAGAAGATAAGAAACTACATGTGCAAGAAACATTCATTTTTCCACCGACTCCACCAAACCAGAAGTAGAGAGGCTGTGGAACTATGCAATTGCATCAAGCACTATACACACGTATGAAAATGGTTTTCAACCTTATGTTAAGTTCTTTTTATTTACGGGAGTTATTACACTTTGTCTACCAAGTAATATGCTGGTAAATGAAGAGTTATTACTTAAGTTTGTTGCATATCGTAACAGAAGATTGAAAGTAACAATCCAAAGATACTAATATTAGATATAGTAAATTTATACTATGTTGTATACGACGCATTTCAAGGAGTTACCCCTCTCATCAGCAGCATTAAAACCGAAACAACTGAAAGTTAGTTATAGTACTATAAAGCACTATTTATGTGTTGTAAGATTGATGTGTTTCGAAAAAGTTATAACATACCCTGATCATAATGATTTGAAGCGTCTTAAAATTGTACTAAATGGAGTTAAGCGTACAAATAATATCACGCTAGACATAAGTACCCTATAATTTTTAGAATTTTAAAATGACTTCGTAAACATTGTACTTTGGAGAATTTATTACTATAAACTATAAACTCTGTACCCTTTTTTTCTATTTATCAGGTCTGTAGAATTCCCTGTAAATAATAAAGAAGGTTTTGAGTCTGATTTTAATTTGTTTATTCCAGGGTTTCTAAAATATGAATAGTTCAACTCAAGAAGAACCATTATTTGTTGATTCTACAGGAGCTGCTGTAACTAGAACTAGATTTTTATGAACATGATAAATGTTCAAGAATACTTCAAACTCCCCAAGTCATAATTCGGAATTGTATGGTGTCCATTCCTTTCCAACTGGTGAGGCAAAAACTACAGCTTCTGTCCACATGGAAGATCATTTGATACAAAGTGTTAAGGGGTGGTTTTCAGATCCTTATTGCAGGTACATCAAGACATCAGATACGGTTTTAAAACAGGCACAAAAAGCTCTGGCATATACATAAGCATGATAGTCTAAGGTTGTCCATGTACAGAGATTTCTGTTAATTGTTTGTAAATAAAAGAATAATGTATTGTGAAGAGAGTATAAATGTTATTTTACATTTAATTGGATTGTAGTGGCATAACTGTAAATGTGTTGCGTCAATTAGTAGTAGATTTATTATACAATATAATTTTTGTTTCATTACAAGTCTTGTATGCAGTTAAAGCATAACTGGTAATATTAGTGATATGAACCTGTCGTCAAGCTATACAGACATTAGACGTGGTTAAGTTTGAATTAGGTGGAGGCAGCAAGGTCCTACGAGACTGCAGGGTATCACTTCTCCTACTACATAAGTATGAATCCATCGTAAATGTTTAGTACATGTACGTTTTCATGCAACACTTTTCATCCAATTTTGTACAAGTACATCATCATTTGCTTACTGTTGCTTATGTTTCCAGTGGAGGTCATCAAATATTTCAAATATATAGCAACAGTTATATTAATCAGGATCGGTTCTTTTGTCATTTAGTCATGTTTATCGAAGTTGTCATGGGTCTGGGTCATATTACATGTAACTGATAACACCAGTTGAATGGCATACGTGTTAGGCGGCATATTGTCTAGCGTCCTTTCTTGTACAGTTGTGTACTTAGACTGGAAAATAAATATTAATACAATGTAGTGCATATTGTTATGATATTGTAATTATTATATTTATTTATCTTGGTCTAATTTGTTTTGTGTCGCCGTATAACATGTATAATATGCTTACATAATACTTATAGTTGTTTACCAAATAATGTTATAACTGTGCAGTTTACAAATCACTGGAACAATAATAGATACTGATGGAATGATTAAAACTTTCTATTTGACTTACATAATTCTGGAATGATCATAATATACGATGTGCAATACAAACTTCTACCGTATTCTAGAAGTTTCCGTTCTACATTTTTCTACGAGGAGCCTTTCTACAGTGTTTTAGAGATTTCCGTGACAACTATATATATATAGCCACTAAAGTTAGATTTTCAGATCAGACATTAATATTCTTGTATTCTCAGATGTTGGATTGACAAACTTATTCACGTTAACTACATCATACTAGATTGTGACTTATTGGACATAATATTCTGTTTGGATTCAGGCAACAGTGACGAGGATAATTCTGGATAAAGATAAGACAAAAGGATCGGACACATCGGTGTTTTAACAGTTAAGTTGACATTTCATTTTGTATAATATTTCTTGTAAACTTGAGTATAATAAATCTTGTTAAATTTTATTATTGATTTGTGTCTTTTGTTGGCTACAATTTTAACGTGATTTCTGGCCGTAACAATATTGATCCAACTGAACTTCAGCTCCACAAACTTTAATCATTTTTATGCAAATATGACTGCCTTACTGGTTCTCACATGTACAAAGAATATTCTTACACCAAATAAAGCTTTTTTTCTTCTTACGTTTGATTCCTATCAAATATGATTGTATATCGATTGCATGTTCTCAATTTGAAGCCCATCTTAAAATCTGGACTCTGTATTCCCTCTCGTCATTGAAACTTCTTTTATTTTGATACATTTACCTTACAAGTGTTTTCTGGTTTCTTCTGTTTCCAGTAAAGGAACATTTGATTGGTTGACAAATTTACTATTCAAGTCGGTGTACTTTGCCTTTGGGCATTCATTTAATACTAATTTTGTATAGAGTGCTAGAGATTACACACTGTTACATTCATATGTTGATTTTGTAAACCAATACATGTACAAAACACAAAAAGCACACAATTCCTGAAAGAACTTCTGGCGATTGCAATTAACCAATGTACAACAAATCATTAAGTAAAATTTATTTTCATAAAATTTTTTTACATCATAAAATATCTGGCAAAAATACATTATTTAAAATAACATTGCATAGAATTAACAAATGTTACATAATGTCAATGTTGTAGCACCAATTCTATAAATTTGGTCTAAAACTAATGTTTCTGCAGTAATCTTACTCTCATGATTTCCGTTCAACCGGATATTATATTTAACATATTATGGTATTATTTAAACTTCTGGTTGTAAAATAACCAGCCACAAGACTTGCGGTTTTTAATGTTGAGGTTATTGATACAATGTATATCTACTGAATTCATGTTATATTCATGTATGTGAACTCGATAATATTCCGCCGCTCTTCAAAGCTTACCGATAAAACTGTAATTGTGAGTGTTCCGTATACAGATATCCCTACAAGTGTCCGAAATCACCAGTAACAATCGTTCATATTCAGAATTGGGAAATTTGAATATAAAGCGGTAAATATAAATATATGTTCTCCAATATGAACGAACTGCTTTGAATATTACAAAATCTTCAGATATGGTTGAAAGAGCAGTAGAATATTCGCAAGCTGGTCTACAGGTACTACACACATATGGATCGTTTATGACAATTACCCAATTACCCCAGACCAATTCAATTCCTCAAATTTAACCATAAACCTTTTAATTAGTACATTATGTATGTCATTTACATTCAATAAATAATTCTTTATTGCTCACAGAGATGAAGAATTACATAATTCATTCTAATGCAGGAGTATAGTACTTCACTTTGTCTCCCTAATATCATACATGTGTTACAAAAACTTATTTGAAGTCACTGCAATATTCAAGTACACAAAATTCATTAATAACGTTAAAAGTATCTTGACTTCAAATAAAACTAGTAAAATGCATCACTCAACTAAGAACTAATTTCACATTTCAAAAAGTATAAAAATACACAACCAACGAATAAACTGTACATAAGTGTTTTGATTTTAATCATGGATTTCAACAATCTTGTGACTTTTTGCCTGTATGTCATTATACCGTAATGTAATTAAGTACCCTAATTTAGTATCTTTTGCTTCCATATGTCATCTTTTATAGCATCAGATATGAGGCAAACATACCTATAATTTCTACAATGTGACAAAACAATGTATTTATTTAGCTTCATATTGCATCATTATTTGTTTATGTAGATTTTTAGCATTGATCATTTTGATTTCTGATTCCATTTATAACAACTTACGTAGATTTTGGAAAGTTAAATTTATTTACCTCAAGCCACACCTTACATTTGTAAACAAAACACAAACGTTTTATCATGAGAACACTAATTTCATTATGTTGTATTCATATATATTGCCATAGTTCGATGTCAAAATGCTTATTGTTCATAAAAAATACTAATGTTTTCTTATTTAAAAATCAAAGTGGAAACAATATCAATATTTTTAACCGATGATAAACCATATTTCTACTGCGAATAGTCTACTATGAGATACTCCTCGTGAGGTAAATGTATTCAGACGCCCGTACTTTCACTACAAATAACACTGTAACTTCACAATACACTATTCGCACTAAAAATCTGGTTTTTCACTATTTATATATAGTGTTACTATTTCTGTTTCTCAATTGATTCTATTAAATATTAATAATTACCGTAACTTTCTAAATTTTAATTAAAATATAACAATATGAATATTTTTTAAATATCTATATCTATATAAAATACTACATGTAGTACGTCATTTGTATATCTGCAGAATTGTTTCTAATACACATCATAAATGAATACTGTCCAGATAATACCAATTTCACGACCATCACTCTTTGTATCAGTATATAGATAAAATTAGATATCTCACCAAATTATTTTAATGTCTGCAATAATGTACTAATTTTGGGCTTCAATTCAAGGTAATTTAATGTGTTAAAAGCTTAAGAAAAATATTTACCTCCGATTCTGTACAATTTGAATATATACAGTCTGATACAAGATACGTATTTACCGATGGAAGACGTCGTTATAGGAACTTAATATGTTTTTAAGAAGCATATTAAAGTAACTCATTATTCAACGTTCTAAATATAAGGCTAGAGCATCCTTTTACAATGGATTACCTTCCTTTCCTTACCTTAAGTAAGAAAGTCTTTTTCAATATGATCGTCTCACAGAATAATTTAACATAATTACATGTTGTCCATGTCAAAAAAATAATAAAAGCCATGTAATCTTCCACTTCTGAAATCATAAAGTCAGTGACGAGAAATGTTTCCGCCAGCATCTTTTCTTTTCTTCAGTCGAAGTTTCTGTGTATTCAAACGTCATATTATCACAGATTATAACTAATCACTTGGTTTTGTCTGCTACAAATGAATCTCCATTTGAATCTTGGGAGCGTATTGCAATAACCATTTATTTGTAACATTCATCAAAATTCCCGATCCCATCCAGTGACGTCATCTGGTGGTGGTTCATCTTCCTCTTCTGGATAATCATCGAAGTTAACTGTATCTACAGGATTTTTTATCTATAAAAATACACATTTTCAGCTTTTGACATCTTATTACATGAACAATGCAGGAAAATACCACAACGAGGTAAGTAGAAGGACATTTTCCGAAAAATAATTCTAAGTCCTTGATAAAATTGTAATTTCAAACATAGCTATTCATATTATTTCACCAGAAGTAAGACATATCTGCATAACAGAGATCAATTACATCCAAACCTCGATGAAATCATTACAGTTGTATGTAATTAATGGATAGGGAACAACACTGATTCTAATGACGAATAAAGCGTAGAAAATTTCTAAAAATAATGGCGCCTAAATCTATGAAATAAGATGTGCTGAACGCTTAGCAAAGAATCCAATATTCAGTATTATCAGAAATAAAAACAACACAGGTTCATTGACGACTTTAAAAGACTAAAATCTGAAAAGCCAGCGTAGTTCAAATTCTACCAGTATATTCCAAGGAAGTGTTTGAATTGTTCCTTTTTAAATGTCTGTACTAATAATGGAAAACGTCAAGTAAAAAGCCTATTTAAAGTATTGGGTCTGGTCACTTTCGAAATAGAACCAAAAGCCCTGTTAATGACTGTTTAGGGATAACCTCTTCCATCGTGTCACATTGCTGTCTGAAGTCCCCTTCCTTGCTACAGATGCAGCCAAGTCTAAGAAACTGATATTTAGATATGGCAGCAGTGTAATCGGTTGGTTTATAAAAGATCGAAGTTTCGTGGCAGCCGTCAACCAATTTACATGTCAAGTCAAGGAACGACAATTGTGGCTCACAAACAGAGAATGTGTATTCAGTGGAAGGGTAATAAGATCAGACGAAATCTATGAAAGACTGGGGTTCCGCGTTGGAGTCATCAGAGACTCCGAAGACACTATCAATGTATCATTTAAATATGTGCATAATGGGTCCATCAAATTCAGTAAACAATTTTTCCTCCAGGTAGCCAATAAACAGATATGCAACCTTCGATCCATTTTTGTACCCATGGAATGTTAGATATAACCGCCATCATACCTCTGGAATAAATGGAGCTTTTGTCGTTCTTTTCCGCAACCCTTCCCAATTAAAGCCATCAAACCATTTGTGTTTCTGTATCTCTCGCATCCCTCCTCGTCCAAATCCTAATCTTTCTGATGGATTTTCTCTGAAAATAGAACATGTAATACATTCTGTAATTGTGGCAGATGATATAGAATGTTTATCCTTATTTAAGTAAACATACATGTATGTTATATAACAAATATATCATTAAGAAAAGCTTAATCACTTGGGTTGGATAATGTAAGAAAGTTCAGTTGTTAATTTTATTGTATCATTTAATTTTTGGGTGTTTGTTGTCGAGTATTTTTTATAGTTTGTCTATACCATTCACGACCATTAGCCTGTCAACAGTGTGCTAATATATTCAAATCCAACAAGTTTTCGACTCCGATTTTAATTGCAATGGATTGCCAGTTTTTCTTTTTTTCCTTTTTTTCAGACGAAGGATTGTGGTTCTCTCAGGACTTCACCCACTAATATAATAAAAACTCAACTCCCGATATTTCAGTCGACTGGAAGCAACCTCAAACCCAACAAACTCAATTAAATTCATGTATATAATACAAGTTTGTGTAAAAAATACATGTTTCCAAAGCATGTACATCATACCCACTTTAGACATTTTGTATAAGTATTCATATTTCACTTACTACTATATTTAAAAATAAACAAAGTGTGAAGAGGAGTACAGATGGCAAAAACCTTACCTGCATAATTTTTTGATGAGGTATTGAGCATTTTTGGTTATTTTCCTCGGGAAGTCTATAGCATCGATGCCTTTCAGTATTATGTTATAAGTTTTCATTGGATCCTGTCCTGAGAATGGTGGACTAAAATGAAAACAAACTCTGCGATGATAACTGTACGCTGAATTGTATATTGACAGCTTATCTCTCATTTTGTTACGAACTGAAAATATCTTAATTCAATACTATGGTCAGCTAACTTTTACAGTTAAAATCCATGACAAAGGAACGATAAATTGATGGATTTGGCGAACGAGGCAGAAAAAAAGACAAAGGGAGGAAACAATAACAACTGAAATGGCCTCTGGATTTCAACATTGTAAAGGATCTTTTACCATTTGACAATGTACATTCCGTTCGATGAAGTTGTAGACATCTATTTCTTTACCACGTTATCGAACTACATTTAATGTTTGTCCAATTCCTCATGAAGTTACATAAAACTTCAAGTGTGCATGTTAAATCTAAATTATCGAACTACCAGAACGACATAAGAAAAAAAATTGAGTAAATCAAAACCTGAAATCAAACTATGAGATATTTGATAGTGTATATTACAAACATTGATTGTTTAATGTATTTATACTGTAAGTTATTGTGTATCATGTGAGCTCCTTGAGGTCATGACTATTAACAGTTGTGATTAGAATAAAAAAAACTATACAAATCCAAATTAAAGATAAAATATAAAAATCATGGTATCTGAATGATATTTCAGATCACAATGAATACATACAATGATACATAGTCTGGGTTAATGGGAGGATTACAATTGAACGACAGTAAAATATTATAGAGGGTCTCTAAGTGTTCAATTAATAAGTTATTTCAAGTTTAAAACTAAGTTTTCTGTCACTTTCGATGTACTTAGTATATACATATTACTTAATTGTAAGCCATAAAAACCCTGTACTCAAAACCAGGAGTATTGTCGCCATCTATAAGAAGGCTTGAGGTTATTAACACAATTTTTATTTCATTTCTGATATCTATAAATATCCAATATTTGTAAGCCATAAAAATATGTACTCCAAACCAGCAGTATTGACGCCACTGACTAGAGAATACAGTATTTACATATAACTGCTACTTCACGATGCTGTGCTCCTTTCTTTTCTTTAATTTACAACACTGAACGTATGTATTGGCTTTTATCTACATACATGTATCAGGTTAATTTAGACACAAATATCTCTATAAGTTGATAGAGTAAAATATGTATAAATACAACCCACTGAGTAAATTCACTGTGACTTAGAGAGAAGAGGACATAGTGTAAGTAAAGCTAAGAAGACACGAACAAAATAATTAATATAACTAATAAAGGTTCTAGCTATGACAGCATACGAAATTCTATTTTTTCTTTTCCTTTTGTTTGTTTTCTATATATATGCACATTGAACATTGAACTACCTAGTGATATGCAAAACATATGTATACAATTGTATCATCACTGCATGTTGGAAATTGTAATTTAGATAAACAATTTAGATCAACAGTCTTACCTTTGCTTTTGTGGATTTAAACTTAAAACTGTGATTTGTGAAATGAGAAAAATAAATAAAAAAACTAGATATATTGAAAATAGTAAAAATTATAGAAAATTCTAAATCACAAAGTATTCAGAATTTTGCTTTCAAGTAGGATAGTCGTGATTAAGAATTTTACCAGTGTGGTTTATGCTTCACAGATGTAAAAACGTCTCATTTTTTATATAATAAAATCAACAATGCTACCTTATTTACATGTGCAGGTGACACTAACAAATCATCATATTATGGAACTCTTTTGTTTTGTCATACATCATGTTATAGTTGTCGTAAGGGTGTCTGTCTACAACCTTACTGTACAACAATGCAGATAAACATTTGAAATGGTAGCAAAAATCTATATACAACTCACATTTGAATGGTTTTATAAAACTTGTGCAGCTAATTATCAGAAGGTTTTTTCAATTGTCTGTTTTCTCACTTTAACAATGATGTCCTCAGTACTTTTTATAACATACCTTCCAGTAAGCAGTTCAAACATTAGTATTCCTAATGACCAGAAGTCTGAGGAAATATCATGACCTTTATTAAGAATGATTTCTGGAGCAACATATTCGGGCGTCCCACAGAATGTCCATGTTTTTCTTCCTAAGCCAATCTTTTTTGCAAAACCAAAATCCACCTGGAAAATTAAAAAAGAAATCTATTTTTTCAACTGATTCTCCTGACATGTATATAAATATCTTTTTTTTCGAAACTATGTTCTTCTGTTACTATACATTTGAAAAAGATCAACTGAAGATGATATGAATTCTTAACACAAATGTGAAATGCTTTACAAATGCTGCCCTGTTCAAATTATGTTTAGTTTGCCATATGTTTTCATTCATTTGGTTCTGTCACGGATTTGGTTGTACAGATTTTCCCAACTGTATTACATGAATCGTTTTTTGTCAATATTTGAACAATCCTAAATTATTCTTTAGTTTCTAAACTGATGTCATCTCTAAATCCAATAAAAAAACAAGGAAATTTAGATATTACCAGTTTAACATATCCGTTGTTGTCTAACAACAGGTTTTCAGGCTTAAGATCTCTATACACAACACCTTTATTATGAAGATATGCTAATGCTTCTATAACACAGCCAGTGTAGAATCGAGTAGTGCTATCGTCAAACGAACCCCTGAAAAAAGCCAGTAGTATTGCTAAAAATGTTGTATTCTTGTTTTGTTGTCTCTGCTTTAGGTACCAAAACACGAATTATTTTTTGTTTTATTAAAAGTGGGCCATTTAAATCTTGCCTATATCATGATGCAGATGAGACACTACTGGTGAGCTGGGTGCACTGGTAGGTCATCATGCATTTGACATGCTATACTGAAACTGACTAAAAAGTAATTAAAACAAGTGAACTGTTACTAAGTCTCCCAAACGAAGTTTCCCAAACATAACCCCCACATATTCCAGTCTATTCATGTTTTCATAATTTCTATGAATGCAGTAATGCTCTAGAAACTGGTCTTTGACCTATTAAGGGTTTTCTCATTTGAGGGGGGTTGGTGGGGGATCTCAATAGTTTTCAAGATATTAAGTATTTTGTCATTTGAGGGCGCGTGGGGCACACCCCACTTGGACCCCCAAAGGTACCATATGTTTCGTCTTTTTATAAAGAGTAATAATATATTTGGTTATAGGGTGGGGATCTCAAGGGTTTTCAAGATATTAAGGGTTTTGTCGTTTAAGGGGGGTTGGACATGACCCCATCAGACCCCCCAATGGTACCAAATGCTTCGTCTTCTCATAAGGAGTAATAGGATATATGGTTATAGGGTAGGGATCTCAATGGTTTTCCAAGATATTAAGTATTTTGTCAATTGAGGGGGGCGGGGCATGACCCCCTATAGTACCGAAGTCTTCGTCTAATCATCAGGAGTAATAATATATATGGTTATAGGGTGGGGATCTCAATGCTTTTCCAGATATAAAGTATTTTGTCATTTGAGGGGGTGGGGCATGACCCCCTCATACCCCCTTAGGTACCAAAATCCTTCGTCTTATCATAAGCAGTAATAATATATATGGTTATAGGGTAGGAATGTAAACTATTTTTGACCTATTCAAAAAATATCAATTTTTGAGGTATTTGAAGGGGCGTGGCACTGCCCCTGAGCCCCCCTACACTTGAAAAATGGTTAGAAGCAACATCTCATGGGGTACTATCATTGTGCAAAATTTGATTGAAACCGGTCAAGTATAAAGTACAAAAGTGCCCTTGACAAAGTTGGCGGCGCAAGAAAGAATAATAATAATAATAATAATAATAATAAGAAGAAGAAGAAGAAGAAGAAGAAGAAGAAGAAGAAGAAGAAGAAACGCAACAAAAACAATAAGTCTCCAAAATACATGTAAAATTAAAAACTATGTTTCAACATTTCAAAGACCATTGGTATCAACTGATTCCTATATTAAATCTACATGTTAAAATGAACGACTGATCTGAACAGCTATATGATTTTTATTAGGACAGAGCATCCAAAAATACACTTTACATTACATCCAATCGCTTTGTCTATTTCTGAAAATGGGATAAACGGACCATTGTCAGATGCCAAAACATACTTCTATTAAATAGTGAATTAAATGTGTACTTGTAAAGAATGCATTTCCCTTTTTTACTGTTTGTTTAAGACACTGTAGATCATTGATGTTTTCACTATCATTTGAAAAAACGAACGAATACATTTAATAAAACTTGATAGAAAGGTGTTTCTTATTGCATAATCAATATTTATGAGATATCTGTAGATATCTGTAGAAAACTGATTAAATTCTACCTTGAAAATGTTTTGAGAGTAACACATAATTATATCACAATAAGTAACATGTATGATTAAAAGTATTTAAAGCATTTGTTTACAAACAAAAGGTTTTCCATGATACAGATGGTGCCTCCTACATTTGCAATATCAAATATACAGTAGAACTTACTTATCTCTTAGAACTGTCCATAGTTCTCCTCCTAGACACACTTCTAATAACATATACAAATATTTTCTATCTTTAAATGTTCTGTATAACCTAAATGAAAACAAAGATCACTGTAAAACCAAATTCCTACAGTGTTTTGAAAATGTTTTCTTTTGTTTTATATTTCAATCACTAAAATATAGAACCCTGACTTTAGGATAAACAACAAAATGGATAACAGGACATACCAACCAATCAATCAATCAAGTCTATCGGATCTTGTGCTGAAATTTTCTTCTGTTACATGTGTACTACCACATTTCCTACAACTAAGGTCTTAGGGATTTTTTTACACAAGTTATCATGAGGTCTTACTGAAGCTTATTGATTATTTTAATTTTTCTAATGTTCTATTCACGGTAGAATGAGTAACGTTGCATCTGCTTTTAAAATGCAATAAAGAGTGAATTCGTGTATGGAAAAAGGGTTATTGTGTGCTTGAAATTTTAATGTTATTGCTCTATTGTGATATAAAATTGTTTCCAGTAAACAAAAACTGCAAAATTTAAAAATACACAAAAAATTAAAACAGGAGTTTTCAAATTACTGTGTTGGCAAGATATCTTTTTCGATGATGAAAACAGACCTAACTCCCACATCCAAAAAATATTTAGCTACAACTATGCAGAAATGTTTCATGTAAAAAGGACACTAATAGAAAATTCTTTTTTTTTTTTGCTTAACCTATTGATTAATTTTTTCAATTATGCCTTGCTTAATCTATTGATTAAACTTTTGAATTATGCCTTAACAATTCCAATACCTATGAAAACCGGGAAAAAGTAAAAATGTACTTTCACTGCCAAGTTTCTATCACGTTTCAAATGAATTATATTAATTTCACATTGTAATTCATCAGAATGTCATTCAAATATTTCATGGCATTCTCAACTGAGTATTTTTGCAGATATATCTTTATCATTTAGTAATAATCGTAAATGCATAGTTCATAATAAAAGTTTAGGTATTTATTTATGTTACATTATTAAGAGTTATTTTTGTAAACTTTATTGAATTTCCTGCTCTTCGGTATTCTGTTTGCTATAAATAATTTACAAATTTATTCATCATTAACTTTTGCAAACCAAAATTAATACTGATAAGTTAGACTTGACGGACTAGGTATATCACATGTTCCTAATATTATACGTAAAACTAGGGTGACTTTGGAATTTAAATGAAATACAGCTCCACCGAATGAATGAAAAACTAATATCAATTTTTAATGTTTTTGTGATTCAATATTACTGGAAAACTTGAATGACGGTATTACTTTTTTTGGCTAAAAAGTGCCCCTCTACTTTCCATACCTAAAAGTGTGCACATAGTATGATTACAGAAGTGTTTTTTTTCATAAAAGAAATGTAAATATTTTAAAATAAATAGTGTCTTGTTGCAAATCTAGAATGATAGATATAGGCAAAAAAGTATCGAAGCGCTAAAACATTGGGAAAAAAAGACCAAAATCCAAAAACAAGACGAATTCTTATGAACACTTACATATACATGTATCAAGCAAATACTTTCAAGACACAACCATTAGAATAACAAATGCAGAGAAACCCAAACAGAATCAGAACAAGACAAGTAAAAACTAAACCACATGCAATGTAAACTTCCAACAAAAACCAAGAGTGACATCAAGTAGGAAGAGTAAGCACGTGGTGCTCCATTGAGGAATCAACAAAACTTACCGTACTATAAAATCTGATCGAGACTCTGACATAATTTTCTTTTCATTCATGATATGTTCTTGTTGCCTAGTTTCTACAATATGGTGTTTCTTCAGGATTTTCAAAGCGAATGTTCTACTACTGTCATTATTGACCTGTACCTGTAATGAACAGGCAAGTTGATGAAATACTTCAGACCTGAACATACCTTAATAAGGTTTTCATAGTCTAGACAACGCAAACATCATATACATATTTACTCAATACATACTATAGATAGATAGTAACTCAAATAAAAAAACCCCCTTCAATTTTCTATTCAATTCTCACTCTGTACAGTCGTTTAATGAAATCAAGTTAGTTAAATGTACAAATAAACAACAAAATGGATAACAGTAAAGGCCAAAAACAACACACAAATCAATCAAACACCCCAACTGACAGAACTTCGGACAAAAATTAACCTAACAGGTCTCAAAACACAAACATAAACACAATAGAGTGACTGGATAGTCCGACTTAGTACAGACACTCAGCAGTTTGGGGTTAAACCGCTTTTATGGCTATCCAAACCTCCTCCTTGTCTCCTTACACTCTGGTGTATAAAGCACATTCTAACGTCCAATAAAGTATGATTACCAATAACGTGACCGCTTGCTAGAACTGAAAAATTAGACTGGACGGTACATAATAGCATGGCCAGAACGTGCTCGTTTTAACTGTGAAACTAGCTAAGGCTCTCAAATTTGCAGGTCGGATATTGTCGCTCTACTTAGGAAAAAGTCCGAAATAACACTCCTTTAAAGGGTTTAATGCTATTCCGTCATAGAGTTTAATAGAAATCGGCAGTATTCTACCATAATTCTAACAGCTGAAAACCCGAAGTGTCCATTTTTTTATGAGCTTTAAAAATAGTTAAACATTAAATGATTTAAACAATATATAAATGAATTACGCTTTTGAATGAAAGGTACTTAACTTTACAAACATGTTTAAAATAAACAAAATAAAGATTTATTAGGGCACAATATATTTATAAAGGAATGTGTAAATTTATTGCTAAGCAATTTAGATGAAATATGACTCATTAAATATTTCAACACAACAATGTTACATGACTGTATTTCTCCAACAGATGTTTCGTTTCTTGTTTTTAGGTAAAATGTTTTGAATATTATTTGTTAAAAATTCAAAATAAAAATCGGTCACATTTCTTCATGAAAAAATTAGGTTTAAAAAAATAAATGTGACCGATTATTTTCTACATTCTTTAGATTACCTAGAAAGTTTCATAAACAATAGCTATAACACCATTTGCAATGGCTTATATTTATAAAAAACATTCTAAATACGAGCTAAAACATTACTATCGCTCATCTTTTTAGGGCTTCTATAAAGGAAAACCATGGGTTTTCTAATTTTTCCTGCGCAACCAAATTGCAACTTCAGACCTGTAAATATTACAGACAGCGATATTTAAATTGGGCGGTCTCTTATGATGTTCTGCGTGGTGAAATAACCTGCGTAAATGTTCATTAATTTACAATGCAAGCCAATTGCACTATTACATCCTTAGAGATTAAAAAAAACAACATACAAACTAGTTGACCAGTACACTAGATAACCTTAAAAGTAGATCAAAGAAAACAAAAGCAGATAAACATTTTGCTAATTAACCGTTTCTACTGATCAAAGACGATAAATCTACCACTTATTTCTGAGTACAAAAGATCGAGAGATATGAGAGTAAAAATTGCTTCCAGATCGCAGACAATGCATCAAGATGCTTAGATTCTCTACACTTAAATTAGTTTCTCCGTGAAGTTATTGTAATTGATTGAAATCAAAGACAACTGTGGAAAAGAAACGTACATTGCATGTGGGGTTATGCAGAAGTCATGGAAAAAATCCTTGAAAAACTTTAAAACTAATGATTGCAAATGTTATGAATCGGTCAAACAAATCATATTTCTTTCATGAAACTGCAAACAGACTATCTATATAACAATCAAATGTTTCAGGTGTCTGTTTTGTTCTTAATAACTAAGGCATCCGTGAGCTTTGTCATTTGTATGTGTGGTGAACCAGCTGTTTGCAACAACTTTATTATTTATTATATTTTATTACACATGCATTTTTTGGAGACGAAACAGTACATCAAATATTTAACAGACACTTCACAAATGCATGTAATTTAGCTACCGATCGTGCATAACAATTTCCACAAGTCAGGATATTACCAATATTACAATGATTACAGAGACAACGACGCGCTCTCGAAATTTCCCTATTTCTAAGGTTCCACATCTAAAAACAAATAATTATAAAATTCTGTCTAAATCCAAAACGTTTAGAACAACCAAGAGAAGTTTGTAAAATGCATGAGCATTTCAAATATAATTGGCAAAAAAGATAAAAATGATTTAGAACAATTCGCATCTTCAAGAAGATTTTATCTATCTGCCCTTCTTAACAACAATTATTAAAATATGTGTTTTCATGCAAGATAATTCGTCAAATGTCTTCATAGAGTAGACATCTTAATCAATTATAACCTCATAATGTAGGTCATTCTTATGTCTAATATACTCACCAGTTCTACTCTTCCAAATCCACCTACTCCTAACGTCGTTACTATACTTAAATCGCTGAGTTTTAACTTCGTAAATTCTGCATCGAACCTAAACAACAAAACCGATCCTTCACATCATTTTTTACAATACAGTTATACATAATATAATATGTATAAGCTACATTGATCTTGCAAAAATGTATGACCATTTTGCACATTGACTAAAAAATTGCAGTGACTTTCAAGATGATGAAAAACAATAAATTCACTGTTAGCATATGTTTTCAATTGTGCTCTTGGATTACAGTAGAGCACGATTTGTCTCTCTGAATAACTCTCCGCAACAACAGGGTTTCGAACCCGGAACCTTTGGTTCAGTTGTTACTCGCTCTACCAACTGAGCTAAAGAAGCGCAGCTCATGGGGGTGGTTATAAATTGCTTCAATAACTTAAATCTACCACCAGGGACATTAATAAAATATATAAATAAATAATCTTTTTTAAAGAGGATTGCCTGGTAGTTCTCGAAATATGAAACTTAAAAACATTAGCATGTATACAAACGAAAATTATCATATAATTTAATAATAATAATTAATTCTATCTACCTAAAAGCACCGTAAAAATTGGATATACTTTTAATATGAACTAATCCAACATGAATCTTTTACCTCCATGTACATGTACATTAAGGTAATCCTACATGTGACCAGAGTAAAAAACAATATTCCAAAGCCTAAGCTATTCCTGCAAAAAGTGATCATGATTTTAAACTTTTGTATCATATAGGATACGTATTGATTTTTTTAATCCGACTCTAAATATTGCTAATTAAAAAGTTAAGATCAAAATATGCTTAAACAAAATACGAAAATGTAACGTACGATGTATGTTCCTCGTCGTCTTCATAGACTTTCTTTAATACATCAAAATCACTAATGAGCTGAACATAAGACCTGAAAGAAAACAGGGAAATTACAGTTTTTCACATACAAATATTAAATTGTGTTATCATTATATAAATGTACATGACTGTGTATTTTAAAGGTTTTAGCGTTTCCATTCTCTCTATCTCATATACATTCTTTTTATGACTAGATTCTCCAATCCGAAACCACAAAGCTGTAAGATGTTCAAGTATTGTTTTTCTATACGTATTTATTTACTGCGTGTAGATTTGATAACTGCACCAAACATATTATATCTAATCTAAACTACATGCTGTAAAAATGTTTTTTCTGTACGAAATCCTAATTCTTACTGGGAAAAACCGAAAGTACATGTAAATCATCGCAAAAACTGTGCATAAAAATAAAACGAATCGCAAACCTACGACCAGACCAGTTCTTTGATACATATAGTGATGCATAAGATATGCACATTTCGTAAATTTACGACTCATCGTAAATAATATAATGTAAAAAACCGAATATTCCAAAATCTTACGAGCAAATTCAAAAATCAAAATTACCAAAAGGGTAGAGCAAGGCCATCTACAGACAGAGGTTTGCCCTTAGTTTTCACAAAATGTAACTGAATTATTAATTCGGAATTTCAGAAAGTTACGGTCCAGTAGTAAAATCCAACAATTGGATGACCCTGCATGTCTGTATAACGAACCAATTGCGTTTTTGTTAAAATTTTGTAGAACATAATAAATACCAGACACAAACAGTAAGAAATGGACCAGCATACTTTCCTCCAGTAGCAATAAAATTATAATTTATTTAAAACAAAATTAAAAACATAATTCTACTTGACTCATGCTGACCCTGCCATCTAAATTATGCACCCTTCAATCTATATTTTGCAGTTCTATCAAGCGGTCATCTTGTTGGTAATCATACTGTATTTGTTTTTATATTGTGTGTTATACAGGATAGATAAGGTAGGGGGGTACCCATAAAACCGGTTTAACCCCACCACTGTTCAGTGTCGGTACCAAGTCAGACTATTCTGACTCTCTGTTGTGTTCATGTTTGTGTGTACTTTTTTATGTTATTTATTGTCCAAAGTTCTGTCAGTTGGTTTGCTGTAATTGATCGGTGTGTGATTGCTGACCTGTGCCGTTATCAATTTTGTTGTTTATTGTCAGTATAGAAGGCGTAGTTAGGACAATATGTATCTCATATATAGATATCTTACTAATAACAAGTGGAAACGCTCAAAAGAGTGGCTTAATATCTAACAAATTAATGTTCAAGTCTGCAAATTTTAAGTTGATTAATAAATTTTACAGCATGTTCAATTTAATGTTTGTACTGTCATAATAGATACTGTCAAATTAACATCTTACTTGCAGACAACTGGAATAGCTAACATGCTGAGTGAAAGTATGAAAAACATCCTCACAGAAAAAAAAACTATCTTGTAAATTGAATTTGAAATAACATTCCACTGGTATATGGCACATATGATATTTTATGTTCTTCATCCACAAATAGAAACTTCGAGTGTTAAAGTCTTAGGCACAGAAATAAATATTTCTTAAAAGTCATTTGTTATTTTACTAATCCGTCTTAATATTTCGTGCCAGTTTAGAAATTAAAAAGGATGCCATAGTACTGCTTTATAAAAGTCATGTAGCTTTTCTTGTGTTTGCTAGCGTTTGATCCAGTGTGGTGTAAAACTGTGACTTCAGATTTTCTTTTATAAAGTAATAAATTTTGGATTGCTTAGATGTATTTTCCTCCCGCATATCTTTGTCCTTACATGGTTTTGGCTTTACAAGTTTTGGTTATTTTGGCATTTGAATTTGTTGTAATTGCTTCGGCTTTTAATATATTAGACCTTGAGCAAAACTTTGAGTCGTACATTGTAAATCAACGGAATGTGCAACAAATCGGTATCATGGAAATTTCATCACATACAATGCCTTGCTGTGTTTGGTGTAATTTCAGTGTTTATAGTTTTCGTTCTAGCGTTGAAAGTATTAAATAAAAGTGCTTGTCTGGTCTAATTGTGCTTTGATTAACCGTTAAAACAGAATTAGGGAGAGGGCTGACATGTGAAAAGTGTTAAACCATATTCTATATGTATCTGTCATAAATAAAAATAAAAATCGGTCATACTCCAAATTTTGTTTATCTTTGCAGTCCACAGGACATCCAACTGTGTTAGTAAACTACTTGCATGTGGACGGAGGGTTATTTCAACAACGCAAACGTGTTTACCCCTTATATCTAAAAAACACCTTTGCAAAATAAGTACAAATATGCTGTCTTGTTCCATGAACAAAGCAGATGTAATCATATTTGCTTTTAGGGTTAAATACGGAGTTACCTTGACAAGAACCATTTTATTGTTACTTAGTTCAAACTGCTTACAATTGGCATACTTGGCTGTAATATTTGAATCAAATTATACAATAATGCTAATAATCTTATGCTCTCTTAGTTATTTTATGATGAACAATTACCATCGTGTCTACATGTAAAGCGTTCTTTATTGATATATACTCAAAATATTAAGTTATTTATTATTGTGTTTATTATTATTAATTATGTTGATTACCATATTTACTAATTGATGATAAACAATTAATTAAGTACTTACTCTCTGTCGATGACTAGACATTCCACACCGGCTGGGTCTGCTACGATGACATTAGCTGTTCGTATATCTTCACTAAAAAATAAAGAAAAACCACATCAAGGAATTATTCCATAATCTAGCAATTCTGAAGACATCGTAAGAGTAATCTCATGTATTTTATCAAAATATTAATTTTTCAGTCAAAAAACTTTGAATCGCGACTTAACACGTATGACAAAGGTCTGATAGACGTGTGTGCATCTGACTTTTAACCGTATCCCTCTATACTCTATACCAAGCCATTCTAAAATGATACATGTTGTTTTACCGGTAAAGCTTGTATCAGTACATACCAAACTGATTTAACCAACGAGTCCATTTTAACTGGTTAACAAAAGATGTAAATAAAATTAACATATAAAGTTTGCACGGTACGTGACAAAATAATTTGACTAAACAGTCATCCTTCCAACAATGGAGTAATAACTGATTGTGTCATCAAAAAAGTACGCAAAGGCATCAAAACAAAAGAAGTGAAATGTTCCAAAAACTTTTGTTAAAGTACATATGTATATTAGCACAGCTTACACTGGCCTCTAGCAAATAGTGCTGTTGGACACTCTCTAAGGAGATTTGACAAGATAACAATTTTTGTAGTCTTCAAACAGAATATCAAAAACATCATCTTGATGTAAAGTGGATCTAGATACGTACATATGACAGATGTATGCTTTGTAAAGTTGTTTTTCTCACCTTTCTGTTTTTATCGTTTCCGTATTTATTTCAGTAATAATTTACCCTGTCATAATATCGGAAAAGTTATTATAAATCAATGATAAAAGGATTGTTTTCCTGCTGAACATGAAGTGCATGTCGCCAAGTACGTGTAACATGTATGAGTAAACTCTTAGATTTATGCATTGTCATAATCACAAAATGTCTTTACTGGGTAAAGAATCTTAAATTTGGAAACACAATATAAAGGGTTTTATTCAGCATTTGCAACTATAGAAGTTTTTTCCTGTAATTATGAATCCCTCTCATAAATAACTAGTAAACAAACAAATCTTAACAAAAATGTACCAAACATATGATTTTCAAATATTTTCACAACTCAAAATGCTCTGTAGGGATACATTCTTTAATAAATTAAGAAACGATTTTATCCTTAAAAATTAACGACTTTTAATATTAATGTAGAAAATTGGAAAACACATTAAAACCTTAAAACATAAACATAATAAAGGCAAGGACATACCAACATATAAATTAATATCATATATTTCTTTTGGAAATGAAGTAGAAGTTTCTAAGCGAGTTAGAATGATCATATCAAAGCATAAAAGTAAAACCCATAGTTTATTTTATAATGTTTGAAAGTTGGTAATTCCTATCAACTAAAAAATAGATTATTTATACAGAAAAATTAATGTAAAATGCAAGTCATCATATTTTATTTGAATTACCATGAAAATGTCATAAAATAAAGTTATTATAGATAGATTACTGTCAGGAACAAATTCAGAAACGATTTATTTGAAATTATTATCAATGAAATATATTTTTGATCTAAAGATCCTCGTTGTTTCTACAATCTTCTCAGTCATGTCAGTCTTATTGTAACTATGTTAAATTTGTTAAACTGATGTAATTTTTACTTCAGTTCTCAAACATCAGGAGAATGACACATAAACAGCAGGTAATGTCTACAAAAAGTAATCCTACTTAAATTACTTTTAGAAATGGTTCTCTTCGTACAGGCTGAGGTTGTATAGTTTACACATAGACAAATCGCCAAATTAATCTATTTGAGATTTTATTTCACTTAAAGTGCAATTGGCTATATCATGGCGGTCAAATTTTATCACTGAAGGAAGCCGAAGTACCCAGTCAGAAACACAGATCAGCAGGAAAAATTTTATGAAATACGATCGGCGAAAACAGCTCGCAAAGTGGATGATTCGACCTCTAAACATTTTATGCATCATTGACGAGCTAGCTCGACCGTTATACATCGAGATCTCCCAATGTATATATATTCAGATAATTGATTAAAACACTAATAGTCATAATTATAAAATTTCCGTTCAAATTTAACAAACAAATGATCGCGGGTACATAAACATATTTGTACATGTAATATTTGAAAACCGATTTTAACGTAATGTGTGCTGTTTTATGGTTTTTTTTCAAATCAAAGACAATTGTGTAAAGACCTGCTTAGAGTTCCTCTGCACTAAAGTGCAAACGAATTCGTGCTTAATTGCATTTTCTAATACGTCTGTTTTTAACACCAATCATAATTATTTTTATTATTAATAATTAAGATAATTTTAATTGCTTTTTTAGGTTAATGCTTTTTTATCTCTCACTCAAAGAGAAATTTACATAAAAAATCCATACGTACACATATAATTGAAATTAATGTTCATACTCTTAACATTATACAAAAACAAACCTACAGCAAAACAAAAGGTTGAGTGTATATAGGTTATAAAGAAGAATTGTAAACACTTATAAATAAAGAAAACATTTAGAAGAATTAATCTTAAAAAAAAAATAACGAAAAGGTTTTGATATCATATTTTTTTTTAGATTTATTTAAGTTGGATTATCAATTTGTCTGACCTTTTCTTTTAAACCAACAATACAATAATAAAGTAATAGTAAAACGAAGAATTATCAGCAAACACTAGCATACATAAAAAGTATAATGGAATACAAAAAAGGGCAAAAAACACGGGAAAAGGGCAAATGATTACATCGATGTAAAAACGTATTTACAAAAAATTAAAATGGAAATTTAACAAAACTTTATGCAACTTGTAATGTAATGACAAAGTACTCAAGAATAGTAACAGTTGTGGGCAGTCTACATTTGTACACTTTCTATATCTCTGGCCTTGACAGTTTACCAACATATGAATAAACTATGATCCAAAGACCAAACGTTATTAAACTGCAATTAAGCAAGGCATATTAAATTGCAATTAAGCAAGATATTGTAATTAAACATCGTATTTTAAGCTCATCTTTCCTGATCATTACATTTGTATAACAACATACTCTTTGAACACCGCCTACAATTACCTATTACACTGGTTGTGAGGACATCTACTATATAACTGTGATACAAGTAAAACAAACTTAGACTTGTAATTACTATTAGTACCACCCTTATAACATAGCATAGGTAATAATACTTATGTAATAATTACGATGTACTTTTATACTGCGTTACAAAGTAACATTAATTAATAAAGCATTATCAATAACATATATAGGATGACTTTTTTTAATATTCGGCAATACACATTGCATGGTCATTTGTATACACTTGTATTTTTTCGACAACAGAAGCTATCAATAATAATAAAGGGGAATAGCCAAAAGTAATGCAGAAAAGGTACACCTACATGTAAAACTGGTTAAACCTCACCACTTCTAAATGTCTACCAAGCCAGACAACACAATGACAATCTACAGGGTTACTCGAGTAAAATGAGTTTAAAATGAACACAGAAAACAGCTGCTCCCTCGATACCAGAGTCTAGTTCGAGTTTCACGAGATGTCGCCTATACTGTACTCTTAATTTTGTTCACTTTTAATTTCTTTCGAGTTCGGCTCAAAACCAAACAGTTCAGATGAGCAATAATACATTTAATTTATCGACAAAATTTAATAGATATCATTTTATCAACAAAAGATACATGTATACGGTAAAATGTAACCAAAAAATGAAGCGACCGCCTGTCAAAGGAACCCCGTTCTTTTAAATAAAATTGAAATGCTCAAAGTTACTGAAAATTTTGGGGGAAAGTACAATATTAAAGCGACTTTTTATGATTATTTCTAAAATGTAATACAATTGACTTGAATGTATTCAGGTCATGAATGTGATTATTCAACATTAGAATGATGTTATGAGCTGCAAGTCCCCTTCAATCTTGTATAAAGTGATATTTATATATTAGGGTCTTTTAACGTTTAAATGCGAAATATTTGCCAGGTTTGAAGTTCGCGGAGGGTAATATGTCAGTCAGACCTTCGCATCGGGTAATATGTCACTCTGACCTGGTAAATATTTCTTATATAACCGCCACAAGACCCTAATATTGTGATTATTATACTACATGCTTAAAAATCATCTAATTTAAAATTAATTCACTTTTCTCATATAAAAAAGCTCATCGCTGACTACGACATTTCGTACTGTTAACATGTACACAAAAACTCACGTCACCTGGACATATTACTTTAGTTCATATGCCGTATTTGCCGGATAAATGCACACAAAAACTCACGCGGCATATAACGCCACACGTGGGCGTATTACTGTAGTTCATATGCCGTATTTGCCGGATAGGTTGGAATTTATATGCGAATTATTAATGTACCAAATATCAAAGTAATTTCTGGGGTGGAGTATAATAATATTGAACTATACATAGACGATAATTATATATTAGGAAAAGCAATTTCCAAAACATTTAATATTAATTTGTGGGAGTATTTCATTGATGTTTTCGTATTTACATAGGCATTTAAAACTGCAATATGCACGTACATGTAATACTACGAAACGAAAAGATGACATGAATGTTACGTTGAGCTTACAATGTATGTTTGCTGACTCTCTACTGTCAGAATCTTTGATGTGAATTATGCGTATCTTACTATTTATAAACCCGTTGTCTATAAAGTATTCAAATAAACTAATAGATAACATAAAAGCTCGAACCTAGAGATATTTCTATTTTGATCTAAATGATAAATCTATTCTGAATGCAAATCTTGCAGATTTTGAAGTATTGTAATGTTTTTTTTTTCTGTAAATAATATGACTTTCTGAAGATATTCTTTGTACTCCAGATAATGTGTGTTTTGAAAAATAGAACTTAATGGACAAAAAAGATATGCAATAAGTAATAAAAATTTCCACAAAAATTAATATTCATACAGTTCTAAAAAGGATAGAAACTTATTGGTTAATGTTATTTTCATTTGCTAATACATGTATGCCACAAAGAAGGATACCGCTTAACAAATACATTTATATCAAATTCCAATATGACATGTCCAGAAAAAAGGCTGGTGCGAGAATTATGTATATAAAACAAACTCCTGAAATACTGTAAACATACTGAAAGTTGTTTAACAACGTTTTCATTGTTGTTCTCCATGTTAGAAGTCCGTGTAAGACCACATTTAGTAATCTTCTATAAATTTCACACACTGCATGTAATAACAAGTTTTGTTTTTTTTTTAAATCTAACATTTCTATATTGTTCTGTCTTGTATCTCAATTTATGCAATAGAAGAATTATAAATTCTGCAGCACAAAAACGTTACTGGAGAAATGTCTAAAACTGTACTAAGTCTACGATGGAAAAATGTTAAGTTATAATATATTCACTGAACAATCAACCCGGCATTAATCTACCCCAGCTATTTTTTTTTAGGTTAAGATATTTTGCATTGTTTGAACATTTTGTAATTTCGAATATCATAAGTGTCAAACGACCAATGAACATGGTTATCCATGAGAGCTAAAACTAACAAACAATAGGACATAAAGACCATTTGTGATGCCCAAAAAGTAGTTTTAATAATCAACCTGATAACTTCCTATATCACTTTTTTTTAGAACAGTAGCTATAACAGCAACACTTGTAATGTGTTTTTATCTTGACCATAGAGATGGTTTAAGTGTTAAAAACTTAAAAATACACCCAAAGGTAAACAATCATATCAAACTGTACTTATTAAAAACTTTTTAAGGAATGACTCATGTCTGATAATTGACACCATTTTATCAATTCTACAGTATTAGTTTGATATCAAATTTATTTTTAGTAACAATCAGTCTTCCCCTCATCTTCAGTTATTTCACTGCTTTTTTATGACATAGATCATTGAAAGGTGGAAAATAAACTTGATGAATGTTGAAATTCGTGATATTTATTGCTATCAAAGTTATGTTTGAAGTTTACTGGACCAATTTCTTCTTTTTCATTTATTATTATGAAATCATAATTTTATCAAAACCAGGATTCACCTCTAACGCGCAGAGTTTAAATCATACATGTACATATGTATCTGGAATTGGCAGTTTTGTAAGGCTATTTTGAAGATATGGACTCAAACGTTTCGGCTATGAACGTAACTTCTAAAGGTCTTCGTTAGTTTGTTTTTGTTTCAGCACATTTGGGTATTTCGCGCCGGCCAGTTTTTATTGGTGGAAGAAGCCGGAGTACCCGGAGAGAACCATCCACCTTCGGTCGGAAAATTGGCAATCTTGTTAACAATGGTCTTCGTACAAAACGTACACATTAAAGTTGGTATATGTGAAGGCATCCGGTTTGCAAAACCAGGTGAGAAATATGACAAAGTAGACGATGATGCTTTTTAATGCAAGATACCATATCCCGTTAAGTCAGAAATATTGCTGTGTACATGTCATGATGTCGACATTTTTGGTAAAACAGGTATTAGAACATCTTTGTCGTGTAAAGTCAGTGAAATAATTACTACAAATATCCTGATTATTTCATGTTAATTTGAAATAACCATTGTGGATTTCAAACCTTAGAAACAGATAAATTACATATATAATATAACATTATGACACTCGCGTCGAAAAGGAATTACATGTAGACGACAGGTTGTAATTAGCAATAACCAAGAAATTTAACTGGGCATGTTATGTAGGTGTGATAGAAATTCCATGGATTCATTTCAAGTAATTGGAAAATACAATGCAAAATACTTTGATTCATATTTGAGATAAACATACAAATGTATATATCGCTGAACTTTATTTCAATCATTGCAATGTGCAGTTCAAATAATCAATGGTATTATAGAAATGAGTACTCTGCTGTATATATAGATATCGTTTTTAGCATTTTAAATATAAGAACATAGAGACCTTAAAGTTACTATATATGGCAACATCCACGACTCTAGTTTTCAAACTCACACTCTCCCTTTTTGATTATCAAAATATTGTTCCTACGACGTTTACACAATTGTATACTTCAGTTAGTCAAAAGATCCCTCTGGCGTCAACGGTTTTTTTTAGAATTGGTGGGGGTCCGTGGGATGTCAGAACTTGAAACCATTCTTACATAGCAGCAAATCATATTGCTAAGTGATCATACAATTTACCAATTTTTACATCTTTCTTTATGATAAAGAACACGCTTGAAAATAAAAATACCCATAAAAATTTATGAAGAAACTTTAAAGGCTGCAGATTTAGTTCTTTGGACCAGCGAGTGCATTGATGAAAGCAAAATTAGCTCTGTTAATCTATAGCAAAATGCAACCTTACGTAAAGACGTAAAAACTGTAACATGCATCTAATATTCTACTGCTTTCATCCAAAATTTATATGCCTTAATTTCTCTGGCAAAAATCCTTTTCGTAATTAAATGATTAAGACAAATATATATTAAAGTAGTACTTAATCTCGTTTTCACAAAGCAAGAAGCTTCTCTTTATCACAGAAGTTTTACTTTTCCTCATATACTCTTAAATATATTTTGGTCGTAAAACAAAATTATTTTGAGTGATAAAATTAATATGCTAATGATTATATTCGACTAAGCTATATCGAGACTGTCCTTGAAAAATGAAGCCATAGGTACATGCAAAATGCATTGCCTGGTAATTAGGATAAGTAGGAATACGTTCTACATATAAATAAACACTGACTTTTCAACAAAACCAGTGCGCAACACTGTACATGATGGAACCCAAAATTATAACCCGCAAAGATTTAAGTGCAAAAAAATAAATAAAAAAATTAATAATTATTTAATTTTGGACCCCAAATATAAGAAAATATCAATTTGAATCTAATATAAATTTTTGTGAAAAATAAAATACAAGGGGTCCATCTTACACAATGAAGTAAAAAGACACTGAAATTACGAAATACATTCAATAAACAACTGAAATTTGACACTAGATAGATTAAATAAAATGTTGCTATATGATAGGAGGGTTTTATACATGTATGTAAGCGACACACCTATAGCACTTACCCTTGCAATGCCTTTTCACCAAAGAAATCACCCTTTTGTAGATGTCGTATAACTTGTTCATCTCCTGTCTTGGAATTCCGTTTTGTTACTTTTACCTACAAAATCATAATAATTATCATAAACGACTCTGAAAATAAAGTTTGTTATATTCATGTTTAATTACTTTTCAACGACCCAATTATTCCCTTTGAGTGAAATAACTACGTAAGAAATTTCTATGGGATAAAAGTTTAATAACTACACCGGAATTCATCTCAAAGGAAGAATACTGGCTATTGTTTTACATGTGATGTCAAAGCTCATTTGATTTTGCGTCTTGTTAACAAACTATATGTGATATCTTCGAAAAAATGTTACAGAATACTTTCTTTTGCAAAAAGAGCAAAATTCGTCTTTAACAACAAAATATCAACACGTAATATTGGATTATAAAGCTGAAAATCGAAAAAGACTACGTTACTCAACAAATGGTTATCTTTGGTAAAAAAAATACATTATTTTAATGTAAAATTATATCTATTTCCTTGGAAAAAACATCGTAAATTTTGCAATTCTTCTTATCTATGATGTACATGTACTTCAAATCGTAAATACGGTAAATGGTCTGTTGTTATGTACCACATATGCAACGACATATTTTTAGAGGTAAAATGAAAATTACATCTACTATATATAGCTTTTGGTTTTTGGTTACAGTTGCATGTTGACGACTTGAAAGATCATAGTTATTATTCCTATTCAAGTCAATTTCCCCTATCTATAACGATATTTTTATACCGTTTTTAACAAGTTCTTCACTCATTATCATCAATTGTAGCCTATTTTAAGTTATTCCGTGACTCATAGGTTAAATTAAGCTGGACAACAGTTGTATCTTGTCGTACATTTATCTTCAATCAAAGATAAAGAAATAATCCTTCTCTGACCGGTGAAGATTGATACATAATTGCAATCACTGTGGTTATTTTTATCCAACAAAATATGTTTTATTGAATGAGAAAGTGCGAGAACACAGAATCGAAAATGAAAAGACAAAGACAATTGGAAACACGCTAAGACAAATTTTAAGAATCAGACTAAACAAACATTAAACACCTCAGAGAAAACAATATAAAGTAGAAACGAATTCCACTACAAACATGAAAAAATCAAATGCACCAAATGGAAATTGTGATTAAATTTGTAAGAACTTGTTAACTTCAATTTCAATTTATACTCTAAATATCGTATGATCGGTTATCAAAATGTGCGGCTATTGGAAATATTTAATACATAATTTCAACGGAATTGATCATGGGACAATGTAACAATTAAAACAAATCTCCGAATGCACAGTGTACCAGCTAATTAAAAACGAAATATTTGCATAAAAAACTAGAGGCTCAGAGGGCTGAGCCTGTATCGATCACCTGGCATATAAGCCGTTTTTATTGATGTACCTCAAAGAAAGAAGTCACTTCTCCCTGTCATTATGAAGTGTGGCAAGCCTTGTAGGAACCACATTTTTCTTCATCAATGTACTTCTACCTACAGGTCAGCATATTCAAAATTTGGCGGTTCTCCAGAAGATTTTTGCATGTATTTCCCATATGGTCTTATGTTAACCTATGTCCTCTGCAGCTGGCCATCTTGAATGAGGGATTGGTACCAATGTAACAACACTTGGTCAGCACCTTATCAGGAACATTCTTGCCATGTTTGCTTTCAAGCAATTCTACAGTTCTGTAGATTTTGCCTTATATGCCATAGACACTTTCTGTCAAGTTTGGCTCTATTTGGCCCAGAAGTTTCCTGATCTTGACATGATGAGGAAACTATGTAAAAAACATCTGCCACAGATGTTTCCTGTCAAGTTGCGTTCCATTTGACCAAGTGGTTTCAGAGAAAAAGATTTCCCATGGCAGCCATGCTTGGCGTCCAATCAGGATCAAAACTAGAAGCTCCCAGGAGCATGTATCGCTCACCTGGACTATGTCCATCTTGACTTGCCTCCTGGAACTTTCCTGTCAAATTCCAATTGGCTCACTGGTTTCAAACAAGGGTGATCGGATATAATTCTGAAAGAGATCCAACTAAGGACCATTGATACCAGGTTTTGTTCCAATAGGCCCAGTGGTGTCAAAGGAGAATATTTATAAAGGAAAGTTTTCGACGACGGCAGACGACGACGGACGCCAAATGAACAATGGCTCACAAGGCCCTTTGGGCCAGGTGAGCTAAAAATTAATTTGATAAAAGACTTTCCATAGACGCGTCCTATGAGAAACAAGATTTGCCCATGACGGCCATGTTTGTTGCCTGATCGGGACGAGATGAGGAAACTGTAAAGAACCTCCTATTTCGCTCCATTTGGCCAAGCGACTTCAGAGGATCAGCTTATCATAAACAAGAACTGCCCATGGCGGCCATATCTGTAGTCCTGGCGCGAAATGAGGCCAGGTGAGCTAAAAATTAATTTGATAAAAGACTTTCCATAGACGCGTCCTATGAGAAACAAGATTTGCCCATGACGGCCATGTTTGTTGCCTGATCGGGACGAGATGAGGAAACTGTAAAGAACCTCCTATTTCGCTCCATTTGGCCAAGCGACTTCAGAGGATCAGCTTATCATAAACAAGAACTGCCCATGGCGGCCATATCTGTAGTCCTGGCGCGAAATGAGGAAAATTTATTAAGGACCTCCCATATATGCTTCCTATCAAGTTTCGTTTCATTTGGCAAAGCGATTTCAGAAAAGAAGATTTTTATATATAACAGCCAATCAGATATTTAAGCAGGTTTGGGATTTCTAGATACTCGCTCTAAGCACTGCTCCAGTGGTAAACAAAGGTATATAGGCAATAAAAATCAGGATACATTCAAAAGAATCAAATTCTACAGACTGAAGAAACCATGCCGTAAATTTTAAATTAATATCCTCTAACCTAAATTATCAAAGAAAAAGATACATGTTAATATTAAAATAACTCACCTTTCCCTTTGCTATAATGAAAAACGTATCTCCTCTAGCACCTTGTCTAATGATATATTCTCCATTATTGAAATGTGTCTGAAAAGAGTAAAGAATACGTATACATACACGTTTTACATGCGTACTTCAAGAAACATTTTAAGAATATTCGAAACTCTGACTGAAAGTAATTACTTGTACAAAAATTCCTCATCATCACTGCATGTTGCAATAACTTGGATTTTTGTTAGGTTCCTGTTAACCCGTAATATTCTAAATACAAATGCCCAAAGCCATTTATAGGGATGCATCTTTGATGAGATTTAAGACATTAGTATTTGTATTTGCCGACAAGTGTCAGCGACATTTTTCTTTTGAAGGAGAAAACTATCATTGCCCAACTGCAATATGGATATACTGTGTAGAATAGAGAATGGAAACGGGATTGTGTCAAAGACAACCCAGCCAAAGAGCAGAAAACAGCTCAAAGCTACCAATCGGTCTTCAAGGCAGCGAGAAAATCCCGCACCTGGAGGAGGGCTTCAGCTGGCCCTTTAACCATAATGCATACTAGTTCAGCAAAATGGACGGCACACTAAACTCCGAAACATACAAATGAACCAAAATTCAAAAACCACACAAGACTAACATAGGCTAGAGGTTCCTAACTTGGGACAGGCGCAAAAATGCAGCGGGGTTAAACATGTTTTGTGAGATCTCAACCATACCCTATACCTCTAGCCAATGTGGAATAAACAAACACACATCGATACACACAGTAAAACTCAGTCTAAAAGATGTCCGAGTCCGATGTTAAAGAAGATAACATACATGTATATGACTACAAGACTATTTAGTAGAATCCCAAAATATAACAAAAGGTTATTTTCCAGAATGGATTCTCTGTTACAATCTAACATGCCTAATACTCTA
This sequence comes from Mytilisepta virgata, assembly GCA_028015205.1. NCBI lineage: Eukaryota > Metazoa > Mollusca > Bivalvia > Mytilida > Mytilidae > Mytilisepta > Mytilisepta virgata. Next base: position 83,463,843 of record CM051521.1, read on the forward strand.
TTCCAAGAAAGTCTGCTATGAACTTACGCTATTTTTTTTATGGAGACGTGATTATATAAAAAAAGTCGCGTAAAGTTAAAGCAGACTTGTTCATATTAGAACTACTGATTTTCAAAGGTTGCGAATATTGCTACTTATGTTGTTTTGATACAAACGGGTCATGACCGATACTGATAGACTGCGGATCCAAAGTCTTGAGTTCGTCTTGATTTTTGTAATTTTATTTTAGGATTTTCTGATGCAGACGATTATCAAGAAAATATAAGATTACAATGATTATTGACGAAAAACGGGCTATTTATAAAGACATCACCAATTTTGCGGCTGTTGTGCAAAACTCTACCATGAAGCTATTTTACCAGACCATGTTGTGTAAACCCAGACGTTTACCACTACTTCAACAATTAAATGCAGAAGATTCCAATTTTAAAGAGCAAGGTCATTGAATTTAACAAGATCAGGTGTTTCTTATATAGCCAATCAAATCAAGCATTTAATTTTACAGCCTGCTGACAGACGCTACGTTCGTTTACAGAAATATATCTTTTGTTGACGATATCGATAAACAGTCGATTTTCAGATCGTTATAAGCTTTATAAATAGGTCCTATATTGCTTTTTTGTTTATATAATTGGAAAGTTCAAAGTGCCCAATGACGTATTCATGACCGTATATTTGTTAAATTAACAAGAAGATAAGTAATATTCTTTTAAGTATTGGCGTTTTGAGAATACGTTTTATATGTCAGTGTCACATGTATGAGAAGTTTAAACACACACGATGATGTGCCAATTCGACGTCTAGATCCTGTTCAAAATAAGAGAGTGAAGGCCTACTTCCAATTACGGCACTAGTCACACGACTATCTTACATGCATAACATACTGTAGACGTCACAGCGCAGATAGGGAAGCCAAATTTAATACAGGAAATACCACCAAAATGATCAATCAAATGTTGATGGTCACCATTTAAACGCGATATTACCATTTCAATTTAAAGTTCTCATTGAGTAGCTCCTGTCATAGCCACTTTTTTCGACCTTTTTTGGCAATAAACTGAAGGATTTAATATATATTCATTACCAAATGTAATACAATATAATACCAGAACTTTTCATAGAACATCATAGATAATTTTATAATCATAAAAATTCAACTTTAAGGATTGATGATTATTTTTACCTTCAAAATATCTATTACAAAAGGTTATGACTACCGAATAAAATATTCTGCACCATGATTTTGTGTACATGGGTGAAACATATAGGCTCTTACAACGATGACCAGTTGATATGAAATTTATCAACCCGAAATAATTAAATTTTCATTTTTAAACTGCGAAGCTTGTCCGAGCGTTTTAAATATGAAAATTTAATTATCGAGACTGGATCAATTCAATAAATAACCCGTCAAGAGTCTTTGCTTAATGACAATGTAAATCTCGGAGAGGTCTTCCGAATGTTTTCGGTGGGAGATATCACGAGCATTTAACCAACGTGTGGCGAGATCAATATTTATCAAACGCGTTAAGAGATGTATAAATTTGCACAGAATTATAGAAAAAGGCCAATAACAAAGAGACGGGGAGTTGTGTTTTGGCTAAAAAAAAACTATAATAAGTAAAACACAAAAAAGCTCAGTGTGTAGGTTACATGTATCAAGCAAATGAGAAAACTTGGTAGAAAACCTCCCAAAGATTCTTCCTGTCAAGTTTCGTTCCATTTGGCGAAGCTGTTTCAGAGAAGAAGTTTTCTTTTTATCAGCCATTCAGACACAAAAATTGCCCATAGCAACCATGAATATCGTCTAATTAGGATGAACAAAATTAATTTCATAAAAGACGTTCCATAGATGCTTCCTGTCAAGTTTGGCTGACAGTTTTTTCCAAGCAGTTCCAGAGAAAACAAAATTTAATCAACCAGTGAGAAACAAGAATTGCCCATGATTGCCATGTTTGTTGCCCGAGTGGGACGAAATTAATAACTTTGTAAAGAATCTCCAATAGATGCTTCCTGTTTTGTTCCATTTGCCGCCGATCAGAAAAAGAACTGCCCATGGCCAAGCAGTTCCAGAGAAAAACAATTATTTTTAATCGACCAATGAGAAAAAAGAATTGCCCATGACGGCCATGTTTGCTGCCCGATCGGGACAAAATGAGGAAACTTTATAAACGACCTCCCATCTATGCTTCCTGTCAAGTTTTGTTCCACTTGGCCAAGCAGTTTCAGAGAAGGTTTTTGAAAACTCAGCGAATCAGAAACAACAATTGCCCAAGGTGGCCATGCTTGTTGTCCGATCGGGACGCAATGAGCAAACTTTGTAACGGATCTTATATAGATGCTTCCTGCCAAATTTAATTCTATTTGGCCCAGTGGTTGCAGAGAAGATTAAAATTTGAAAAGTTAACGGACGGACGCCAAGTGATGACAAAAGCTCACTTGGCCTTTGGCCAGGTGAGCTAAAACGGATTTTTACGGTTCAAAATCTCATAAGTGACTAAATTCGGGTTTGTACATAAAGATATAGGTAAAGTAGTTTTAACATTCATTATAAATGCGAATTTAACAAGAGGCTCACCAGAGCCTGTATCGCTCACCTGGAGTCTAGTTTCCATTGGACAATTAATCAACTATTTGACGAAGTTTGTTGCAATTGGTTCATTTGTTCAGGGAAAATTTGTTGAAGGTTTATTTTTCATAAGGTTTAATGTTAAAATATGTTCCCTGATGGTGGTAGACCTGGCAGAAAGTTGATATAATTGACCAGGAATAAGGGTGAACCTTAAATAAATGTAACAGAACCCGACCTCAAATTACACAAACCAATAACTCCTAAATAGAATTTGGGATTCCCTTCAAAATTTCAGGGTAGGTAGATCTCAACATGGCAAACATTTTTCAAATTTACATTTCACTTCTATCTCAAATAGTTTTGGAGATAAATGACGAAAAATGTTAAAATTTGAAAATTTGACGAAAAAAGGGCAATAACTCCTAAATGGGTTTTGGAATTTCCTTCAAAATTTCAGGGTAGGTAGATCTTGTCATGCTGATCAATTTTACCCCAGTCAGATTTTTGATATCTGTAACGGTTTTTAAGTTATAAGCCAAAAACAACACATCCACCCCTATATTTACAGCCATGTTTTATGTCAGATCAAAATAAAATAAGGATCGTTTGTAGAGGACATGTCATAGATCATTCCTATTAAGTTTCAAACAAATCGGCCCAGCGGTTTCAGAGGAGAAGTTTTTTGAATGAAAAGTTTACGACGGACGGACGGACGACGGACAAAAAGTGATGGCAAAACCTCACATGGCCTTTGGCCAGGTGAGCTAAAAACTACTTTACCATTGTTGTTAAGAATGGGAATGTCAAAACTACTTAATTTTTTTCAACGACGTTATAAAGTTTATTTTACACATGTGATTGAAAGCGCAGGAATGGCCTATACAATGATGTTTTCAATATTACTGGCTTGAGAGGTCATTGAAGTTAAGATCAAGGTTATGAATATATATCACTATTCGTCTGGAGACGATAATTACATGTACAACAATGTACCACTAGTCACTAGTCATAAAACTAGGAAATGACAACTAAACCCTCATTCCCAACGCATTACTTTCCCAATCATATTGGAATATGGGCCAAAAGTTTTGGAAATCAAAATTCTAAACCTTTATAGTGCATCTACGTAAGTTTATGACAATACTGTATAGAAATAAAATGCATAAGTTGAAAAATGAAAGAGGAGTTTACGTCACAAGCTTAAATTAACAATTTAACAATTCTACCCCTCTTGGCCCCACATTTTGAAAACTAAATTCTAAAACCTTATTGAGCATCTGCATACATGGTTGTGACGATGCAGCATAGAAATAAATATATGTGATTGGACGTATTAACTTATTTAATTATAATTTGACCTTTTTTCAAATGTTTGAGAGTACAAAAAATAAAGTGTTGAACACTGATTTTAGTAAGATGAAAGACCTATTTTTTAAACCGATTTTGCTTTTTGAGTACCACCCAGAATTTATTTATGAGAAAATACAACTGTTTTTCGAGAACTAAAACATAGCTGTCTATATATATAAATTGAATTAAGTCTGGAAGGAAAACAATCGTTTAAATGCTTAACTGCAAGCCGTTTACAATTCAATGTTCCATTCGCTCTATAATGTATATAATGCGTAACATAATGCGCATTTTTTAGATCATAAAATCACCAGATTTTTTTAGAGAACATAAATTTGATGTTCATAGTGGGCCAAAGAAAAATCTGGAAAAGGTCATTTAGGTCTGATGTAAAAGGTCAGGTCAAAATTAAAATGAAAAATATTCACGATAAATCAGGAATGAAATATTTGCAGATCTGATAACAAAAAAACTACGCCAGACAATTTCATTGGTGTTTGCAGTATTGTTAGAGTTGAGAAAAAAACTGTGTACTGAAAATACTGCTTCTTATCTATGTTAAATTGATGTTCTGATTTTAAGCAATCAAGTGCGAAAAGGTATAAATGTAATAATACATATGTACAATACGATTAACCAATTTTTATGCACAAAATGTGCGCTTTTCGTCGATTTACAACACACTGATTGTGCTCAAAGCCTACAATGTTGAAAGCCAAACCAATAACCAACAAAGTTAATGATCTAATTCAAATTACGAATAAAGTAATACAAAACCGATCTAAGGACAGAGCTATGCACGAGGGAGATAGTCCTAAAACTGATTTATAAGAATCTCGATACTGAAGATTTCTATCAAAAGAAAGCTTAAAAGAATGAGTACAATATTAAATTTACTCACTCTACATGTTGCTTCTTCATTTACATTTTCAAGGTCCCTGATACCAAAATCAAGCTAAATTCGAAGTTAAAATTTGAAGAGACAATTTTATATATTCTGTATTCCATTCAATAAGTCTTTCATCTACTTTTCAGCAAGACATAAGCAAGGAAAGCTGGCAACAAACCATACAAATTTTAGCCTTCATTATGTCAATATTGACAAATACACAATGGAAGTGTTAGGTTTGTTATTTCACCGTTCATTGCCAGATACTCGTATTTTGACAGAAATAACACATCCGATATATCTAAATTGGCACAAACGAGTTTCATTTCAGGAAGAAATTAACACTAATCACAACACGCAGTGTTAAAAGCACTGTTAAACCATGTATATGTTGTCATTATGCGTAAAGGCTATATGTTCAGGTCGGTAAACGTACGTAATTTGTTTTTACTGTGGCTAACAGGTCAGGAAACCAGAGATCTTTAGATTTTTATTGTTTGGTGATTTGTATGAGAAATGCACTGTTCATTCTAGATGGGTCAATTACAGTTAACCGTGATAGGAGATTAAAATTAACGTATAGCTATGAGAGGAAATTAAGACTGAGACTGAAGTACTGTCGTGCACTTTAGTCTGAAGACTATTAGAGTACATTAAGAATTTGCAGAAGTAAGGACTTTTTAAACGGTTGAATGAAAATTCACAAAAAGTTATGTCTTCTAGTTCTGTTCATAATTGGCATCACAGAATAGTTCGTACTACCCTAAGTAGATATCATTTGTTGGACATAAGTCCTCATATTAGTTATGTATTTTCCAGCTCTGAACCTAAAGGTTTTTTACTATATTGTATTAAGAAGTACATGTATTAAATTAACTGCTATAAAACTTCAGCGGTATCACGAATATTTCATTGAATCAGTACGGACATTGTCGTGGCAGCAATATATATTTCTGACATTCCTGTCACATCCAATTAAAAGAATAATGCAATAAAAACGCAAACAAAAAGAAAAGTAACGGAAAACAATTAACGTGATATATAAGCATATACAACAGGTGCGTGTTTACTATGACTTCGAGTTCAGTGGCTGGAAGAGACGGTGCATCATTTACACATATGTAGTGTACATTTTTTTTTTAAATATCTGCTATATAAGACCGAAGCGAAAAGATAGTGAGGAAGTCCATGAAACTGAAATCCCAAAAAAAAACGACTTCTATATTATATAGATTACCATATAGGATATTATATAAATTGTACCACGGGAAATAAATATCACTGAAAAATGACCAAAAGATTGAAAAACATATAGCAAACTAAACTGATTCAGAAAAAGATATTACAAAAAACCAATATCAATGTCAACTCCCACAAACTTTTTTTTCTACAGGCGTTTTTCCATTCTTGCATTAAATTTGAAATTCCTCAAATGAAATTACAGAAAAAAGTTCAGCCCCCTAACTCTTCCATTATTTTGCATTAGATTTTCCATTAGCAATAAAACATCGATATTTTTAACATATTCGTGTTTTCTTCATATTCATTATCTTATGGCTTTGTGATGACATAATATTACCCTTTTCTGTGGAAACGATTATTTACTCTCACTACGTTTGTCTTGATGATGGAAACGACCTACAGCAAAACTATGCCAGGTTTCTTGCGCACTTTTACTGTAGTACTTGGTGCTTTCTTTTGTTTCAGTTCGAATACGAAGAAATGGTGGGTAATTTATTGATAAGAATTATTCGCTTAACTGCCCAGTGTAAAGGAATTATGTCCATAGGTTTTAGACAATTTACTTTGCACTATATAGATTTTACAAAATATTATGTATTTATATATATCTGATACATATAAACTGAAAATTAGATTAGCTACACCGATATGCTTTAGATTACCAAATCTATGTGTGCATTTAAACGTACGACAACCGTCTTTCAGCATGGAATGTTGACTCAGTGAAATATACCCCGTACTGTTACAGTTCATTGTTTCAGCGATTGTTAGATATCAAGATTTTATATGTCGACACTGACATTTGTACCGAGTATCGGGGAGCATTTTGTGCACATTTTTAGCCTTCTAGGTTTTTGGAGCTCTAAGGCAGTACAGCGATACAATACATGTAGTTGTATTATGTTGTAGTGTTAGCCTGATAACGAGATAGTTTAAAAATACGAAAACCAAATAGTTGACATTATTACAACTTAATGATGCTCGCTGGTCATGTTTTGGTCTTTTTTGTCAGATTTTCGGAATCCTCGGGTTTTATCCATTTCATAAACATGAAATTATTTGCCCATGAACCCCCACTTTTCTTTTATAATTCAATCAAATATACCTTAAAATGGTATTTGACAAAATTTTATGATGTCCTTTTTATTTTTTCATACATTTTTGAGAGACTGGAGTTGTCAATGCAAAGACAATGAAAAATGCAGAGAAAACCCATTTTATGCAAATTTTCAAGGTCTTATAGCTCTAAAATGAGCACATGAACCTATATTTTTTTTCTTGCGTATTTGTTTACTATTCATATGTTCTCTCAAACTAAAACACCTATTTCAAATCCTATTTATTTCCAATTAGACCAGCGATCATCCTTAAAAGTTAGAAAATCAACCAGTGCCAAACACCTTTGAAATCCTGCAAGTCTGAAAATTCCTTATTTTATTATGAAATCTTCTAACAAATATCTTGTGAATATTCCAATCATAACTTCAATGTTTACAAGATTCATACCTATGCATCTGCCAAAGATTAAAAACATGTACAAAGCAACTATAGAAAAAATGTAAAAAGTGAGCATGTAGTTCCATTTTGATTGCCAACCTTCAAGCTACAATTACAACATTTTAACAGAAATTATATTGTGGCATATGGTATCTCATCAATTCACAGTTTTTGATCGCGTTTTTTGTCTTCATCCAAAATTCTTGTACATTTTATGAAACTTCAAACCGCATGCCAAGGTTAGCATTTGTTATAGTTTGAAACATTGTGATCAGAAAGACTGCCAAGATATTTATTAAAACAAAAGGCTGGAAATTATTTGCAAAATTCCAAGGAATTTCGTCATTTCAAAGATTATTTGATATTTATTTTTACTACTGATGTATAATTCAAAATACCACAATTTTCTGCTAATTGGTTGATTTTTTGAAAGCCTTTATAGTGTGAAACTACAGAAGGCAGAACACATAAAGTCGTTTGATAACATAAGATTGTATAGTTATAAAATGCATATTAATTAAAGAAAGAAAGAAGGTAAAAAGCTAACTTTGATCCTTTGTATCAAAACATAGAAAAAAATATACTCCTAACATTTTTATAAATAATATTCTGTGAACAGTAACTCATTATTTCATAACATGCAGATGTTTCCTTGTCTATATTTAAAGCAAAAACAATACCTGGATTATGACGCCTTTGCATTCTTTTTAACACGGTTACCGATTTCACTTCTAAGAAACAAATAAATGGGAACGAAGATCGCAATTGTCCTAGATAAACCATTAACATGTACAGTCAAACCTGCTATAAAGGGAACCTCTGTATAACAAATCCCTCTGTATAAAGGACAATGTGAAAAGTCATTTAAAAAGCATATACATGTACAGAATTATGTGGATTAACAGATGTATAAAAGGCAACTTTCATAAAGTGCAATTTTTCTCGTACCTTAGGTACCCTTTATATTCAGGTTTGACTGTATTTCCATGTCCTTATCTGTGAAAGGCATATAGATAATTGTATGGACGGTACTAAATTCAAAATGGGTATATATAAAATGTATTAACAAAAACGACAAAAAATACGAAAATAAAAAGATTTGATAACATCGGCTCCATCATTTCAGAAAACTACTTTTTTTCCATATACATTTTAACACGTAGAACAATCTGTATAAAAACTAAACAGATTCCCCTTTTTTGATAAGCATGCAATGTATTCTGAGCAATCTAAATAAACGTAAAACATGATCAAATCTCCAATATACGACCATTAACCAAACACAATATAAATCAATAGATAATAGATAAATATTATATTGTTCCAATATTTGTATTTTGATAAATTTGAAATTCTGTAATTTTTGGTTAACTATTTTTGCCAAAACTCTTACCGTTCAATGTTATTGACATTAATGTATTAGTATTGTCGACTTGCATCTATCTAAAAAGATCGTAACCAGTTAAAAACAAAACTTGATTTGACAATTGTAAGAATTTATCTAACTAAATAATTCAAAAGATTTGTTCAAAATGTTGCAACACTACTCTTTAGTCCGTTATCACATACTTTAAATTTAAATTTCAGACAATTATGGACGAATACGAAAAAAAGTTTTATGCGTTTTCGATTTTTTCTTAACAATGTCTCTTAGGACACAATGAAAGTCCATATTTGTTAAACCGAAGAGCGTCGAACCAGATATTCATGTAACTAGAATATAACCCTCCTTTGCATGGTGGAAGTTGATTTGAATTAGAATATATCTTAAATGTTTTGTAAGAACAGAAATTTTAAAACAGGTAAAAATAAATATCTCAATATTAAGTTAAATCTAACAGAACAAAAAAACTCGCTAAGAAGCAAATTTGAATGGGTCGGCAAATACAGATCTGAAAGCCGCCCTGTTTTAAAATCTAAATTCAAATAAACTAAACATAAATAAATAATAGGGTCTAGTTTTGTCAATTTTTTAAGTTGCAAGCAAACTAAATGTAGGACTGTGTACTCATAAGAGCTTCCCTTGCAATGGAATGAATAAAAGGTCGCTATTTTTCATAATGCAACGATGAGGCGCACTGCAATAGCATGAGTCTTTCTCAAGTGGCTTAGAACGTCAAAAAAGTCTTCCAAAATTTACACAAGAGGCTCTCAAGAGCCTGAATCGCTCACCAGGTAAACAATGCACTATAAACTAAATCTCATCATCACCATTCACTAAGGATACCATGTTTACTTTAAAAACCAAATATTGTTGAAATCCGAGCAAGTGTAAAAAAATGGCGGGAAAATGGCCGTCCAAAACAAACTTTCATCATCACCATTCAACTCGGGATACCATGTTTACCTTGAAAGTAGCTTTCATCTTCATTTTCTTTCTATAATTCAGAAAAAATAGCAAAAAACAGCATTTTGACCCCTATGTTCTATTTTTAGTAAGAGCGGACATGTTTTTCGACCAATCAAAAATCCAAGCATTAACTTTTTGCAGGATACCCTAAGGAACAATCTTACCAATTTTCATTTGATTTTCAATAGTAGTTTCAGAGAAGAAGATTTTTGAAATAATAACATAAGAAAAGCCAAAAATGTCAAACAATGAGTGCTGACCACAGCCAGTTTCAAAACTAATTTCACAAAAAATATATAAATATATACATCTAATGAAAGTTATTTTTAAGTACTATTGTATATTGAGGTAACATTGAATTTATATTTTAATAAATAGCCATTTAAAAACAAATTTACACGCAATCAAAAGCTTTTTTTCATTTTCTACAGTTTGCCATCTATAAGGCATCAACAGTTATTTTGACATTTAAGGGACAAAACTTTAACTCCTAAAGGGCTCATTTAAACATTTTGCAAACTAAGGGAAATGCTGTGAAAATGGTCAATTTTGATGTTCTAAGGGGAATAACTCCTAAAAGGAATGAACATACAACTTAAGTACAAATTTCAAAAAAAAATCAAGAAAAAGGGCAATAACTCCTACATGGGTGGTTACATCTTCTTCAAAATTTCAAAGCAGGTAGATCTTGAGGTGTTGAACACTTTAGCTTCCCATCAGAATTTTGATATCTGTCACCATTTTTGAGTTATTTGCAAAAAACTGCAATTTACCCCTATGTTCTATTTTTAGCCATGGCAGCCATGTTTTTTTACAAATCAAAAATCCAAACGATAGTTTAGTAGCACTCATGCCAAGGAACAACTACACTAAGTTTGGTTGCAATTAAACTTATGGTGTAAGAGGAGTTAACGATTTTATTACAACGAATAAAGACTGCAAAAATGGTCAATTTTGACGATCTAAGGGGAATAACTCCTAAAAGGAACGAACCTACAACTTCGATCCTGTTACAAATTTTGTAGATCTTTGTGTGCCTAACAATATGAAATTTAAATTTTTCAAATTTCCTTTATAGTATCCAAGATATTGAGCTTAATAAGTGCAAAATTTGGAAAAAAATACAGAAAAAGGGCAATAACTCCTACATGGGTCATTGGATCTTCTTCAAAATTTCAGGGCAGGTAGATCTTGAGGTGCTGAACACTTTTACCCTATGCCAGAATTTTGATATCTGTTATGGTTTTTGAGTTATTTGCAAAAAACTGCAATTTACCCCTATGTTCTATTTTTAGCCATGGCGGCCATGTTTTTTTACGAATCAAAAATCCAAACGATAGTTTTGTAGCACATATACCAATAAACAACTGTACGAAGTTTGGTTGCAATTGGTCTTATGGTGTCAGAGGAGTTAACGTTTGAAAAAGTTTACGGACGGACGACGGACGCAAAGTGATGGCAATAGCTCACATGACCCTTCGGGTCTGATGAGCTAAAAAAGTAGTTGGAAAAAATTGTTGTAATTTCATTATCATGTTTTTAGTTCTGAAATTTCAAAGAAAAATTATTTCCCTGATTAAGTCCTTATGTACAATGTATAAAAGTCCAATGCGCATTATTTTCTCATTCAAGAGGTTTTATTCTAATAATTACGTATATGATTGACAAGAAATGTACATTGCTTCCAATTTGATACTAAGCCATTGACTTTGATCGATGAAAGAGATGTTTTTAGTTTTTAGGGATGCAAAAAGTACTCCGATATCATACTTTTGCTGATAAGGAAAAAAAAGATATCTGGAACAAGACTTTCGTCATTTCTACTTTTTCTGGTGTATAATTATGGATATAAATGCTGATAACTGCATGTACACTTTTTTTAATATGAAAAATGTCAACCTAAAACACTGTAAGCGGAGTTCAACGACAAAAGATTCTCTACTCTATACGCGTTCGTACAATGGAAAAGGAGTATGCAAATCCCCACCTTAACCCTCACACGACCACCCTATCTTAGTTTTTGATACATTAAAGGGCAATACAAGAACCATATACCCTAATATCGTTAAAATGTTTAGCAATTGATTTCCCAGGGGGATACTAAAATGTTAAATCTAAGCCTGGATGATCGACGCCTAGTTACGGTAAAGCACTCAAAGACCCATTGGTCCAGCTGAGCTACATGCAGACAATACAAAAAGACAGTGAATTTGTTACTTTCGCTGTAATTATTTAAGCACACATAACTTATTAGCATAATTACTGAATATTTATAGAATAACTAGGTCAATGCTGTAAACAATATAGGTCAAAATATAAATAAGAATAGTATCAAAGGTTACTTAAACACTCCAAATGCATAAAATGCATATTAAACGGTATGAAGTTGATAATGCGTGTTTAAATTATCTTTTTATCGTCCTCAGACATTTAATCACTGAGTAACAAATTGTAACTATCAAACACGTGCATCCATGTACATCTGTTGCCTGCTTTGTGATTCAAATATATTTTTTATTCTGTTTAGAACCTTTTGAATTTAGTGCGAACAATACTTTGATATTTCTGGTTTTTGAAATATTTTTAGATGGCTGTACCTGATTTATTGTCATAGTTTACCAATATAAGTTTTTAAGTATGTTTAAAAATTTTTGGATTGAGATTATATCTCCTGTGAAAGTCAATTAAATTAAACCGGCTTCCAAACGTTTTAATTGGTAACGTGAGAGTGCATGAATACCAAATGGAGTTATTGCAGATTATCGACAATTTAAACATCTTCTATTCGTGTATCTGTCACTGGATGTGTGATTCTAAACGCATCCGTCTGTTATCTTATCATATCCGGTATAAATGTCAAAAGCAGAACAACGAAAAAACCGCAAGATTTTGCTACTGTCAACTGACAGCCCAGCAACCTGCTAAATACCCATGTCCGCCCTACACAACCCAATGAAATTGTACTGAAAAAGTAAAATATTACACTAAAAGTATTTCTATCCAATCAAAAACCACGTTACCGCCTACAGAACGCCACAACCGAACTATTTTAACCATATTTAGAAAACACGTGCTATATGATAGGTTCCAATACACGGTAACCATATTTGGAAAGCAGTTCATATTTTCATTCATGCATCGTATTTATTGCGGCACACTAAAAAATCAATAAATAATCGAAGTCCTCGATCATATTAAAAACTAACAACATGTCATGTATGTACGGGTTTTCCATTGTATATCGTGATAATTAAAAACACAAATTTTGTTGTATTTTTAAAAAACATATGCATTATTATTAGACGTCTAGATAAGCGTTAATTTACAGTTATAATTGTATTTGTAAATTTTTATCATTGGTTAAGGGAAAGTAGTTTTCTGATACATATTCGTTGTATTTAATACTGAATCTCATATTTAAAAGCAATCTGCGTACAAAAATATAACAAAAATAAACAGGAAGAAGCTTTCCCGATCTACAATAAAGGACCATAAAACTGTTTTCAAATATGAACAAAACGTATTCATTTAATTATTATAGTTCATTTACCTAATTGATAACAAAATTACGTCATCACTGACGAAATATTCAATTGTTTTTTGTATGAAATGTGACAGTTATACAGTCCAGAATTGTCTAGTTATGCATTAAAAGAAGTTCAATACTTTACATTGTGCACGTAATTATGATAAAAATGTTTCTGTGATATTTCATTGTCATGCAAATTGCAGATTCAAGCATAATTTCCACTCTCTCGAATCATCTTTGTACATCATATGAATTAAAAGATACTCAACCAAATTGAATGCAAAAGATAAATTTATGCATTTTATAAAATCTCATTTTCTACCAGATGCTCAAAGGATGAAAACTTAACAATGGCAACGCAACCAAACCAAACCAAAATATTATTAATCTGAAAAAAAAATCCACAAAGAATAATGGGCATAAATATATTGTCTCCTTTTTCGCATTTACATATCGCCATTGCCTTAAATGTCTAAAATACTTACAAAATTTCAATTAAAATTAAAAATATAAAAATGACTCCACACAAAAAAAGAAACAAAAAAAAAGTAAACAACAATAAAAAGATAAAGATAAAAGGCTTAAAGTTTTAGTTGATTAGGATGGGTCACGGGCGCTAAAAAAGAGGAGATAACAGTTCAAACGTTTTGCTGCACTTTATATGCCTAATTTAACCAAGTTTGTCTCAGATGTAAGGCTTTCAATTGCGATCACGTGACATTCATACATTAACGAATACTTGTAAGTCACATCAGTAATGTTGAAAACTGACAATAATACAAAGCCGATTCTATAACATAAAATGTTGTAAACCTAATCAAAATAATTAAAGTCCAAAACCACCTGAGGCCAGAGCTATTCGTATCAAGGGACTCTTTTTTCAATCGTAAAAAAACAATAGTAGCAGAGGCTTCAACTAATTAAAACAAGGAACTTGTCTCAAAACGTCATAATCCCACATCTGAGCAACTTTTAAATTAGAGGTTTGATACAAAATAACAATCCAAAGATACTAATATTAGATATAGTAAATTTATACTATGCTGTGTACAACGCATTTCAATGAGTTACCTCTCATCAGCAGAAATAAAAATCGAAACATTTGGAAGACCAAAAACAAAACTTATATTAAACAAGAAGTACTCATAACCAAAAATACCGAAATAGGAAGCCAAATTTCAGCTAAGTATGATATGCCATCCTCTACTTATAATATAAGAATGACCCAAAACTTAATTTTCACGTACTATGCAAAGAAAAACAGGAAAATCTAAGTATACCAGTAAGAAATGGTTGTCAGTACTGACTCATGAGTTATTCCCTGCCAACTTTTTATATTGGAAATACTTTTACTTATAAAAATACATACAATTATTATCAGAAACGTTGTGATTTGCCTGTGAACGAATCAAAAATTAACGATGAACTTATTGTCAGGTTATCTTGAAATTGTCAGTATTACATAATTTCACAGCAAAACAACTACACCAATGTATATCCTGAATCAAAAATAAACCCATGAAATTACTTTATCTTATCAAAATATCAAAAGACTTGTTGCAACAGTCAACCTGTTGAAAGCTTACAATTCAATATGAGGAAAAAACTTTCTATTTTTGAAAACTATGTGCCATATTGCCAACGATAAAAGAAATGAGATAAATTCACATTTTGCCTCGTCAGGGGACAATTAGTTTATTAGTTTTTTTTCAATATCAGCACAAATTTCAGTTTCACTGATAATCTTACAATCCATTTAAATCTAAATATAAATAAAAATTCCCATATTTTTATTAATCTTACACGTAATACCACTATAAATTTTCAAAACTTTGCATTCTTTTGATACTCCAACCATTATTTAAATTAAAAATAAAATAAGTTCCTTACACGTAATTTATATAATGTCCGGATTAGCTTTTAGAAGGTTCATAAAATAAAATATGAGCCTAAAAATAGTCCACATAATGAGAGAGTTGAAACCATACTTTTAACAAATTTCATGCTTTCGCAAATGAAAATTTCATAATAGTATCTAAAATGATATCAATTCCAAAACAATGATAACGGATGATATTATATTCTCGGAGATAGATAGTCCGCAAGTAAGGTACAACGCCAGTGATACAATGTGCAAAATGTATGGTACAAATGAAAAATAATATTTCCGGACAAATATCAGACATTGTGGGCAATAAAATTTGAAATTGAAATAACTAGTTCTTTAGAAATAACTAACATGCACGTATTTAATTTTAAAACAGAAATAAGGGAGTTAATAAATAATTCTATTTAAATTAAAACCCGTAATTTGAGGGTCATATTTCAGATCGACGAAGCTGATGTTCATTAGTTCAATATCGCCAGCTCTTTAAATGTTCGTTTACACATAACAAATATATAAAACATATAGCATTCAGTATACTCAATGTGAATGCCTTCATAAAATTTCAGACCCTTCAGTCCTCAAAATTGACCTCAAATAATCTAGAAAGCCTATGCTCCAGTACAATTAACATAAAAATATGAATCTCAGATAAAAAATGAAAGTACAAGTCTTTATTCCATGCTGAAATGATTTAATTGCTACTCTGAAATAACCAATACAGTTTCTGTCGACGTGATTGAATCACGGCAAGTAGAAAAAAAACCCGTAATAATGACTTATGGTAAAAGTTTTCTTTACCAACCAACCTACAATAATTTTCCATTGCTAAAATTCAATTGAAAACTAAACTAAAGACAAAATGTGAAATACTAATCCATGATTTGTTTTATATATGAGGTTAAATGATGCATTAATTTTTTTGAGATATGCTTTATATTTAAATTGTTCAAAGCACATACATTGACATAAGGCTATATCACTTATTACACAGAGAGAAACACTTTTTGAAAAAAAATCAAAAATAAAGGAAATTAATTTTATGAATTCAAAGTATTAATGGTATAATCCAAAGGTAATGTATTTTAATTTCAAACATTATTTCAAATGCACAATGGCAATACAACATCACTTTGCACAACATTTTAATAAACTTCCAATACATTATTTCAGAAAGAATTTTAATAAAAGACTTACCTCTTCCAAGACATCAGCTATCTTACTCAAAGACTCCTCAGGTAAATTTTTGAATGTTGGAACACTGAAAACACAAAGGAAAAAAGACATTATATTTAAAATTAAATGAAAAATAAAACTTTCTCATGATATTTTTATATTAAAAAATGCCTACCTTCTTGCAATACGTTCAAACCTCCGTTTAGATAAAGTACGCTCAATTTTCATTCCAGCCGTTTTGACAAATTTTTATGTTGGTCATAATTATAAACGTCCAGTATTGTCAAGATAACAATCATAGTTATAAACTTCCGATCTAATTAATTCTTAAACGAAAGCAATTTCAGCACGTGTGAAGTTGCAAACGTTTATTTGTCTATACAGTAAAGACGATGATTAGTTGGCGTTGGTTGCCTTCGTATCTACGATTGAACTGAACGATTGTCTATATCAAAGATAGATATCACTCTGCCTTAAGAAATCAGGGGTTACGAAATCTTTGCTCACATTAAGAGCGCACTGATGGCTTTCATTTCACAGAACATTTTATGACAATATCAAGAGAAGAAATACTTTTTTGACAGAAAGTGTCTAGTACCTCGGTCTTTTTCTGATTGCTACTTTTATTTCAACTATTCATCGATTATTTATCTTTTAGTTAAAAATGATTAAAAACAACTTTGGCAAAGTGGTTTTATATAATATAAAATTTTTAGTTTTGTATATCCACTATTAAATTGGGGTCTAAAATCGTCGTTTATTTTATTTTCAGTAGTGATGTGTTTACTTGCTTTTCATATTGTATTCGCGAATTTCGAATTCCATTTGCTCATGTACACTTACTCTAAATTCGTTGTCTCCTTATTGTGATTATAGTTTAAGCAACAGATATTCTATGCTCATGATGATAAGGAATAAAACTTTTTAAATTACAAGAATATAAGTATTTTCTTCAAAAAAAATTTCAGGTCCGGTCCATATATTTAGTAATTTGTGCTATGACTTCAGTCTTCATTTAAGACCAGATATATCCTTTGATTGGGAAGTTTTATTTTTTATTATAGTAATAAAGGTTATTTTGAAGGAATTAATCAATGTTTTAACTCGGGCGATTCACCCACAAACTAAATAAAGTCTGAAGGACTTTACGCAAAGTTTGTGAGTGACAAGCCCGAGTTTACACATTGATAAATCCCGTAAAAATATCCTTTATTACTTATAATTCCGAAGTAATGCAGAAATATGACGTTTTCCATTTGAAATTAACATTTCCCTCATGCACTATATTGCATGAGTACGTATTCATACGCACGACGTCATGAAAGGAATGTATTAAGTTATAATAGACTTTTTACAGGAAGTTGCTGTTGGCCAATGAAATTAATGCATTTGATGCTTTGAAAAAAAAAACATAGGAATTATTTTCGCATATTTTAATTGTCTACAACAATACATTTTACGTTTGTGTTATAACAGACGAGATACTGACATCACGCCGTTGCTAGGTTATGAGATATCTTTTTGTCACATTTGAAACTGTGACGTCACGATGTTGGTAGAATATCTTTAATCCGAGGGCTCAAATATTTCTTGGCTCAATCGAGTCTCTGTCGAGGTTGAGAAATAGAAATATTTGAGCCCAAGAGTGTACGATAATCAAGTCTGCCCAAAACAGGGGTGATTGATATTTAGAACTATGTTTTAACTGTTGCTATTGAAAGAGGGTGATACAACGCTTTCTCATAACCTAGCAACGGCGTGACGTCACTGCCTCAAATGTGAGAAAACTTTTTGTCATATTTGAAACAGTGACGCAAACAAAAAATATTTGAGCCTTCAGGTGTGAGAAAGCCTTTTCGAGTGAAAGATGTTATTTATCTTACCATCCAACCATAGTTGAAAAACATGTTATTCATCTCAAATTATATTACCTCTAATTTTTCCTACATGCACTTTATTAGCCACAGATATCTGTTTTGCATTATATCATTTTCATTTTTCTATCAATAAAGAATGTAAAGTTTTATTTTGCTTTTACATTTTTACTTGTACTAAACAAAGATAAGATGCTGTTTACTTTCGATTAACTTGTGACGTCACAAAGCGTCCGACATAATAAATTCGTCATCACGTCCGCCCGTTGAAAGACTACATGACAGAACGATAGCTTTATAACCGACAGTTGAAAGCGTACTGTAATACCTGTGTGATTAAACCTTTTTTCTTTGGAATCAAAAATAATTATATTTGACAGCATCAGCTGTTACTGTTTATCTATGAGAATATTTAGTGTTCATTCGATACAGTGATGCTGATTTGGCCTCGATTTTGGTCACCAATAACAGCCACTTTGAAAATAAAGTTTGAATAAATACTGACTACATACACGATTTCAACGTCATCAGGGCTTGCAATATCCATCACACCGTTAAAAATAAGAAAATATTAGAACAAAAATTTAAAGATACTACATGTATGGAAATGTCTATATATACATGTACAATACATAGTCATTGTCGAAAAAGATAAATTTATTTGGGCAAGCCTTAGAAACACGAGAAAAGCTTTAGAGAGCCCAAATAAATTTTATATTTTCCGACACTGATCGTGTGTTTGATGATGTATTGAACAACAAGCTTCACTGACTCTCCGTGGACGATTGGTATTGGTAGGTCTTTATAACTACATGTACTGAGGTTCTGACTATAATCCAACTGGCGGCGAGGTGGGTTCAATTCCGATCTTAACAAGCATTTCCAGTTTTTCAGCCGAAGGTCGATGGCTCTATATCGTTTACTCCGGCATTGCGTCTTTCACCAATAAAAACTGGTCGCCAGGATACAACCATTTGCGCTGAAAGGGGTGTAAAACTAAACAAAAGCGGATCCTTACTTTTAGGAGCCTCTCCTTCTGCTCAGGGAGTTCATGTGATTATCAATATTTCGTCCCCTTTTTTCTGGTAATGGGATTATAGATCATGAAGTTATAAACTGACTTTTTAGTATACAAAATCTTAATTAATGCTTAAGACGAACTAACATGTACGATACAATATTTTAAAATTTTACCGAATTTTTCATTCTTTTTTTTCTAAAACATGACAGGTAACCGAACTGAATTATGATAAATTCTGATAAAATATATAATAATACTTTTTTGTTTACAAAACATTATTTTCGTAGAGAAGAAACATTACAATGCTCCCGGTGAGACTTGGAACAAAATGCTAACGTGAACAAGAGCACCTGGGAGTCTCAAACTGTTAACACCTAATTTATTCTGAGATAAATTTGTGTTCTATTTATTAGTTTTCTCTGAAGGAACCAAGACTTCAAAAGAAAGATAAAATAAACATTTTAGGACGTGTTCTAATTTGACTAAATAATCAGTTTGGCAATCTTGTGAAATGACTAATAACTATTGATGCAATTTCAAAATTTTTAATTTGATGAAACCGGCACTTGATTTCCACATTATTTTCAAACTCCTTGACATTGTGTGGATATTTGTGTTGCGTTTAAGTAAAAAGTGTATTCTGTTATGGTCAAAATGCTTTCCAGAACCGGAAACGGAAGTCAGAGTCACTGTTACCAACTTCAAATGTCAACATCTTTGGCAATAGTATACACTCTTTTATGCGAAATGCCCACGATGATATGCTTATGCAGTGGGTGTGATACAATAAATCTTCTGTAAACATTATCAGAAAAAAAAATAAGCACTAGAGAATTCAAAAATGTGTGAATAGGATGAAACGGAGTAATGAAAACTTGCCCTTTTCATATATGTACATGTATATGACAAAACTGGAAAAAAGTCGATATTTATAGGAATGACATCTTCTTCCAAACTACGGTAATGACAAGTTAACATCTGGTTACGGTTTTCTAGGTAAATACCGTATTAGACAGAGTGGTTTTTCAAGTGTGTAACTCCAAATATGCCACTCTTCGGCTTTCCATATTCATGGCCTTCAGCACTAATAACTAGACGCAATTTTTGAAACATGCATACACAGTGAACAAAAATTGGTTTCACTGAATATTTATCACAGAGATATAGTCATAAAAGCACAACGATAGACAAAAATCGAATTATTACGTGTGTCAAATATTTACTCTAAAAGATTAGTTTACGTCATTGTCAGATGTAGTACAGAAAATAAACACAAAACACTGAGCATAAAATGATTGTGAAATGTTTTGACAAGAGATCACAAAACAATCAAGCAGTGTAAATATCAGCATGAACTTCCATCTGCCGTGTCAGACAACACTACATTGTTTTTTCAACTATCTTACATTAAAAAATTCGGTTAAAACGTAAAATGGCATTTTCTGAAATATCGAATGAGCTCTATGTCAAACATTACTGACTACATTGTAACCAACTGTTTAAATATTACAATCAAAACAAACGATTATTCTTCAATTGCCAAAATAACACTTACCAAACAGCCATCATTTATTATGGCATGTTGAAACTGAAAATCAAGTGATAAAACACAAAGCAGAGATGCTTATAAAGTAAAAACTTAAATTAAAAATATTTTATAAGAGAATCGTCCAAAAATTGTGGGTGAGAATTTTTGTTATGCATGACTGGCAGGCTTCATATGGTAAGGCAAACATCCATCAATTATTTGAACCTATAAGTGAATTTATCGACACATAATTCACTTCCTTGCCCTCTCCGTCCTCTAAATATTAAATGAATCTTCTTGTTACTGAAAGGCTGACAGATGACGCTCAGAGAAAGACATGTAGTTCACAGTGAACATGGCAAGATAAGCTTGAAGTAAATCTCGCTTACATCTATTTTTTACCAGAAGAATGTCTCCGTAGACATTATATCAGAGAACAAATTCGAACGGATTGGTTGATTGATTGCTGCTTAACGTCCAGTGGCAAATATTTTACGCTTCTTCAGGGCGAGAACCAGTTTAATTTATCAAACAAAGCAAATAGGGGCGGGATGGGGCACAAAGGGGAACCAATTTTGACTGCCACTGTAAAAGGAGGATGGTTGGGTAGGGTCGGATAATTTAGCCTTCTGTAGCGACCATCAGACTACTCTTTTTCGAAAATTACAGAAGGGGTCTTTAGCGTGCAGGTAATGTGGCATTCTCCAAACACGTTACCCACTATGGTCAGCGGAAAAACTCACATATGCACAAGAAATATTGAGATCAAGAAAACATTGAGACATAATACAAGTGCAATGTTGTACTCAGTCCTTTTCTCAAAAGCATTTAGATCATATGATAATCGAAACAATGAATCTCATTTTTAAAGTCATACAAAATAGATTTATCTAGAATCTAAGTACTTTAAATTGTTTTCTTTGGCACATTTTATATACATTAACACTTGAATAAACTAAATAAATTGCCTGCTAAAAGTAGAATTTGGAAATCTTTATTTACTTAAGATTCATATTTAGATTGTAATGAACTTTCAAAATTAAGATCAGATTTTCACACATTTGTTAATTTAATCACAGTAAAAACGAGAGGTTGAGGTATATTGAGATACTAAAATTTTGTTCGTCATTTATCTTGTTTCCTTTTTTCTTAAATTAACTCTTAATTTTAGTCCTAAATATTCGAAATATTGTGTATCCAACAACTACGATTTTGTCTTTACCGGCCATATTGGTATTGTTTCGTTTCGCTTGATTTGATATTTTCGCACTATCTACTTCATGGGCAAAATTTGATTTCCATTTTTCACGAATTTTAGATTGCAGTATGCATTCTTTCTCTCTTTTGGCCTCGACCAACGTCATATAGACATAATTTGCCGAAAGGTAGAACCGTTGCATCATGGCACAAATGTTGATCTTCAAGATAGAGCATGATTACTAATATAACATCATGTACAATTAAACATATTCCTTAAGTAATTCTAAATGCGTTTTACAAAAAGCCATCTTGACTACATCTTATATTTCTATTATTACAAAAGCTTCAACGTTGTTATGAAACACTGAAAAATCTGATATAAATAACACAAAGTATTTATCTTGGCGCATTCTGTATATCATAACATTGATTATGACCTACATTATATTATATTTAGCTGTCTTTGAAATCGATCCGGTCGATTTCGATTGTCTATATCAGATTTTTATACAGTACGATGGTCTCATCAGTTACTACGCGTTAAATTGTTTAACAGAAGATGATATGACTCTGTATGTGATGAGCGTGACGGCTTTTGTCGTTTGCGATAATTTTTGTGAAATCGGAATAACTTTTTTTTCTCCATCATTCATCATTTTTCTGTAAGAAACATTGATAATATCTCCGACAAAAACCAAAAGATAGTTTGCGGTAGGCGAAGAACTGCTGTTTTTTTTTTATAAATGAACTACAATGTATAGTTATTGTTTTAACCTTTACATAGTTCATATTATGCGATAAATGTATATAACTTTTAAAAGCTATCATGCACTTCTTTTTTCTTTGGATGATTTTTGTCATATATTTTTGGGGTGTCTTTTGAAATTGAAGTGTGCTCTGCACAGTTTTGAATTGCTGTTTCTGTTTAAATTTCTTCAGGTGTTCAGACAATAAATAACCAAGTGTCTCGGATGTTCCATACAACCCGATGGCAATGACCTCGGTAATTATCGCAAACTTTAGAACAGTAATTATCGGCAAACTTTAGAAACACGACATACATAACTTTCTCTCGCCGCATACAAAGACCGATTGATTGATTGATTGATTGATTGATTGATTGATTGATTGATTGATTAGTGATGTTTAACGCCGAGCTGGCGGTATTAAAGTCATATCATTACAAACAACGAAGTGTATTTCAACTTGATAAAGATATACATATGCATGTATCTTCATAATAAGTTATTTTTGGCCAAAAAAATATACAATTTGCGATCATGATCTGTTATGGTCCTGATATCTTAGGTACTGCTGAAGATATATATTTTGTTGTAATGTAAATCTGGAAGGACAAAACTGGTATAAAATAATGGTGGATGCCATCAATCAGTAGAATTTCTCTTAAATTCACGACTCCAATAGTACATTATGTAAAACTGCTACTTCGATTAGTATTTCAGTTGAATTCTAGTCCTGTTTTCTTTGGTCAACTATAAAAAAGCCACAAGTGAAACACTTTTGCAATGTATCGCCTATGTAACGAAACTAAATATCAACAAATAATACTGACACAAAAGTTTAATTCAGAGATTTTCAGGTTATAAGAACATCACAGCATAAACACTGAAAGATATCGGCTGAAAGAAACAGTGTGGTCAGCGGGCGCAGTCATGACACAAGTAATTGTATTTTATTAGTGCTTTTTGCTTAATTTTAGGAACGGAAGATAATAATGTGTAAAAATATTAAATTGGTTGGAAAAATGTCTTACCACCAATTACTTTACCGGACATGCATTGTGTATCTGCTTAAAATCTAATAACAGAGATCATCCATAATTAAATAAAAGTGTATGCCCATCAAGTTAGAATAAATTACAAAGAGACCAAATATACCTAAGGAGAAAACAAAAAAAAAAAAAAAAAACAATCCAATAGACAGACAAACCGAGGAAGACAAATGAACATTCCAAGCACAATAAATAAACAGTGAAAACAAAAAAAAACAAAACAAAAAACAAACAATAAGAACAATAAGAACTCCTATAAAACCCAGAAGTGAACTCATGTGTTCCGGAAGTGTAAACAGTTCCTGCTCCGTATACGGCACCCGTCGTGAAGTTCACCAAAGTCAATCCGCTTGTAGTCACAAATCGGTAGAGGTACATGAAATGTTACCACAGTGGGAACAGGTCCAACATCATCTTTGATATTGGAACACTGTAACGGTCATTCAATTCGTGATGACGACCATAAAAATTCCTAAGTGATGACATCAACTTATCCTTGATAAAACCTCGTTCAGAAGCTTTTTTGACACCAGTAATCCTCTGTCGAAAATCATAGTATTTCAAGCATGCCCTTGAATATCGGATACGCTGAGAAACGTAGACGCCAAATGCAGGCGACGCTGGTATATTGCTACTCAAGAAGGGAAAGTTAACAATAGAAAAGCTGAAGCCATCATGTTTGTCATAAAGTTTTGTCTTCAAATGTCTCTTATTGTCTATTTCAAGAAACAAATTCAAAGCGGATTTCAAATGTATCTTTTCAAGCTCACTGGGATAGATGAGATGTAGAAACTCTTTGAATTGTCGTTATTTGACAACAGCACGTAAGTAACGAAAAGTGAAATTAAAGGATTGGGCTAGTTTCAAATCATTTGAAACATTAAACGATATATTAAGCTCAAGGTCTCGATGTATACTTAGTACAAAGAATATGAATAAACCATGTAGAGATAAGATAAAATTATATCAGAAATTAGATTTAAAGGTAATTTATCAATCAAAATCAATTAATATTATATTAAGCACTACTAAACATGAACGTTTTGTACTCATTTAATTTTGAAAACAGTGTGTATGTGCTGTTTGTACGGCCCGGTATTAAGACTTGAGATTGAACATACCTATATTCGCAGATCTCCAAAATACATATACATGTAACTTCTTCAATTTGAACAATATGACCTCAATCATCAGAATGTACAGCTCTATGCTTACAAGTCATAACGTATAACCTCACGTGCATGGTAAACTTTCGCTAGGTGCAAACAGTTTTTATGTCTCTCGTTTAATAAGTGCACGTTCTACCACTTTCAGTTTTATTTTCCTATATAGTGAAAGCAAAAGATACATGTAGGCTATCAGATACAGCAACTGGTTACATTGAAATTTACAGATTACATGTGATTACCAGAAAACAGGTAAATGGAAAAGTATACCTATGTTATCAGTATGGTAATTGTTTTTTCTCACATTTTAAATTTCATGATCTCCGTCGCGTTTACTTTTGCACGTGATAGCTACATGTGCATTTAACTCACGATTTATATTGAGAAAAAAAACAGAACTGATTTATATTGTTATAGATTATTAACTCTGGCCAAATATTACCTTCTAAATATTTAGTATCAGATTAAGAATCTTTGATGATTTCCAAAGTAATATACTACGTGATGGGGTGCAACATTAATAAAAACAAATTAATTCACAAATTCTAGTTTTACAGTTTTAATCATCAAATTTACATGATATCTAAAAATAAACTTATAGAGATGATTGGCAATTAGAGGTTTAACCAGAGAGTCAATTTAAAAGTTTTCATCAGTTTTAATTATCAAACTTTCAAATGTTTAGTGATTTAATCCTATGACATATTAAATAGAAATTCAATCTAGATTTCTAATTGAGAGACCACGTACATATGCATGTACAAGATTACATTCTATTGAGATGACATTTGAAAAATATTAGTAATATATTTCCATCTTTTTGAGATATCAAAATATTATGAAACAAAAAGAATTTAAGCCATTAAACTATGAAAAAAGGTTATTTTCCTTGTATACAGAAAATTTTATTCGTTTAATTCTGACTGCGCAATTTACCTAACTGCGCGTGGACCATTTAAATGTGAGTAAACTTTATGTGAACGCTATTCCAGTTGTCGAGCTTTCGTCTAAAATGCAAATGCCACCTATAACTTGTGACTCTGTTCGTTTGTTATTTACTTTAATGTTACACCAGACTAAAGCGTGAATTTAACGCCCGTTTTCCTAACACGAGAGATGAACTTGCAATTTGCATTAACTTAGCGAAATATTAACTATACCACGGACTGCTTTTTATTTTTTTAAAAGAAATTTTAAGTATAATGTAGGAACGAAAGTAAAGTTCGAAAGTGAATTTTTTTAATTAAGCTTTGACACATGTTGTACAATGACCTTTGCATAGTGCTTCTGCTACAGAATGTCAAAGCTATCGAAACAGTGGCTCAAAATGATGTAGTAAAGTTATACTAACTCTCTACAATACTTAGTTTTAGATCGTTTTGTATAAAGTTTCTATTTCACATAGCACAAAATCTCGTGACACATGTACCCTCCTTTACTTGTGTCCACCAGTAGTAGCATAAAACATTCCTTCTTACATGTGAAGAACTACATATATAGACATGTCTTGACATGCAAGTTACACGTGTATAATTTATATCTGATTAGTGAATATGTCTGATCTCCAATTTATATAGCCTGTCCACTGTATACAACATAAAATATCTTTCAATATCTAAGCGTTGGCCTTGTATACAGTAAATAATGGATATACGCCTTCATTTCTTATCGTTGTTTAGATTTATCGACCTTGTCCATTATTTGGAATAAAGTGCTTCATCTAAGTAATGAGGATCAGAAACAAATACATGAATGAATATCTGTCTATATAAACATGTAGGCAACTAAGTAAGCAGCAGTTTTATCCTAAATTATATTTCAAACAAACTAGCTTTGTATTAATAACTAGAAGCTCAGAGGGCTCAGCCTGTATCGCTCACCTGGCAGAAACAAGAATTGCCCATGGCAGTCATGTTTGTCACATGATCTGGACAAAATGAGAAAATTTATAACAAACTTCCCACAGATGCTTCTTGTCAAGTATTGTTTCATTTGGCCAAGCGGTTTCAGAGAAAAAGATTTCTTTATATCAGCCTATCAAGAATTGCCCATGGCAGCCATGCTTGTCGTCCAATCAGGATAAAAAAAAATTCATAAAAGACTTTCCATAGAAAGCTGACAGTTTTGGTCAAATACTTCCAGAATTTTTTTTAAATCAACCAATGAGAATCAAGAATTGCCCATGGTGGCCATGTTTGTTGTCCAATCAGGACGAAATTAGGAAACTTTATATAGGAGCTCCCATATATGCTTCTTGTCAAGTTTCATTCCATTTGGCCCTGTGATTTCAGCGGAGAAGATTGTTTTTATACATATGTATCAGCCAATCAGAAACAAGAACTGTCCATAGTGGCCATACATGTTTGTATGTGTAGTCCGATCGGGACAAAATGAGGAGACTTTGTACAGAACCTCCCGTAGATGCTTCCTGTCAGGTTTCATTCCATTTGGCAAAGCAGTTCCAGAAAAAAAAAATGTTTGAATCAACCAATGAGAAACGAGAATTGCCCATGACGGCCATTTTTGTTGCCTGATCGGGACGAAATGAGGAAATTTCTAAACAACCTCCCATATATGCTTCCTGTCAAGTTTAGTTCCATTTGGCCAAGCAATTTCAGAGAAGATTTTTTTTATATCAGCCAATCAGAAACAAGAACTGCCCATGGCGGCCATATTTGTAGTCCGATTGTGACGAAATGAGGAAACTTTATAAAGGACCTCTCATATATGCTTCCTGTCAAGTTTTGTTCCATTTCGCCTAGCAGTTTCAGAGGAGAAGATTTTTGAAAACTCAGCCAAACAAAATTAACAATTGCCCATGGCGGCCATGTTTGTTGTCCGATCGGGACGAACTAAGCAAACTTTATTAAGGACTTTACATAGATGTTTCCCGCCAAATTTAATTTCATTTGGCCTAGTGGTTTCAGAGGAGAGGATTAAAATGTGAAAAGTTAACGCACGACGGACGACAGACGACGAACGGACGGACGACGGACCCCAAGTGATGAAAAAGCTCACATGGCCTTTAGCTAGGTGAGGAAAAACGTAATTTAATTCAACAGTTAAATTTTCATAATAACTCTCTATTTGGAAATATTTTGCTTTATAGTCATTCTGTTCTAAATACACATTAAGAACTGTCCTTTTATTAGTTAACACACTCACTGACCAACAAAACCTATTCGCACATCTCAATATTCTGGACAAGTGTAAGATATGTTGTAATGTTAACCCTTTATCTATTTAATTATTTAGCTTCATGGTCAGTTTTTTTCTAAATATTTATTCAGAACAGTTTTTTTATTACTCATCAGTGTGGATAAAAAGATATAATAATGCTGTATTTTTTTAACTTTCCTTACTTAAACTAAGATATAAATTTTGTGCATTTTAAGAAATTTAACCCCGTCCATGATACCCAATGCCATTGCTACGGACATTATGAACAGAGATGTTATGAAAAAATATAAATACCAGAAAGACGAAAAATGAAAGACAAAAGTGCTTAGATGAGGGATATAGTTTGCCTGATTGGTGTCAACTTTGCATTATATTTTGCACAGTGAATTTTCTTGGCTGCTACATAATGCACATGTATCAAAACGAACTATATTCATATCAACTACATTAATATATATTTTTTATATACACAATCTTGAAACAATAAATACATGAATACATATTTGTTTACATAAACTTTTCAACTCTTCGAATCTATTTTAACAGGTGCCTGTTTTTAAAGATTCATCTATCTAATCAAGGGTGTGTCTAATTTAGATGAAGTGTTGCTATACATTAATTTTATTTTATTCTAATTTTCTAATGTTTTGTTTGATGTTTTAATGTCTACAATATACACACAATTTAACTTGTGCATGATAAGGCGAGAACAAACCTAATTAGAACGATCGATAGCCGCATATTGAAAAACAAATACGGTACCAGATGTCCGGAATAAGGCACAAACAACTAGGATAACTTAAAAGAAAATCAAAAGGCCGAGCAACAATTATTCATAAAAGTCATCTAGAAAAAGCACAACAAAGAAACGACGAATAACGTAACATACATGTAAACTACAAACATAAGAAAAAAACAAGTATAATGTACCGGTACAATATACTTTAAACCCAACAATGTATTAGAAGAACTCGGTACTTAGAAAAGGCAATCCGTCGTTCAATTCATCCGTCATGTTGTTTATAGTCAATTCGTCTAAAAATTTATAGAAAGGAACAAAAACCCAACTGAAATATAACTGAGTATAACAGTCTATGCAATTATTTGAAGCATTAAAACAACGTATCCTTACGACAGTACCTAAACTGCTATTAGACTATGTGCAATGTTACCTGTTCTTTGCTTTGAATTCATACTCAAATGTCAAAACGTTCATTTTTGTTAAAGTGGTTTTGCATTAAAGACTGCTTCATTTCATATAAACAGACAGAGGTAACACAAATAATGCTCTGATGTTAATCTAAGTTCAAGGTCTTAATAACATTTATGATTTCAATCAAAATGGATAAATGACTAAATTTATCAAAAGTTCAATGTTCTGCTTAATCATTTGGCAAGTCTAAAAACGTAAAACTTATTAACACAAAATACGACCCTAGTCTAAAACCGTCAATTGCGATTATATTTATAAAGTATTCAGGTGCCATTTTTCCTTTTTGAAAGAGGTATTGGGGTTTACCTATCAGTTTGTGTTTATTTATTAGTTTAATTCAATCTTCAGATGTATTTGATTTCTTCATAACCCATATTTTTGGCAATAATGCCTAAGATATAGCTATAGGCATGTCTCAAAAAGGATTTAGATTCCTTTACAGTGACGGGCGGGAAATTTTTATTGCAACTATCTGAAACTAAGAAAGATAACTCAATAATGTCAATAGTACTGAATTGCATGTTAAATAAAAAAAACCCTTCATACATTCAAGAGAAACTGAAATCGTACGCATATGTATACTGTATTTTCTCCACTTTATCCTGCAAATGCCTGTTTCCCAAAATAAATCGAATTCATTCTTTTATGTATTTTCCAGTAACAAAATATCTCCTAGTCCCTTCCCTTCCAACTCGCGCGCTCGTTCGATGTCAGGGGAATATTGAACTATTTTTATCCGTATTTTGTTTCTCACTTGAATAATTTCACAGATTTTAATCGGCCAAATTTTTACACAGAAAACTACTTTTATTTTGACAGAGAACATTGTCATTCATTTAATATCATATATAATGATAGCTAAATAAATGCCGCGCAGCCTATTACCTCTGGTGTTCTGCATATCTCTGTCCTTAGATGACTTTGAGCTTTTGGGCGTACAAAATGTAGCGTGTGCCACCTTTAGGATATATCAAAAGTAACCAAGAAATTTTTATTAGGCTAATACACAGGTTAGTGAAGTGATACACAAATATTAAAAATTTAATTTTTATAAAGTGGTTCTGAATTAAAGATTGTTTCAATTCCAATAAACCGATCGACATAGAAAAACCACTTCTTATGTCAATTTTAGTTCAAGGTTGAACAAATTCATTGAAAAATGATAAATGACTAAGTTATCGCAAGTTCAATGCTCTATCCCATTTTGCTTTTTTTTCAATCTAAAAACTTTAAATACATATGACTTCTATGTAAATGAAACGTATGACTTTAGACTGAATCTGTCAGTTGCGATTACATCAGTACAATACTGAGGTGCCGTTATTCTCAGATGTTTTTCTCATGCAAAGAGGTGTCAGTTAGTATCTATTTACAAGCTTCATTACATCCATTGAATTACTTCAAAATACTTTTAATAAATTTCTCTTTTTTTAAATATTTATGAGGTGAATGTCAATGCAAACAGCTATATATAAGTGTGTAAAGTGGAATCAACAATCATTGACGGGTCAGCGTAATGGAAGAAAGATAACTCAATCGTATTTTTGGTCGCCTTCAATACAATATTATGAATTGTGTCTGATCTTTTTTGTTTTGTTTTTGTTTTTGTTTTTGTTTTTTGTTTTGTATCTGCTTATATTACTCATTATCTCACATCCGTTTTGTACTTCATGATATAATATACATGTATGTTTAACTTATAAATTACCTTGACTACTGCATTATGCTGATATATATAGAGAAATTTTTTTTCCCAACTCAACAGCACTGATGAAGGATCTCAGTGATCCGAAAATTTTGCTAAGTTTGAATTATTTTATAATTCAAAATTTTATTTGTTTTATTTTGATGTTGTTTTGCAACTTTTTAGACGTTCATTTATTTTTTAGTTTGCATTGTATCGTTAATTTATTATCGGTCCAACATCTAGTAAGTTCGAACGTTGGTTATTACTTTAGACGTAAATATTTTGTTTTAATTTAAAACAGTTACAGTTAAAGTTCAAAATAAATTTAAAATGACGTGTACATTATGTCCTGCAACTATTTATAGGCTTTTTGTACGTATACAATGATGATAATTCAAAAATTGTAAAGACATCATATGTAGCTCACAACCCGCCGTAGGTGTTTTAAACACGCATGGATCGAGGGGTTTGGTAGCTCGCGGTCGGTTCGAAGGGACATTGGAGAAAGTTTGGGATGGAGTGCGCGCATAGTTTTTGTTAAGTACAGGTTGCACGTCTGACTTAATGAAGGCGTGGGAAACTTGTCGTCATGATTCCGTGGAAAGCGTAAGTCACACGAACTTGATCAGTGATCAGTGACAGTATGCGTAATCCAGCGTTCTACCGACTGAGCTAAAGGAGTATACCACTAGTGTATCTAAATGTAATGGATGGTGTTAATAACACTTTTGCGATTCTATAACTTATTTATTATTCAAAAGAATAGTTACAGTACTTTAAAACTTTAAACGCGCGTGGAGTACGTGTGGAGTGCTTGCGACTTAGTTAGCTATGCGATCTCTTCAATATGAGGAGTCTCGCAACATGCGTCGCGTGCGAGTATCGTGCGCTAATTGTACGCCCCATAAAGAAGAAGAAAGTGAGACTGTCTTGCAGAGCCTACAAAATAGCGAGAAATGAGTACTTGTGTGGAAGCTCTGAGTCACGTCACCAGTACAATAACTGTGCGTCTGTCGCGCGTCTTACTGTCATACTGTCATCTCAAAGCTCATCCGACTAGCAGTGCTCCTGACTTGGTTCAGCAGTAAAAATTAAGTACGGGTTGCGTACGTACTGTATGCGTTCGTGATTTCTATCAAGACACGTATAATTTGCAACTGTAGGACTTAAGGTCAGCAATCTTATATGTTGCTGAATACAAGCAAGTGTAGCGCAAGTCTCAATCACGAGATTTTCAAACTTTTCACCGTATACTTCACGGAGTAGCACATACGGCTGGTTGTGGGCTAGGCTTTAAATGGCGATGCTTTCGGGTGATATGAATTTGCTTATTCTAATTACCTGACAAAAAAAATATTCTTTTCGCGTTTATGTGTGTGTGTTTTTCTTAACACTTTTATGGTAATATTGTTTGTCGGTCAATTTCAGTTTTAAATGATCATTAAATGTTTTGTTCTTTTATTTGTGACCATATATGCTTACGGAACAAATGTCATTGAGACAACCCTGGAACGAAACTTAAAAAATACAAAAATGGATCATAGTACAGTCTTCAAAAATGTTAATATGCCTAGACTGCGTAAATATTTGTTAGTGGCCATATTAACAAGTTGTGAAGAAATTCAACAAAAACTACTAACTATCTGATCTAAAAACTATACTTCAAATATTAGTTACACAGGAATGTACAAACATTGACAAAAGCTCCTTGCCATGAGCTATAGACGTAAATTTAAAATGTGGCAGATAAATTTAGTTTAATGTGTACACAATAGACAAACGGTAAAAGCCAGAAAGAACAATATTTACTCTGTAATCAAATCAGTATGGCATTAAAACGAAAGACAAAGACCTGAGAGTGCCAACTAATGTTTTCTATGTTTTTTATTCAACAGGCGTTCCCTTCTCTTTACAATAAGTTGTAGAAATATATCAAATTGTACCGACTAAAGTAAAAACTGAGAATGTTTTTTCTTGTTAGATACAATTTTGGACAATTTTTGACGTTTTATTTGTTTCTTGGAAAATCTGAAGTTAGTAATCTAAAAGAAGAAATTCGAGTTTTCGCCCTTTGGTTGTATTTCATAGAGCATTTAAAAAAAGACACGGATACTAATTATCAATGAATAAAGGATACCACGTTTTAATCAGGGTACATGTATATCAATGCGTATACATTGTAGGTAAACGTCATATGGTTTACTTCTTGTTTCTTTCAAAGTTTAAGCCATGTAAACTGTATATCGGGTGGGAAGTTTTATATTTACAGATACATGTAAATTTGTAATTACATGGCATTTTCTATATCTTATTGGGGTACACGTTTTGATATTTTTATAAGAAGTCAGTGTAAATGAACCAAATGGTGTTGATGTCGGTCTTATTTTTTATGAAATGATTCAACTAATGATAAAATTATGCGTAAACATACAATGTAGAATTTGGCGGTTGAGTTGTCTCTCCTATATCGCGACACACAGACAACTTGTAGGCTTTTTACTTGACGTTTGTCATTTAGTGAAGGGTAAACTTCATTAAATTAAAACACAAAATAGGAGTTGAAGCTATATGTTTAGCATTGATTAGCAGTTGACCATTAAAAGATACTTATCTTAACAAAGAAGTTTCAAATTTTAACAAGATATATTGAGCACATCGAAGTCTACACGATTTTTAATTTACCCAAAAATTGTTAATTTTGTGATTTTTCGTGCACATTTGATTTTTTTACGGACAAGGCGACATAACTCCAGAACAACATCTGACTTTAATACGGTAACAGTATAGACATGATAGAGGAGCCTAAGGAAATTTCAGTCTAGTGAGTCTTTTTAGCAACTTCAAACTTTGATCACAGATACAAAGAACTTGGCAATATTTTGTAACCATTTTTCACCATTTTAGTAAGGATGATTTAAGTTTTTTAGAATAATTATGAATATTTACCCTGGAAACAATAAGAAAAATGTGTTCATGTACTTATTAATAAAGTTTCATTTTTTTAAGTAGAAAGGTAGCGTTTCATGCAATTCTAGTTTGAATTTACAACAATTTATTTTTTTATTTTCATAATTTATCTACATTAGAAGATGAATCATTTATTGGATCAAATACTAAATCTCAGATACTTTAGCACGTATTTTTTTTTTCTTCGTCTTAACAAATATTCTCCGATTGGGCTGAATGTATACAAAGTTGTACACTAATGACATTTTATTTGTACTAGAATTAGATGGCTCTGTAAACCTCGTTTTTTTTCTGTTTCAATTTTTCGTATTAAATTTTCCAAACAATAACGTACAAAATCAGCTATACAGACCATCCTTAAATTGAGAACCTAAAGCTAACAGTGGCGTAACGATTGGTTTTGCCCATTGTAACAGCAGGCGAACAACATGATGAAACCCATACCACTAAGTGAAATTGTCCATTGCAGGATAAATCTTGGATATATATTATGTACATGATTGATATTGTATTTACCTTTTGATAAATTCCATGTGTTCTGTTTGTCTCAACATACCAGTTCGCATCATTATACTTTGGAAACATGGCCGGTCTATTGCCCATAATTTGCAGTTCGTTAAAGCTACAGAAATGGAAAATATTTTTACCAAATGCATAAATTTACATAAATTATACATTTTAATGAATTTTAAAGGACAGGCCAACAAAATAAATTACACCAAAGATGTGGTTTATTAAAATAAAACAAATTATTTTTAAAACATAATACATGTATGGACTATTGACGAAAGTGAACCTCATGTTTGCAGTAACCAAAATATCTCCAATTTAATACAAATTTAAGCCAGTTTAGGTAAGATGGCTGTCGGAGAACAAATTGAGGCAATTTCTGTCTACTTATCTTAATCCGGTTTTAATGAATTAAAATGTTAAAATATCTTCCAATTCACTCAGTGGCAATTTTGACATCCAATAATTTGATCAGAAATTGTCGATAGCAGATGCATATTGGATTATGTTTAACAGGGTCAAGCGTTGATTCAATGTTTAATATTGGAACAGTAGAATGAGATCCAATGTTTGATCGGTTTCATATAATTATGGCTATGAATGTATAAAACAGAATACATGTAGCTGATGTCGTACTTATGACTGAACCAAAACCAAATGATTTACATGTGTATGTTACCAAAACAATATAATTAAGATTCCTTTCAATGAGTATCGAACATGCAATAAAAAGAGACGAAAATTGGCTTTTTCGAACGTTTGTACGGTAACAGAAGAGCGTGATTTATCTGCAAAAATTACATATTGCTCAAATCGGCGATCGACTCTGGGATCCTTGGTACAGTATGCGTAATCCAGCGTTCTACCGACTGAGCTAAAGGAGTATACCACTAGTGTATCTAAATGTAATGGATGGTGTTAATAACACTTTTGCGATTCTATAACTTATTTATTATTCAAAAGAATAGTTACAGTACTTTAAAACTTTAAAATGGATGTGCCTACCTACATACCAAAGCAAATGCGGGAAAAAAACCCTTTTTTAACACACGTATGGTTTGTGATCCGTTGCAAAAACAACACAATCAATCTAAACTTAATAATAAATATCCAAACTGTGCTTCACCTGTTACAACTGAAACCCCTTACCTTTTACGCTAGCTGTTCTGGTGCAGTTGTATAAAATGGCCAGTTCTCCAAACACTTTAGCAGGGCCCATGACACATAATTTCTGACCATCTTTCGTAACTTCAACTTTTCCATCTGTCAAGACAAATTATATATTGACATTCCATTGAAATTTAAAAGGGGGAATTAACCGTATATACATGTATATAATAATCATATAATCATGGATTTAGTGTTTCAAATTTCAAGATCATTCTGCACAAAAAAAGGTTGAAATCATAAGGATTTAGTTGTATTAATTAACATGCATTTGTAGTTTCAAAATTTGATTAATTAAAAACAAAATCCCAAACCGCCGTTTTATCTGTTCTTGATTAGGGTAGAAAAAAATCGAACAGATAAGCTGTCTTATAGCATACTTCAAATCATTCATAGAAAATTTTTGAAATTCGATCAATCAGACGAAAGAATCCAACATCCAACATTTTAAAATCCATTTCGTAAATCAAATCCGTAAAAGAAAAACGTTTGTACACATAATGAAATTTTCATCCTTGAAAAACATAAGACACATATATTTGGTCTATCAATAAAGCCTGTAGATTTTGGCCAAAACCTTCCTAAAAAAACACAGAAACGACTTTAATAGTAAGTTGTGTTGGAAACACTAACATACTTTCGCTGGCTCAGTTCTACATTGAATAAGAACTTCTATCGGTTTAGCTTACAAAATGATGTGATGAGATTTGCTATATATTACGGCATACATGCTATATAAATGTTTACAGGTTGTAGGCTGTCAGTAGGAATATGTTATATATCTTAGTTCAAAAACGTACGAAAGATCTGATCTATCATCTCAAACCATTCATGAAGTTTATGTCTGCTAATTGTTGCTAATGTCATTTGAAATATACCGATCGGAAATTAACATTCTGATTACAAAATCATAATTACTTTTTATATCTGTAAAGAATGCGGAATCAATAAGGGGGGGGGGGGGGGTCCAAAGACAAGGCGAATTCACGAGAACAGTATACCAATAGAAAGATTAAAAAATCATACATAAAACCACAGAAAATCAGAAAGTACAAAACTAAATGTAAAATCTCATTGCAACCGACAGTTATATCAGGTACTCCGGAAGGGTAAGATTGTCTTGATTCGTTAAAGGGTTGCAAGTTGGCACAAGTTTATTTTACAGTAATGTCACTCTTTTTAAAAAGCTCGCGATATATACATATATCAAGCGAACGAAAGAAACGAATCAACTGTGAAGGTACACAATGTAGATACATGTACCATATACAATTTGTATTGGTTGTACTTCCTTAAACCCGTCACTTGTCTTTGTACATTAACTGAATGTCATTTGCCGACTGCTTCTCTAAGAAGGCACACCACTAAATCGAGCCCCGCTTAGTTCCAATTTTAAATTCGTCATTTTCAAAAATTAGGGAAAAAATATAAAATGAATTTTCCCAAGTCGGGCAATATGTTGACATGTTTTTCAAATAAAAGCTGTCTTAGAAAATTGTACTTGAATAGTACATTGCTTACCAAATAAGAAATTTTTTTTCTCGTTTCAAAATCCCCGGTGAAAATTTGCCCCATCACTTCAAACTGAATACCCAAAATTACAGGCGCATTAATATGTCCAGTTCTCGAAACTTTTAAGGGTTATTGACATGCCGTAGAGTGTATTTTCCAGAATAAATTCACTTGTTTATGCTTTAGATTAGGCTTTAGATGTGACAGATCGACGCCGAAACCCATAAGAATTATTTTGTACTACTTTCCTGTCGAAATTGCTCCAGCTATTTACCGAAGTGCCCGCTTAAGGTACCCCTAGATTTTGAGGAATTTTAATTTCACGGCTAGTATAGAAAGAGGAACCATTTTGGGTGTTTGATAACACAATTTTATTAGAAATTGAGTTTTATTAACCTCTGAAAAAATATTTTCTTCAACCTACCCCCTCCCTGAATTTTGGCCGATTTTCACCCCTTTTTCTCTCATTATTCAGAAACTAAAAATATGCCATTTTGTGATTATTATCACATTTTCACAACGAAATTTATCTTCTCTTGTCTTCTGCTACCCAATATCCCCCGTTTTCGGGCGTTTTCGGTAGAAAATAGCAGAAAAAATTAGATAGGCACCCTAAAATGTGACCGATCCAGTTTTAGAAATTGCCATTTCACGCTGTTCCAATTATATTTTCTCAATAATACGCATTGGACAATTGCCCAACATATTTTAACAGACATGTAGTCTTATGGCGAATATTGAGGTCAAATGGATCAAATTTCAAAAATTGGGATTTTTCACGCTTTCTGGAATATAGGAAAAAAACGAGTGTTCGTAAATCGCGTGTGCTCAATTTATCAGAGTAAAGAAGTGCATAATAAAATTACTGAGAGTGAAGAATACAACGTGCTTTTATTTAATGCCATAAATTTTCATATTAATTCAATTTTCTTTCAGTTCGGCACCTTGAATTCTGGGGTACATCAAATTTACTCTAATTGCTGAGTCGGCATTTTTTAAACGGTCGTTTAATTTTAAAATAAATGTGTTTATTTATCGTTTCTTGCCGAGAACTTTGGAAATAAATAAAAATATCCATGTAATTAGTCTTTATTTAGATTCTCTTAAGAAGGCACACCACTAAATCGAGCCCCGCTTACTTCAATGTTAAATTCTTCATTTTCAAAAATCTGGGAAAGATATAAAATGAATTTTCCCAAGTCAGGCAATATGTTGACATGGTTTTCAAATTAAAGCTGTCTTAGAAAATTATACTTGAATAGTACATTGCTTACCAAATAAGATTTTTTTTTCTCGTTTCAAATTTCCCGGTGAAAATTTGCCCCATCACTTCAAACTGAATAACGAAAATTACAGGCGCATTAATGTGTCCAGTTCTCGAAACTTTTAAGGGTTATTGACATGCTGGAAAGTGTATTTCGTAGGGTATTCATTCCTTTCCAGAATAAATTCACTTGTTTATGCTTTAGATTGTGGCTTTAGTTGTGACAGATCGACGCCGAAACCCATAGGAATTATTTTGTCTACTTTCCTGTCGAAATTGCTCCAGCTATTTACCGAAGTGCCCCCTTCAGTATTGATATAATACATCCGTTTTATATCTGTTTACAGCGAAATATTTCCGTCAAGTGCTGCACATTTAAATAAATGTAACCTTAGCTAAGATTACTTGAATGTAGTTTTATTTTGCCCATACGGTAATATAATGGTGTTTGTATGCATTTATCTTAGGTTAATATAAGACAAAAGTCAAGTTCTTATATATTATTTTCATTAAAGGCTTTTTTCTACAGCAAGCGTTTTGTGCTACATGTGTACTCGTGTAAACCTTTCCTGGTAATTGCCACTCCCCATAAAAATAAATTGGCTTTAAATGTCAAAAAATTTGCAAATAAAGTTTTTTAAGGTAATACATGTACATTTATGTAGTTTTGTATTTCTTTGGTGTTTTACCAATATTTGTAAAATTTTTAGGCAATTATACAATGTCCAATGCTAACTTTTGTTAATTGCAAAACGCCATGCAACGATGGAGAAATGTTTTGAGCTATTTTGTGGACAAGTGTTTAATGTTATCATGTTGACAGATGTTTCATATCTGTTCATTTTGACCCGAATCAATTATAATTAATTTCGAGAAAAAAAATCGTTCTGGATAGTTGTCAGAAAGCCTCATAGTCAAACCAAACATTCATTAAACAAACCTTAACATGAACTCAAATAGTATAAACAATTTATTTTATTTCTCTCAACAACTGGTAAATCTCTATTTACAGTGTCTAGTTTTAATTGCAACAGTTTTTCACTCCTACACTATTGATAATAATTCTGCAAAGATTTTGACAATAGTTCAAAAGAGATATGATATTGAAGGATTTCTAGAGAAGTTGATCCTTTAATCAAATGATAAGAACAACTGTTTTGCATTACACCTTAAATTTTCGATAGCAGCTGCACGTAATTTTAGGAAACAATAGTTTAAGAAAGTGCAGTAAAAAGAAACCGCTGAACATCTGGAAAAATCTACAAGAATACAAATATAACATCGTTTTTTGAATGATTTTTTTCATGAAACCAAGATATCACTGTGCATTGACTGGCTGCTGCATGCTGACGTAATAGTCTAAATATTCCATATTCCATATTTGCACAAACGATAAGCAAATGTCCGGGTTCCTACTTATGATTAAGTCTTTAGTCCTAGTGACGAATTCCCTGATTTAAGTATAAACAATGTAATTGGAATTATTACTGTTTTGTGTACTCTTGTTGCACTACGAGGGGCGGGATTCTATATAGCTGTAGAACTTTGTATTTTTGTATAATTTTTTTTTTTGTTTTTTTTTTGTCTCTATTCTGAACGGAAATTGTCTTATCTGTCATTTGATCGATTTGGAACAAGCTATCATTGAACAGCAAGTCTTATACTTTTATTTTTTTACGTTTCCCTCAACATTTTATTTGTATTAGTGTTTTATTAGATGACTTTGTGGCTGTCTTTTTATGGAAATTTAGAGGAATACACATGTACTTGAGATCTCGAAAAAAAAGTTCTTACTACAGTAGTCCGAAACTAAGACCCTGTATTTCTAAGTCGTTGCCTTTAGTGTATATTTTGTTTAATGTTTACATATATATGGAAAAGTGTGTTTAATTCATTTGTGTTTGGTAAATATTTTATTTTTTACGATAGTATTTTCTTGAGTCAGTTAGTCCTTAATTTGTAGTATGTCACTTAACAGTTGGTTGTTAGTCAATGATGTAATTTCAATTAAAAAAAATTATCGTGCAGTTCCAAACAATACGTTTTTGAACCAAATGTACGAAGGACATACACCGTATGGACCAAGATATTTTAACAATAGGAATATATAGGATAGAGTTATCAAGGCAAGAAACGTCAAATTTCATGACGCTGTAAATCATGTGGAAACTTGGTGTTCATGGCGTGTACTGGTATATAAATGTTACTTGTACATTACCTTCCATTACGTACACCAATGACCCTACGTCACCTTCCTTTATAATTAGACTGTCTGTAGTGTATTCTACGGGATACATGCAGTCAACAATCTCTCTAATTTGACCCATTTCTAAATTTTTCATGAAGTCGTTGTCTTGAATGGCTTGCTTTATTAAATCTCGAGAGCTGAAAATTAAAAAAAATTATATTTACATACTGCAGTGCCTAAGTAAGTTTCTTTAAATTGGTTGTTGAAGGCTATATATAATTTTGGCAGAAAAACGTTGAAGAAAGAGCTAGTACATGTATATATATATATATATTCCAAAACATAGTTAAAATAGTCCAAATGGTTGTGAACATTTTTTGACGAGGAGATTGTTCAATAAAATCAGCTGTCTATCCAGATAACGTTCCAGCAATAACGATGTACATGTGGCAATGTTACAGCTACATTTAGGATTTAAGGGCAGTGGGGCACAAGTTTAGAAAAAGGGACACTTAAACACATTTTCTGATCTGAACAAAGGCTTCCTAGATAATGTTAATTGTTAAAAATATCAATTATTCAATTATATTTTTAAGTGTTATTTTAGTTTTTTCAACTCTTTAATGCATTTTCAATTCATTCAGTCATGTTTAGTTGTACTAAAACTGTTTTTCATTGGATTTTACATTACATGTACACTTAATATACAGGGCAAAGGTTTGCATGGGAAGAGGACATCTAGGGTGCTGTTCCCCTCTATTTCAAGCTACATTGAACACCGTGTAGTGTCAGACTAAACTATTTTGGAACGAAAAAATCATTTCCATATAACTCCAAATGCCAAAATGTCTTGGTCTTCTGAATAATCAGAACATCACCGCTTGATTCCAGTTTGTTTCAGATATTTATTCCAATTATGTTTTCATAAAATGGTATTTGACAAAATTTTATGACATCCTTTTTATTTTTTCATACATCTTTGAGAGACTGAAGTTGTCAATGCAATGACAATGACAAATCCAGAGAAAACCAATTTCCTGCAAATTTTCTAGGCCTCTTATAGCTATAAAATGAGAACATGAATCTATATTTTTTTCTTGCTCGCTTGTTTACTATTCATATGTTCTCTTAAACTAAAACACCTATTTCAAATTCTATTTATTTCCTATTAGACCAGCGATCATCCTTAAAAGGTTATAATATCTGGCTATATATAGTCAATGAAGAGTAACGTGTGGCCTATCTTAAAACCCAAAACTATATTTGCATTATTAAATTCTAATAAAACCTTTCAAAACTATATCCATGGACATTTAAAAGTCTACATTGTTGTCTGTGGTATTTTTTGTCGCAAATTTTCAACAAGTAACAACATTTTCCAGGGGATTGTCCCATAAAATGAAAGAGAAATCTGATGGTTTATTTTTGACAACAGACCGATTGCTCTTACATTGTAAAATGGAGGTCTTAATATAATTAAACTCCTGTAAGAAATGGATGACAAGAACAAGACTTCGATTTTAAGCTAGGCGAATATATAAATTTTGTCATTTGCATTGAATCAATTTCACTCACTTTCTTTCAAAATACACAATAAATAAGAACTGCAGCTGCTTGCTCATCTTTAGGAATGTAATTCTGAATCAGATTTAAACAAGAGGCAAAAAATTGTTTACAAATCACTTATAAATCCTTATCTTCTCTGAAGATGACTCGAAGATGAAGGGTTTTTCTCATTCCTTTACGCCAGACTTCATCAAAAATGTATTTAAGTGTAAAATAACAAGTATAAGCATGCCAACTGCAGTATAAAATTTAATTACATTTCATTTTTAGAAAGTAACAACGCAAAGCAACTGACATCTTCTATTACTTTCCGTAATATTGTACTTATATATTATTCAAGGTCTTTTAAATGAACTGAAAAACACCAACTTTTACGATTTAATTTTACGACTATTTCAACTTTTCATTGTTTCAAAATGATTAATTAAAATAAAATTATATGTAAAATTAAATAAAGGTGAACTTTTAAAATTCATATCACAACTAAGTAATATTATATACTTCCCATTTAGTGTTCTTATACATGTATTATAACAGTTGTAAATTTAATTGTTAAATTGATTTGAAATAGGTGATTCACAATTTGGAAT
Source organism: Mytilisepta virgata (assembly GCA_028015205.1). Taxonomy (NCBI): domain Eukaryota; kingdom Metazoa; phylum Mollusca; class Bivalvia; order Mytilida; family Mytilidae; genus Mytilisepta; species Mytilisepta virgata. The sequence continues at coordinate 83,506,758 of CM051521.1, forward strand.
TGGAAAAAACCTAAATGAAGGTACGATGCGCATTTATTGGTAAATAGCCCCATTTCCAATCATACTCACACGTGTACTTTCCACCAAGCACAGAAATGAGCTATAAAGACAGGTGCGCAGAGAAAAGTACATGAAAAGTTCTAGAATGATAAAAGGAACAAGAAACATCACATTATCTTTAAAGTCACCGTAAATACTTCCTAAAAAAACCCTTACAGTAAGATCAATTACACGACAACTGATAGCACTCAATGATAGAATATGAAATTCTACCGAAGCTGCATGCTTAAAAGACTAACAGCAAAGACGCGCAGTGTGTTCTTTAATGTCCATGCATACATTGTACAACATGACAGTTCACTACATGATCCTTAAACTATATAGTATTTCACTGAACTTAGTACACGCCTTGTTGCTTAGATCTGGAATATCAGGTTTGTACGCTTATTTTGGAGTTTTGGGCACTCTTCCGCGACATTTTGGCTACTAATATTGCTTTGCGACTTATACATACATGTACATGTATAGACAGCTCGAACTGAAATTTTCTCGAAATATCATCGAACGGCATAAAATTCTAATGTAAAAAATGATTAGATATGGCTGCAGAATGTTCTGCTTTGGGACTTTCTTCCCAGAGAGTGCAAGAAAAATTAAACATGTTTTGCTAGTTTAAAATACAGCTTGGATCGTACACAAAGGTACATCTATGGTAAGGATTTCTTGGTCATAATTATATTTCTTCCTTCATTCATTCATTATAAATCTATCTTCAAGCGATAATTTATTCACAAATTGTACTATTCTTTGTATAATTAGCTGCATGGGAACATTTTTTTTCTGCAATATGCCTTTTTCACACATCTAACGAATTCTTATTGCAGTTTTGTTTGCTTATCGATACAGATAATAATAATTAATAATTATATAATAAATAAGTTTGCCAAATCTTTCATCCTTATCGCGAACTCTAAACAAACATTATCTGCGTCTTGATAAAGTTTTCTCAATATGAAACACCAGTTATAAGCATGCGACGCGTGGTTTACCGATCATATATGAGATAAGTTCTAAAACATCAAAATGAAGATACATTTTTATATTATCAACCCAGCATGAAGAATTATTAACTCCTGTAGCGAGTAAGGCGGTAGAATATTCATATGCACTAACATTAATACAAGTCAAATTCCAGAATGGAAGAAATATTTCTATTGTATTCATTTTCATTGATTCATAATTAAAATATAAAATGAAAGATTGTTACTTATTGTTTTAAATTCATGACCAATGGATCTTCGTGTAATAGAAATTTCCAAAATTGTTAGAAATTGTTAAAGAAGTAGTATAAATCGCACAAAATCCAAAAATGGAATTCTACACGTATTTACCAATTAGAAATAAACAATTGATAATTCGCAACAGAAAAAAATACGTAACTGGTAAATAAACGGAACTGTTTTACATACCTGATTGATTTTTGAAAACGTTTCACATTTTTTAAATCTATTAAGGCATCAAATTTCGCAGGCTCTGCCGAAATTGCACATCTCTTTATCCTGTCTCGTGACATTGCAAGGCGTTTCTTAATTGGTGGTGATGCTGGTTTTAAGATAGACCTGTATTTGTCAAGTTCATTTTGTAAAGTTTTAATTACAGCATCTTTTTCATCAAGCTCAGATTCCAATTCATCAATCAGCTGATCTCTTTGTTTAAGTTCTTCAATTTTTTCACTAAGACAACTTTGTAATTCCCTTAAAGTCCCCATTTAGAATAATAGTTCCTTTTGAAAAAATGTGTAACTTTGCTTGAAATTAAATAAGTAAGATGCAAGAAAGTTTTCACAACTAACACGTCATCAAAAATAAACAACAATCCTTATAGCGCAGTTCAACAATCTTCTTACCCCCAGCAGCTACATATCCAATATATCAAAATTACACTTCTCAAATGATAATTTCTACGGAGCTGACAAAGCGTATATTAATAAGATAATATTTATCGCTAATAATTACTTATCAATATATAATTCCATAATAACTTTGCCTATAACATAATAAATTAATTACCCAAGGTATTTGAATAACGTAACCGGTATCAACGTTTCATTGAATTAGACAACGGACTAAACGCATGATTGAATTAGACTTAATTCGCCATTTTGCATGAAGCAATCATTATTCCATTTTCCTCGTCAACGTTCACTTTGAATTAAAATTCATGTCCAAAATGAAATTTAGTGGATTAATAATCTGCTCGATTCTATTTAGATTTTGGCCTCAAATCATATTGTCATAATTAGAAAATAAAGTGTCGGCTTCAAAAACGTCGAAAACTCTTCTTAAAACTGTCTATATCCGCTCAAACATTAATCAAACTACTTTGTGTTGATCATCCATTCATAGTTTTGATAGTGTAATCTGAAAGATTTATTTCTTCACGTTGTAATATAAGTCTTGCTTATAAACAAAATGTTCTTTTCATCCTCATTAATGGTATAGTCCGTCTTTGATTCCGCAATTAGTTTCCAAATATTAAAGATTTAACTTCATCTGGAAACTCATCTGACTAAGTTCAAAGATCTTCTTTAAAATTCGCCCAATAATTTAGCTTTTGCATCTTTACAGCTTACATAAATATACAAGTTTTTGTACGAAAAATAACACTTTAAATTAATATGAATACATGTGTATTTATAAATCCGAAGTCTCTCATAAACAGATTTTTCCAGAATGGGTTATAGTCCTCCTTAAAATTCAAAATTCCAAGAAAATACTCCAAATTCCATGCAGATCTAATTAATAAGATAAGCACCTTTTTCCCGTCAAAACGATTGCTCAAGCTGTAGTACTTCGTTAAAATAATTAACCATCAATCAATTAATAAGCACAAAACTATATTTTCTCACACATATAAAATTTTATTCTCTTTCTTACACTTTCGAACGTTTTTCTACAATCCCAACCTCAAATGATTGTTATCAAGCATAAGTTTTAGATTCCAATATAAAAACACAGATTTTATTCTTTTTAATGATTTTTCCACACCTTCATTAGGCATAAAACGTACATGTTTTCGGCATGTTTGAGGATACATTGATACAAAATGCAAAAATCACTTAGAATTGTTTCTAAATTAATCAGTAGGAGGTCATTCGATACTTTCGGAGATAAGTGAATCTCAGTTTTTCATAATGATCATATTAAATAAATATTACGTCCTTCTTCCCCCTCATCAAACGAATACATATAACACTGAGAGACACCTGTCAGTCTTAAGTTCTGCCTGATTGTTTTTCGATCAATTTCACACTTAATTATTAAACTACAAAAAATGATGCTTAAGTATTTCCTTGTGATTCTTACTTTAAGCGTTAATGAACAACACAAACTAAATAGTGACATAAGTCATATTTGAATACACGCTAAAAAATTTGTAAAATGGATAAGATTCGTTGTGAAATTTAACATGTAAGCCATGGCTCAACATTTTCAGAAAAATAGCTTCTTATAAAAGGTATGATGGGAAAATGTTAAGATAGATTACTTTGCCGTCATTTAGAGACGGAAATGAATAAAACTGACCTAAAATCGAAATTCATATGGCCAGCGTACCGTGTTGCGCAATTTTCAATGAAATTCATAGATAAAGAACAAATTATGTTAACTACAATGACCCTAAATAGCAAAACATGTCCATTTGAGTCAGATTCAATCATTCATCCAGTATGATATGGTCATATCAAATTGTTTGAAGAAACCTGTGAATATGTGTATGTATATAACTAACTAAAATAACATTATTAACTTTTCAAAGACAATATCAAAGATTTTACAACAACCTGCTCTAGAACAGTTCAGCTGACGATTTTTGATCAGTTGTATAATCGTTTTGGACCAGAAACACTATCCCAAAAACCAATTTTTCATCATTTGAGCTTGACATACATGTAAAGCTTATTCTATCACCTCTACCCGATAGCTGTTTCTGAACATTATAAGAGCAGTTTCCGAAAGGTCTTTGAACAATTAAAAGCTTTTTTTGTTAAATATATTATATACTATATCTTTCCAGGTAATAATTATTAAACCAAAATTTTCAACCAGATTTTTGAGCCCGCAGTCAGCAAATTTTGGAGTCTGAAATCTTCTTTTCGAATATCGCTCCCCTCCCTTTTCCCAAAAATCTCAATCTTTAATGCCTTCGGTGTAAACACCATACATCAAACTTGACAAGAAATTAAATCACAGTTTCCATGGATTTTTTTTAATACATAAAACATAATCTTAATTTCATTATCAACACCAATGTATATTGATTTTTGAAAATCAAATTTTATGATGAATATGAAAGGATTTTTGATATGCATTAATGATGCAGCATCTAAATTGTTACCGTGATGCAACTACATGTACCCTCGTGGGAATGTTTGAAATGCTGTATTTTTTTTAATGATTACATTATCGTCGTATTGATTCTGGCAGATGCATGCACAATTAAAATACATTCACACCAATAATCACGATCACTAGATAAAAATTATGATTTCTACCATATAAAACCTCTCATAATTTGAAAATTTTACAACACTTTTAATATTGCAATTATCTGTTTGTAGATCCCAATTGAATTTACCTTTTCCTTTGGGCATAGTCAAAAGTTTAAAGCTAACTTTGAAAAGTACTTTATTTTAAGAGCAAACAGCACCTATTCGATATTGAGATGCTTTTGAAAACATCACTTAGATTTTCATAGCTTGAAATTAAATTCGCTGGAACAAAGGCGATGTTCGCCATCTTGCACTTTTTAAAGCAGACGATGTAAACCACGTGCATTCTTTGATAGATTGCAGAAGAACCTACATCAAATTGATCTCTAATGATTATCAAATCAGATTTTAAAGTGATGATTGAAGAAGTTAGCTAAGTATATCTAACACATTGTAAAAATGTTGCCAATGAACGATTTCAAATTAAATCGGCTTACTTTATTTTGTTAATATTTCTTCTAAAGTGTATTGGGTCATTTTTATCAGCTGCATTACCTGGATTAAAACTGAATACATTAAATTGATTGTGATGGAAGATGCATAAAAATTGTAACCAAATAAAGTTTTAACTCCCCATTTGTCATTTAACTGTAATGACCTTATTGGTATCTTTGTTTACGATTTACAAGGAATTCACTAAAAAATAATTCACTTATAATTAGATATCTGATATCTTATCATTCCAAGTATCTTTAAATATTTAATTTATATGTACATGTATAAAGTGATTACATAATGAAATTTAAAACAAAGAGAGTGACTGAATGGAGAAATGTGTATCAAAAGGGTCATATTTATAACAGTGATTCATTTTGATTATAATTATTATTATAATCATTTATCAAATGTGCATGATATATTTTTAATGTGAAGAACACCTCGTAAGTACAACATACGTTGTGTACAAGTGTCTCGTCCAGTTTGTCTTTTGGTATCATATTGTACGTTTAATCTGAGGGAACAACCATTTGATTTTTTTGGGGAGGAGGGGGGAGGGGGGACATGGGAGAAATTTTTTTAAAAAGGCAGGACCAAAAATTGTCATAAAAAAATGCAGGATGAAAAATGTAGTGAAAAAAAGGCATGGACCCAGGAAAAAAAGGCAGCACAATACCAGCTAGTAAAAAAAAGGCAGTCTAGAAATTTTGCTGAAAAAAGGCAGGACTTAAGATTATATCCATGCCCCCCCCCCCCCCTAAAAATCAAATGGTTGCTCCCTCAATATAAACCTCACAGTAAAATCCAAGTTTGTTCCATCGGGAAGGAGAATGTAACTATTTTATTTTTCGTATCATCACATACATGTAACTTTCGCTATCTATCATTTCAGGTTTGTTAGTTATCATTCGAAAATCAGCTTTTGATGGTAATATTTCATACGGTGTTTTAGTATTCTCACTCTTCAAGAAGTGACATTTTAACTGTTTTCATTTCCAGTACTGCACAATTTGATAGGAAATAAAATGTCATATTTCTCTGAGGCCTAAAATTTTATAGTTAAATTTATATGTAACAATACAACCGAACAAACCTTACATCACGCGCGCGCAATAAAACATAACGACTACAAATAAAATTCAAAATAACAGTTTTAATTTTCCACTTCATAAGCTGCCAGACGTTTGGAAAAACAAAGAAAATTGATGCAAATTTAAGTTATCTATTAGTTGGAAACGTTACATGCATATCCTCTTTATCAGGTTGTGCAGGGGAGATACATGTAAGGTGTAACATACAAACGTACAAAATACATGTAGTCTCCACTGAGGACAAAACGGGGTGAAATTAATGAAAATATCTCCATACTTGTTTAATTCGATAACAATTTATTTTTCTTACTTTTATCGTTCATAACTATTCGTTAACATTCTAAAGGTACATATACATGTATCTGTCACTTGACACGCACAAAACAACTATTCAGACATACAGAAAATTTATTTGAGGTGTCGCTAGTAAGACATTTAGGATAACATTTTAGCTCTACAGTAATTGACCATTTCCATCTTTTACGACAAAGAAGAATGGTCAAATAATTTAACTAGCAATGAGGTGTCGGATAATTAATTTTGAAAATCTATAGTCAGTTAAATTCAGTCGGTGACGTAAGACAACTTTTAATCAGAAATACAGTAAATATCTTTCAGCTATACAGGTATAGATTAGACAAATTAATTTCATTTATTCATCTCAAAACCAAACCTCGTTTGTTCGGACATGTCTGTGTCAAATTAAATCAGACATGATGCATGGCGGGTGAAATTAACATACTGCAATAAACCAGTTAGACCTTTAATCTAGCATGAAACATGCGCTTAATTGACCTGAACATCTTGATAGCATTTACTATGAGATAAGATAAAAAAAAAACATAAGAAACGGAAGCTGCGCAACTATGCCAATTAGAATTAGTTTTAATTTTATATAAGATGTGTTCGAATCCGATCTTTTGCTCCTGGTACTCCGGTTTCTTCAACCAATCAAATATGACTACAAAGAGTGGCGTATAAAACGCAAAATAATTCAAACGGTAAAAATATTTTTTTATCCCGACTCTGTTAAAAATACTGTCTTTCCATTGCCTAAAAATTGTCCTTATCAATTATAGTATCCCCCTTCCTTGAAATCACATGATTCGCTACATGCCCCTAATTTTTTTTTGTATCCCGTCTCCGCGATCTGTATTCCCCTTCCTTGAAATCACGTGATTCGCTTTCGCTTTCGCTTTCACTATTTTCTGTTAACAAATTGTTTTAAACTTTATAATATTAGTTTTGCTTTTTTTCCCATCCCACAAAAATTAAAAGAAAAAAAAAACATACTAAAGGCATTATTAATATAAAAAATTCTTGATTTGAAAATTTCATCGCCGGGATAAATTCGTTATACGGTCAGTTACAGGGGGTACGGGAATATATGGAGTGCCTGAAAAATTTCTTATCGGGTCTCGGCTGACGCCTCGCCCGATACGAATTTTTTTGAGATACTCCATATATATTCCCATATCCCTCCTGTAACTGACTGTATAACTAATAATATCTAAGAAATGTGCGATGAACCTCCAAAATTTGTTGCAAAATACTAAATTATATTATTATTCATTTCATGAATACATTTTCTCATTTTTTAGAAGGGGTCTCCGAGACAAGTACAAACATTTGTAAAATGATTCACGAGGGTTCTGCCTACATTCTAGTTATTATGATAATAAATACTATAAGGAAACGTTAAAAGTTGTGTACAAAGAACTTACCTAAAATTTTCGATGTATTAAAGGAATAATTTAAAATAATATTACCTTGTCTAAATCATTTTTTATCTTTGACTTTCATATTTTTGTATTGGTCACGGTAGCTGATCAAGAAACCTAAAATTTAGTTTTAAGATTCAAAAAATAATACAAAGAAAAATTCAAACAATGGATAGTTTTTCCTGTTTACACGTTTATGTATTAGAATGGCTACCCTCCAACCCCCTCCTGTGTCTTCCCATTTATCCAACGTTTGAAAATTTGGTATTCCCACTTATCCAACTTTAGATTTCTTACCTGTTGGATTGTTTATTTAACTTTAATTAGGTGTTAATTTGACAGAAAGCCATACATTTAGTTCCAGGATATTTTTACCTATATCAATTACAATATAAATTTCAACATTTTGCATTTCATATTCGTTAACTCTAAAAACTCTTTACATTTTAATCTAAGTTTGGATTTTAGAATAAATAATTTTTAAATAGTTTTTAATAACTAACTAAATAAATACATGACATAATGCAGTTTTTAATAACTAACTAAATAAATAAACAAAAAAGTTATTTTATGTCCTTATTTTAAGCAAAAGCTGCATTTTAAAATGTCTAGTAGTTGATTTTTATTTAAGATGAAATAGTTAGTAGTGATTTAGATCTGAAGGAAGATCAAGTGTGCCACCATTCTGCAGAGATTAAAGTAAAGTAATGAGTTCCAATAAGAAACCAGAACCTTAGACAGTCTAAAAATCTTTCAAGGGAGAGTATCTTTTAAGTATTTTTCATTTTTCTTTTTTTGAGTTTTTTTTTACAAAAAATTTACATACCTCTCACTGAAAATTAATTTTTTTTCATTATCATATCTAATTAAAAATATTACAAGACAACATTCCCCAACGCCACTGTTAAAGGTTGCCTGTTTCACTAATGTCAACGAATCTGGAAGAAAGTGCAGAGTCTTGGACTAACTCAACAGTACCAGAACAACCCCACAGTACATCAAAACGTCAGACGTGGATCGGGTCTGCCTTTTAGTACCCAATGTCTAAGTTGGGAATGTATGGTTCCACGCACTCGACGACTTCCAGACTGTCGACACCAACATTACCAGATTGAACAACTATGTAAATACTCAATGGGTTGTAGCAGATACAGAAAGAATGAACCACTACCAAGAACTACTAACCATTTTTGAAGGATGGCATCACAAACTAAACAACCAATTACACAGACCACATCTAATTCTGTACCCCATCATACAGAAACTTCAGAATATTCAGGCGGCCAACGAAATCAGACTCATCTAATTTCTATGTAGAACTGATGTTTGCTTTTATTGAAAAAATAACGAATTTAATAATTTTTTTTTATTTCATTACACATGAGCGATGCTTTTTACTGCGTTGGGCCATAAGATAATACATTACACTGTAAAAAAGTGTCCAGGTTTATTTTTATGTCAATTGTACATGAAGTCATTTTTTGTACATCTTTTTTCATGGCATATAAACAATAAATATTGTCCTGGTCAAAAATTAAAGTACTTTATTTCACTTATCACCCAACCCAAGCTGTAATCAAATGTCCTTTGTTCACGATTACCTTTGATCTCATCTATCCAACTTTGAATTTTTACCTGTATTGCATATTTTTTCAAAATGTTGGATAAATAGGGATGCACCCAAAACAAATCAATGAATTAAACCTACCAACAAATATTGAAGTTATGGAGATATTTTGATTGATTGATTGATTGTTGCTTAACGTCCAGTGGCAAATATTTCGTGCTTCTTCAGGACGAGAACCAGTTCAATTTATCACACAATTCAAATAAGGATGGGACAGGACACAAAGGGGAACCAATTTTGACTGCACTGTAAAAGGAGGATGGTTGGGTAGGGTCGGATAATTTAGCCTTCTGTAGCGGCATTAGCCTGCTCTTTTTCGAAAAGAGATATTTTGAAGATGCGTGAACAATTAACACAATAATTAATAAATTGGCATTCCATGTCGTTATTAATCATGTTCATAACCGTGTGAAAGCATGCTGCAGGTGGATGATTGAGATAAGAAATTTATGTTTAATTTTTAAGGTTTGTTTCATTGCCATTTTACGACATGCTATATTCATCTACGTGCAGTAAATAAGATAGTATGTTTGCTCATTAGTTCATGGTCATTCTGCAACATATTAAATTCATTAAAACAAGAAACGCTTTGTACTATAAATGTACTTATATCATGATGCCATAAAATGTAACAAGATATCGGGCATTTTTCATACTTTATCTTAATTTGCACAAGATGAAATTCCTAAAAGACCCCCTTTCCAAATCATTAACAGCTACCATGCATTTGCACTTGTTACAATATCATGATATATAAATAGGATCCCCTGTCGGGCTGACGCCCTCATGGGGTATATCCATGCTCATGCACAAGTATATGAACTCTGTTAACCGATTATTTAACTAACTTTGTCGAATCCTTTATCATATACCAGTTTACTAGTACCTTTCCTTTTTTTATTATTAACTATGTCTATTTTTTCTGATTTTATAATAATATTATATTCCACATTTTCATATAAACATTTTTAAGAAATACAAATAATTAAAATGTATAAAATTGTTTTTAGATACAATTTTTCTTTACCTTTGAGCTAGACGTACGATTCTGTTAATACGAAATACAAGCGACAAATCAGCCTCTCGCTACAAACGATTATGCGATTACCGTACTATTAAAGGTCAGAATTTTAAATTCCTATGATTCCTGGTAATAATATCTAAGAAATGTACTTTCGGGTCTGTAGATACTCAGTTTTGAATTCTTTTTTTCAAAATGCCCTATACATGCCTATACATAAGGGAACTCTCCAAGTGCTCGTTGAAAAAATTATCAAAAGGCTAGTGAGATTTGTTTCATTCTAGAATATACAAAAGTGCCAGATATGTTCAATCCAAGGTACCATACAACATCATATATACTGTATATGCACCGATAGTACTAAAATGCAAATGTAAAGAGTTAACCGGAAGTGGTTGCTTATTTCGAGCAAATAACGATGTTTAACGTATGCTGGACGGACTCCACCTACTTACAATAATGCCTTTCCTAGAACAAAAGATAAAATTACATACTTACTGAGGAGGTTTAGGAACATATTTTGGTTTCGACATAGTTAGAAGTAAACCACATTTTGCCGGTTCTGCAGATATTGCCGTCCGTTTTGACCGTTCTTGATGAATTAGTGTACTGTCCCTTTCTTGTGCCTGTCTGGTCATTGGTCGGATTATAGATCGAAATTTATCCAATTCATTTCTCAAATGACGAATAAGTTCGTCTTTTTCGTCAAGTTCGGCTTCTAGTTCGTCAATAAGTGAATCCCTTTGTTCAACTTCTTCAATTTTTTCCCTCAAAAGAAACTGTAAGTCGCGTAAAGTTCCCATATTTTAAAAAAGATCAAATATTCCACTAGCTTTAATTTGAAATATTCATTTGAAAACTGTTTTCACTTCGTAATTTCATTTTTCGTTTTGCAACCGCAAAACTACTTTAGTGTTGATTTTATATATAAACATATCCATAAATTATTTATAAGACACCACTGGGATTATCGAGAAACATTTGGGTGAAAAATATGACATTTCAAATTTGCAATAATAATACCTTGATCTGTCCCTTAAGATATTTCGTGCTAATAGGTTGATTAAACGTTGACTTCTTAATAATTTATGTGAAAATTTCATTTTCTGATATGTCTGATAAAGATTAATACAGATATGTGTTGTCTTTTGTTACAAAATTTTGCCCAGCAGCCGTTTCTTTATTGGTTTGTACAAATTAGCAAGCATACGCATCCATGAAAGTTAAAACATATTAAAGAATATTTTTTCCATTAATTTGTCAATTTGTTGATCTAAACGGTCTCATCAGTAATATAAGGCCTATCCAATTAAATTATTCAATTAAAATGTCTATGTTTTGATGAATAACAAAAAGTTTGTAAAACATTCTAAACGCAAGAGTCAATCATTTTTTCCCCGCTGCAATCACATCCATAATCTGTGATACAATGAATTAAATATAGAAAATTCAAAATAGGAAAATCCAAAATCGAAAAATTTCACACAATGGTATATCCTTGGAATTAATGTTAAAATCTCAAGTCACTTCGAGATGCATCATGTTTGTACATCAAATTAATGCATTTGAAAAGTAAACAAATAATCATCTATATCAAGAAATCATAATTTTTCAGCTGGCTGCAAATGATTTCAGATAGTCTTTTCTTTGGGGCACCTTGCACTATTAAATTCCCATTGGCTAACTGTATAATTACCCCAGATTCATTAGGGTGTCAAAGTTAATTACGGCGATTTCATTACTTTGGTATAATATCTTATGTTATTGTCATATCTCTGCTTTTATCTCAGTTTTAAGAATTTACAATTTCTCTATCGCTCATTTTTCTGACACTGTAACTGATGGGTACAAACAAGCGCCAAAAATCAATCACTTGCAACAAATTCGAACAATTTACGCTTAATACATAATCCTTATATCAAAAATTGTCAAGAAAATTAAATTTTTGTTTACTGTTTTGTCGTTTTTAGGCTTTGAATTATTCGGTTATAAAGTTCTAAAGTAATATAATCTCCAAATCCCAACCTTTTTTACAGCCAAACTTTGAATTTCTTCTTATTTTCAAATACATTTCCTGCATGAAACCCCCCGTTATTTATTGTTTATCTTAAATGCAATTTACTACCGTCGTTATACATTTCTAGTAATTGCTATAGATTTGAAATAGAATACTAAAGTTAAAGAGTCCATGCTTTATAAATAAAACGAAATCTAGTTTTAGAATCAAATACTAAGTTAATTGATTAAAAGACAAAGCTTGCAGCAGAATAAATAAACCCAGCATGCGGTAAATTAGAACAATATTTCATTGTTTGTTTTTAAAAAGATGGTTTATATGCTTTCCCAGTTTTTCAACTTTACACGGGGGTTGCAGTTGATGAGTTTGCCTTAAAAATTTTCAAAACCTTTGTGTGAGATTCGGTATATTTTTACGATTTGAGCTATGAAACCTACAAAGTTGGCAAAACTTCCAAGGTGGTCGTGAGAGCTATTGCCATTAGGCATTCGTTGCAGTCCTGGGTCAGAGTCCATCAGCGTAAAATTTGGCTTAAAGGTTTTCTTCTTTTAAAAATTACCAGGCCAGTTCAAACTGAACTTTGCTGAAATGGTCATTGAGCCACAGCAGAACTGAGTTTGATATAGGACCATGTGGGAAAATTCACTTTCAGATCTTCTTGTTTTAAAACACTGAGCTAATGGAAACCAAACCAAGCAATGGTCCTTACATGTAGGTAGCGTTCATTTAAAATTGTACAAAATTATCCAGACCATGAAAAGGACTCTCTTATATTTCATGACCTGGACTGCTAACCAAGAGGGTCGCCAGAGCAAATGTTAGTTTAACATACACATAGGATCAAACAGGAAAAATCATTTTTAGATCGCCTTGAGCACACACAGTTTGAACCAAACTTTGCAGCAATGGTCCACAGATGGTCATTCTCGAACTGCCAAACAAAATGGCCGTAAAGGTCGATCTTAATTTAACATATGATCTTGTAGTAAATTTAACTTTCATATCTGTAGGTCTGAATCATTTGGAATCAAACTTGGCAGCAATGTTCCTTGCGTGGGCAAAAAGCCAAAAAAAAAAAATCCAGCTCCATGAAGTCTTTATAGCTCTGTGTTACTCGTCTAGCTTCAGCAGGACTTGTGTAATCAAATTTCAAATCAACCCTTAAATTATTTAAAGTACTATTCTATGTTGCTTAAATCATATAGATTTACGTAGTAAACATGGACACAAAAACAATGTTTTAACGCACCGAAACAAAAAAGCTGGCCGTTGCAAAACTTTTCTCTCATGAAAAAAAAAAAATTTATAAATTTATACGTTCTACATTTCGTGGTCGAACAACACATTGGGAGTAAGCGCAATATTTCGCTGATATATTGTTCTGGCACCATCAGAACCTAAAGCCCTGTTTTGAAAGTTCACATTTCTAGCAGCTGAAAATATGTATTTGAATCCAGAGGCAGATATGCTAAAACTAATTTGTATGATCAAGCTCATAAAAGACTCATAAGAGGAATGTATTAGTATGCAAATAGATAAAAATTACATTTCTGTTTTGAATCAATTCTAATGTGTAATATCTAATAATGACTTGCCTATGGAATGTAGAAAATTGCATTTAATTATTTCTCCCCGTGGTTTTATTTGAGGTTAAGGTCTATAATTAATGAAAATATGAAATTTAGCGGTATAGTTAATATTAGCAATTTGTGCAACAAATAGATGTTCATGGGAAGATGTCTGTTTTTGATAATCTACATTGCGTGTAGTAATTTTGATCTTATGTTGCTGAAATATAATGACCGGACATTTACATTTGCATTCTTTATAGACTCTAGCTGATCATTCCTATAACAGTGAACAGATGGAGAGATGCACTCCACTTAAAACATTTTGTTAATGTATATTCAGATTAAAATGATGCATTAGGTACACAGCGGTTGAATGATATATTATATCCTTATCTAAAGAGTAATGCAATTAATTTCCTCCTTTAAAATTTATCTCAAATTCCATTCCGAGGTTTAGGACTTCTTCGTTATCATATCAACCAAGAACAAATTAAAGAATTCTTACTTTGCAGTAATACCCGCATTGTTGAATAAAAGCTTTTTTCATGTAAAATCGGAATGATAATGTGTGCCAAGAAAGATAACTCTAATTACCTTCTTTGACACCGATGTCCAAATAGTGCACTCAAATACATAATTCACCGTTCAGACACGCCATTATACGACCTTAATTGTCTAATTAATACCACAAACAATTGCTTTAGATGTAACTAATGCTACTGTCAGATCATCTTTATCTCACGTTTAACACAAAACATAACTTTGGCATGTACAATTAACGCGATTAATGTACATAGATGACGGGAAGTGCGATTTGGTGCATTCCTCGGCGCAAATTATACAATCAAATTCGAAGTATGGCAAAAATATATTGGTATGATGATTTTGCCAGAAATCTCATCTTGACAAGAATACAAAAAAAAAACTCTTTTTACTGATGAATAGTTTTTGTTGTTCATGGTAACTGCTAAATGAGAGATTACGGTTGTGCAACTTCGAATCCAAGTTGACTGACAAAGTTTATCTAATTTCAGTGCTTCAGTTACGATATTCATTCCTCTTCCGCCAAAAAAAAAAACTGGCAAGTATAATATAGCCAATCCAGTCCACTGAAAGAGTTGTAAAACCAACTAATACATATATGTATATTATCATTTGAGCCAACTGCTTTTTCTTGGGAAAGGGAAGGCCAGCCCCACACATTTTATATAATTTCTAATTATTTCTTTTGAGAGTAAACATTGTATACATGAAACATTGCCAAAATTCGAATTCTGAATGAACGATATCATTCCCAGCATTTAGAACAACGACCCGTTCATGTGCAATTTTACAACTGCTAGAAATTCGGCTTCAATGCTTATTAAATCAACAATACACAATTTACTATTCAATACACAATTCCAGTTTCAATGCAATATCTACATTGTACAACATACAATTCCCTATTCAATACCCAGATATAATAAATCTCTTCTGTTCACGACTCCGCTCTAAACGCGAACATTAAAAAAATATCTTAACATTTAACATGAGAAATTGTATATCCAAAATCAATTTGTGTATTTATGTATTGAATGCTGTTTTTACTATATATTTACTCTCGTTCAGACAGAAGTTGCATACATTGGAGTTAGTCTATGTTGCATGTACATTAATCTCATTATTTGAAGTCAAATGATCAGTTCTTGCATAAAATCTAATTCTGGATCATGCCTTATTTTTTCAGTATTTATAAAAGTTAACGGATAAAGACTTGGCCCATCCCACAGATATATCTCTCATAGTACCTGAGATGCTTGGACGTACCAAAGTTAGCAGGTAATGAAAACTAGGTCACAGTGACTTTTCTCTCCTTAAATACCTATGTATCTGATAATGCTTTATGAGAAATAAAGAATTGAAATTCTTCTTGAATGCGTGCCTCCTCCCCAAGCTATATCTGCTTAATCGAATGGATTATCCTATTTCATTTAGTTGCTGAGATATGATCTTTGACGTTAACTATAACAAAATACGTACAGCATGAAGATCTGGGATAAATTTACCAAATTTTTGTTGAATGATTGTTTCAACCCCATGCAGGGTAAATCTGGAAACATATTCACATAATCTCTTAATACTCAATGTACCTTAATTGTGCGGCAATGGTAAATAGTTGGTTTATGCAATCCCAAAATATGTGTAACGGTTTATAACTATAGACACTAAACAATATCCATTAAAAAGCTTAAAATAGGTCAGAGGTCAGCACAACAATCTAAATATATTTCAGATACACCGTGCATGGCAATCGTTTCAAAAATATAAACATACATGTTCAATGTAATGGAAAAAAAACATCATACACAAAAAGTTAAAACTAACTTCCGTTTTCAATTTTCTTTAAAACATGTTCATATGAAGTACGTATCAAAATGTTCAAGTGATAAGAAATGACAGACGAATTATTTAATGTGGAGAATGTACTTTGGGAAAAATGATTTATTATAATGCATTTGTTTATTTATTCTTCTATGAAATAGATATACATTTATACCTCTTTCAATTGTGTATAAAGAGAATCTCGCCAATCATAAAATTAATACATGTAATAAGGACTGATACTTCAAAATTATTGTTTTGTTTTTGAATTCCGTAAATTAGCATGAATTTCTTATACATATACGAACATTGTATTGAAGAAGTTTTCAATACGCGGTTTATGAAGCACAACTGTCGCAAAAAGTATAACCTGTTTAAAATTATACATGTATGTTCTTAAATTTCATTTTCAAATCATTTCTAGCACAAAACGCAAAAAAAAACTTATTTTTTATACTCTTAAATTAAATGTAACTTTTTCATTTCAATTACTTTCGGTTCTCTGTGCGAGTATTCCGTAACTTGCAAGCGGCTGCCATATAAGTACAACAGGGCGTAATCTAGAAGCAGCGATGGATAATGATGTATCCATAAGAGAAGCTCTTAACTATTAAAAAAGCGAATGAATAGGAAATAAATTACAAAAAAAATGTTTTCCTTGTTGATGATTATATAGACGTCGTAAATTTGAAGTAAATGAACGCCTCGACCGTTTTATCCATTGTAAAATTATTATATTTTTATTTTACTTCACTTGTTTTTAGACGAAAAAAATAACATTTTATTTTCATGATTTTATTTCCTTTTTTATTTCTTTTAGATTGCCCTTTTTATCTGAAAATGTAATATTTTTAACAATATTTAATATATTTATCATGACATATAATAATGTCCAGTTTTCCCAGGTTTTCTTTTTTTAAGCAATGCAGTTTTATCATTATAACCAGCGACACTAATATTAAACACCGATGATTTCTGTTCAATTTGTCATACCTTTTAAATCTGTATTTTTCACGAAGCAACATAATAATACAGCACTGTACTCCGAAACGTTCTAATATTTTGGCCATGTTAAACAAATATGCTTCCGGTATAAACTAAAAATGCCGCTTTATTTCAATTTTCAAAAAACTTTCTTAGATATAATTGCAAAATTACCGTTTCGAAAACGTCTTCCTTATTTCAGTTAATCTGACCAGTAGGAATCGAACTACCTATCTAAACATATGTCAACTGCAGGAAAACACACGAGTTTATTGTATTATTCCTATTTGAACCAGGAACCACCATCGAGTTTCTTTTCCCGGAGACATTGTTCGGCTTGTCCATTATTGATTTATACAATCTATATCACGATCTATGGGAGGTTTTTATCATTCTTTTTACTCAGTATTTTATAATTGTAGGGAATTGAAATGTACATGTTGATTGATGTTAAGGCGGGGGGATTTAAAATGTGTCAAATGAATGACAAAATTCATTTTGTGGATAAAATTTTCAACCTTCTAGCAAGCACCTATTCATACGTATGACACATTTGTACATGACTTTCTTCTGTGGTACATATTAGTAACTAAGTAAGCAATTAAGCCAAGAGACTTTTGCGAGACTTGTGACTTTAATAAAACTGCCCTATCGCGTTACCCCCAGGAAAACTTGTTATACCATAAAATGTTGCTCAAAAATGTTTGATAAGTAAAAATTGTAAATTTCTTATTATTGATTATTTGTATCTTTAAAATCTATTTCACAAAAACAAAATACTACAATTTATGTTAATTTGCAGTATGTAGTATTACATAGTCCAGGGGCCAGTTGTTCTATATAGAAACTAATTTTTCATTTTCAAAAATTTGTTTATTGTTTATACCTACAGGATTGGAAATTGTCTAAAAGTTTTATCTTATGACCAATTGAATCTTACCTAACATTTGCACAAAAGCGTTGCTTAACAATTGAAATATTGGAGATAAAAAAAAATTGAACAACCATGCCCAGCACATTTAGTTAAATATCAGAAAATCTTTATAACTGTGCCTGATAAAATCACCTAGATTTGCAAGGATATTCGTTAAGTCTTGAATTTGGCATAAAGATGGTACATTGTATCTTATGCAATGTTAAAAAAATCCATGTTCCTACTACATGTAGGTGTTTTCATTTATCATTGAACAGCCTTTCTCTGAGACCATTAAAAAATAATGAGATAATAAAATGCTAAAATAAATCTTCCATTTTCCTGCAGGTGTTCGACCCTGAGGTTTTGTAGATTATCTGGTTAACTTCCTATGTCTGCAACATATTTTAATTTTTTTCGATTTTTTGTATCACGAAAAAACAGAACCAAGATAACAAGACTATATCAATACAAAACACGGTCATTTATCCCTCTTATTCATAACAATTGGTTATGGTAAATTTTTTGCAAAATGCTAAGTAATTCAAAAATTTGGGGAATGTGATTCGAAGAAATAATTCCTGTTTAATGCATTTATATTGACCCATTTAGATACATACAATTATTTTTTAAATATTTTTTCCGAACTAATATTGGCTATGAAAGGAATTAAAAATTAGTTCAGAGTGGATTTTGCAGAAACAAACTAAGGAAATAATATTACAGGGAATCTCATTCTTTGATTCTTGAAATAAAACAGAATAATGAGAATGTGTAACGTTACCAACTGTTATGCATGAGAGAGATAAACAGGCGTGTAAAACATGTAGCCTTGCATATATATGTACATGTACACGTATACATAATTAGTGATTCCAGAAAGGAACACGTATCATCACGTTCCCGCCACAATGTTGCTGAACAAACATAAATTGGTCTTGACCAGCCCAGATTGCCTACATGTACATGAGAATTGATTTGATCTTGTTTTCACGAGTATGTATGAAAATCCAAAGGTTGCCAACCGTGAACAAGATTCTAGAGAATTATTAATCTATAAATTTGACCACCGGAAGTGTTCTGAATGTTCACCCAATAAAATTCCAGAATTTATTTGTAGCAAAGCATACTTGAGGTACATCTATATACCAATAAAATAACGTGTTCTTAATCTGTAAAAGTGGGAATTGAACTTCAAATAAAGGTGCATGTAAAAATGAAGGGTCACATCCGGTTCATAACTGAACGTTTTACAATAAAAGAGAACAATAATTTACATGCAAAGATAAATTCTTTTCTTTTGAATCATAAAGAAATATTTTAGAGTATGTAATCAAAATACGAAAATAACTTGTAAAAACTGAAAAATAATATCTACTTTATGAGGTACAAAGTAACTGTATATCAATAATATAAGTAAAATAACCACTTGCCAAGTTTCTTAAACATTTATCACACGCTTTTAATAAAATTTATAATAACACGATTATAGCATTCGGAAGATTTCTTTATTTAAGCTTAATCGGCCCAAATACGTCTCATATCAGGTGTCAATGGTGGCGAAATTGAATAGCATAGAAAAAACCAAAGGTTGGTATTGACATGAAAGGAGTCCGGATTATCTGATTTGTGTGTAAGATATTTACACAAGTATATATTAAACGGACATTTATTAGAAATTGAAGTAATTTCGGTTTGTTATTAATGTATATATTATGAGCAACTTGACTCGGTTTTGGTACATTCGAATATATAGTAAACATTGTTCAAAGAGAAAGGGGGCATGGTTTTTGTAATTGATCATGAAGAATTGTTGCTGTGCACTTAATCTATATACCACACAGGGAATTTATTTGCGAATATAATTAATGAAGACATAAACAAAGAGCAGAAACAGCCTCTCTATATTAACAAAAATTAACTTACTTACTACTGTATCATTTGTTTCTTACACCAAAGGTTATGGGAAAGAATAGAGTTACTTTTACTTTTGAAAAATCGTGTTTCTTACAGATTCTAAATTTGAAAACGAAAAGATAATGTTGTCGATTCAATTACAACATATGCATACACATAAAAAATTGCATATTTGTCATTCTAAAATGAATCTGATTTTTTGTTTTTGTGGTTTACCTTACTGTCAGCGCAAGATGTTTAATGATGGAGGGAGTCGGAAGGCGACAACCGATCTTCGACAATAAAGCTGGCAAAGCTCATCATAAGCTCGTGGTCGAACACATCTAGATAACAACCTCAGTGTTGGAAGGCTTAGTAGTTCCGATGAACTACCTACATGTATATCATCTGGCTACCGCGACCTAAAACGAGCTAAAAATCTTACCACATGTATTCCCTAAAAACCTGTATACATGTATTTATGGTGTAAATGGGGTTTTTCATAAAAAAAGACCCAAACACTCAGTCATCAGACCACCACGTGTTTAAAATATGATTTCAAATAATGCAAGTATACACGTAGATTAAGCATACATACAATATAGCCTTATTTAAATTTGACACGTCAATACATTGTTCAATTTGTAGGTAGCAATGAAATTCATTTGATCTTTGTTAAGATATAGGTATCATCACTTGAGAAACATTCTTAAATTTCTCTTATTATAGAGATAAAATGGATATATAATGAAATTTGTATTATCTTTCAGAAATGATCATGTTGACAGGTTAGCTACTTAAAATTAATACTTATCTAAACTGACAATGTACTGTGTGTTGGAAATCAAAGTTTTGTAGTTACGGTGTAACAACACGGCAACAGACAAATATATACACTTTTCAATGGCTTTGTTAAAGGTTTTTATTACATTTGTAGTATAGGACATGATGTGTTCAAAATATAAATATAAATTTATTAGAATTTGGATATTCAAAAAACATGCAAAGTATGCCATTATATTCCAAAATCATTTTAGGTCTGCCTCCCCAAATCAAAAACTTGGGTCGTCTTTATTTATTCTATGCACACATTTTTATTTTTTTTTCTTACAGGTTTATGCATCTCCCATAGTGAGCCCCGTACCACAAATGTACAAATCATATGCATTTCGTGTTCAAGACATTGCAATCTATCATAATTATGTGCAACTTTACATGTGTGATGTTACTGAAGCAACAACTTTATTATTTAGATAGATTGATAGATCCACACCTTTTTTATCCTTACATCAAAAGAGTCGGTATCAGTTCGCCATTTCTATTGCTTATATCGCCATATGATATTTCATTTTATACACATTAATGATTCTCCTCTGATCACTCGGTAAATGCTTTTCACATCATTCTAAGCCACGCGAAAACTTCTTTTTTTTCTTGCACACCTGAAGAAGTCATGTAATTGTATGTAACGCTGTATTTCTGAATCAAACCACTTAAATTCTCTTAAACTGAATAACATTTGAATAATATTTGGTATTTTCATTACGAAATACTAATTAAGTTTTCTTATATTTTGGTTTATATAAAGCTATATTTGCAACCGCAATTACGCTTTTGTAAATGAAACATTCCAAAGAAAATAATGATTAAGTTAAAAGTTTCATGTAGTGTACAAAGCCTTCCTATACAAGCATATTTTGCTTTTTACAGTCTTCCTGATTTTGGAGTTTGATGCCTTCTATTCACTATGATATGCTTATCATCATTTGCATCATACCCTTTTCCTTTTTATGCCATCATGATTCTTTATTCAAAATGGCCACCATGAATGCACCATTATTTGTTTTATAATACCTTAATTTTGTTGTCTGAAATATTCTTTCGTGATCGTTATTTGGAATGTTAAGCCTTCTAAAACCATTGGGATATGCAGTCGCTATTTGGTGAACGCGAACATGTTTATATATGCAATAAATCGGATATCTGCATTACAGTTAAACATGTGACTCGATATACCATTTCAAAAGACAAAGGCTGGTGCACATGTACTGTATATTGCGTGTCAATTATATTACTAAGATGTTAAAAGTCTTATTTATTCGAATGTCAACTACTGAAAATGAAAGTGATTTAATTTGAATTTACATGGAACAAGCCAAAACAAATTTTAATGAATGTCGTTTACATAGTCATACTACTTTTACGATTATTTTTTCTGGTTCTCTTGATTGAACAAACTTAGCATAGACACACCAAACACGCACTAATTATTCCAAAACAAGTCAAAGCGTATACGTCGGATTTACGTTATAAGCGAAAGTTTCCCCCATACTTGCATCACCCTCAGTAGCATGCAACATAAAAAATAAAAAAAATCATTGAAGTTTTTTGTATTTGGAGGAAATATCTCGGTGGAAAGTATAGTAACACCATATAGAAAATGAACCTGACCGTGTAAGGGAGCAACCATTTGATTTTTTTTTTTGGGGGGGGGGCATGGAAGTAATCTTAAGTCCTGCATTTTATCAGCAAAGTGTCGA
The DNA here is from genome assembly GCA_028015205.1 of Mytilisepta virgata. NCBI lineage: Eukaryota > Metazoa > Mollusca > Bivalvia > Mytilida > Mytilidae > Mytilisepta > Mytilisepta virgata. The sequence continues at coordinate 83,529,490 of CM051521.1, forward strand.
GATTGCCTTTTTTACTACATGGTGTTGTCCGTTTTTTCTGGGATCATGCCTTTTTTCCTGAGGATTTTTGGTCCTGCCTTTTTTTCACCAAATTTTGCATCCTGTCTTTTTTTCAAATTCTTTCCAAGCACACATATATACAAAAATGTATAAAAACGAAATGGCAATACTATTAATTCGAAAGCATCAAAGGGTGTCCGCGTGAACCTAACAATGAACTTAGCCCAGGCCACCATTATCATGTCCGTAGAATAAAAAATTCAACAAAAAATTACCCAGTATCATTAAAAATCAAACCATTTTTTATTTGTAAGTCAATACAAAGAAAATTTGTCCTTGAACCATGTTCACAACACGTTATAAAACTACATGCACTAGAAAAAATGAATGAATGAGTGTCGTGTATATTTGTTCATGGTTTGAATATTAATCTTGTCTGGATTCTTATCTTTGGTGGTACGACCGTGTTGTATTTGTACCAGACAGGTCACTCGTTGTATTTTGATACTCTTCACGTTCGGAATAGGCAAACACGTCATCTAATCATGCCATTGTCATTTTCACAGGATCAAAATATCTGTACTGCTCATGTATATGAATTTAAAGCACGCGCTAGAAATTCATTACTATTCTACCATTAATTTTCTAGCCAAGTCATGTTCAATTCTGCAAGTATTTCTTTCTCGCCCACACCATGCACCTTTTCTAATAAAAAATGCCTTCATATTGTTCCAATGCTATGTTGAGGGTCGTACTGAGGGTACATAGTTGAGAGTAGTTCTGAGGGTACATAGTTGAGAGTCGTGCTGAGGGTACATAGTTGAGAGTCGTACTGAGGGTACATGTGTATGGACACGAGCGAACTGAAAATGGGATTTTAGCATGCACGTTGCATTTTTTTTTAATTTGCACGGAACACAGTGATTAACGATTTATCAGCACGACCAAACGTAAAATAAAAACTGCCAACCCTCTATGTTCACAATACATCTGGGCCATGTGAACATTCACTATGAACTATAAAATAATATGACCGTGTACGTCAGTGGTTGACTCTTGGGGTGGACTGTCGGCTGACTGTTAATTTGTACATGTAGTTGTTTTGTTAAGACGTTTTGATACTTTTAGGCTCATCCTTGTTGCGTTCTTTCCACCAAAATGTAAACGATGACGCATAAAACTGATGTGTCCGTTTGATCGGGGAGTAAATATATTCCAAAATTTCTCGGACGTCAAACAGCCTGTTTTATAATTGGCTATTTTGGAAATATTGCAAACACTATTTATCAATTTTTTTTTTATTTTAAAAGAATGTTCTGTTAGGAAAACCATGACTCTATGTTTCACTGTGACCATGAGAATAATTACATGTATATCAAAAACTCATTTTCTTCCAGCGTGAGATTTTAGTTTTTAGCCAGAAAAACGAAACTGGTTTGCAAATTAAAAAACCACACGTGTATCAGTAGCTGTTTATTGGTTTTGTCGAGTTGTTGTCATCAAACAAGGATAAAAGAAGTTTTCAAATTTACGGTACTGTTGAGTGAGTTATCAAAATGTTTATCTATAAAGCTATAAAATAACCCTAAATTATTAACAAAATCACACAAAATCAATAAACTCGTATCAATTATTCTTTACAAACGGAGTATTTACTTTTAAATTGTTTGTTTAATTTTACATGATTGTTAACTTGATAATGCAGTTATTTAAATTGATTTAAATGTTTACAAATTTTCAGTGAAATATTTACAATTGACTGTATAACTTAAGTGTAAATAATTAAATTTATTTACTAAAATCTAACTATATACATGACGTTTGTATTTAATCGTTTGAATGTACTAGTATTTTATTTTCATGAAGGCTAAAAGGGTCTTACAAAGAAGATATAATCAGACATTTTTATTTATTTTCTTACATGAATGCTAATAATTTCTTACATAAATTTAATACATTTACATGAAGCTAATAGGTTCTTCCGTGAAGGTTAATAGGTTCTTAAATAAAGGCTTACAGTTCCTACATATATCTAATAAGTTCTTATATGAAGTATATAGGCTCTTACATAAAGCTATAGTTTTAACGGGACGAAGTCAGAAGAGGTTAGAGTGGTAAAGATAAGTAGTATATTTCACCCCTTTGAGGGCGAGACAAATAATACATGTATCTATCACCCACATCCAACGGCTCAAAAGAATTGTGTCTCGACCGAGGTTATGCCGATGAAGAGATATTCAATAATTTGAGCCTAGGGACGAGAGGTATATGTAACAATGTCTGCTCCGTATATATATATTTTAGATTTCTCGCATTCAAAAGTACAAACTAAACTGTTCCTTTTGGTATATGGTGAGAAAAATAGTACTTTGCATCCTTATGAGCTCGAAATAAGGCTATTTTACACCAAAGGTTTCAGATATTGTTTGTTTCAAGAGACCGACGCTCTGTCGAGGTTGAGAAATAGAAAAATTTTAGCATATATGAAGTATGTGAGATTAATAGGTTCTTACACGAGTTCAAATTGAAGACTTGAAAATCTTCAACTAGTTTTTGAAATTCACATCTTTCACCGAGTTGAGCGCAGCGGATCGAGGGAAAAGACGCCGAATTTTAAAAACGAGTTGAAAATGTTTCCAGTTCTTCACTTTTGAACGGGTTTGTCAAAATAAGAGGATACAGTTGGTATTTAATTCTCCGATTTAAAACTACTTGTTAACTGTTGCTATAGGAAATTTGCCTAAAATGTGCAGAAGGATAATCCTAGTAAAATCCTGTCTTACATCTGAAGGCTGAATACTTAAAACTGTATAACATCATCGCGTCTACGAAATATTATAATACGGTTTGAATAAAACCGATATTTTTTCTCTCATTTGATTTTTTTTAATGTCGCTAAATCTCACAAAAAGACGTTCTAAATGAAGCAGTATGGGGTCAACAGAAGTGTGAAAATATAAGTCCTAATGAAGAAATGTGTTTGATAACTAAACAGTAAGTTAAACAGTAAGTTAAACAGTACGTCTCCAAAATAACTACAATTTATTTATACATGTATGATAAGGGTTTGGTTTCAAAACTGTACCTTACATGTATGTACGCATTGAACTATTGTATTTTCATTGCTGACGATTTTACAGTTTAAATTGCCCCGGGAAGTGGAATTCATTTTTGACATGATCTCTATTTCTATCTAAAACTTCCATAATGAATCATTAAAAAGATGATAAAAAAATTCGAATGTTTCAAGTACATGTAATCTTTGTTCTGAATGTATAGTGTAACCCATGAACATTAATACAAGTAGGATATACAACGTGATAACCATACTGTTATCATTGTTAAAAATGTATTATAAAACACACGTTTGTATTCATTTTTATGTGGGTAATTGTTAACAATTATATCATAAAACATATTTTTGTATTCATTTTATGATAAAAATATAGAATAAATCAAAAGCGATTGACATACATGTAAATTTCAACCCCGGGTTACATGTTCTTGTTGATAACAATTTATCAAAATCTCACTTGGGGCCTTTGTTATTGTAAAATAAGTGTTCGATATGTTTGTTTTAGATTAAATAAAAAAATACCAACAGAGATAGTCTGACGGCATTCCAAGGTTGCACAGTCAGTTTGGGTTGTCAATAATAGAAACTCGCATGTATTTTTAACCAAAAATTGTTAACGCTAATTAAATAAGTTCTTTCATTAAACATGTAAAACGTAATTCAAAGGTCAGTTATACTTCAACTGATTCCTTCAAAGTTTTGGTTAAAGAAAACCAGGCTGTCAGAATTAAAACATTGCAGGCTTGAATACTGCCTACATGCATTATCAAATATACATTGTATTTTGAAAAAAGTCCAGACTCGTGGATGTTCTGAAACACTCCAATACCCAAGATTACATGTACTTTTTAGCGCTTCAACATTAAAAATAATGTGAGTGCTTCATTAAAACTTGTGCATATTGTTTTGTCAGAGTACATGTATAATAAAACTTTGATGATTACCAAAACTTTCTTCATATGTGGACACTTATATATATATATTGTCGAGAAAAATTGTCATTTAATTTCTCATTGTTTGCCTGTTTATACATTTCTACATGTACGCCTATGAATAACGTTCTATAAAATAAATAAATTTGGGTTTTGTTTTTGTAAAAAATATGATAAATTTGGGGTTGGTGTATATGCAAAAACCAAGCAGTACTAGAACGTTATACAAAAAGCAAGAAAACAACGTTTAATTGCTGTTCTTCATCTTGAATATTGTGATAAGGCTTTAAACAATAAACCAAAAGCTCAAATCAATCAAGATAAAGACAACCACTGTGTTAACGCACATACTCAAATCACAATTTGATAAAGACAACCTCTGCGCTAACGCACATACTCGTATCAAGGAAGATAAAGTAAACCGCTGTAAACGCACATACCCACATCACAGCAAGATACACATAACCTCTGCGATAAAGCACATACTCACACCAGAGCATGGTATGGCCAACCGCTGTGTTAACGCACATACCTACATGACATCAAAATAAACAAAACCATTGTGTTAATGCACATACATTATATTGAGCGAGATAACCAATAAGTGAATGCACAGCAAGATAAGACAGATTCTGTGTTAACGCACAAAAATCAAATCCAAATAAGACAACCGCTGTGTTAACGCATATGCTCACATCGCAGCAAGATGAAGACCAAACTGATATGTAAGGGAACGTACTCGCATCAAAACAAGATAAAGACAACCGCTGCGTCAACGCTCATACTCTTATCACAGAAAGATGTGTTAACGATCATATCCAGATAGTAGCAAGATCAAGACAACCGCTGTATGAACGCACAAATGTAGCTTATCAGGAATACTGATTTATGTATTAAGTTATATTTTCCGATTTTCAACTTATTGCCATCCAACTAAAATCAACAACCTTTTTCTTGTCGCATGGAAACCGTGCAAAAAGACAAAAATAAAAGTATTCTTGCCTTAAAAATCAACGCCAGTAAGAAGGTACATTTTTTCATTTTTTTACCTTCAAATGCTGGTTAAAAGAAATATAATAAGTAGTTAAAAATAAGGTAAAGTTGAAACTTTTAAACATGCATCTTCTTTTAATGTGGCATAATCAAAACGTCAGAAATGAATTGGCCCAATGGCATAGATATATTTTGTATATCCTCTGCTATAGTACAATATTTATTTTTGAATGAATAAAGTTCATGCGACGTTTTCCATTAATTACACGGTATAAATTAAAGCAAACGTCCATATTAAGTAGTTTTGGTCTGGGGCCATTACTTATATAAGTACCATGAAATGTCTCATCAACTATGTCTAATATTATTGTTATGGTGAGAGAAATACAGTATGATTACAAAAGAATACAATATTTCCATGGATGGACACCGCCAAATATATAAACATAAACAAACATTTACTGTGCAAAGGACACCGTGCTCTGCTAAATGACATTGTCGGCAACTCATTACAAGTAATCATCATGTAAATGTAGATATATGTATAAAATGTATGTGAAAGCTATTGGGCCTATCGGTTTCATTCAAAACTTATTATAATATTTCGTAGACGCGATGATGTTATTTCTGAAAACAGATATGAATTGAACTTGAACTTAGCAATTACTTGTGTGATGCTTCCATGCTTTGTGCCTTTTTGCCGCAGGAATTCCTAATATGGTGCATTGGAATCTTTATTTACTGAACGTAAAATACATATAAAACTTCTCATGAAGAAGAAAAATGTTTCAAAGTAAGACAAAAAGATTTATGGAATATACAAGATCATATATATATTTCCAAAACGTGCTGCATAAAAGATACATTTGTTTATTTTTATTATTAACGAAATACATGTAACCACCCACCCATTTATTATTTGCATCGCCTACTACATAATTATGTACATTTTAAGAACCGTTCTTCACATGTTATCAGAATTCCTTTGTCCGGGTTTTTTTCTTTTAAGCCTTTGTAAATATATCATGCGCTTTATTAGAGAGATCATAGGAGTTCATATCAACAAGATACTAGTATTTTATCAAATAATTCAAGATTATTAGGTAGTTTCATAAAGTTTATATTTACTTGGTTATCAAAGATACACAATAACTATCTCATTTACAGATTGTTTATTTTAACATCTGAAAAGATACGAGTTTAAATTTCTATTTACAAAACACTTGAAATGATTCGAATTTAAAATTAAAAGAGAATGAGCACTATTGTACATGTATTACGGATAAGAATCCGATACCGACTTTGAGGGCCAGTGTGCTCACCTAATTCAAAAGGTGTGGTAAGAACGGAACTGATAACACCTTAAACTCTGACCTAACGTTCATTGTCAAGTTAAGCCGTGTACTTAACTGGAAATTTAAATGTCGTCATCACAACATTGACGTTGGTACATAGTGCCATATTTCTTTGCCACGCATATCACCTTAGAGTATAATGGATACAGATTTAAAAGTTACACCCACTTGTTACTACCATTGGAAATAAATCAGAAATCTGTTAAATGAAAGAACGAGAGGTACAAAAATGTACACAAATGTTAACTTGTCTGTCATATCTTTTACTGTCCACTAGGAGTACAGAGCTGCACAAGTTTTTGTCCAAATTGGAGTTGATTTCCCCAAACGCCCTGCAAATGGGATAACGACACAGTTATTTGGACCTATATCGATTTCTTTTTGTTCCAAGCAATATCATGTCCTACGATTACTCTACAAGAGTATATTTCACCAAATTTCTGGTGGTTTTATGACTGGGAAGCGGACACATGTTATAACGAATTGCCTGTTATATCACTTTTTGGTCACTAAACCCATTATAGTCCTTCTTCGCTAGCCAAGGATTACGATCCGCTTCTTAGGAGAGAGAAACGAATCGTAACCCTTGACTGGTGAAGATGATTACAGTCATATCTGGCAAAATGATTGATCTTTTGGAGAAGAACCATCCTCCCAAGTCAGGGTTTTGTATCCACGTTCGTTCCTATAAACCTGCATATTTTGCGGGTCGAACACATCGCCGCCTGGTATGTGACCTAGAAAATTTTACCTACGACGCAAATGGATTATCTTTTGACATTGAGAAGTACCAATGAAAATCGTTCACTTCCGACCCGCAAAATATGAATGTGTGATGACATCAGGGGTTTGTAGGAACGAACGTGGATACAAAACCCTGACTTAGGAGGATTGAGAAGAACACGAAGTTATATATCGCACCCTGCTGAAACTCTACGACAGTCCCTAGTATCGGTTTATATCGTTCATTTTGTCTGAAATATTTTAAAACGTAATCACATCTTTGTTTGTTTGAAATCTATATTCATAATATTTTTGTCCCTTTTTTAGGAAAAGATAAATGAATTCTTTAAACGTGTCAGTGGGTGAAATTGTCGAGTAAATAATCGTTTCTTTCTTTAATCTTTCAAATGTATTAAATTCATTAAATTTTATCTGTATTCTGTAATAAAATAGTTTTGGCTTTACGTATATTCATCAATATATTGGCTAATTTTCAATTTCTAATAGTTATTTATACATTAAGTATGATTTTCAGTAAACATCTTCTTCGTTAAATGACCGATTTTTGTAAATATCATGCATAATTATAGCAACAACATAAAATAACCTTTCACAAATATTTGTCTGAAAAGTTGTTTTCAAAATGTAAACATTTAGTTGACTATTACAAACAAAGTGACTGTGTATATACGATGGATATAGTTTGACAAATTCAATTTTTGCTTTGACACTTAATGAAGATGAGACTGGGTTTTCACCTCTTTACCTAATCTTTTTAAAAGGTCAAGTGTATAGAAAATATTGGAAAATTATATGTTTAGGAAAAAACTGTTACGTAGTAAAAGGATAAGTATAGGATACACGTGAATGAATTTATTACTGACAAGTGTTTCCAGGAAAGCGTTTTAAAGTTAATTCATTTCTACTTTTTGTAATAAATTTATTATTCTAACAAGATGTTCCCCAACATTTATTTAAGTAACAAATAATTCATTTCAAATAATGAAAGAATAAATGAATAATTTGGAAGCCCCGCTTTTTAGGTATATATGTATATTTCTTGAGCTTGTATAGAAAGAAGCTCTTAATTTATTAATACAAAAATTATGAAATTATACGAATGATTAATATGAAATATATATACAAAACAGTTATTGATGAAATAGACGTGACATGTTAATAGTTCTCCATAAACATTTCAGACATCATAGCCCTTGTGGTCAAATTCATATAACCTTGACACATTAACGGAAATTGTGATCTAATTTGACTTTCCCGTAACTAGTATAAGATTCTTGAAGCGGAGACTAAAACACTTTGAACGTCCCAAGAACCACTTTTTCTAAAGTTTTAGTACATTTCCCTCACTTGATCTACAAGATACTAGATAATAAACATTTGACAGACAAATCTTCTTGTCATGTGGAAATTCACAATCTGTTACAACCTAAAGGGTTATTTTATCTTTGACCTCAGATTACATCGTACAACTGCTATGAAATTTTAGAATGATCTCTTAATATGAATACATTCTTGACACAAAGTGTATGTAAATCGGAAATGAAACATTGCAAATTTACAAATAATGTTCTAATAGTGTAAATTCGTTAATAAATTGGTATCATTTTTAACACAAGAAAAAAATTCTTATATATATTAAGCAGCTCAAAAATTGAAAAAGGAACGTGTATTCAGTTTAAAGTATTTTAGTTTAGATAAAAATTGTGCATACAATCATAACTGCGAATTAAGAAGCTATAAATTAAAAAAGCTCTTTTATCTAGATTTCCAGTTAAAATAAACCAGAAAAACTGTTATTTCCTTAGATATTTGAGGTGGGGGCAGAAAGGACTATAGGGCGCATGCCTATTAGTTGGATACCTATTGAAATAAAGGGAAAGATTCCCCTTTCTTTAGATTGTTTATAACCTCCATTGTGTGTGCAACATATGACAACTGCATTTTAATCCCTAACACTAGTATATTTTTCATAAATATCAATATTTCATCCATGCACTAAATGATAGCACATGTTACACTCTCTTTACTCCATTTAAAAATCATTTAAATATTTAAAACCTTAATGATATGATATTTTGAATCAATGAATGTCTTTGTTATCCAACATACAATATATGACTGTCAATAAAAATATAATTAGGAAAAATGCTATTTGATAAGAAAAAAGCACACGGTCATTTTTCCCTTTAAAAATAATATTTTTACTTTTAAATTCTAGGTGTTTATTTCGACATTTAACTAAAACCAGACCAAAGAAGTTTAGACATAACACGAAATCATCATTAACTCAAACTAGACTTGGTTAATGTTAGAAAAACAGAATAGACATTGTTTTTTTTAATATTCTATCTCGGGGGCATTCACTGACATTGACAAATAAATCATTTACATCGAAGCTTTGTAGATATGGCGTAAATTGTAAGTCCTCTACTTTAATGATTACAAAAAAGTTCTGGCGCTGCTACAGCTTAATTAGTTTACAACTTCGAGAGGTTAGATTTTTCTGTTTCCTCCCACTTAACGCGGGTAAACTGAAATCCTGTATGAATAAACAATGTGTATGTAATATGTAAAATGAACAACTTGTCTTTGTTTACTTTCTTTGTTAGTGTAAATTAATAGGTCAATTACAGTCATATCATTATACATATTCATAGTGTGCACGAACTTTTAAATTGTTTATTTTCATCGCAGAAGCCATATAATAAAATATTTGAATTTTCTAAATCTTAAATAACAATTTTCTCAACATATTCTGGGTTGGAATGGGGGGGGGGGGGGGGGGGGGGTTGGGGGTGTGAACATCTTGACACTGTAAAACTATGAATGTATTTAATGTGACTAGTTAATATATATCAAGCTGAACTAACCTTGTAGATTTTGAATGTTTCTTGAAAGTCTGGTTTGCTAAATTATTCACCATTTGAGGTTCTGCTGATATTCCCTGAGCTCTTTGTTTTCTCGGTCCAGTTCTTTGCTTAAATGTTAACCCAAAAACACTTTGATATTTATCCAACTGACTTCTTAATTCTTGCAACTGCTCGTCTTTATGTGCGAGTTGCTTTTGTAAATCTTTAATTTTATCATCCTTTGCTTTAAGTAAAATTTGCATATCCTGTACAGTAGTCATTTTTCTATTATTATTATCCAAATCGGGATGTATTGTAACTCTTGGTGGGCTCAAAGACCCACCTCGAACCGAGTTCACATTGACGTTCACACTCATTTTCCAAGATTATAGAAAACAGCGATTATTCTTTCCAAAACAAACACATGACATATCCTTTGTATGCTTCATATATCTCGTCTATTCTTAATTGCACACATATAACAATAAACAAGTTTCATATGAAATAGAAACAACGATAAAATAATTTTCCTTCGATTGTACAGTGCACAGCTGATTACGTTACTGATATGTACACCGGCTGTTTTTTCGTACGACCGAGTGTCACATGACCACTGATTACCACCGAGGGCAAGTACGTTTATATCAAATTTAACTTGTCTTTCATCTTGCAGACAAAATTAAATTTACCTGTTGAATTGTGTACATAAATAACCATTTAATTACACGAAAATTTTAGATGTTCTATAATCTTACGTTATTTAAGTTAAGAGTAACAAATTAGTTTTTGAAGAGGATGAAATTGACGAGATTAACCCTTCAAAATTTCACAATCCTATAGATTATATGTATTATGACTGAATTTGGACTTAGTTTTCCCACAATGACTTTTGATACTATTTATAGTGTATATAGCCACAGAGGAAACATTTTGACAATATACAAAATTTAATGTACATCCGTGAACGGATATGATCTTGAAATTATTTTGACAATTTACTTCTATATACATGTAGTAATAACAGAAGAATGGCTATGGCTGATTATTAGTTCTTGGCACAAATGCCCTACATAGACGGGACAAAAGTTTAAGAAAAGAAACTGCGTTTTTATTGCTATTTTTTCAAATCACATTGAGCGGTAACGCTTACGGGAAATTTTCCCCAATATGTAATTTTAGTAATGTGTTATTTCCTTATTTTTGTGATAAAAAAATTAAATTGAAAATCATAGAAAGGAAATTTTAATCAGTTTTCCTGGAAGACTTGTTCATAATTTTACATCTGCATACATGTACAAATACACATATACACATACATACGTTTTTGTCTGGCGAAATACAGTAATACTACAGATGTCTTCGATTTTTTTTCAATATTCGATATTTTTTCTAATTTTCTAAATGGCCAGAACCAGTGAAACGATTCTCCGTCCAAGCTACATGAATATTTAAAACTCGTTGATTGTTCTATAATATAGACATTTGGATTTTGTCGAGGAATAAGGATCTGTAGACGGAAAAGATACAACCTTCAAGTTAAATAAGGATATCTATGCAGCTGTTCTTAAATAAAAATCCAAAATTTCAAATCCTGTCAACATTCGGATATACATGTACAAATATATGGAACGCCACAGCTGTCTTATGTTCATTTTAAAAATGTTGTCATGTGCATAAGTCAAATTGTCTGATTGTTGTGTTTGTTCTTATGTTGTTCTGTTCAAATATTATTTTATTGGGGTAATTTCTATTTTGTTATGGGCAATTATTTCATTCAGTCGAATCAATGTGTTGTGGTGTTACTGAAAGATCGTTTTGTTGGGTCAGTTGAATATATTGTTATGATAAATCATTATTTTATTACGTTAGATCAACTTATTATCATGTTTAATTATTATTTTAAGCCAAATCAACAAATTGTTATATTTAGTCATTATTTCGTCTTGTTAGTCTTTACATTTTGAAAACGAACACAAGACAGCTTCGGCGTTCCATACAAATATATTCTGAAGATTAATCTGTTGTCCTTAAGGCTTCTATTTATGATGAGCAGTGTGTAACTAATTTTCGTTGATTTCATGAAGATATAACCAACTAAATTTGCCACAAAAAAGAAAAACAACACAACAATCAAAGAGGGGAAATAATCGAAAGAGGAAAGTTATTTACCATTACCGTAACTTTTGGTTGCATTGTACAACGTCTCAAGGTGTCAAAAAATCATCAAATGTAACAATAACGTATAACAATAAGTAGATGCAAACATTTAAAGTAGATTTAAACCAGTAATTCATGAATACTGAAATTATGCGTATCGTACATGTAATATGTTAAATTTTAAATTAAATCAAATGTCAAATATGTCTGTGTAATATTCTATTGGTGATTTTGATTTTCCTTTATAATCTGATGAACCTATAGTCCGGTTCCGTCGTCAATATTTCCAATTATCATTCAAATTCTAGCAATGTTTATGCACTCTGCGTTCACATTTCATCAATTTATTTCTCATCTGCAGTGCACAGGGCCGACAATTTGGAAATTTAAACCAAAATTATTGAAGAGCAGATTAAAATGCCAAAATGACCGAAGAGGGAGAACCAGAAACCCTAAAAAAAAGAGCAGAGTATTGCCTAATGGATTTACTCCTTAATTTTTCATAACAGAAAGAACTCTCACTTTTGCAGTGGAAAATACCAAAATACTATCAGCAATGCTGATGATATCTTTGGAAACTTCAGTGCACTATCACATACAGCGATAAAAATATGTATTCTATGATACCAATTTTAATGCACTGTGTTTATACATTTCTACAATTTATCTAATCATCAGCGCTCAAGTCCGAAAATGTTTGAATCCAAAAATAGAAGTAAACAAAGGAGTACCGAAGCGACAAGATAGTAGTGGAAGTCAGGAAGTCCGAAATCCAAAGGCAAGAACTGTAACACGGTAAACCTAATTGTGATTGTTATGTCCTCGCCATTATTGCGCCGTCACTTCAGTTAACATCCTTAACACTGTAGGTTTCGTCAACAGGCTCAAATTTTCAAAAGATTTCAACACACACATTTTTGATTATAACGAGATGGCGAAAATTGTAGCAAAATCAGCCAGCAGATCATTAGGTTTACTAATTGCTAAATGCAAAGCAAATGGTGGTTTTGAATATTCTACTTTTACTAAGCTTTTCGACACTCTTGTTATGTCTGTTATTGAATATGGTGCTGCAATATGGGGAAGTAAAGAATACTCTTGTATAAATGCTGTAAAAAATAGGGCAATGCCTAATTTAGCCCTATATGGTGATATGGGTTGGATGCCATGTATTGTAAAACAATGGACATGTATTTTTAGAACTTATAGTAGATTTATGAAAATGTGTAATAATAGAATAAACAAAAAAGTTTTTATATGGGCAAAAAATATATGCAACAATAGACTGAAAAATTGGAATTTCAGAGTACACACAAAGTTTAAAGAAGTTGACATGGAACATTTTTGTAATACTGATTTAATTATTGATAAACATGTTATAAAAAATATTGAGAATATCTGTTTTAATAGATTTAAAGAGCAATGGTATATTGATTTAATGTCAAACGAGCGTAGTAAACTACGTACTTACAGACTGTTCAAAAATGAATTTGGTGGAGAAAACTATTTATTAAAAAACATACCTGGTAAATATAGGAGTGACTATGCCGAATTTAGAAGTGGTACTGCTCCTTTGAAAATTGAGACTGGAAGGTATAAAGGTCTTTTAGTTGAAAATAGAATTTGTTATAACAGCATTTGTAATGAAAATCTTTTAATTGAAGATGAAAAACATGTATTAATGAATTGTCCTGTGTATGAAGATTTGCGTTGTTATTTGTTTTATCAAGCATCTCTATTTAATGTTAATTTTATGCAATTGTCTGATGGCGATAAATTTATATTTTTATTCACTAATGAAAATATGTACTTTTATACTGCCAAAATCTGCAATGACATTTTATTGAAAAGAAAATGTATTTTATATAGCTAATTTTAGTGTAAATAATGTATATACATTTTAGATAGTCACTCATAACTCTTTTCAGAGTGGCTGTTGTATGTTTTATGATGTTGTTTTATTAACCATTTGTATGTTTTATATAATGAAGAGGTGAGACTTAAATAAAATATTGTCTTGTCTTGTCTTGTAATTATTTGTTTCTCTGGGGTACAAGTTTGTACATATTTTGAAATGTCCTTGCACTGTCCTTTTAATATTTTAATTCGTTCTGTGTAACATATAGTACCAGTAACAGTTACTGTAACCCTGCCAATGAGAGGTTACCATATCGTCAACCTCTGCACTGTATCGCAAAAGTAATAGCTCACATGCAGTTATCATTTCATAAGTGTTTTCATCATCAGGTGTTTATAAACTAATATGTGTATTAGCTTGGCCTTGATTGGTGGCAAAGTAAGAATGACAAGCTGAGACACAATTATCCATCAGTTAAATATAGTATCATTAAATTTAAAAATAAGTATGCACAGGTAATTTAAATGAACGAAACAATATCAGAAGAAAAAGGCCCAGGTTCTTTCGACTGTTACAAAACGAGAATTTTGACTTTAAAATCAAAACTTCGACGAGTTTTACTAAGGTTAACATTTTGCGTTTGAAAAGTATTTGTCAAACAGAAATATTTGTAGAAATTTCCCTATTACGTTTCCATACGAAAGATATCAATAACAGAAATTTTACACTGTAATTATCGAAAATGTTCACGAGCCTTAAATAAGATCAGAGCAAAGAGAGATAACTAAACTTTTAAATTTTTTTAGCAGTTGGCAGTCTCTACAATCTCATGTAAGAAACAAAATTCTTGTGACGTCAGGCTATTCATCAACATTTGGTATTTGCTGCTTATCCTCCAAGTACGCTCGGTTTAGGAGTAAGAGCTAAGACTCATAATAATATGTCCATGTACTTTCCTGCGGACTGTAACATCCGGCTCAGTGTGCTGGTCTACTACAAAGCAGGATTTATATTTGTCCCATATCAACAGGTTCTGTCCCGATATGCGTATAATAATTGCCAATGGACGTTAATCCATAATCCATCCATGCATTCATTCACCAATCCATATATATATGACAGCTAGTTTGATTTTGTTCTTCTGAAATTCATGTAATGTCGGCTATGGTTTTCAATATGTTTTCGAGCATTTTTGAATTATATTTAGCTTTATACCTGGATAGTGAATTTGTTTGTTTTGTGAAAATAACTAGGTCCCAGAAGTTTCCACCATTGATTGTGAATTTGTTCTCCCTGAAAAGTCTCAGTCTTGTAATCTTTGAAACTTTTTTGCAAGGAGATTAAAAAACAATGATAAATTGGCTAAAATGCATCATTTGTCAGTCAAATAGTTCTGAATAAATGTGCACTTTCACTAGGCTTTTGACTTCACGTTTTTGGTTATGTCAAGGGTAAACTTCTTTAAATTAAAACACAAAATAGGAGTTGAAGATATATATTTAGCATTGATTAGCAGTTGACCACTGAAAGATACATATCTTAACAAAGTATGTTTCAAATTTTTAACAAGATATATTAAGCCCATCGACACGTTTTTTAATATACCCGAAAATTGCAAATATTGTGATTTTTCGTGTATGTTTGATTTTTTCATGGACAAGGCGACTTCTTTCATATGGTAACAGTACAGAGCATAAGAAAATGTCAGTCTAGTGAGTTTTGTACCAGTCTTTTTAGCAACTTCAAACTTTGATCACAGATACAAAGAACTTGGCAATATTAAGTAACCATTTTTCAAAATTTTTGTAACGATGATTTAAGGTTTATTTTTAAATAATTTTTAATATTTACACTGGAAACAATAAGAAAAATGTTTTCATGTACTTATTAATAAAGATTCATTTTTAAGTAGAAAGGCTACTTTTACCAATAAGAATCCTCTAATCGGTATATCTTTCGGTGA
This sequence comes from Mytilisepta virgata, assembly GCA_028015205.1. Classification (NCBI taxonomy): domain Eukaryota; kingdom Metazoa; phylum Mollusca; class Bivalvia; order Mytilida; family Mytilidae; genus Mytilisepta; species Mytilisepta virgata. The sequence goes on from CM051521.1 coordinate 83,545,417, forward strand.
TAGCCTCCACCGATATTGTATTAAAGAGGGTCGGATATTGGTATCAAAACTGTACAAAGTCAACTTCAAACAGTTCAATGATGATTTAGATAAGCTTAGATAGGACGTAAGTAATTACAATTCAATTTGGATATTAGCTTTTATGTAGGCTTTAATTGTATTTTCTTTAAAAAGTGGATATTGTTTTATTGCCAAAATGAACAAAATAAAGGTTCATATTAAAGTACAAATGGAAAGTTTTACGAAGAAATTGGTCTTGCCTACTGAAAAATTGTGAAATCTAAATGCAACAAAAATGAGCAATCAAAGAAATCGGAAAATTTGTACTTAATACAACAATGTTTTTATTTTCGTATTTTCAAGTTTCATATAATATTAAGATCTATATTTTCAGTCATAACTTGTACATTTTGTACAAACACGATCGTTTATAGAATCCTAATCACTGATTTAAAGATTCAATATCGACAAAAGAATACAAAAGCGATAAGACAGGGGAAAGTCCGTAAAACAAAATTCATAGACAAGAACGAATTTATGGTAAACAAACATATAACAAAGATATAAACAAAAGTATAGCAAACTACATCTTGTAATTAGAATTAGAACAAGACACCTAGAAAAATAACTTTAGTACTGGTAATGTGATCTCTCTACAAAAAAAAACCATAAGACACAGCATTCCAAATCGAGAATCATTTGGTTCTTGATTTATTCATTTTTTATGATTTCAATTTACATTTTACGGGAATGGAAAGTGTCGAGATCTTCAGTTAAAGAGATACATTTTTGTAGGAATCATCTTGAACGCTACTGTTACATTTTGTAATATCAGAGAAAGAGCTACAAGTTATTAGTACAACTGTTAACATTCCTTATGAAACAATATCCTGATATCTCGTGTTATTATTTTTTTTCCTAATTTTAATTGTTTGAATTTCTTGTTTCAAATATACTTTTCGGTACTATTCACCAGGTATTTTTTTATTTGAATTACAATAAATGCAAAGTATGTTTGACTTTTTTCGAAGTTGAAAAGACATGTAAACATGACTTTCAACTGTTTTGTCATTACTGAAAAAGCTGAAAGAGAAATGTACATGAGAAAAGAAATCCGTACAGCGTGTTCCACATATCCTAATTCCGTCGTATGATCACCTTCGTAAGTCCTAATCAAAACACTTGTTTTTCGACCGTTTTGTTTGTATTCCTTATACTACTTTCGTGCTTATTGCTTTTGTCAAGAGCTTAACAGATGCGCACAAATGCGTATCGTAAGCAAAGAATATAGCCCGGGAATATAGGTACCAGAGTTTATTTTACTGAAACACAAGCCCATGTCCGTTTATTAGTACACGTTGTGATGTCTTTTGGTTATTACATGTACTTGTACTTGTATGTAATAACAGGTACTCTTCTAATACAATGTAGTTTAAATTCATACGGACTACATGTAACATTTTTCATTATATTTTAAGAAAAATTGACCAGATAAGAAAGAAATCCTGTTACATCCGGCAAATAATATTTCCCCTTCACCTGATGGGATTATATTCAATAATATCTACAGATTCTGTTCTTGTTTTACATGTATTCGGTATGGCCGCATATGTACATTTTATTTATTGTAACAAAGGCTAAGTTTTAAGTTGCGTGCTACCTACATACACAGTCTTTACGTCGGGTATTAGGTGTACAGAAACAAATAGATACATAAGTGGTTGAACTTCTTTTGTCCGGCAGTAGAACATAGTTCAGAGGGCATCTGTTCGGCTTTGCAGGGTATATAATTCCGATGCCCGTAATGAGGGTTCGAAGCTCTTTGCAAGAAAAACAGAAGACTATCTTAAACGCATTGGGTGGGTCTGTTGGAGGCCTGTTGCAAGGTTAAATTGGGACCTTAGACAATCTATTCTCTTTGATAGTCTTAATTTTCGTTCTTTTCTTCCGTTCATGACACCTATCTGAAGTAATGTATTGATAAATTAGTTTTCACTTGGGTATTCATGAAAATTATCAGTGGATGTTAACCATTGATGGTCTTCTCTTTAGGTATTTTTCAATGTCTCGCTCACATCGCCTCAATGGTCTCGTGGTAGCGTGCTCCCCTCGTGTGCGGAAGGTCGCGGGTTCGATACCCTCCTGGGTCAAACCAAAGACATTTAATCGAATTCCAAAGCGACAAAACAGTAGGGAAAATCCACAAATTCGAAGTACAAGGAAAAGACAGTCAGGAGAATTGGTATTTGCTGTTTCTCCGCGAAGCATGCGGCATCTAGGAGCAAAGCACTGGTCGACTCGGATTCAGTATAATGCGTCCGAGTAGGGTGATTTGTCTTCCTGCGGACAGTTACCTCGTCAGCTAGCACGTTAAAAATAAGCGTGTTGGTCTAGTACAAAGCAGGGATCATATTCATATCATATCAACATGTTCTCGTCCTGATATGCTGCCACCGGACGTTAAACAATAATTTATCCATCACTCCATCAATGTTCTTGTTATTTATGAAAACATTACGGCTAAAACTGGTGTAAGATATTGGAATAGAATAGTATCTCATGGATGATAAAAACTATTTTGCTACCAATTTTGATGCACAAGATGTGCACATTTCCTCGATTTACGACTCATCAGTTGTGCTCAAGGCCTAAAATGTTAAAATCCAAAACAATAATCCAAAAGGTTGAAGAACAAATTAAAATTACCAAAATAAGCTCATGGCGGTCACTAATATTTCAGTGCAGACAATAGTAGATTTAGTCTCTTGTGTGTAGTCGAAAGTTAAGTTTCTATATTCTATATGCATGGAACAGGCTTGAGAAAGCTATAGCCCTTTTCAGAACTCATTTCTAACTCTAAAAATATAATTTAAAGGATGCTGGGACGTATTACTGGTTCGCTGCAATGAAGAGTAAAGGATTAACTATTTTTAGAATTTGTTAATTTTCGCGTAATGTTTGGTTTAAATAAATTGGTGAACTACTTACGATCTTTTTGCTTCCAACATACTTCTAATTAAACTTCATTATAAAGCTGGAAATATTTGTATATCAAAGTAATAGTTACTTTCTATTTACTTCCTACTGGTTGCCCTGCAGTGCAGAGAACCAGTACTACGTACCAGCAAGGGAAATAACTTGCTTCAAATTATAATTTTAGAGTCAGAATCGTGATAACGGAAATGAGTTACTGAAAATGGCTATAGCATGATGGAGATACAACTAGTACTTGAAGTTTAGAAGGTGTAATGTGTTATAACTTCATTGTGCTTTTGTCTTTACGTACGTAAATCAAGAGTTTTTTCTTGCTATTATATATTTTTGTATCGTCTTCAACTTGATAAATCCTTCGAATGGAAGATGTAACTGTAACAATGTAACTTTGATGGATCACGCGGCTCAACCCACAAAGCTGCCTTCTGTGTCCCTACCTACAATTATAGAGAAAGCCTACCTTGGAGTATAGTTTTTTTTTAAATTGATCTAATTCGTCTTCTGCTGATAGGCTGTAGAGTTCTAAATTTTCAGTCTGTAAATAAGACTCCACATATTTTCAGTGGCAGTCGAAGTTTGGACCTATATCTACCTTCTCATAAGTCAGAGGTCCTGTGTTCAAGTGCCGCGCGAATACACGGGATCCCTGATTCGTGAGGATGATCCAGCTCATTTACCAATTAGTGTCAATTTTTTGTTGAACTGAACATATACATGTATGTATCATTTACCGCTGGAAATGAAGAAAACAACTATCAATTTGTAACAACCAGTCTCACCATCATTTGACTGCTTTAATTAAGTTTGTCTTTATCCCTGTATCACAAAATAAAAGTAGTCGAAAAACATTTAATCACCTGTACCATGAATTTATAATTAACGAAGATAGAAATTAGTATAGGCCAGTGAAGAATATAGACAGAATCGGAAAATTCCAATTTTTATTTATATATACGGAGTGTGCTCTGTTATTCCATTGTCCCAAGAAATTTTGAAGAAGTGTGTTTGACGAAGAAGTGTCATAATGATTCTCAGATTAATAAGGATCAAAGTTTTCTCAAAATGCTTATAATGCAGACTCCATTAGTATATATGAATCGAATATTTTGTGTTTCATCAAATCATATTTTAAAACAAATTATTGATCGTTGTTGTGAAAAGCTCTAAATAATCTAGATACAGACTGAGAAGCTTCAAAACGAATCCAGGTCGGTTCCGGTAACATTTATTTTCAAGTGTAAAAGTTTGTTTGCAAATGACGACAAATGGTTGCGCTTTACATGTATCTTCAAGCTTCTTTGTTCATTCGTCCAAGTGCGCGTTTTCTACAAATTTATTATACATTAACAGAGCCATCGGGCTATTAAATAAAACTAGTAGACGTTTGAACTCTGTCCGTCAGGACTAAAAGCGATAACCAGTATCTTTTCGCTTTGAGCTTACCGGTCAAGTTAACAGTCTATTCCAATCTTTAAGACAAATCTATTCTTGTGGCGCAGGGCCTATTGATCAAACCGTAGTTCTTTGGTTTTTTTTCTAGATCAACGCTTATCTCCTATACCTCCTGAAACTTAAGTTTTCCCTCGCAAAAAGGATTAAATCATGTAGAAACAATCCATACATGTAAGTGCAGACTAAAACCGATTTTGTGCATTTATCCATCCCATAGTTTCCCAAACAACCGGGTACATGTACATCATTAGAAAGTTTAGATGACTCGGACATTAGTGAAAAGACCCAAAGATGTTTCACATATATATATATATATGAAATGTGAACATTCACTTGTAAGGATTATAATGTTAAAAAGAATTTCATGTACAAAAGTAAACTTATCAATTTATACACAATTGTTTTCACAAGCTTTGAATCGAAATCCCCTCAGCTTTCTACTTCAGGAATTTGATAGTTCTGTCAAAAACCTGTTACATATCTAGCAAACAAACCCGTTATTCCCCAAAAATTTATTCGCCTAACGAATCGTTGGCCAATTTAACCAACGTTTAATAGGAAAAAATTAAGTGCAAAATTTTAATGTAATTATTATATAATAGAACCCTGTAAGGGCACATCAAATTGATTTTTAGTTCTTTGGATTTTTGAATAGTAAAAATAGGTGTGAGCGAGCGAAATTTTGATTTTAATTTTTTTTTCTTGAGGACTAGTTTTTTCTGGCGAAGATCAAATTTACTCGAGGCGCAATTTTTTTAAACTAAAATATTGCAAAAAATTGGAAAAATCAAAATTTTAACAAAATTTTAGGAGCGGGCGGACAATTTTTATTGTTAATTTCTTGAAAAATGTAGAATTTGAGCAAAATGAAGCGGCAATAAAAAAAAATTCTCATATTTTACATAATGCAAAAATGATCAGTTTGGTGTGGCCTTAATAATAGTTATTTTTCTCTGACGGAAATTACTAGTCACAAATACATGCATGTACTTATATCAAATTCAACTTAATGCGTTAATAACAAACCAACACTTGGCAAGATTGGTAAGAAAGGAACGTATAATGTTTTCATTTGAAATAAATATTATACATATTTTGTATGTATGATGCTTTATATTTTGGGTGTAATTAGTTGAAGATGTATTATTACATTTATAACTTAGATAATTTTATTTCGTTGAATAAAGGCTAAACATTTGTGTTCAAGGCCTTCAATTTCAAAAGCCGAAACAATAATCTATAGTACTAATGACCAATTTCTTACCCCAAAAGGACAAAATGATACCAAATCATCTAAGGACAGAACTTCATGTATCATGACGAATATAATCCTTACTTTCGAAAACAAATATAACAGGGGCCTCGGTGGCCGAGTGGTCTAGGTAGTTCCTCATGACTACTAATGATCACTAACCTGTCAACGCTGAGGTTGTGAGTTTGAATCTCACCTGTGGCGGGGTGTGTTCGACTCCGATCTTAATTGATAAGTATTGCCAATTTTCCTACCGAAGGTCGGTGGTTCTCTCCGGGTACTCCAGCTTCCTCCACCAATAAAAAACTGGCCGCCGCGAAATAGCCAAATGTGCTGAAAACGGCGTAAAACCCCAACTAAACAAACAAACAAATATAACATCTTTAATAGGAATTTATTTTTTTCTAATATATAGAACAAATATAATTAAGAAATATCAATTTTGTCTTGTATTTGACGTGTGTCTATATTTAGTGTTTTAATATTTTTTTAACTATCTTTTTGTAGATGAGGCGCTTCATTCGACATGTAAACGTGTTTGCATATCCGGATAAGATACCGAAAGACATAAAAATAAATGAACTGTATTTATACTTTGTAAAATACATGACGAATTATTTGATAATATACATGTAAATACAGTTTATAGAAATAATGAATAGTGTTTACTTTCAATTAGGCATTTACTGTGGTGAATATTTTTTTTTACCGAATTACTGCCCGTTACGCCAAGTAGAGTGTGGGGCAGCAAATCCCTCCATTTTTGCCCCTGATAGGTTCGAGGACATCACGTAGCATTAAAAAATATATCCTAAGACCATCTTAGAACATGTCTTAGTCCTAAGATACCTTCGAAAACCTGAACCCTGGCCCCGGAACTTTACACTTTATATCTAGATTCATAAACATTCTCCAAACAGTATTTGATTTATTGCCCAAGTGACCCTCAATATACATCAATGAATGTGCACTCGCATAAGGGGTAAGAATATATCGTTATAGGGTGGGGATCTGAGGGCTTTCCAAATTATAAAGACAAATCTATGTCATGTTGACTTGATGATATCATTGATATATTACAAGTTTCTATAACCAGAGGTTCCGTGAAGCCTGAATCGCTCACCTGGATTTTAGGTGACCACAACTGACAAAGCGCTTCTAGATAAGATCTGTAAGAAATTGCTCTACTTTGCTCAGTACTTCTAGAAAAGATATGTAAAGAATTCATCCAGGGTCCAATGTTAAACTAAGTCCAGCTGTGGCAGCTAGCTTGGATTCCGATCGGCACGAAAACATAACTTTTTACTAGACATTTATCCAAGGATCTTCATGCAACAAATACAATTCAATTGGCTTAGTATTTCTGACAAGAAGACCTTTCTACAAATTTACCCATAGTGTCCAATGTAAAACTAATCCGACTGTATCGACCAACTTGAATTCCAGATCGGCATAAAAAAATATAATTATTGTAGAAGTTCATCAATGCTTGTTCATACATAAAAATATTTCAGTTGGCTTGGTAGTTACAGACAAGAAGACCTTTTTACAAATTTCCCCATAGTGTCCAATGTAAAAAAAAATTCTAGCTGTGGCGACCATCTTCAATTTCATATCAGCACAAAAAAAACTTTTGTAGAGGTTCATCCAATGCTTGTTCATTCATAAAAGTATTTTAAAAAATTGGTACTTTCTGACAAGAGGACCTTTGTTCACATTTCCCATAAGGTTCAATGTTAAACCAAGTCTGGCTATGGCAGCCATATTGGATTTCCGATCGGCACATACAACATATATTTTGTAGTGGTCTATCAAATGACCATTCATATATCAAAACATTTCAATAGCCTTGGTAGTTTCTGACAAGAAGACCTTTGTACAAATTCCCCACAGGGTCCAATGTTAAACTCAGTCCGGCTGTGGCGGCCATCTTGAATTTCAAATCGGCATAGAAAACATATATTTTGTAGAGGTGCATCCAATGCATGTTCATACAATAAAAACTTTTCAAATGACGTGGTAGTTTCTGACAAGAGGACCTTTATATAAATTTACCCAAAGGGTCCAATGTTAAACTTAGTCCGGCTGTGGCAGCCATCTTGAATTTTGTATCAGTTCATCGAGTGCTTGTTCATACATAAAAACATTTCAATTGGCTTGGTAGTTTCTGACATTAAACCTTTATACACATTTCCCCATAGGATCCAATGTTAAACTTAGTCCGGCTGTGGCATTTACGATCGGCACAAAAAACATAAGTTTTGTAGAGGTTCATCCAAGGATCATTCTTGCAACAAATCAATTCAATTGGCCCAGTAGCCCTGGTATCCATGTTGAATATCCAATCCGCATAAAAAAAAACATTATTTTGTACCATCCAATTAACATTCCTGCCAAGTTTGGTTCACTTTGGACTGGTGGTTTCAGAGAAGAAGATGAAAATGTGAAATGTGGACGGACGACGGACGCAAAGTGATGGCTAAAGCTCACATAGCCTTTTAGGCCAGGTGAGCTAAAGATACACCCAATGCAAAAATTCAACCAAAGTCACTCAAAAATTAAATGAAGGTAGAAGTGACTCAAACTATTTGTATTTTTCTATTTAAGAAGTATGATGTTCATGGTGGTCAGTATATCTCAATAGGTTCCTGAGAAATGGACCTAAGACCCAAAACATTCGAGTTACCCGTTTTAATGAAATATATGTCAGAATATACATAATAATGAAAAATCATTGATATAACACCATGTATTTTCAGGATATGAAATCAAATACAAATCTTTATCAGCATAAGCACAAAAGCGTTACTAAGCAGGATGGTCGTAGGTACGTACATGTACATACGGACAGACGAGGGTAATCATATATGCCCTGACCAAATTGAAGGACGGGCAAAAAAATCATATTTAATAAACCAAACAGAATAACAAAACATCACAAAAACTAAAGCACTGAAATGTAAAGTCCAAAAAAAAAAAACGAGAGTGACATCGGGTGCTCCGAAACACTTAACTGCAAACAGATAACATTCTGTGAAATTCAATGTCCAGTGAGGTGAGAGTTTGAGTATGACATAAATCTGATTTAAGATAAACAGCCTCATTTGTGAGGTAGAAATTTGGAAACGGCCATAGACTTTCTAATGACGAATATAAATTTTTCGAGTGATGATATTATTAAGGACTGAATGTAACCGTGTCTTAAAAGTTTATGTGACAGTAATTTCGCTATTTTGAGCAAGCTATTCACATTAAATACATGATATTAAGAACCGTTCACATCATTTGCACGAAAGTAAGAATAAACTGTTTTAAAATATGGAGACCAATCCTCAGACCCTGATATGGTATCTTTAAAGACTTTATTTAGATTTGCCTCTCATGAATACTCCCTATTTCGATTTAACATATTACGATATTATTAGTTATACAGTCTGTTCGATGGGTTGTAATAAAGGACCATAATGTGTTAAAAAAACTAAAGAAAGTTCGATCTATCATCTAGGTGAGCTAAATAGCTATTTATTTATTGATCAATAAAACAAACCTTAGAGCTGCGCATCAGACACTAATGATACATAAAGCACACGGATACATACTTGAATAATTTCAACAATAAACCGGGCATTGATGCATTTGCTTCATTTGGTACCCACCGATAGCAGCGCATCGCCAAATTTATAACCAGATTTTTTCCCATTTGAAAGGTTAAGCAGACATCGTATACAATGTTTAAACTTTTCATTGCAGTATAAGGAAACAGGAAAGCCACGCGAGATTTTATTCTCCTTCTGTTTAATCTGAATTACAGGAACCATATAATCTAATTTAACGTTCACTTATTCAATAACAACTCAGTTATCCGGATATATCGCGCATTCATACCACTTTATTGTTTGAATTACCATTGGCGTTTTGCGCCATCAAACCAGATTCAATCTAGGTTTGCCTGTAATATGAATAAAACATCTAACCAAATGCCTTTATTGAACGAAAAACTGTAATGAGAAGCCGGTATAAAGTTTACTCTATAGCTTTGCTAGAGACGCAAAACAAACAATTCACCACTCCTGACTTATTTCGTTCTTAATTATTGATTTTTCTTTTTTTTTGAAAATTGGTTTAAGATGTTCTCCCATCTTATTTACAATACAACTTGACGTGTTTGGTATATATAGCTTAAATTAAGGATACAAATAATTCTAAAAATAAGTTCGTTAGACTCAATTTTACATATGTATTCTAATGACTGTCTGTAATATTGTAAACACTAATTAGATGTACCACATACAAAGTCATTTCGGTTGTTATCTTTCTGGCTGATGATTGGCTAATCAGGTAGAATTTTCTTTTACCAGTTATTGCAATTCGATTTTATATTGGTGCAAACAAAACATTTTTAACTTACTTACATCTGCATCTTTCTAATGAACATTGTGATAAATTTAAATTTAGTTCTTAAGAAACGGCTCTACTTATCCATTATAACAAAATTAAAATTCATATCTCTAATTCCGTATACACCTAAAGCGATACACATCAATATTTTGCCATCCACTATTGATGACGAATAAGGTAGTATAATCCGAACTGAAACATAAAGCCAATGGCTCATTTAATTCATTTTCATTGTTTAATATAGTGTTCTGATATTCTCCTTTACTGTCGAGTATTACTACTCTGTGTGAGTTCTGATAAGCAACATATATTCTGTCTTCTCCGTCTACTTTTATTCCTTGTGGTCTTCTCAGATCCGTATTTGAGTATGTCCACAATTCTTTACCTTTGTTGTTGACTTTATAAACTGCTGTTATATCTGTGTATAAAATACTATCAGAAGACATATGTAAATAATGGATCGGAAACGATGCTTTGTTTTTCACCTTTAGTGTTTGGATGAGTTGTCCTGTAGTATCGAGTATATATAATGATGTCAATCCACCAACTACTATTTTCTCCGACGACGAAGATATACCATTAGCTACACCAGGTAACATAACTGTCTTCATCTTTTTCATATCTCTTATTGATACAAATTGCAGGGATTTTACTTTAGGAAGTATGACAACTGCGGATTCGGTATTTGGTATTAACGTTATATCATAAGGTTCTGATTTCATTTTAATACTCCCTGTAACTTTACCGTTGAAATCGGCTTTATTTAGTAACATATTGTTATATTCACAGAACAACAATTGCTTGTCTTCAGTAACGACAATGCCGTAAACGTACCCGACATTAAACCTGTGATCCAGTTCCAGTCTGGAGATTGTTTTTACCGGAGCTGCTAATGATTGTGCTTGGGAATGTTGATACGGTGAATAATGGATAACTTCATTACGTTCTGTTACTGTAATTTTACCTAATTCGCTTAAAGATTTAATAAATTCAGAAGAACTGTCATCAAACGAAATGTCGTAATGTTTTAGTGATGTCATCTTCATTAAAGGTGATTCTAGTTCGTTTACATTGGATTGGATCCTGTGGGAAAATATGAATGCCTGGCTGTTGGAGCCATGCTTTTCTATAAATTCTTTATCTTGAATTGTTTTACTGATCTTAGATTTGATTTCATTTATTTCTTGTTTCTTTCTGCTGACCTCCGATGTCGCATCTGACTTTTTTCTTTGGATTTCTTCTTTTATTCTATTTTCAATGATATTTAATTTATCAATAATTTTTTGTTTTGAATCACTGACTTCTTTGGTAAGTTTTGAAACCTTAGAATCAAAATGCTCTTGGCTCTTATTTAGAACATCTTCAATTAGGTTTGCAGTGCTTGACATGTTATTTAAGCATTTTGAAACTGAAGTAAATTGTTCTGACTTCTTTACATTTCTAGACGCTTCCTCTATGGTTAAAATATTTTCGCAATTTCTATGTTTTCCTGTCATACCTAAACGGCAGCATAATTCATCATGACTCGTGCAAAAAGCAACAATTGTCATTTCTGTGTGGTGCTTGCAGAAATTATCGGGTAAAGTACAGATTTGGTTGGAAGACGATACGAGTTTTATATCTATTGCATGGTGGTTCCTTGACATCTTCATTCGTTTGTGAGAATTATTGCAATCTCCACATTGTGGTTCTTGACATTCAGTACACCATACTGTAGCCTCAACATATCTTCCATCAAGGTTACAGGGTTCACAGTGCGAATTTGATGTCATTACTGAAAACATAGATATACATGTAATAGTTTTATAGATATACATGTAATAGTTTTATTGTTAACATTTCAACATTTTACTTATACGTCGGTGGGTTGTATCTGTCATAATACGGTATTCAAGATTTTGTGATCAATACGGTGATTTTTCTATAGAAAGTTATTAAAACAATTGTTTGTGTTGCAAGGTTGAGGTTATCGTTTCAAATATTCTATGGTTGTCATCGCGAACATATTGTTATGGGATACCAGTCTTCCACCTGTCGTAGATCTCTTTCTTTGCCCTCTAACGTCGAACTTGACCTTTCAATGGATTAGAAAATGAGCACCATGTAGGGTGTACGAGACAGGAACTGCTTACTTCTGAGGTGATATTCTTGTCTGCACTTTTGATAAGGAACCACCTATGTTCCCTCTATTTTTCTTTTTCTTTTTTTTTGGGGGGGTGGGGGGTGGGGGGTGGAGTGGATAACTGTAATGGTAAGGTATCCCAGTAAACAACCCATACCTTTTGTACAACAACACGTGGTATGCATAAATTCTATCAAATAAAAAAATTCGTTGTGTCTAACCATTACGATACAAAATGTAAATGATGCGTGTTCAACTCCAATAACAAAAATATCAAAATCAACAAATATATAAAGCTGTATTCAAAAATTTAAGACCTAACATATTTTTTATTCATGCCGGACTAAGCAATCGTTCGTAGTTTTAATTTTCAGTAATATACCAAACAATGCGGATTCAAGAATTCTGTTTGTTTAACGGCGACAGTAGAATACTTAAAGGTCCATATTTCTGTAGCCTATCAATCATTCTATTTTCGATTATAAACCCTAACCTTTCAAGAAGGAAGTACACAGGCATTAGTCATGGGGACTTGTCTAATACCTTATAAAACATAAAGTGCAAGACAATATTTGATGGCCTCATATAATTTGAAATATTTGAGAAAAGCCAAAATGTTTGTGCTGTCTAGTTTCATTAAAACACTCATTTAAGCTTCTTGGACGACCAAAAAAACAGGTTTTACCTTTCAGTCGGGAGATTACTTACTTTGATGGCTGACGGTCCTCACGTGATTTTTTCGTTATCTATTTAGAATAAATAATATATAAGACTTTTAAATACCCAATAGTGACGAACATTTTTGTCATAACACGACTGTCTCTTTATTATCGAGTTTTTTAACGTTAAACATATTGATATGATATGTTAATCTTTTTGCACTGTAATTTTATATTATATTTTATAATAAATTATTGTTCAAGTTTATTCCAGAGAAACCAAAAAAAAAAAAAAAACACCGAAAAAATAGACAAACATAAAGTCATCATTTCATGAAATATTTCACAAAATGGACAAATATACCTAAGGAGCAATAAAAAAACGTAATCCATTGGACAGAAAACCCGGAAGACAAATGAACAACCACAAGCACAACAAATAAACACAGAAAACTAAAAAACAATGAACAACACAAACTCCTATAAAAACCAGGAGTGAACCCAAGTGCTTGGGAAGGGTAAGCAATTCCTGCTCCGTATACGGCACCCGTTGTGAAGTTCAACAAAATCAATCCGGTGGAAGTCACAAATCGGTGGAGGCACATGAAATGTTACGACAGTGGGAACAGGTCCAAATCGTCTTAGATATTGGAACACTGTAATGGTCAATCAATTCGTGATGACGAACGTAAAATTTCCTAAGTGGTGACATCAACTTATCCTTGATAAAACCCTGGTTAAGAAGCTTTTGTGACAGCAGTAACCCTCTTTGTCGAAAGTCAGGGTAACTCACGCATGCCCTTGAAAATCGGATAAGCTGAGAAACGTAGACCCCATATGCAGACGATGCTGGTATATTGCTACTCAAGACGGGAAAATTAACAATAGGAAGTTGAAGTCATCACGTTTGTCTTCAAATGTCCCTCATTGTCTATTTCAAGAAACAAAACCAAATATCCAAAACACGAATTTTCAGTAAAAATTTTAGTTGGTTCCAAACTGGATAAATAAATTGCTTCAAATGCGCATTGTTTAAGTAAATGGCGCTGTAGTGTACACTATCTGTTATGACTTATATATCATAACAACTATTCTTTTTGAAAAAAAATGAGACATTTTGACCTGAATCTGGAAATATTACTTTCGTCATGTTTCTCAATTGTCTAAGATATTAATTGCAGGGATTAAATGTTTGGAAAAGTGATAACCGCGGAATCAGAGTCCCTGATTATTATGAGATACCAAAGGATTCCGAGGGCATTTCAGTACTTTCTGTAGCTTTACCATTGCTTATTACTTTTTTGTCTTAATCAAAGACCAACAGTTGTTTTCAATAAATATTACTCCTTTCATTGATGTTAAACATGTGATCAAATTCCAGTCTGGAAACTGTTATGGTCGGTGGTGTTAATGATTGTTCCTGGAAATGATGATTAGATGTAATTAACATCACTTCTTCTCTTGTTATTACAAAGGTTTCACAATTTTTTTTAAGATATTGAGGTGTCAACAGACAAAAAATCAGTATGCTGCAGTGGATACGTTTCGGATCTGTCCTAATTCTGAACGGGTCCTTAGAAAATATCTTTGTATTACAATTCTACATTGTCTATGCTCTGGTGCTAGTTTATTTTAATTCATGGATTTACTTTTTTCTATTGTTTATAGTTTCGATGCTTAAAATTTTAATTTACATAGATATTTGTGCATAAATACCATTTTAGCTCACCTAGCCCAAAAGGGACATATCAGCCATTGTCATCACTTTGCGTCCATCGTGCATCCGTCCTTAGGCCATTCATCATCTCATCCGTTACTGCTTGGCAAATTTAAACCAAACTTCGCCGGAATAATGTTTACGAGTGTCTTGAAAGCTTTTTCATTTCATTCCGGTCGGATGAAAAACACGACCACAAGAGGCAATTCTTGATTCTGATTGGTGAATATTTGAACTTTCTTCTCCTATAAAACTGCAATGCCAAATCTTTTAAAAACTTACGGTGATCGGGAGACGCTCTACAAATGTGATGATCGAGTGGCGTATATGGTGGTTAGAGTGGAAAATAAGTTTGTGAAATCAGTTTCTTTGAAACTACCTAGCCAATATTAATAAAACTTGCTAAGCCCTGATATACAATCAATATTAAATATGCAGTATGTTATCTGCTTCACCATCAAGGTGAGAGATTCACGCTCTGGCAACTCATGGTATTCAATTTATTTGTGAGTTTGCTTAGCAGAACTGGCTTCGTTAGTTATTTTTAAAACTTCATCATTAATTTGCTTTTGGTTTTTGTTGAGAGCATACTTCATCCGATTTAAATACCCCCGCAGAAATAAATTATAAGCCTGCTACATATATACTTTAATATCGTATTTTAAGTGATAGTAGTCTTATACTTTTAAAGAAAAGAGTATTTAAAGTGTGTATATCATATTTTTAGGAAGTTTATAGGGTTATTTTGGACCTAAATGGACAATATAAATTATCGTTTGCAGACGTTCGTAAATCACGTTTGAGCATGGGCATATAAAATGTGACAGAACGGTTAATCTGGTCTCTATAAAACATCTAAAACTCTATAAAAATTGCGATTTAGACTTCATTTTATATATTCTTCCATCTTTATTATATTCATCCTTTTATGTCCACACCAAAGAACTCCCTTCTGTCGTGAGTCCGTAATCTCCATAACCTCATAAAGATGTGACAAATGTATTTTTTCAACTTATATTTATATAATTCTTTGATACTAATTTTAATGCACAAGATGTTAACATTTCGTCAATTTACGACTCATCAGTTGTGCTCAAGACCTAAAATTTTTAAATCTAAAACAAAAATCCAAAAGGTTCAAGAGTAATTCCAAATTACCAAGGGGTTATGCCAAAACAATCTAACGACAGTGATATACACGAAGGAGATACTCCTTAGTTTTTGCAAATTTTACATTTTTGTAACAGGAAATTTTAAGTATCAATTTCGGGCTAGTATCGAAATACTAGTCACTCAGCTGGGGATACCACGCGGAACTTGGAGTCCACTAGCAGTTTCATGGACTAAATGGTAAAAATACAATTCTTTGATACCAATTTGCACATTTCGTCGATTTACTGCTCATTAGTTGTTCTCAAAGCTTAAAATGTTGAAATAAAAAAACACAAATCCAAAAGGTTGACCATTAATTCCAAATTATCAAATATATATTCATTTTTATTGATTGTATTGTTAAATTCAACCGTTATTGACGTATACATTTTCTTTACAGTCATAGTTTATACCAGCATACATAGTTAAGTAGAACTGCAATTATGGCCTTCATGAAAAGTAAGTATCCAAATTGGGAAAACAGGACAGTGGTTATTTTCCCCGGCTGACGCCCAGGGGAACAACCCATTCGAGGTTTAATAAGTTTGGATATTAACATTCATGAAGGATGTGATTGTTATATTATACTGCACGAACTAATGGCGTCATTTTTATTATTCCGAACCGAGATAGCAATTATGTCTTCTTTAACACAGTGAATAACGTCCTAAAAAAGGGAAAAAAAACTACTGCAATATCTTACGAAGAAAACTATTTTTGCAACAATGGGTATTTGGTTCCACGTGCATTTTCCCGCTGGCGTTATTACTCTGCTGGAGGGATATTTCCTTATCATAGGGGTTACTTTTTTACAGTTTCGATTTTTTACATTTTATGCCTTGTACTAACGCAATAAACACATACATGTAACATACATATTTCAAATAAGGTATAAGAAATACCAATGTTATGTGTAACATGATTAGCTTTTACAAAAACTGAGGTTTTTAGTTTGGCTTTCTATAAAAAGAAAATCATATACAAACTAGTCGTAGCAGCCTGGCTGCATATCCCCGCGCTACTCTTGTGTTTTTGAAATCCATACAATCCAAACTTATGCTGTTGCTATAATAGTGATTCCAAATATATATGGTTGCTAAGTAGAAATCACAAAAAAGTAGTCTTTCATTAAATTTTCTAAAATTGAATCACATATTTTGAAATTCAACTGATCTAGATTAGTCTTAAAGCTAATATGATCCGAAAAAATCTATAGTTGCTAAGAAAAATTCCAAATATAATAATTTTAGATACTTTCAGGAAATTTAGCGAAATTGGAAACACATATTTGTTAAATCCATCAAGTCCAAACTAGTGCTGTTGGTATAGTAATTCAAAATATATATGGTTGGTAAGTAGAAATCACAAATAAACTAGTCTTTGAATCTGTCAGGAAATGTACTAAAATTGGAATCACATAATTTGAAATCCGACTTATCCTGGTCAGTCTTAAAGCTAATATGATAAAAAAAATCTATAATTTCTAAGTAAAATTCCAAAAATAATAGTCTTAGACACTTTCAGGAAATTTAACAAAGTTTGAATCCGACTTTTTAAATAATCAAGACATTTTTTTTCCAAACTTGAAAGAACAAAATAATCTGATTTCAATAAGAATTCTTAAAGTTCTATAAATAAAATTTTGATAATTAATCCACGGTTAATACATTAAATTTGCTTGTACAAGAATGTCTAATATATACATGTTTATAGTTACTAGTATCATTGTCTAGTAAAAAAGGAAAATTAAAATTACTTGATAACGGTGTATGAAGTTTGAATTGTGACTTTATTAACGCATTTTGTCATTCGAATGGCACCTCTATTGCATATTTTATAAGTCTTTCGTAGAAATAGCTAGTTCGAAACACCGAACCATGTTGAAAATAGAAATAGCTACTTTGGGGACGGAACACCGAACAATGTTGAAAATTTTATTTTTTACTTTCCGGGGAGAACATGCAGAATTAAAAAACGTGTTCGAATAAACACCTGTTCAAGCTAAAAACACTTTAAATTATAAAACACGCATTGTAAAGGTTCAAATGTAGACTTAATAAACATTTCTAATTGTGGCTCTGTGTACAGCATATTGGATGGAATTTAAGGGTTGATTTCTTAGAAAATAGTCGAACTGCTAAAGGTGAAGAATATGCTTTAAAATATATTCAGCTATCGTATTATCTTTTCTTTTACAATTCAATATTCAATAGCCATCTATGCATTTACCAAACTTCCAAATGTATAGAATTTTAACTATTACATAGATAACATTTAAAGAAATAAACACTCTACACAATAGTCATAGTTCACGGAACTTAGATACATCATTATATGTTATTCGCTGAGGCGAAAGACAAAATTTGGAAGAGATTGGAATAATAAAGTGTTATTTCGAACCGTAATGTTTATCATAAAATTAAACAATAGATTTGGCTTTCAACTTTTCATACTTTTGGCACAACTGAATAGTTATAAATCGACGAAATGTGCACAATTTTAAAATCACAATAATTTTATAATAGTTTGTTTTCTTTTTGGCCTTTTGCAGTCTGATATTAAACTATATTACTTCCGTTATAAAAGCCTTCATCTGGAGGCTACGCATTTCGCATAATGTCTGAATATGGCGTACAAATTGTCTTTTTAAGCAAGAATGGGTTGTTTCAGTTAGGGCAAGGCGAATGTTTCTTCATCACTATAGAGCCGAACAACTTTTGGTCCAAAAACACTTCCAAATTTTAAATGATTTTCTGAAAAAATATGCAGTCTATTGAATGAAAACCTCAATTTCAGCTATATTCCATTTTTAAAAGGAAAATAACTCATAATCAATACCAGGATGTATATACAAGGGTACAGCATACAAGGGTAAATTGAATCCCCCCACCTTATGACAAGGGGAATAAAATATCAAAATATACTAAGCACAATTTGTTATACAGGATTCAATATTCATTAGACTTGATTTTCTTAAGGGACGAGATCAAACGTTCAATGTAGGATAAAAAACTTAATTTAAATAGTGTGGGGGTGGGGTAAAAATCGCTGCAAGTTTTGTTATGCGATTTTCGGATTAAAAATTACGGATTCAAGTAATGTCCAAGTCAATATACAGAACAAACATACATTGCTGAGGGGAAATAGGACCCATGACACAAAAAGTATACTCTCAAAGTATATGCCCATATTAGTCAATCAATTGTTCCCAAATTAAGTTAAGAGGGGGGGGGGGTCAGTAAAACTATGTGAATTAAGTTTTTTATCCTCTATTGAACTTATGATCTCGTCCCTAATATACCTCAACGAAGCTTACTTGCTAGAATTCTATTCAATATTAGTGTAACAAACAGAAATTCCCAATTTTATTAGGTTCTCCAACTTCGAGGGTGCTAATTCTATTACAAGACTGTAAACAGAAAAATAAATGTTTTCCTGATCTGTAACCCAATATGATATACCAATCTCAGCTCAAAATTGCAAGAAACTGATTTGTTTCAGCATTTGAATGAATCATAATTGAATGAGCTTATCAAAACATAAATGATACAACTGAATGCATATCTCTGTTGCTGGAATCAGTTTTATTATCTGCTCAGTTACTGGTACATATACCTGGTAATTTAGCTGTGGTGTTAATTTCATTCTTCAATTTATAAAACTGTACAATTTTCCAAAAACTAAATGGTATTTACTTCACATACATCCGTCTTTAGATGGTTAAGGTTACTTTGGCATTTAAATCCATTCTCTTAAATATGTTGTTATTGTTTTCAATTTCTTCTTATATCACACCGTATTTATACCGACTTGTATCAGTTTTGTTGAAACCCGATCGATACGATAAAAAAAACTGTCTTTGATATTTGCCACATGCAAGGTGAGAAGCGTTATTGTGTTTATATTAGTGAGATTGATTTCTCTTTTATACGTAAAAGACTACCTTTCATTGCAAATGCAACATTAATTTCATTAAAAAGGGTAATATTATAAACAAAAAACGCGTCTCACCTTGCACGTGGCTAATAACACTGGCGGTGTTTTTATCGTGTCCGTCGGGTTTCAACAAAACTGTAGGTAAAAAGTCGGTAATACGGTCTGTGGTTGATCGTCTTCAATAGAGAATGGTTATAATTGTTCATTTTAAGCTTTTAATTACCGTGTTTGGTCAGTTTTCTTTTGCATTTAAATCTGCTGCTCACCAATTTGAGCTATCGATCTTGAACACAACTGATAAGCAATGTACGCATTTTATGCATTAAGATAATTATATTAAGTGTACATTACTGTGTACATATCTTTGTTCGAAAGTTTTGTAATCTGCTGTCGGTCTTTTACTGGGAATATATTCTATTTAAAAAATTGATAATTTTGGAAAACATAAATTTAATCAAACTCACAAAACATTTCAACCATGAGAGTCTTTTTAAACATGACTATTTTACAAAAACGTATCATTTCAATGAATACAAACTCCCATAAAAATATTCAAACGGCAACATTTCTAAACTCCACTATCCAGCCAAACAACTGGAACCTAATCTATAAAATGTTAATTAGGAATCTATTATTTGGAAATGACACGATATTTAGATACCTCTGTTAAAATTTCAGCTGACAAATTTTAATATACTTGAAAAAAAGTTGGAACTCATTTTTTGTTCGATAGCGTATTTTTTTAGAACTTATCCAGCAATTTTAAGCACGAAATTTATTGTGAGTTTACGTTCAAACTAAAATCTATTATTAGTCATTAGCCACATGTCATATCATATGAATCTACATTTGATATGTAATATTTACCATTTATATATAGTATTGTTACATTCCCTGATGTGATATAACCCATGTCAAAAGACAACCTCAAATAATGGGTTCTCAATATTTCGATATAAGTCACTAACGGTGTAATCCTGGTTTGCCAACATTTAATTACATGTTAAAATAAACATAGGTGTTTCTGTTGTTTTAGTAATGAAAGTCTATATCTTATTTTTATCTATTTGTATAATTTTTACCTGAATTTACTTATAAAATATCAGCTTAACAAAAAAAACAAGACGCTCGCAACAGCCTGAATCGCTCACCTGTTTTTTTTTTTGTTTTGTTTTTTTGTTTGTTTTTTTTTGTTTTTTTTTTTTGTAGATCTTGCATCAATGGTTATTTTTGCTATTTAATGTATACCATCACATTTATCGCCTTAATATTGACTTGTACAGCTTAACTATATAATACTAAACCCAAATATATATGATTGCTAGGGACTTTTTCATCGGTTGATCTGGATTTTGTCATTGACATTGAGTCTTGACCTTCTATTTCGACTTGAACAGGTAAATTGTATGGACCTGAACCAAATATACTTGGTTGCGAGGGTCTTTTCCATTGGTTGCTTTGGATTTTTTCAATGACCTTGACCCTTGAGCCTCAATGCTGTATTATAGGGTCCTGAATCTAAACGTTTAAAATGCAATTGATTAGAATTTCCCAAATTATTAGAAATGCCTAACATCACTACGACTAATTCAGAAATGAAATGTTTAAAAGGAACTCATATATTAATTATAAACCTTGGACTGATCTTGAAAACAATTATAGACTTAATTAAAACCAATCATGATGTCATTTGAACCTTGAGCACTTTACAATTTTCTAAGTTTGTAAGAGAATGATAATCACTTTCTTCATTATAAGTAATCGCTAACGCTCGTACTTAATCGTGAAGAATGTGATTATCATTCTCTTACATATACTAAGTAGGCCTAAACAATACAAACTTTCTCATAAATTACAGTAAAACATCTAGATAATAAAGCAGGACTTATTGATCGTAATAGGATTAATGATATGTATGTAATTTCTCGAGGTATCTGGTGACAAGTGAGTGCAATTTTGTCAATACATATTTCAAACATGATTACCCTATAGCTAACAAGTAAATAATTACGGATTTTGTTAATCTTGTTAAATTCATGACAAATTTGAAAAATCTGTTTGTTAGACTTTTGTTTTATAAGCGCTTAAAATCAGTACTTTACTGTACAATATCAAAGTCTGATCGGCACGTTTTGTCGCAGTATTTTCATGATATCTGATTTGCCGAGCAACGAAGTTCTTTTCAACAACTTTTTATATTTTTTTCTAAGCCGGCAATCCACGAATTTACGTATCCCACGGAAAATTCCTGTTTTTCTCTATCCTCAAAAATTGGTATCCACGAAAATAAATGAATCCACAGCATCAAGTGGACTTCAATGGTGATGACAGCATCAAGACCGTGTTGGCATTTGAGCGTCAGATCTACACTTTCGACAGACCAACAAACGGTTACACAGAGGGTGAACACATCGTGAACATCGTCAGCATCAACAGCATCCCGGTAAACATCGACATGATCCATGGAAGTTACGTGAATGGAACCCAGCATTCCACTATCTACAGTTTATGTCCCGCGGTCCATCCGGACATGAAGATCATTCAAACCCCAAAGAATCTGGTATACTTGCCTGTGACCCTAAGAACCATCAATTGCATGCAAACTCATCTCACCGATCAGGACGGCACCGCTATATATCTCAGAGGTGAACACTTAACCATATGCTTTCATCTTCGCGAAGTATAAATAAATGAGTTACGAAGAAAATGGTTTGAAGTTGACGAAAGGTGAAGCTGATAAACTGCAGCGGTCGGTCAAGAAAGGTTGCCCGCTCACCATTCGTTTGTCCCAAACAAACCTGAGAGGTGAACACAAGTTGCTGCTCACCACTCGGCATGTTCTAAAGATAATCAAGCCCCTGCAGGAAGCTAAAGGAGGTATTAATCTGGAAATGAGTGCCACCCAGTTGAAGAAAAATATGCAAAAAGTGGGCGGCTTCCTACCCATGTTGGCAGGGTTGGTGATGAGGGCTCTTCCCATGATGGCAAAGACCGTTCTTCCTGCCCTGGGTATTTGTGCTTTGACTGGTTTGGGTAGCGCCGCTGTTTCCAAAGCCGTCGGTTCAGGGTTGTACTTGAAACGCGGCGGGTGCGTTTGAACAGTGTAACCCAGCAGCAATGGTCTCTACCTCAAACCATCTACCGCCCGAATTACCCAGGGTTATGGATTGTATTTGAAGCGCGGTCAGCAATTTCACGAGAGGTCTGGTCTGATCTTAGGTTCCAACAGCCCATTCAAGAACGTTCCCCTCCTAGGCGTGATCGTCTAAACTATAAATAAATGGATGATAAAGTGGATTCTGGGTACCTGCAGACAATAGTTCTGTGTATTGAAGAGCCATTCGATGCTGAGATCCAAAAACGAAAACGCATGTTGGAAATGTACAACAGATTTGGTAAATTTGCGTTCGCGGCGCAGGGTCCATGTTCCGTTGACAGCCTGGTGTTGACAAACAGCACCGTCGGTTCAGCTTTGACAGGTATTGGAGCCACCGCCTCCATTCCTCTGGGGTCTCTGGCCTGTTTGTGTGCCACCACTGTGATGGTGCTTACCCTGATCTCAAAGCGTGTGGCTAAGAGAAAACGGAAACACGATCATACCTTGCGATTGGCACAGTCCAAAAAGTCACGGTTCGAGCTTTGGCTGGTGACGAACAGATCGACATTGCCAAGTTTGGAAAGATTTTCACCTCCCTGAAAAACTACTACGATGATAAAGATGATCTGCCACAACCCTCATTTAGTGAGGTTCTTACTGCATGCTCCATAAAAAACGCCTATCATTCCGCCATGCTACGCTCGAGGCGTATAGTGACAAAAAAAAATTCCAATCCAGTTCTTTTTGCTGGATTGGAAAATTTGAAACCCCTAACCCCACCCCGACCTTCCTCTGGGCGTTTACACCCGAACTAGATCGTAAGAGAAGTACTGCTGTTTGGACTTTACTTTGTGCTTCTCACTTAAGCTCCTCCCAGAGTCTCCTTCTCTTTGTTTAAACCAGTACAAGCCCACACCTTTAATGTGTATCCTTCCCTGTTTTTCAGTGTAAGTATTTTACTGGCTGGGGCGATATGCAGGATTTCTATTGAAAAATGGATGGTGGTGTAGAGTCGGCCTTTATACACTACTTTCAGGTATTATGAGCATTTCCTGCTCGCCAAAAATGACAATCCGGTAGTAGTTGCAAATAAGGAAAGGGCCATAATGTGTTAAAAAACAAAACAAAGTTCGATCTAGATGAGCTAAATGGATATTTATTTATTGATCAATAGAACAAACATTAGAGCTGCACAGAAGATACTAATGATACATGAAGCGCACGGATACGTACTTGAATTACTTTTCAAACAGTAAACCGGACTTTGCTTCATTTGCATTCCCGCTAATTCTGAAAATTAGTTACACTCAATTTTACAATCATATTCTAATGAAAGTCTGTAATATTGTAAGTGAAAGAGCTCATTTGTTCGTAATTATATAAAGTTCCGGGCGGAAAAAAGTAACTAGCTAAAAACTTCCACTGGACTTTTTGGCCACTTAATTTATTCTGGGTATAGCTGTAAAGTTCCACCGGAATAAAGTAACTAGTTGAAAAAACATTTTAACTAGACATAAATGTCCGGAACATTTTAACTAGTTATTATTAAAATCACAAATGGTTTTATTATTAAATTAACATGATTGATATGAACTAGTAAACGAAGTTTTAAGTTTTGTGAGAGATATTTATTTTTTATATTATTTTTTTTTCAAATACAGAAAAAATTGATTGATGAACGATACAGTACCTAATACTACATTATTGATTTCAATACACAAGACAGGTGAGTTGTTATCACAAAAGGTTAATAGTGTTTTCATTTCATTTGAAAGTTACATTTTGGTGGTTACGGATAATAAAGGGTATATAAAAAAATGTTTTGTATCTCAATGACAAATACTATCTTGATAGGGATAATGATAATGAAAAAGGAAGAATTAGAAAATGTGCAGGTATATTCCATTTATATAATGAGGGAGAATTGTAAAGTCTTTCTAAAGCTGACGGTAAAAACTGCCAGAAAACTCTTACTTTTATGACAAAAGAAAGAACTAACACTTAATTAAAACCTGTCATAAGGGTCATTTACGAAGAACCAACTTATTATCCTTTTAACATTTGGCGTCTTTAGGTCTTAATTCTTATTCCATCGCAGTACTAATGTAAAAATGGTATGGTATATCCACTTAGAGGGAAAATATATGCAACGGAACGACACTTTGATTGTTGCTCTTCATATTAAAGTCGATTTTATGTCAACTATCTGGACAGTCTGGATATTTAAGGTATATGTGAGATGGGGCACCTGTCCGATTGATAAACTATTAGACCTTAAAATATGAATTCCAAGGCAAATCGTTTTATCAAAACAAAGTAACTAGTAATAATGTTT
The DNA here is from genome assembly GCA_028015205.1 of Mytilisepta virgata. Taxonomy (NCBI): domain Eukaryota; kingdom Metazoa; phylum Mollusca; class Bivalvia; order Mytilida; family Mytilidae; genus Mytilisepta; species Mytilisepta virgata. The sequence goes on from CM051521.1 coordinate 83,570,531, forward strand.
CGTATTGAAATAACTACAGTATAGAAATCTATGGGAAAAATCGGAGGTGACGAATTATTATGTCCACTGACTGTAGCTAATTTGTTCCGGAAGTTTATAAATAGCATCAGAACAAATTAACTTGTTGAAATGTTCCACTGGAACTAAATATCTAGTTAAAAAGTTCCGGCGGAACAAACTGGTTTTTAATTGAACACTAATTCCATGAACCATGCACATATAAAGTCATTCCGGTGCTAATGTTTATTGCTCAGGTATCGCGATTCGATTTTATATTGATGCAAACATTTTGTTTAACTTTCTTACAATACACTGCATCTTTCTAATGAACATGGTCATAATTTTATATTTAGTTCTTAAGAAACGGCTCTACTTATCCATTCTAACAAAATTAAAATTCATATCTCTAATTCCGTATACACCTAAAGCGACATACATTCTTGTTGTCCTGTCTATTATTGGTGACGACGAATAAGGTAGTATAATCCAAACTGAAACATATAGCCAATGGCCCATCTAATTGATCTTCATTGCTTAATATAGTGTTCTGATAGTCTCCTCCGCTGTTGAGTATTACAACGCTGGACCAATTCTTATAAACAACATATATTCTGCCCTCTCTGTCTTCTGTTATTCCTTGTGGTACTTTCCGATCCGGATATGTCCACAATTCTTTACCTTTGTTGTCGACTTTATAAACTGCCTGTGTATCTGTGTATAAAATATTACCATCAGAAGAGACAAGTAAATACTGGATCGGAAAGGATGCTTTGTATGACACAGCTAGTGTTTGTATAAGTTGTCCTGTTATATCCAATATATATAATGATGTCAATCCCCCAACTACTATTTTCTCCGACGACGAAGATATACCTTTAGCTACACCAGGTAACTTAACTGTCTTCATTTTTGTCATTTTTTTGTCTTTTACTGATACAAATTGCAATGATTTAACTGCAGGAAGGGTGACAACCGCGGATTTGGTATTCGTTATTAACGTTATATCATAAGGGTATGATTCCATTTTAATACTGTCTGTCACTTTACCTTTGAAATTGGCTTTATTTAGTAACATATCGTTAAAATCACAGAATAACAATTGCTTGTCTTCAGTAACGACAATGCCGTAAACGCACCCGACATTAAACTTGTGATCCAGTTCCAGTCTGGAGATTATTTTTGTCGGTGCTGCTAATGATTGTGCTTGAGAATGGTGATATGGTGAGTAAGGAATAACTTCTTTACGTTCTGCTACAGTTATTTTTCCGAATTCTTTTAAAGATGTAATGAATTCCGCAGAACTATCATCAAATGAAATGTCGTAATGCTTTAGCGCTGTCACATTTTTTAATAGCGATTCTAGATCGTGTACCTCTGATTTGATTCTGTGGGAGAATACAAATATCTGGTTGTTGGAGCCATGGTTTTCTATAAATTCTAAATCCTGAATTATTTTGACTATCCTGGATTTGATTTCATTTATTTCTTGATTCTTTCTGTTGACCTTCGATGTCGCTTCTGACTTTTTCCTTTGGATTTCTTCCATTATCGTATGTTCAATGATATTTAATTTATCCATAATTTTTTGTTTAGCAACACTGACTTCTTTAGTAAGTTTTGAAACCTTGGAATCAATGTGTTGTTGGTTCTTTTTTAGACCATCTTCAATTAGGTTTGCAGTGCTTGACATGTTATTCATGCATTTTGAAACTGAAGTAAATAGTTCTGACTTCTTCACATTTCTAGACGCAACTTCTATTGGTAAAACGTTTTCGCAATTTCCGTGTTTTCCTTTCATACATGACCGGCAACATAATTCATCATGACTGGTGCAAAAAGCATCGATTGCCATTTCTGTGTGGTCCTTGCAGTATTTATCAAATATAGTACTGGTTTTGTCGGAAGACGATACGAGTTTTATATCTATTGTATGGTGGTTTCTTGACATCTTCATTCGTTTGTGAGAATTATTGCAATCTCCACATTGTGGTTCTTCACATTCAGTACACCATACAGTAGCTTTAACATATCTTCCATCAAGGTTACAGGGTTCACAGTGCGAATTTGATGCCATTTCTGAAAACACAGACACAATAGTTATATTGTCAACATTTCAACAGTTTACTTATAACATCGATGGGTTGTATTAAAATGTATCACAAAATACCGAACAAATTTGATGCACTGAATGGCCATTTCGTTGACTGACAACTCGTCAGCAGTTCTCGAGATCAAAATGTTGGAAATCCGTTTAAAGTTATCATGATTAATTCATAAGCACGACCATCAAAACCCAAAACAATTAAAACTAGACTGAGGCAGTTGGAAACGAGAGCTATCCCTGCACTCCCCACATTTAGTATCCCTGTGCACCTTTTTCACAATACCTTTGAATACAGGCCAACAATTTGGATAATTTAAATTATAAAACCTTATTGCACATCTGCATACAGTGTAAAGAAAATAAATACATAAAATGAAAAATGAAAGAGATTTTTGGTCACAAAACTAAATTCGCAATTTTCAAAATTCAACATCTCTGGGCCCAGAGTTCTGAAAATCAAAATTCTAAAACCTTATTGCACATCTAAATACAGTATGTGACAATCCTTTATATAAATTAAATACATAAAATGAAAAAATGAAAGAGGAGTTAAGGTCACAAACTTAAATTCAAAATTTTCAAAATTCGACACCTTTAGGCCTCAAATTTTGAAAATCAAAATTCTAAAATCTAATTGCGCATCTAGATACGGTATGTGATAATACTGTATAGAAATTAAATGCATGAAATCAAAAATGAAAGAGCCGTTTAGGTCACAAGCTTCATTTCATAATTTTCGAAATTTGACACCAGGTCACAAGCTTCATTTCATAATTTTCGAAATTTGACACCTGTGGGCCCCAATTTTTGAAAATCTAAATTCTAAAACCTTATTTTGCATCTACATACAGTATGTGACAATATTGTATATAAATCAAATGCATGAAATCAAAAAGGAAGAGGAGTTTAGGTCACAAGCTTAAATTCACAATTTTCGAAAATCGACCCCTGTGTGCCCACATTTTTGAAAATCAAAATTCTAAAACCTTATTGCACATCTACATACAGTTTTTCATAATACTGTATAGAAATTAAATGCATAAAATGAAAAATAAAAGAGGAGTTTAGGTCACAAGCTTAAATTACTAATTTTCACAATTCGATCCCTGTGGGCCAAAATTTTTGAAAATGAAAATTCTAAAACCTCATTGCACAACTACATACCATATGTGACAATTCAGTATAGAAATTAAATGCACGAAGTTATAAATGAAGGGGAGTTTAGGTCACAAGAAAGTGTGACGGATGGACGGACTGACAGACAGACAGACGGGGCGATAACAATATCCCCGAAGTTCGCGTCACAAGGCTCTTTGTCTATTTTGGTCCTCTCAGGCCCCCTTTTAAAAATTTGAAATTCCAAAACCTTTTGTGCATCTGCAGTTAGCAAGCAACAATATGACATAGTTATTTTAGTAATTAAGCTTTTTTCTGTTTCGGCCCTTTTTGGTCCCTCCCACCCTTCTTTTAAAAAAAATGGAATTCCAAAACCTTATTGGGCATCTACAGTTGGTAAGCAACAATATGGCAACAATAAAAATGGATTAAATTCAAAAATAAAAGAGGAGTTCATGTCACAAAGCTCTTTGTATAATTTGGCCCTTTTTGGTCCCTCCCACCCCTCTGTTAAAAAAATTGAATTTCCCAAACCTTATTGCCCTATTACAGTTGGTAAGCAACAATATGGCACAAAAAAATAGGTAAAAATTTAAAAGTGAAGGAGGAGTTTGCGTCGCAGGAAAGTGTGACGGACGGACAGACGGACGGACGGACGGACGACCGCAACTCCTCTTTCATTTTTGAATTTAAAACATTTATATTGTTGCCTGTGGGCCCAATTCTAGAATTTTTTAATCAAAATTCTAAAACCTTATTGCGCATCTGCATATGGTGCCTGACAATACTGTATAGAAATAAAATGCATAAATTGAAAAAAAGGAAGACCAGTTTAGGTCACAAGCTTGAATTCCAAAGTTTTAAAGTTCAACCCCTGTGGGTCCCTTGTTTAGAAAATCAAAATTCTAAAACCTTTTTGGTTTGCAACCATTCTATATAGAAATTAAATTCCTAAAAGTGAAGGAGGAATTGATGTCACAAGGAAGTGCGACGGACGCAGACAAACGTTATATCCCCGAACTTTCTTCGAAAGTGCGGGGATAACAAACTGTAATCCAAATCCAGCGAAGGGTTACCTCTGCATCAAAAAGAAGAGTCTTAGAAATTTCTGGTAAATTTTTGTCAAATTTTCAACGGACAAAAATTCTGACTACTGTGCAGATAATGCCCTCGGGGACTTACAGTGTAACTGTCATAATACGCTATCAAGATTTTCTGGTCAATACGGTGATTTATCTAGAGAAAGTTACTAAAACAATGGTTTTTGTTCCAACGGTGAAGTTATCGCTTCAAATATTCTATGGTTGTCATCTCGAACAGATTTTTATGTAGTAGATCTCTTCATCGCCGAACTTGACTTTTCAGTGACAATCGGGTAGAAAATGAGCACCATGTAAGGTGTATTTTAAGAGACATGAACTTCTGACTACTAAGCTACTAAGGTGATAATCTTGTCTCCACTTTTGCAGTGATAAGGAACGCATTAGCATTTTCAGGACTACCTATATATATTCCCCCTGTTTTTTGTTTTTGTTTTTTTTTCTTTGTTGTTGGTTTTTTGTTTTTTGTTTATGGTGGGATAATTGTAATAAAAATGTACCCCAAAAATATATCCACACCTCTTGCACAACAACAGGTGGCATGCATCAATTCTATCAAGTAATATGTTGGATATTTAAACTTTCTAAAGTTTTAACTAAATAAAACATTTATTGTCTCTAACCATTACGATACAAAATTTAAATGGTGAATGTTCGACTTGGATTGTAATTGACAAGGATTCTCTTTTTGATGTATTTTTTGCCGAAGTGCATTAGTTCTACCAGGTTATTCCGAGTTCTTTGACTGATACAAAACTGGCAACCATAACCTAGCCAATATCGGTGGCTTGAAACCCCGATAAGAAATAAGATAATAAAATTTACAAATATATAATGCTGTTTCCAGAAAAAATAAGACTTAGATTTTTTTTTGTATTCATGAGTAGGAGTAGTATATGGGCACAGGCAAATTAGCTTTGTGGTGGTGGTGTGGTGGAGGTGCCGGAAGTGACGTCATTGGATCCGGAAGTCACGTGACCGGAACCAAAAGTACCCGTAAGTGGTTTCCTCGCATGCGCAACCGGAAGTAGTCGGGTTTCCCGCCATTTCCTTTTATTTGTTTACGGAAGTGACGTCAGTCACGTGATGGGATCCGGATGTGCCATGCTTGACTGATTATCTCCCTTTTTATCGCGCTTCTCGGAAGTTTTTAATCGGTTTGTATAGGGTACGGGTCTCGCATGAGTCTATAGGGACTGATACTCTCACTGTTATGTCAGAGTCCGAGAGTATACGAAGTACAGAGAGGTGATTGGATTATCTCCCCTTATCCCACTCTTTTCATTTGCGGGTGATATTTTCTGTGAGGACCAAAGGTAGGATTGGATTATCCCCTTACCTCCAAGTGATGCTGTCACAATTAGATCTATGGAGGGTGTCCTTAGCAACCGCCTTAGCAACGGCGGTCCATTTTATTGCTCTATGATGCACTTCGTTTCTCTTCTCTTGCTCCATGCCGCTCTTCGCCGCTCTTTGCTGTTCATCGCTACTCGTGACTATACTCACGTGCTCATTTCGGTTTTTTGGTGCTACTTGTTGCTGTTTTCCCTGAAGCTGCTGCTCCTGCTGCTCCTGCTGCTTGTTGCTCTTCTCTTGCCCATCGCTGCTTTTATCTTGCTTATCGCTGTTTTTCTCTTGCTCTTTGCTGTTCATCGCTACTCATGACCTTACTCGCGTACTCATTTCAGTTTTTTTGCGGGTACCTGTCGCTGTTTTCGCTGCTGCTGCTGATCTTGCTGCTTGTTGCTGTTCGTCATCGCTGCTCTTCTCTTGCTCTTTGTTGTTCATCGCTACTCATGACCTTACTTGTTACTCATTTCAGTTTGTTGGGGCTACTTGTCACTGTTTTTGCTGTTGCTTGTTGCTGTTCGTCATCGCGGCTCTTCTCTTGCTCATCGCTGTTTTTCTCTTGCTCTTTGCTGCTCGTCGCTAATCATGGCCTTACTCGCGTGCTCATTTCGGTTTTTTGGTGTTACTTGTCGCTGTTTTCGCTGCTGCTGTTGCTCCTGCTGCTTGTTGCTGTTCGTCATCACTCATCTTCTCTGGATCATCGCTGTTTTTCTCTTGCCCTTTGCTCTTCTTCGCTACTCATGACCTTACTCGCGTGCTCATTTCGGTTTTTTGGTGTTACTTGTCGCTGTTTTCGCTGCTGCTGTTGCTCCTGTGCTTGTTGCTGTTCGTCACCACTCATCTTCTCTTGCTCATCGCTGTTTTTCTCTTGCTCTTTGTTGTTCATCGCTAATCATGACTATACTCACGTGCTCATTTCAGTTTTGGGGCTTCTTGTCGCTGTTTTTGCTGCTGCTGCTAGTGGTGGTCGACTGTCATTAGTCAAAGATTGGATCTGTGCGATAGCACCCTTACACCCGGGTCATTTGAAAGTCCACTCTGCATTTATCCAGGCTTGTGACTGGCTATAAGATAGGTGGCATTAATCCTCCTCAATTCTTTTAAGGCCACTCTGCATTTGTCCAGGCTTGTGACTGGCTTTATATATGTATAGACATATATAGGCTGCATTACCCTCCTTCCCTTTTTTTTTTTTTTTAATTATTATTTTTTTATAATTTTTTTATATTTTTTTCTGTTTTTCTTTGTAATATGATTCAATTCCTACGTCAAATAGGGTCATTGCTGTCTTTAGCTGGTGGTGGGGCGTAGTCCTTCAATACACGGTTAAGCAGATATTTTCGTTTTTCTACGGCATATTCCTATGATTCTTTTGATTTGTAGTCTTCCTCTTCTCTCAAGCTTTTAGCTGTTTTCTTGATCTTTCTATGTACGGGGTCTTTATTCATGTCTTGATGCCAGGAAATCAGTGCGAGATAATGCTTTCGTATTTCGTTTCTGTATGAGTCAAACATGTCTCTATATGCTGTCAAGCGTGCCTTGTCTTTTTCCATTCCGGATTCGACTAGTTCGTTTACTCTCTGTGAGTATTCCGATTGATGTACTTGAAATGTTCTATTCAAAATGACATCCCACGGAGACTTCACATTGCTCTTCGGAGTCTTCGTTGGGCTCATGGTCGCTACTTTGTTCCGATTCCTCATTGTCGGCTTCTGTGGTGGTGTCTTAGACTGAATTACTATAGTCTGTTGAATCCTCTTCCATACCGTGTGCATTCTTTTTGTGTCGCACTAGGTTGAAGTTTTGCTTGGACTGGTATCCACATATGTCACAGGTATACATTTAAGACGTCTTTCTTTCCTGGGATTCGATAGTAGAATAAGCTCCGATCGTCCTGGAAGTGCTTATATTAGCTACAGGTTCCTCAAAGGCTTGTTAATTCATACACAAACGTTTGGCAAAGTATTCCTTTCAAGATTGTTGCAGTTCAGGTTTCACTTTTCTGATGAGGTCTCTAATAAGTCTTTCCCACTCGTTTTCAATCCTTCTACACCCCATGCAGATATTCATATTTTTGTAGAATTCCGCAAAGCTCTTGTACATTTGACACTTTGTACATTTTCTGTTCGGATCCACTTTGCAGGGTCCTCCACTTGTGTTAACCAGCCGTTTGGTTCTCTTCAGTTTGGTTGGAAGTATTTTCCTTTTCATTTCTGGTTTTGCTTTGGTGTTAAAAAGATCCACAGGTATTAAATATCTAGCAGGAACCAATAAATCAACGAGAGGTGTCTTCGATTCCATTGATACGTGTGAGTTGTTTGACAGTCTTCAAACAGTCGTCACGGACGAAATTAAACAAAACCTCTGATTATATTTTCGTCAAAAGCTTTCCGTTGTCGTCATAGTGACGAAGATTGCTTTGGTCTTTTCATTCAGACCACACAGTTCGCTCCTCGTCATTGTTGTTTGCTGCTCATCGGTGCTTTTCTCTTGCTCTGTACTGTTCTTTCCTGCTCAATGCTGCTTAGCACCATGCTCTCGTGCTCATTTCGTTTTTTTTCCGATGCTGCTGCTTGTTGCTGTTCGTTGCTACTGCTGGTGTGCTGAGTAGAAGATGGGATTCTTACTGTTTCGTTATAAATCACCTCTTGGTCTCGTTGATGTTACGATGGACATCAAAGATGGCTGCGGCCATGTAACGCGGACCTGAAAGAGAGCACCTTATGAACCAGAAATTTAGAGTGTTTCCGGAGAGAACGAATCTTCTCGGTCTCGTTGATGTCGCGATGGACATCAAAGATGGCTGCGGCCATGCATTTCTCTGAAACTGAGATAATTAATGGAGTCTAACCTTAAAGAGGACTTTTATAACTCTTTTATTTAAAGAATGGCCAATTTTATTATTCTTCAGGTCTTTGCGAATTCACAACTGTCTTTTTTTATCAAAATATGACTTATAATAAGTAAATAATACCTATTTCAAATATTCATACTGACTAGGTAAATGGGAAGTAACTCACTAAAATTTACAATAAATTCAGAATACAAAAATTCTTGTTCTATGGTGACCATTTTGAGCATTTCATCACTTGAAAAGACTTTTTACAGAAATAATTTTTCCGATTCAGCTTTTGAATCCACAATCCAGCAGATTTTTACATATATTTAGCTTTTCACTAAATGACATGAAAGGAGATAGTACCTAATAACCCCCCCCCCCTTTTTTTTCATTGTTGCCATGTTACTGGCTGACTGGTATTATAAATCTGTAGATAAAATTTGCAAACGTATGAATTGTATGATAATCAAATCAAAATATTTTTCAATATAAATACTTTTCTCCTTGCATATAAAATGGATGGTGGAAAGTTTTTTTTCTCACAATTACTACATATAAACTATAGTCCTGCTCTTATGTTGTATCATTGCTGATTGTTAAAAATACATAATGTGGTTGATGAGAACAATTACATGACAAACGATATCTTTTATATTTCAATTTCCAACAGTCAAAAATAAAATTATTAAATAAATTAACAATTTAAAGGATTTCATGGGTATATATAGCCCTCTAGGTGGCTACTGATAGCCTTAAAGGTTAGACTCCATAAATTAATAGTACCATTTTTCTATGTGAAGTGAGCTTACAAACGTCATGGTCTTGTGCCATCTTCAGAGTAAATAATACACATATAGATGTATATATATTCTGAAATGCCATTATGTTAGCATTGTTTCAATCATGATAAAATAGATGAAAAATATCTATGGAAACCTAGTTGGCATAGCAACATTTAAACAATTTTCATAAAAAAGCTTTAAAAATGTTCAATTTCACTCCACTTAGGCTTAAAATTGAGGTCTGATGCAGCGTTTCAATCCAATTGAGGCTTAATTTTTCAGATTTTGCATAACATTCGACTACATATGTGGAAAAGAAAGGTTTGCTTTTCCGCTCTTTTTTCCACAATTTAACTTACCAGTTCAGGTGCCGATTATCACAAGTTTTACACACCACATGTCAATACACAAACCTTAGTTTATTACCTCCCATTACTTGTCAGAAGCAAAATCAGTTAATGTTTTCGTATTTTTTTAAACTAAAATCTATCCGCTTTCGGTAAATATTACAATTTTGAGGTTAAGACATATATTATTTATTTATCATGTAGTCAAACTTTACCAACTCTAATAATTAATAAATTCTGGGGTTGCATTTGTCTGAAACTGAGATAATTAATGGAGTCTAACCCTAATCGGTCATTATCCCACGTCGGTGGTTCACTGGGGCAAGCGTGACAAATATGAAGCAAACATTCATGCTTGCTTAAGTGACCCACCGACGTGGGGTAATGACCGGTTAGAGTAGGACTACGAGACATACCTACGATAAGGGTTAGAGGTAGGACTAGGGTTAGGGTTAGGGTTAGAGTGAACAAGACTTAATAGAGACCTCATCAGAAAAGTGAAATCTGAACTGCAACAATCTCGAAAGGAATACTTTGCCAAACGTTTGTGTATGAATCAACAAGCCGTTGAGGAACCTGTAGCTAATATAAGCACTTGCAGGACGACCGGAGCTCATTCTACTATCGAATCCCAGGAAATGTATACGTGTGACATATGTGGATACAAGTCCAAGCGAAACTTCAACCTAGTGCGACACAAAAAGAATACACACGGTATGGAAGAGGATTCAACAGACTATAGTGATTCATTCTCAGACACCACCACGGAAACCGATAACGAGGAATCGGGAAAATATAGTGACCATGAGTCCAACGAAGACTTCGAAGAGCAATGCGAGCAGTCTCCATGGTATGTCATTTTGAATAGAACATTTCAAGTACATCAATCCGAATACACACAGAAAGTAAACTAACTAGTCGAATCCGGAATGGAAAAAGACAAGGCACGCTTGACAGCATATAGAGACATGTTTGACTCATACAGAGACAAAATACGAAAGCATTACCTCGGACTGATGTCCTGGCATCAAGACATGAATAAAGACCCCGTACATAGAAAGATCAAGAAAACGGCTAAACGCTTGAGAGAAGAGGAAGACAACGAATCAAAAGAATCACGGGAATATGCCGTAGAAAAACGAAAATATCTGCTTTACCGTGTATTGAACGACTATGACCCACCACCAGCTGAATACAGCAATGACTATATGTGAGGAATTGGAACATATTACAAAGAAAAACAGAAAAAAAATATTAAAAAAAATTTATAAAAAATAAAAAATAAAAAAAGGGAAGGAGGGTAATGCAGCCTATATATGTTTATACATATATATAGCCAGTCACAAACCTGGACAAATGCAGAGTGGCCTTAAAAAATTGAGAAGGATTAATGCAGCCTATCTTATGATAGCCAGTCAGAAGTCTCGATAAATGCAGAGTGGACTTTCAAATGACCCGGATATAAGTGTGCTTCCGCACAGATCCATCTTTCACTAACGACAATTGACCACCACTAGGAGCAGCAGCGAAAACAGCGACAAGTAGCCCCAAAACAGAAATGAGCACGTGAGTATAGTCATGATTAGCGATGAACAGCAAAGAGCAAGAGAAAAACAGCGATGGACAAGAGAAGAGCAGCGATGGCGAACAGCAACAAGCAGCAGCAGCAGCAGTAGGAGCGGAAACAGCGACAAGTACCTCCAAAAAACCGAACTGAGCATGCGAGTAAGGTCATGAGTAGCGATGAACAGCAAAGAGCAAGATAAAAACAGCGATGAGCAAGAGAAGAGCAGTGATGACGAACAGCAACAAGCAGCAGGAGCAACAGTAGCAGCGAAAACAGCGACAAGTAGCACAAAAAAAACGAAATGTCACTTCCGTAAACAAATAATGGGAATTGGCGATGAAAATCGACTACTTGAGGGTGGGCATGCGCGAAAATTACTTCCGGTTCCGCCTTCACATGCGTAGAGACACATCCGGGTCCTGGCACGTGACTTACGTCACTTCCGTAAGCAAATAATGCAAAAATGGCGGGAACCCCATAACTTCCGGCTGCGCATGCGCGCAAACCACTCCCGGATACTTCCGGTTCCGGTGATCTCACTTGCTGTGACGCAATTTCCGGTTGGCGTCACTTCCGGTACCTCCTCAGCACTTCCACCACACCACCACCACAAATGCTAATTTGCCTGTGCCCATATACTACTAGTAGGGATATGTTCGCCAGTTTCAATTTTCAGTGATATACCAAGCAATACGGATTCCAGGATTCTGCTTGCTTAAGGCGAACGCAGAATAATTAAGCCTATCAATCATTCTGTTTTCCAGTTTAAACTCTTGTCTTTCTAGAAGCAAGTAAACAATTGTAGGCAGTCATGGGGGCCCGTCTAATTACCTTATAAAACAGAAAGTAGAAGAAAACAATTGATAGGTTCATATAATATTAAAATATTTGAGAAAAGCCAAGATATTAGTGCTGTTAATAGTTTCATTTAAACTCTTTTATTTAAGCTTCTTAGACAACTTGAATGCAGGTTTTACCTTTGAATCGGGAAATTACTTACTTTGATGGCGGATGGTCCTCATGTGATCTTTCTTTATCTAATAATAAATAAATAATGTATAGGACTTTTAAATAATCAATATAGTGATAACACGAAAATTCGATTTGTGATTTTTAACATTAAACATACTGAAATGATATGTTAATCTTTTTGCAGTATAATCTTATACATAATATATTTTATAATAAATTGTTATTATTCAAGCTTATTCCAGAGAAACCAAACGCCATAAGAAAAATAGACAAACATAAAGTCATCATTTCATGAAGTTTATCATAAAAATACGAAGTTTTGGTCGGTTGTGTCAATGATTGCTCCTGGAAATGATGGAAATGATGATTAGAAATAATTAACATCACTTAGCCTGTTGTTATAGAGGTTTCACTGTATTTTTTTTTAAGATATTGAGGTATCACATCAGACAAGATGTCAGCATGCTGCAGTGAATACAATTCCGCTCTGTTCTTATTCTGAATGGGTCCTTTAAAAATAGATATATGACTATTTCTTTGTATGACAATTCTGCATTTTGTATGCTCTGGTGCTAATTCACGGATTTACTTTTTCTATTGTTTATAGTAGTCGATGCTTAAGATTTTAATTTACATAGATAACTTTTCTTGTCCGACTACATGATGACTTTCTTGCATGGAGTCAATCATGTCTTTTCATTGGAAAAGACATTATTGACTCCATGCAAGAAAATCATCATGGAAAAGACATTATTGATTCCATGCAAGAAAGTCATCATGTAGTCGGATAAGAAAAGTTAGAGACTCTGGAGAAGGCTTCGGTCGAAATGTCGGTGATATAAAGGATTTCATTTACAAAGTGATACTAACTTTCCCTTAAGAGAGGATAATTTGGATTGCATAGATATTTGTGCATACATACACTTGGTTGAACGTGTAAATCACCAAAAACATTGTGTAACGTGCGAAACGTGTGTGTGTAATGTGTGGATCGTGTGCGTGTAACGTGTGAATCGTGTGCGTACAACGTGCGAATCGTGTGCGTGTGGTTTGCGTGTGGTAATAAACTTACGATTTGAATCGTGTAACGTGTATGAGATTTCATTGGTCGAAACAGATATTAAAACGTGTGGATTCGAATCGGAGCAAATTTCGAACTCGAATTAAAATATTGTTAGAACGAACCTTCATCGGTGTCAAATATTTGAAAATATTGATTTCAATAATCCGGCAACAGATTATATTTTTCTTCTATTACTAATTTAAATTATTCAATTTATTTGGTTTGATGAAAATAAATTAAATAAAATGTTCCCTAAATTAAACGATGGTACAACTTGCATGCAACATTTGCAAATTAAACATAAATTTGAACTTTAACTTGTCGGTAAAAAAAATTATTTTAAATTACTCTTAAAATATGCCGACTTTTTTAATCCTTTGACAAATATCATTTATCAATTTATATTTTCATAATACATCTTTTACATAAGTAATTGTTTGATCGGGCTAAAACAACATCTAATTAGACAAGGGATTAAGAGATCCTATGAACATAAAATGCCTATTTATCTGTTAATTTACCTAAGAAATCTTCATTCATTCATTCATGCCTCTAAAGATTTGTGATTTTTTTTTATTTAGAGTTACATTTTCAGATCAACTTTAATTTATATTATAAATATGCTTTATGTACAAATATTTTACATAGAGAATTTTAATTTTTTTTTTCACTTATGGTATAATTATAATTTGAAAGAATAAATAATAATAAATTATATTGATATCAACTATTTATTAATATAAATTAACAGTTAATATTTTATATTATATATTATACATGTATTATAAATAATAAATAGCATATTTTTTAAATTTAACTTATAATTAAACCATTTAACATTGTATATCTGAGGTAAATGTACAAGTAAATAAGTAGCCAAGTAGTCGTTCGTGGAACACAGCCCTATGACATGGTGTCTTTGTTTGAAAGAAGCCATAAAATATTGTTTATTTTACTGACAACTTTATTCTTATCATATTAATGGTTAATATGCCATAGTTAATTAGGTAATAACAACATGAAAAGGTTTATTGATTTTTAATGCATTAAAAATATAATTTCACAGTTCTGTTGTAAAGTTTAATAAATTTTCCATTAAAAAAATTGAATATGCAAATAAATTTTTATTGATGAAAAATGTTAAATGCGGACCGTTCAAAACCGGTTTCCTTTCATCGTTTTTCAATATGTCGTTGCTATTCATATCCGGCATCAATTTAATTATAATAATTCGTTTCGTTATATTCCCTTCGTATCTTACAAACACAATTTTTAGAAATCGCACGATCGGAAATAGACCTAGACCGAAGGGCCATTTCAGCCATTGTCATCATTTTGCGTCCATCGTGCCCCCGTCCTCGGACCATTCATCATCTCATCTGATACCACTTGGCAAATATGAACCAAACTTTGCAGGAATAATGTTTAAGAGTGTGCCTTGAAATATTTTTCATTTCATTCCAATCGGATGAAAAACGCAGCCGTAAGAGGCAATTTTTGATTCTGATTGGTTAAGTTTTGAACTTTCTTCTATAAAACTATAATGCCAAATCTGTTAAAAACTTACGGTGATCGGGAGACACTCTAAAAGTTGTTGATCGGGTGGCGTAGATGGCGGTTAGAGTGGCAAATAAGTTTTTATTGACGCTTTCTAGCCACTGGCACCATTTTTTTTTAATTCTGCACCGAGATGGCATTATGTCTTCATTCTTTGACGTAGTGAATAACGTCTTCAAAAAGGAAAAAAAAACTCCTGCATTATCCTACGAAGAAGACTTATTTTTCGCAGCAATGGTTATTAAGTCCACATGCATTTTCCCGCTGGTGTTATTACTCTGCTGGAGGGGTTATTTCCCTATCATACGGGTAACTTTTTAACGGTTTTGATGTTTTACATTTCAACGCAATACTGTATATCTATTTCCAATGTTATATGTCTGATTTCGAACCGCAATGTTTATCATAAAATTAAAGACATTTATCAATAAACTAAGAATTCAGAGTCAAAGTGATTGGATATTTTGTATGGTAATCTTCATTTGCTTTGTTTGAAGGTAACAAATGAAAATAAATTTCTTTACCTTCTTTTTGTAACCTTCAGGAATATATAAGATTCAGCTGTCAACTTTTCGAGCTATCATGAAGAGTTGTAATTCGACGAAGTGTGCACATTTTTAACATCAAAATAATTTTACAATACATTGTGTATTTTGTAACCTCTTCTTTTTTGGCCTTTTGCAGTCTGAAATTAAACTATCTTACTTCTGTCATAAAACTCTTCCTCTATAGGATGGGCATTTCGTAGAAAGTCTGAATATAGCATACAAATGTTCTTTTTAAGCAACAACAGGGTGTTTGTGCTATGGCAAGGCGAATATTTCTTCAACACTATAGAGCCAAACAACTTGTATTCAATGGTCCTAAAACAACCCTTGAAAATGATTTGCTGAAACAATACACAGTCTATTGAATCGAAACTTCAATTTCGGCTATATTCCATATTTAAAAGGAACAGAACTCATAACCAATATCTGTATACATAAAAAGATACAGTATACAAGGGCAAAATTACCCTAACCCTAGCCCTTAATGCCCCCACCCTTATAGCAAGGGAATAAAATATCAAAATATAGTAAGTACAATTTGCTTTACAGTTTTCAATATTCATTAGACTTGATTCCCTTAAAACTGGATCCACCGGAACACAGCTTACTTGCTAGAATTCTGCTCATTATCTGAGTAACAAACAAAGAAAATTTCCAAAGTTCTAAGGTTCTTCAACTTCGAGGGTGCTAATTACACTCCTATGCTTTCCTGATCTCTTGTTTCAGCATTTGAATGAATCTTAATTGAATGGGCTTATCAAAACATAAATGATACAACTGAATGCATTCCTCTGTAAGTGGATTCAGGTACATTACCTGCTCAGTTACTGGTACATATATCTACTAATTTATCTGTGGTGTTAATTTCATTCTTTAATTAATAAAACAGTACAATTTTCCAAAAATTAAATGGTATTTACTTCACATGAATCTGTCTTTAGATGGTGTTGGTTATTGTGGCATTTAAATCCACCCTCTTAAATCTTTTGTTATTGTTTTACATTTATTCTTATAGGACTTGCTTAAGTCTACATCCGTGTTAAAATATGGATATTTGATTCCAACGTCATTGACGTCAGATGGCTTGTTTGGCAACGTCATATTAAAGTTTCCCAAAAGTCATAGTATAACATTTGTTGTGTAGTGGTGTCTTTGTGCCTGAATACCCATTTTACGATGTTTCAAAATATTGTAGAAACTGTCCTATTAGAATCGAAATAATTCACCTTGGTTTGAAATATTTATTTTACCCAGTATGGGCCCTTTATGCCGATATTTTACCACTGGCTATGGCTTGTGGCAAAACATTTGGCCTAAATGACTATCTGTGGTAAAATGTGGATATTTTGAAGCTATTGTGAATTATTCTGTCATATCAAGTGCATTACAATTGATATAACAGATGTTTAGTCAACTATGAAATAGATTGTTTATAAAACACCAAGTTTTTTCTTCAAAAATGAAGATCACCAATTCAAACATTATTCCTTTGCTACTGTCCTTAATTACTTCTAACAAGTTGGAGATATAAAAACGTGAATCTAAATACTTTTTCAAGACAAAATAAACACATTACATACACTATATATTTATAGTAAGTCAATGTATCTGACAATCTACACGAATTGATTAAGCTCAATAAATATATAAACTGATACATATTGTAATCACAGCTATAGCTTTGAAACAATACAAGTCTCCTGTTAATTTTTTTACACAAGCTCAGTTTTTTCCAGAATTAGCATATTAATAGGTAATAAAAATAAAAGTTATTAATATTCGTGAACCTTTAGATTGTGGAAAATGTTTCCAACTTAGTCCCATACTGGATGTGTGTGAAACTCTATAACTGCAGAGTGATTTTTGAAATTTTTCATATGACTGACAATTCAGCTTGACAAAATGTTTGATGTCAATATTTTATTTTATTTAGATTTAAGTTTAAACTTTCATCTACATTCGGTTATTGATTTACAATATACTACCAGTGACTAGCTTTGAAAAAAATATGAAAATTAAACAAAAATGAAAATATTTTTAAAAGAAAAGAATTTATTCCCTTGAACATGTCAGAGCATAGAATCAAAATATTTTCACTGAGTACAGTGGTCTAGGATGTTATACTATTGATTTTTTATAGTTAATAAAATGTTTCTGGAACAACGTCACTTCAAGACTCTAAAATAAAATCAGGGTCAATTGCTCAGAGGTAATCTTGATTGTCACCAGTTACCAATAATACGGCTCTGTTTGGTTCTATATTTTTTTTATATTTAAATAATTCATGAAATATGACTGTGGTTAAAAAAAGACGAAAACCCGCAATATACACCCTACAAACTTTGAATTAAAGAATTATATATTTGAAAGGATTTTGAAGTTTGTATGTATAGTATTAACAGATATGAACATGAAGAATTATATTTCAATTCCAAAATATTCCATCAAACAAAGTGCAGTTAATGGATCAAAATCATAGATGTCACCGGATACTATCAGCCATAGCAATATTTTTCAGATATGTTTGAAATGGTCCAGAGAAAGAACCAGAGGGTCAAAAATGAAACAAACAGTGCCAAATAATATTCATGAATTTTTATTCACATGATCCATTTACTAAAAATTCATTCAATCTTTCCAAATTCAAAAACCTGACAGTGTTAACTCTAATCCTTGAATTTTACTTAAATATAATCTCTTATTTGAACTAAAGCTGCTCGTACTGATGCTTCAAAGTGAGGTGGTTCCTGGTCAGGTGATGTGGACAGATGCTAATAAAACAGAATACAAAATGAAAACAATGTCACATGATGCTGATCAACAGTCTTTGGTTATAGAAATTTCATACAAAAATTCAGTGAAAACAATTTTAATTTAATTTAATTTCATGTTTATTGTTATATGAGGTATTACACTAAATTATATCAATATTATTCAATGACATGTACTTGGTTACACAACTACAATAACTAGAGTTATTTCCTTTTGAACACACACTTATTGAATCCAAAGAAAGGGCAGAAAGGTACTTTGCCCTTCTGTTTTGGTCATTCTAGAATTAGAGCATGAGCAAAAAAATCAAAATAACACGGCATTTGTGGCCATGTGATCTTAATGTGTACAGTTAAACATTACTAGTTTGTTGTGATTATATGTGTTAGACTCAAATCGTAATTTGGTTTTTTCTGAGAGTTGATGGTTTTTGCAGTGTATTCTGCCATCCTCCATAAACATATACTTGCCGTCATGTTACAATTATCATGAAATAGTGTAAAATGGAAATAAGAACGAAAAACTTTAACACACTAACCTGTCTTATAAATGGATCAGGCATTCTACACAGGAGTTCTATTCCATCCATGCTACTATATTTAATAGGTTCTAATTTAATCTGATGACAATCCGGTAGTTATGGCACTCCGTTGTTATATTTATTCAATTTCGAGATATCTTATTTAGTTAAATAAGATATCTTATAAACTAATTGAGATATCTTAATAATAAAATGAGATATCTTATATATTAAATAAGATATTTGATTTATTAAATAAGATATCTTATATATTAAATAAGATATCTTATTAAAATGTTGATAAAGATATCTTATTAAATATATAAAATATCTTATTTAAAATATAAAATATCTCTATTAATTTATAAGATATCTTATTAACTATATAAGATATCTTTTATATAGTTAATAATAGAGATATCTTATTTAATTAATAAGATATCTTATAAACTAAATGAGATATCTTATTAACTTATAGAGATATCTTATTTAACTGGTTATAAAGGTATCTTATTAAATATATAAGATATCTCTATAAGTTAATAAGATATCTCTATTAGTTGATAAGATATCTTATAAACTTTATAAGATATCTCTATTAGTTTATAAGATATTTTATAAACTTTATAAGATATCTAATAAAGTATGTGTTTAAAAGATATCTTTATAAAGAAGTAAGATATCTTATATACTTAATAAGATATCTTATTAACTAATAGAGATATCTTATTAACTTATAGAGATATCGTATTAACGTATAGAGATATCTTATTTACTTTCAAATTAAATAAGATATCTTATAAAAATTAAAGATATCTTAATACTTAATAAGATATCTTGTTAAATAAATAAGATATCTTGGAATTTGAATAAATATAAAAACGGCGTGCCATAGGTAGTAGTTGCAAATAAGTTAAGGATCATAATGTGTTAAAAAGACTAAAGAAAGTTCGACCTAGATGAACTAAATAGCTATTTATTTATTGATCAATAACACAAACCTTAGGGCTGAGCATAAGACACTAATGATACATAAAGCCAACGGATACGTACTTGAATAATTTCAAACAATAATGCACTTGCTTCATTTGATACCGACCGACAGCAGCGCTTCGCCAAACTTATCACCAGATTTTTTCCCATTTGAAAGGTTAAACAGACATCGTATACAATGTTTAAACTTTTCATTGCAGTATAAGGAAGCAGGAAAGATACGCGAGATTTTATTTTCCGTCTGTTTAATCTGAATTACGGGAACCATATAATCTAATTTAACGTTCACTTATTCAATAACAACTTGGTTATCCGGATATATCGCGCATTTACACCATTTTATTGTTTGAATTAACACTGGGGTTTTGCGCCATCAAACCAGATTCAATCTAGGTTTGCCAGTAATATGAACAAAACATCGAAACAAAACGCCCTTTATTGAACGAAAAACTGTAGTAAGAAGCCGGTATAAATTTTACTCTATCGCTTTGCCAGCGACGGAAAACAAACAATTTACCATTCCTTCTTGTTTCGTTCGTGATTATTGCTTTTTTTAAAATTGGTTTAAGTTGTTCTCCAAGCTTACTAACAATACAACCTGGTTTTCTATTGAAGTGTTCGGTAAATATAGCTTCAATTAAGGATACAAACAATTCTGAAAATTAGTTCGTTAGACTCAATTTTACATATGTATTTTAATGCCTGTCTGTAATATTGAAAACACTAATTATGTTCTAAATTCACTTCGCTCAAACGAACATAAATTATTTATGTGCTAAACTACTTGGATTTCTGTATAGCTTACATATCTGAGCACATTCAGACATGTATACCTTTTACTCGTATAAGGCACAATGAAAACAACGAATAAATTTAGATACTGTAAGATGCAGTGACCATCTCTTTTTTATATAATACTAGGACATAAACAATGCAGCCTGAAAATCAAGAACAGATACATATATATAAATAAATGTCTCTCACTACACAAAATCCAAGTTCCACGAAGTATGAAGGCTGCATACAAGGATCTACAAATATATAATACATAAATTGTTACAAATTTATATTTAAACACATCTGTCACTTTGCATACAATATACCGAAAATTAAACTTTCAACAGTTTTAACATACACGTGCGCAATGGTCACTGCCCAAACCTCGATACTGAAATCTCGTGCCCGTTTTCTTTGTATACTGACCGCCAAACCGCTTCACTCCTATTAATTAACACAACAGTAAAAACTTCATACAAAAAGTCTTACGCAAAACGCACATAAATTCATTTAGATGTACCACATATAAAGTCATTTCGGTGCTAATCTTTATAGCTGATGATTGGCTAATCAGGTAGGATTTTCTTTTACAAGTTATCGCAATTCGATTTAATATTGATGCAAACCAACACTTTCTAATGAACAGGGTGATAAAGTTACTTCTTTAGAAACGGCTGTACTTATTCAATCTAACAAAATTATAATTCATATCTTAATTCTGGATACACCTAAAGCGACACACATTATTATGGTAAAATCTTTTACTGGGGAAGAATAAGGTAGTATAATCCGAACTGAAACATATAGCCCATGGTTCATTTAATGCATCTTTATTACTTAATATAGTGTTCTGATATTCTCCTTTACTGTTGAATATTACTACGCTTTTCGAATTCTTATAAACAACATATATTCTGCCTTCTCCGTCTTCTGTTATTCCTTGTTTTGCCTTCGCATCTGGATTTGAGTATGTTCATAATTCTTTACCTTTGTTGTTGACTTTATAAACTGCCTTTATATCTGTGTATAAAATATTACCATCAGAAGGGACATGTAAATACTGGATAGGAAAGTGTGATTTGTTTGACACAGCCAGTGTTTGTATATGTTGTCCTGTTGTATCAAATACATATAATGAAGTCAATCCCCCAACTACTATTTTCTCCGACGACGAAGATATACCTCTACCTTCATCGGGTAGCTTAACTTTCTTTATTTTTTTATGTCTCTTACTGATACAAATTGCAGTGCGTTTACATGAGGAAGTGTAACAACCGCTGATTCGGTACTTGTTACAAATGTTATATCATAAGGTTCTGATTCCATTATAATATTTCCTGTAACTTTACCGTTGAAGTCGGCTTTTTTTAGTTTCATATTGTAATATTCACAGAACAACAACTGTTTGTCTTTAGTAACGGTAATGCCGTGAACGTCCGTGTTGGCCTGAAACTTGTGATCCAGTTCCAGTCTAGAGATTGTTTGTGTCGGTGTTGCTAATGATTGTGCTTGGGAATTGTGATATGGTGAGTAAGGGATAACTTCATTACGTTCTGCTACAGTAATTTTCCAGAATTCTGTTAAAGATGAAATAACTTCAGCAGAACTATCATCAAATGAAATGTCGTAATGCTTTAGCTCTGTCATATCAATTAATAGTGATTCTAGATCGTGTACCTCTGATTGGATTCTGTGGAAAAATACGAATGCCTGGTTGTTGGAGCCATGGTTTTCTATAAATTCTAAATCCTGAATTTTTTTGACGATCCTGGATTTGATTTCACTTATTTCTTGATTCTTTCTGTTGACCTTCGATGTCGCTTCTGACTTTTTCCTTTGGATTTCTTCCATTATTGTATGTTCAATGATATTTAATTTATCAATATTTTTTTGTTTAGCAACACTGACGTCTTTAGTAAGTTTTGAAACCTTAGAATCAATGTGCTGTTGGTTCTTTTTTAGACAATCTTCAATTAGGTTTGCAGTGCTTGACATGTTATTCATGCATTTTGAAACTGAAGTAAATAGTTCTGACTGCTTCACATTTCTAGACGCAACCTCTATTGGTAAAACATGTTCGCAATTTCTATGTTTTCCTGTCATACATGACTGGCAACATAATTCATCATGACCTTTGCAAAAAGCATCGATTGCCATTTCTGTGTGGTTCTTGCAGTATTTATCAAATACAGTACTGGTTTTGTCGGAAGACGATACGAGTTTTATATCTATTGTATGGTGGTTCCTTGACATCCTCATTCGTTTGTGAGAATTATTGCAATCTCCACACTGTGGTTCTTCACATTCAGTACACCATACTGTAGCTTCAATATGTCTTCCATCAAGGTTACAGGGTTCACAGTCCGTATTTGATGCCATTTCTGAAAACATAGACACGATAGTTATATTGTAAATATTACAACAGTTTACCTTTATAACATCGATGGGTTTTAATAAAATGTATCACAAAATACCGAATAAATTTGATGCACTGTATGGCCATTTCGTTGACTGACAACTCATCAGCAGTGCTCGAGATCAAAATGTTGGAAATCCGGTTAAAGATATAATGATTAATTCATAAGGAGAACCACCAGAACCCAAAACAATTAAAACAAACATGAATCCAAATTCAGCTAAGGGTTACCTCTGCGTCAAAAAGAAGAGCCTTTGAAATTTCTGGTACATTTTGGTCAGATTTTCAACGAAAACTTTTAAGGTATTTAAGTAATGAATCATGCCAGGACAAAAATTCTGGCTACTGGGCTGATAATGACCTCGGAGACTTACAGTGTAACTGTCACAATACACTATTCAAGATTTAGTGGTCAATACGGTGATTTTTTCTAGAGAAAGTTACTAAAACAATGGTTTGTGTTCCAAGGGTGAAGTTATCGCTTGAAATATTCTATGGTTGTCATCGCGAACAGATTTTTATGGAAAATCAGTCTTCCAACTGTATTAGATCTCTTTCTTCGCCCTCCATCGTCGAACATGACTTTTTAATGACAATTGATTAGAAAATGAGCACCATGTAAGGTGTATTTTAAGAGACAGGAACCGCTTACTACTTAGGTGATAATCTTTTCTCCACTTTTGCCGTGATAAGGAACGCATTAGCATTTTCAGGACTACCTATATATATTCCCCCTGTTTTTTTGTTTTTGTTTTTGTTGTTGTTGTTTTCTTTTCTTTTTTCTTTTTTTTTTTTGGTGGGATAATTGTAATAAAAAGGTACCCCAAAAGTCAATCCACACCTCTTGCAAAACAACACATCATTTCTATCAAGAAATCTGTTGGATATTTAAACTCAGTCTTAACTGAATAAAAACTTTATTGTCTCTAATCATAAGGATACAAAATTTAAATGGTGAATGTTCGACTTGGATTGTGATTGACAAGGATTTTCTTTTTGATGTATTTTTTGCCGAAGTGCATTGGTGCAGGATATTCCGAGTTCTTTGACTGATACAAAACTGGCAACCACAACCTAATCAATATCGGTGGCTTCAAACCCCGATGAAAAATAAGATAGTAAAATTTACAAATATATACCGCTGTCTTCAGAAAAAATAAGACCTAAAATATTTTTTGTATTCATGAGTAGGAATATTTTCGCCAGTTTCAATTTTCAGTGATATACCAAGCAATACGGATTCGATAATTCTGCTTGCTTAAGGCGAACGCAAAATAATTTCTGCATTGCATGAACAAATTTTTTTAAGCATATGGTGTTTATCATGCAATTACTTTCTTTGGCCTATCAATCATTCTGTTTTCCAGTTTAAACCCTTATCTTTCTATAAGCAAGTAAACAATTGTAGGCAGTCGTGGGGGCCAGTCTAATTACCTTATAAAACAGAAAGTAGAAGACAATAATTGATGGCCTCATATAATTTTAAAATATTTGAGAAAAGCCAAAGTTTAGTTTCATCTCTTTTATTTCAACTTCTTAGCCGACTTAAATGCAGGTTTGACCTTTGTGTTGGGACATTACTTACTTTGATGGCGGCCGGTTCTCACGTGATCTTTCGTTATCTAACTTAGAATAAATAATTTTTAGCACTTTTAAATATCCCAATATTGTCATAACACGAAAATTCGGTCTATTTATTCTCGGGATTTTTAACATGACACATACTGAAATGATATTTTAATCTTTTTACACTATAATCTTATATAATAAATTGTTATTATTCAAGCTTATTCCAAGAAACCAAAAGCCATAGGAAAAATGACAAACATAGTCATCATTTCATGAAATATTTCATAAAAATACGACGTTTTGGTCGGTTGTGTCAATGATTGCCCCTGACAATGATGGAAATGATGATTAGATGTAATTAACATCACTTCTTCCCCTGTTGTTATAGAAGTTTACCAGTATTTTTTTTAGAGATTGAGGTATGTTATCTGCTTCACCATCAAGGTGAGTGATTCACGCTCCGGCAATTAATAGTATTCTGTTTATTTGTGAGTTTGCTTAGCAGTACTGGCTTCGTTGGTTATTTTTAAAATTTCATCATTAATTTGCTTTTGGTTTTTGTTGAGAGCATATTTCATTCGATTTGCATCACTTGACATGTTTTTCAACAACCGTCTGATTTCTTCACTATTTCTTATGGTAAAAAATCATTGCAGTATTTGCGAAACCTTTGACTTTTACTTAAATAATATACAATTATTGCCTTCATGAAAAGTTAGGATGGAATTTTGTAAAAACAAGACAGTGGTTATTTTCCCCGACTGAAGCCCAGGGAAATAAACCATTCGAGATTTAACAATTTTGTATATTAACATTCATGAAGGACGTCTTCAGAAAGGAAAAAAAAATCTCCTGAATTATCCTACGAAGAAGACTATATTTTTCGCGGCATCGATATTTGCATTTTACCGCTGGCGTTATTACTCTGCTGGAAGGGTGATTTCCCTATCATACGGGTAACTTTTTAACGGTTTCAATTTTTTACATTTTAGGCCTTGTACTAACGCAATAAACACATGTGATTAGTTTAAACACACATATTTCAAATAATGTATATAATTAGCCAATGTTATATGTTATAATAGATAAATATATCGTTTAATTTGGAAGAGAACGGAATAATAGTGTGATTTCAAACCGTAATGTTTATAATACAATTAAACATAGCACGAAGTGCTTTTGTCCAGCACTGATGCTAAAATCCCACTGTAACAAGCATTAATATTTAGTTGATTTGTAAAAAGAAGCTTTAAAAGGAGGAATCAAATTTTTTTTTTCGCGAATTAAAAAAAATGGATATAAATGAATTATTTCAGACATACTTATTAGCAATTAATTTTGAATAACTACACGCAGATGTATAATTGTTCACTGGGTTCAGAGACATATAAAACAATATATGTCTCTGCTGGGTCCTTTATAAAAAATTCTCTACGATTATGCATAACTTTAAGAAGATACTAAAAGTACTGAAACTAAAATTCACAAATTAAAGGATACTCAAAATTTAGATATAATTATAGAGTGGGAATCTCGATGTTTTCAAATATATAAATACAAACCCTAGGTGCTCACACCAATGAATGTGCGTCTTGTTATAAAGAGAAACAAAATACGTTTCAAGTTGAGATCTCAACCATTTCATAGTTATTTGAATGTTAAGGGGTTTGTGAGGGTGGATAAATATGACAGCTGACCGTCAATTTAGAATTTTACAATACATACTCATGGTCATCTTATTTTTTTACATCAAAACACAAAAATGTTTAGTACAATAGGAAAATCGTCCAAAAAATAGAATTTGTTCGTCCCGTCCTCATTTATGACTCCAAAATTTTGGCACAAGATCGACCTGGCGTATGCATGTCAAGAATAGGAAAAAATAATAATACGTCATACTTTCGGCATAGTTATTTTACTTTCAAAAAATTATCTTTCTTGTTCTTCAAATAGCTGTTTTAATGTCAAAGTCGAAAATGGCAGCAAACACTGATCGACCCGCCATACTGTTGACAAATTCGTAACACGTGACCAAAAGTTTTGTAGCATATCACAAATCATTTTTACTACACGTGTTCAACGTTTGTTGACATTCGTCTTGTTAGAATATATATAATCATAACCTTTTAATATTTAATAAGAGGATTTGTTTTCTAAAAAAAAATCATTTCATTTGAATATTCCAAATTTATTCCTCTGAGAAACGTGAATACAGAAGTCCATTCCGAACTTGTTTCGTATTTCTTTTCGAAAGATTACTTCCAGGTAGAAAACAAATGAATAAAACATATTTTAAAATCGTTCTCAATACAACTATTTTTAATACAGTAAATGGTTGAAATGGTTAAGAATGACGAAATGAACACTCGATGAGGACTGAAAGTAATTAACTTATTGAAAATATTAAGATGACCGACTGTCACCAACCGGTAACAATATTACGGATTATCTTGGTTGTAAATTAAATTGAATTTCCCGTGCTTTCGCACTTCTGTATTTTTTCATATTCATACGCTAAAGTTCGCTTGACTCAAAACAGTTTTCTCCAACACTCATTTGTTATTCGATAGAGTTATCTTTCTATATATGTTATTTTTCAGTGAATAACTACAGGCAACCCTATGCATTGTACCTTGATTTAAAATTGTATTTTTTACGGTAGCAAATGAAAATAAATTTCTTTACCTTCTTATGACAACGACTGGGCCGATTAACCGAATATATGATAGATTCAACTTTTAGGGCTTTGAGCAATTCGACGAAATTTGCACATTTTTAACATCAAAATAATTTTAAAATACATTATGTATTTTGTAACCTCTTCTTTTTTGCCTTTTGCAGTCTGAAATTAAACTATCTTACTTCCATCATAAAACTCTTCATCTATAGGGTGGCATTTCGCATAAAGTCTGAATATGGCATACAAATGTTCTTTTTAAGCAACAACAGGCTCTTTGAATTATGGCAAGGCGAATTTTTCTTCACTATAAGAGCCAAACAATTTGCATTCAATGGACCTAAAATAACACTTTAAAATGATTTGATGAAACAATACACAGTCTATTGAATGGAAACCTCAAATTCGGCTATATTCCATATTTAAAGGAACAGAACTCGTAACCAATATGGGGAGGTACATACAAAGGTACAGCATACAAGGGTAAAATTACCCTAACCCTAACCCTTAATGCCCTCACCCTATGGCAAGGGGAATAAAATATCAAAATATAGTAAGTACAATTTGCTTTACAGTTTTCAATATTCATTAGACTTGATTCCCTTAAAACTGGATCTAGGGGAACAAGGCTTACTTCTTAGAATTCTGCTCATTATCTGAGTAACAAATAAAATAAATTTTCAAATTTTATTAGGTTCTTCAACTTTGAGGGTGCTGCTTACATTCCAATGCTTTCCTGATCTATTGTTTCAGCATTGGTATGAATCTTAATTGAATGGGCTTATCAAAGCATAAACGATACAACTGAATACATTCCTCTGTCAGTGGATTCAGGTATATTACCTGCTCAGTTGTTGGTACATATACCTGGTAATTTAGCTGTGGTGTTAATTTCATTCTTCAATTAATAAAACAGTACAATTTTCCAAAAACCAAATGGTATTTACTTCACATACATCTGTCTTTGGATGGTGTTGGTTACTGTGGCATTTAAATCCACTCTCTTTAATCTTTTGGTATTGTTTTACATTTATTCTAATATGACTTGCTTCAGTATACATCTGCGGTAAAATATGAATATTTGATTCCAACGTCATAAATGTCAGACGGCTTGTTTTGCAAGTCATAGTAAATTTCCCCACAAGCTTCAACAGTGTCATAGTATAACATTTGTTGTGTAGTGGTGTCTTTGTGCCTGAATAATAATGTTGCCATGTCCTATTAGAATCAAAATAATTCTCCTTGGTTTGAAAATAATATTATACCCAGGATAGGCCCTTTATGCCGATATTTTACCACTGGCTATGGCTTGTGGCAAAACATTTGGCATTAATGCCTACCTGTGGTTAAATGAGGATATTTTGAAGCTACTGTGAATTATTTCTCAATTATCTTCTGTCTTGAACACTTTGTGTTAAAGTGTCAGTGCATTACAACTGATATCTGATATCTGATATCAACTATGAAATAGACTGTTTATAAAACACCAAGTTTTTTCTTTAAAGATGAAGATCACCAATTCAAATATTATTCCTTTGCTATTGTGTCCTTCATTATTTGTAACCAGTACCACAGAATGATTATATTGTTGGAGATATAAAAACGTGAATCTAAATACTTTTCAAGACAAAATAAACACATTACATAAACTACATATTTATAGTAAGTCAATGTATCTGACAATCTACAACGAATTGATTAAGCTCAATAAATATATAAACTGATACATATGGTAATCACAGCTATAGCTTTGAAACAATACATGTCTCCTGTTAAGTTTTTTACACAAGCTAAAATTTTTCCAGAATAACCATCTTGATAGGTAATAAGTTATAAATATTCAT
This sequence comes from Mytilisepta virgata, assembly GCA_028015205.1. Classification (NCBI taxonomy): domain Eukaryota; kingdom Metazoa; phylum Mollusca; class Bivalvia; order Mytilida; family Mytilidae; genus Mytilisepta; species Mytilisepta virgata. The sequence continues at coordinate 83,599,444 of CM051521.1, forward strand.
GAACATTTAGATTTTGGAAAATTTTTCCAACTTAATAATTGCAGAGTGATTTTTGAAATTTTTTATATGACTGACAACATTTTCAGCTTGACAAAATGTTTGATATCAATATTTTATTTTATTTAGATTTAAGTTTAAACTTTCATCTACATTGGGTTATTGATTTACAATATACTACAAGTGACTAGCTTTAAAAAGATATGAAAATCAAACAAAAACGAAAATATTTTTAAAAGAAAAGAATTTATTCCCTTGAACATGTCAGAGCATAAAATCAAAATATTTGCACTGACTACAGTGGTCTAGGTTATACTATTGATTTTTTATAGTTAATAAAATGTTTCTGGATGAATGTCACTTCAAGAAAACAAAATAAAATCATGGTCAATTGCTCAGAGGTTATCTTGATTGTCACCAGTTACCAATAATACGGCTCTGTTTGGTTCTATATTTTTTTATATTTAAATAATTCATGAAATAGGAATGTGGTTAAAGAAAGACAAAAAACCGCAATATACTCCCTACAAACTTTGAATTAAAGAATTATATCTTTGAAAGAATCTTGAAGTTTGTATGTATAGTATTAACAGACTTGAATTATATTTCAATTAGAAAACAATGTGCAGTTAATGGATCAAAATCATAGATGTCACCGGATCCTATCAGCATGAGCAATATTTTTCAGATCTGTTTGAAATGGTCCAAAGAAAGAACCAGTAGGTCAAAAATGAAACAAACGGTGCCAAATAAAATCTTATATCAACACAAAGATATCAGACAAACATTGAATATTCATGAAGTTTTATTCACATGATCCATTTACTAAAAATTCATTCAATCTTTCCAAATTCAAAAACCTGACAGTGTTAACTCTAATCCTTGAATTTTACTTAAATATTCTATTCATACAAAAGGTTTATAGAATTAAAAAAAAAAGTTAGTATTTTGTCCACGTTCCATTAGTCTCCAGATTATAACATCGTGGTTTACCGTCTGGAAACATGGATTTCATTGGATCAGGATAATCTCTTATTTGAACTAAAGTTGCTCGTACTGATGCTTCAAAGTGAGGTGGTTCCTGGTCAGGTGATGAGGACAGATGCTAATAAAACACAATACAAAATGAAAAAAATGTCACATGATGCTAATCAACAGTCTTTGGTTATAGAAATTTCATATAAAAAACTCAGTGAAAACAATTTTAATTTAATTTAATTTCATATTTATTGTTATATGAGGTATTACACTAAATTATATCAATAGTATTCAATGAATAACTAAAGTTATTTCCCTTTGAACACACACTTACTGAATCCACAGAAAGGGCAGAAAGGTACTTTGTCCTTCTGTTTTGGTCATTCTAGAACTACAGCATGACTCATTTGCTGCACAAAAATCCAAATAGCACGGCATTTGTGGCCAAGTGATCTTAATGTGTACAGTTAAACATTACTAGTTTGTTGTGATTATATGTGTTAGACTCAAATCGTAATTTGGTTTTTTTTCTGGGAGATGATGATATTTGCAGTGTATTCTGCCTTTCTCCATAACCTTATACGTGCCATCACGTTACAATTATCCTGAAATGGTGAAAAACTTTAAGCTGCTGATTTAACACACTAACCTGTCTTATAAATGGATCAGGCATTCTACACAGGAGTTCTTTTTCATCCATGGTACTATATTTAATAGGTTCTAATTAAATCTGATGACGATCCGGTAGTAGTTAAAAATAAAGACTGGAAGTTCGATGTAGATGAGCTGAATAGCTATTTATTTATTGATCAATAAAACAAACCTTAGAGCTGAGCATAAGACACTAATGATACATAAAGCACACGGATACGCACTTCAATAATTTCAAACAATAATGCATTTGCTTCATTTGATACCGATTAACAGCAGCGCATCGCCAAACTTATAACCAGATTGTTTCCCATTTGAAAGGTTAAACGGACATCGTATACAATGTTTAAACTTTCATTGTTATATAAGGAAGCAGGAAAGCCACGCGAGATTTTATTTTCCTTCTGTTTAATCTGAATTACAGAAACCATATAATCTAATTTAACGTTCACTTATTCAATAACAACTCGGTTATCCGTGTATATCGCGCATTCACACCACTTTATTGTTTGAATTAACACTGGCGTTTTGCGCCATCAAACCAGATTCAATCTAGGTTTGCCAGTAATATGAACAAAACATCGAAACAAAACGCCCTTTATTGAACGAAAAACTGTAGTGAGAAGCCGGTATAAATTTTACTCTATCGCTTTGCCAGCGACGGAAAACAAACAATTCACCATTCCTTAAATGTTTCGTTCGTGATTATTGCTTTTTTTTTAATTGGTTTAAGTTGTTCTCCAATCTTACTTACAATACAACCTGGGTTTCTATTGAAGTGTTTGGTATATATAGCTTAAATTAAGGATACAAACAATTCTGAAAATTAGTTTGTTAGACTCAATTTTACATATGTATTCTAAGGCCTGTCTGTAATATTGTAAACATTAATTAGATGTACCACATATAAAGTCATTTCGGTGCTAATCTTTATTGACTAATAAGGTAGGATTTTCTTTTACAAGTTATCGCAATTCGATTTAATATTGATGCAAACCAAAACTTTCTAATAAACAGAGGGATAAAATTAGTTCTTTAGAAACGGCTGTACATATTCAATCTAACAAAATTACAATTCATATCTTAATTCCGTATACACCTAAAGCGACACACATCAATATTGTTCCATCTTTTATTGGTGACGAATAAGGTAGTATAATCCGAACTGAAACATATAGCCCATGGATTATTTAATTCATCTTCATTACTTAATATAGTGTTCTGATATTCTCCTCTATTGTTGAGTATTACAACACTTTTCGAATTCATATAAACCACATATATTCTACCTTCTCCGTCTTCTGTTATTCCATGTGGTCCTTCCAGATCTGGATTTGGGTATGTCCACAATTTTTTACCTGTGTTGTTGACTTTATAAACTGCCTTTGTATCTGTATATAAGATATTACCATCAGAAGAGACATGTAAGAACTGGATCGGAAAGGGTTTTTTGTTTGTCACAGCTAGCGTTTGTATAGTTTGTCCTGTTGCATCTAGTATATATAATAGTTTCGATCCCCCCAACTACTATTTTCACTGACGACGAAGATATACCATTAACTACACCAGGTAACTTAACTGTCTTCATCTTTGTCATATCTCTTACTGATACAAATTGTAGTAAGTTGACTTTAGGAAGTGTGAGAACCGCGGAATCGGTATTCTTTATTAACGTTATGCTGCGAGGTTCTGATTCCATTTTAATACTTCTTGTCACATTACCGTTTAAGTCGGCTTTATGTAGTAACATATTCTGAAATTCACAGAACAGCAATTGCTTGTCTTCAGTAACGGCAATGCCGTAAACGTTGACATGAAACCTGTGATCCAGTTCCAGTCTAGAGATTGTTTGTGTCGGTGGTACTAATGATTTGGCTTGGGAATGGTGATATGCTGAGTAAGGGATAACTTTATTACGTACTGCTACAGTAATTTTCCCGAATTCTTTTAAAGATGAAATAACTTCAGCAGAACTATCATCAAATAAAAGGTCGTAATGCTTTAGCTCTGTCATATCAATTAATATGGATTCTAGATCGTGTACCTCTGATTGGATTCTGTTGTAAAATACGAATGCCTGGTTATTGGAGCCATGGTTTTCTATAAATTCTAAATCCTGAATTGTTTTGTCGCTTCTGACTTTTTCCTTTGGATTTCTTCCATTATTGTATTTTCAATGATATGTAATTTATCAATAATTTTTTTATTTACCAACACTGACTTCTTTAGTAAGTTTTGAAACCTTAGAATCAATGTGCGGTTGGTTCTTTTTTAGACCATCTTCAATTAGATTTGCAGTGCTTGACAAGTTATTCATACACTTTGAAACTGAAGTAAATAGTTCTGACTGCTTCACATTTCTAGACGCAACCTCCATTGGTAAAACATTTTCGCAATTTCTATGTTTTTCTGTCATACATGACCGACAACATAATTCATCATGATTGGTGCAAAAGGCATCGATTGCCATTTCTGTGTGGTTCTTGCAGTATTTATCAAATATTGTACTGGTTTTGTCGGAAGACGATACAAGTTTTATATATATTTTATTGTGGTTCCTTGATATCTTCATTCGTTTGTGATAATTATTTCAATCTCCACATTGTGGTTCTTCACATTCAGTACACCATACTGTAGCTTCATTATATCTTTCATCAAGATTACAGGGTTCACAGTGCGTATTTGATCCCATTTCTGAAAACATATAGACACAATAGTTATATTGTTAACATTTCAACAGTTCACTTATATCTTCCATGGGTTGTAATAAAATGTATCACAAAATACCGAATACATTTGATGCATTCTATGGCCATTTCGTTGACTGACAACTCATCAGCGGTGCTCGAGATCAAAATGTTGGAAATCCGGTTAAAGATAAAATGATGAATTCATAAGTACAACCATCAAAACCCAAAACAATTAAAACAAACAGGAATCCAAATTTTGCTAAGGGTTAAATCTGCATCAAAAAGAAGAGCCTTAGAAATTTCTGGTAAATTTTGGTCAAATTTTCAACGGAAAATTTAAAGGTATTTAGATAATCATGCCAGGACAAAAAGTCTGGGGCCAGGTTTTCGAAGATGTCTTATGACTAAGTCATAAAATGTGTTTTCGAAAGGATCGCAACTGGTGACATGTCATAAAATTTGTCACAAAGTTACGACACCAAAGAAGGTGTCGTAAGATGGTCTTATAATGATCGTATATGTGTAGAAGCACGAATAATTCGTTAAGCGGGAATTTGAATCTTCGAACCTTAGGGATTTCTTATTCATATTAAAATAGAGTAGACCGATAAACCTTTACAATGGTTTTATTGATCCATGTTAATCGATTGTGACATTCCATAATTGATTTACATGTACATGCATGTTGCACATGTACAGTAAACATATATGCATCAATCATTTTTAAAAGGCTATTAAAATTAAAATTAATTAAACTTTCTTTTTTATTTATTTTTTCGTCTTTTAGTACTTGTTTAAAAATTAAATTGCATACTTTGTTAAATCATTTAAAATTTTATTATTTGTCATCGTCACACGATCGTCGTAACTATGAGTGTCTTAGGATACCTTTGATTTACATCATACGATAAGCCGTAAGACAGTCATAACTTAGTCGCAAGTAATGTCATAAGATATGTCTTACGATCAATCTTACGATACTTTCGAAAACCTGGCCCCTGGCTACTTCGGGGACTTACAGTGAAACTGTCACAATACGATATTCGAGATTACGGTGAGTTTTCTAGAGAAAGTTACTAAAACAATGGTTTGTGTTCCAAGGTCAAGTTATCGTGTCAAAAATTCTATGGTTGTCATCGCGAACATTTTTTTATGGAATATCAGAATTCCACCTGTAGTAGATCTCTTTCGTCGCCCTCCATCGCTGAACTTGACTTTTCAATGACAATGGATTAGAAAATGAGCACCATGTACGGTATATTTTAAGAAACAGGAAGAACTGCTTACTATTTGGGTGATAATCCTGTCTCCACTTTTGGCGTGATAAGGAACGGATTGGCATTTTCAAGACTACCTATATATATTCTCCCTGATCTTTTGTTGTTTTTTTTTTGTTTTGTTTTTTTTTTTTTCGTTTTTTTTTTTTTTGTTTTGTTTTTGTTTTTGTTTTTTTTTTTTGGTTATTTTGGTGGGATAATTTAACTTGTAATAAAAAGGTACCCCAAAAATCAATCCTCACCTCTTGCACAACAACACGTGATATGCATCAATTCTATCAAGTAATCTGTTAGATATTTAAACTCAGTATAAACTAAATAAAACCAGAAGCTCTCAAGAACCTGGATAGCTCACCTGGATTTAACTTGTCCACCTTCATCACGACTTACTTTTTAAGTGTAGTAGTTATCTTGGCCAGTTTCTCATAGGTTCAATGTTAAGCAAAGTTAGGGTGTAGTGGACATCTTAGTTGACATTCAAGGTTATCAAACACAATTTTGAAAGAGACCACTGCAGGTATTAGTTAGGTGTCCAAATGGCCAAGTTTAAGGTATGGTGACTGCAAATTAAATTTTCTCATAGGGTCCTATGTTAAACTAAGTTCAGATTTGTTGGCCATCTTGATTGACAGGCCAGGTCAGCGGACATTATTATGAAAGGGGGCCATCTAATGACCATTGTTGCCAAGTCTGGTCCCAAATGGCCAATTGGTCTCGGTTCAGAATATTTTTTAATGAATTTTCCCAAAGTGTCTTATGTTAAACTAAGTTCAGCTGTGGCGGCCATTTGTTGTTGGTCATAGGACATAATTCTGAAAGAGGACCACCTTAGGACCATTTCTGCCAGGTTTGGTTTCAATTGGCTTAGTGGTTTCAAACAAGAAGATATTTTAATAAATTTTCCCACAGGGTCCTTTGTTTTACAAAGTTCGGCTGTGGTGACCATCTTGGTTGACATCTGGGTCATCGGACACAATTCTGACAGATGACTATTTCTGCCAAGTTTGGTTACAACTGGCTCTGTAGTTTCAGACATCTTGGATTTCATATTGGCATGAAAAACAAAAGTTGGTAGAGGACTATGTAAGGATCATTCCTGCAATGTAACAATTCAAGTGTTTTGTAGTTTCAGAGAAGAAGATTTTTTAAATGTCAGCCAATCAGAGTGCATAATTGACCCTGGCAACCATGCTGAATTTCGGATCATCAGCAAAAACATCAATTTTGTTATTGATCATTATCTGATCATTCAGGCATAATATTACTTCATCTGTCACACGGTTTCTGACAAGAAGATGTGTAATTGAATGTATTTCCCATAGTATCCTATGATAAATGTATCCAGTGGTGGTGGCCATCTTCGATTTCAGATCCGCACGAAAAACATAAAATTTATAGAGGAGCATGTGAGGATCATTTTTACAATATAACAATTCAATTGCTTTTGTAGTTTCAGAGAATATTTTTGAAAATTTCAGCCAACAGAGTGCATAAATGGCCCGCGTAGCCATGTTATTGAATTTCGGATCGGCACCAAAACATCAATTTTGTTAGGGACCATTATCTGATCATTCAGGCATATTACTTCTATCTGTCAAACGGTTTCTGACAAGATGTTTGTATGTATTTCCTTTAGGATGCTATGTTAAATGTATCCCATGGTGGCGGCCATCTTGAATTTCAGATAGGCTCAAAAAACATAAACTTTGTAGAGGACCATGTAATGCTCATTCCTGCAATATAACAATTCAATTGCTTTTGTAGTTTCAGAGAAGATTTTTGAAATTTCAGCCAATCAGAGTGCATAAATGGCCCCGGCAGCCAATTTTGGATCAGAACCAAAACGACGACGGACGGAAAGTGAATTCAATAGCTTGCATGGTCTTTTACATTTGTGACAGTATGTCTGATCATTATTCTAACTGATAATTACTGTTTAAATAAATTTTCAAGGGCAAAAATACACATACACATCCTGTAACACTTCTAGCGTCCGTACATCGTATGTAAAGCGTCCGTACATCGTCCATACAACGTCCGTTCAGCGTCCGTATATCGTTCGTGCATCGTTTCGTTTATCGTTTGACTTAATGGTAAATCCACAGGTGCTCGTGGACAGGACTCCACTGGTACCCCTATGATACCGGTCCCCTATGAAAAAAATATAATTAGTCACATTGAATTGTTTACAGTCCTGTTACTAACCATTTCTCACTCGATTTACAACTTTTGTAAAACGTTCCAGCTAAAATGTCCGGGAAATATTTGGTGCAAGTTTACATATTTCCTCGGAACTTTCGCTATTTACAATTACCGCTATAACACAGATGGCGCTAGTATTGTCATTTCCGTTGCTTCTAATTGGACATATCAATATGTCGACGAAAAGTTGTAAATCGCGAGTGAGAAATGGTTAGTAACAGGACTGTAAAAAATTCAATATGACATATTATAAACATATTCATACAGGAAAATCTATCGGGAGTCGAAAGAAGTGCATGCAACAAATGGTAAGACCTTTTTATTATAAATTATTGAAAATTGTCCCATTAGGGACCTCGATCTAAACAAACCGGAGTGACTTACCTTCTCGCATTACACATACAAGTAACCCGCTGTGGATAGAAAATACGACTTGATAGTAATATCCATGTGAATTCCAAGAGAAAAATATCTAAAAAAAAAGGTGACAAATATACCTAAGGAGCAATAAAAAAAAACGTAATCCATTGGACAGACAAACCCCGGAAAGACAAATGAACAACCACAAGCACAACAAATAAACACAGAAAACTAAAAAAAAATAAACAACACGAACTCCTATAAAAACCAGGAGTTAACCCAGGTGCTCCGGAAGGGTAAGCAATTCCTGCTCCGTATACGGCACCCGTCGTGAAGTTCAACAAAGTCAATCCGGGGGAAGTCACAAATCGGTGGAGGTACATGAAAGGTTACGACAGTGGGAACAGGTCCAACATCATCTTATATATTGGAACACTGTAATGGTCAATCAATTCGTGATGACGACCGTAAAATTTCCTAAGTGATGACATCAACTTATCCCTGATAAAACCCTGGTTAAGAAGCTTTTGTGACAGCAGGAATCCTCTTTGTAGAAAGTCAGGGTAACTCACCCATGCCCTTGAAAATCGGATAAGCTGAGAAACGTAGACGCCATATGCAGGCGATGCTGGTATATTGCTACTCAAGAAGGAAAAATTAACAATAGGAAAGTTGAAGTCATCACGTTTGTCATAAAGTTTTGTCTTCAAACGTCCATCATAGTCTATTTCAAGAAACAAATCCAAATATGAAGCGGACTTTGGTGTATCTGTAGTATCCCTAATTTCAAGCTCACTGGGGTAGAATTTGTCGTTATTTAACGATAACACGTCATCTATATAACGAAAAGTGAAATTAAAGGATTGGGCTAGTTTCTTTTTGTTTTCACGTAGTAACCCTTGAATGAAGTCCGCTTCATATGAGTACAGAAACAGGTCGGCGAGGAGAGGAGCACAGTTGGTTCCCATTGGAATGCCGATTGGTTGTTGAAAAGAAAAATTAGACCGCCAAATTCAACAAATATGTTGTCTATGAGAAAATCTAACATGTTTGTAATTTCATCTTCAGAATACTTTTTGTCAGAATCAGAGTGGTTCTTCATGAAATAAGCCTTTTCTCTACCTAGAACAAGATATTTATACCTGGCTGTCCCATTTTTCTTGAAATAACATTGATGAACTAGTTGCTTTAAGTGATCTTTTAATTGAGAATGTGGTGTGGTAATGTAGAGTGGAGAGAAGTCGAATGTTTTTATGCTGTTGCATGTAGCCAAAGATTTTGATTTTAGATATTGAAGTAAATTTTTGGAGTTTTTAAGAATCCACATCTGATTGACGCCACTGGTGGAATATGATGTTTCACAGTAATTCTGAAGGCCCTCTTTAATACATGTCAATATGAATGTTAAAATCTTTGAAAGAGGGTTTGTAGAGCAATTAGCTGACCCAGCAATGTACCTTTGTTTAAACGGATTCTTATGTAGTTTAGGAATCCAATAAAGAGCAGGAAGGTCCATTTCTTCACCCTTTGTAGAAATGCCAAAGGAATGAAGAACCGTCTTGTGGTTATCGAGGACTTTCTGCTTAGTGAGTGTGGTCGGTGTATAAGTTGGGTTACCCGGAGTGTTATCTATTCCCAATTCGCAAAAAAAAAATTTCATAGGGGGACCGGTATCATATAGGGTACCATATGGAGTCCTGTCCACGGGTACCTGTGAGTAAATCAAAATAACTGCTAACAATGAACGGTAGCTCACATAAACCGCAATTCCGAATATATATCCATGTATGAATAATGTGATATGCATATAATTTAACATTATTTCAGCATATCTTTCCTTCGTATTAAGCATGATAAAACAGCAATTGTTAATAATCTATTTTAAACAAAAAAACGAAAACAAACAAAAAAACAACAGTAAAATACAAATTATTTAAATTAATTCAAAGTTTATTGAAATAAATTCTTGTCCCACAAACGGCTTCCATATATGCAAACGCTAAAATTACCATATATTGCAAACGCTAAAAATTACCTTATATGGAAAACGCAAAAATATACCATGTACGATAAACGATACGATGCACGATAAACCATACCACAAGTTAATCAAAACGATAACGCTAAACGAAACGATGTACGATAAACCATACCATGCACGCTAAACGAAACGCTAAACCATACGGTATACGCTAGAAGAGCGTTCATGGTGTCGTTTATGGCCGTATAAGGCCATCGTCCGTACATCAATGGTTTAGCGTCCGTACATCGTTCGTACATCGTTTAAGTTGTTAACTTTTACGTTACAGGGTGTGTATAAGGGGTCAATTGACGATTTTGGTCATGTTGACTTAATGGAAGATCTTACTTTGCTGAACATTTTTGCTGTTTACAGTTTGTCTTTGTCTATAATAATATTCAAGTTAATAACCTAAAACTGCATAATTTCATGAAAAGTAATAATTCAGGGGCAATAACCCAAAATTGGATTGACTGGTTCGTCTGAAAGTTTCATAGCAGGTAGATCTTGACCTCGTATACATTTTTACTTCTTGTCAGTTTTGCTCTAACTGCTTTAGTTTTCGAGATATGAGCCAAAACGTGCATTTTTCACCTATGTTCTATTTTAGCCATGGCAGCCGTTTCTTGATGGACAAGAAAATAAAACACGAATTTTATACAAGATAACAATAAGGATCTTTCAGCCTAAGTTTGGCTGAAATTGATCCTGTAGTTTCAGAGGAGAAGATTTTTTTAAGTTTACAAAGATGACGAAGAAAGTGAAAAATTGTCTTTAAAGGGCAAAAAAATCTCCTATAAGGGGTCAATTGACGATTATGGTCATGTTGACTTATTTGAAGATCTTACTTTGCTGATCACTTTTGTTGTTTACAGTTTGTCCTTATCGATAATAATATTCAAGATAATAACTTAAAACTAAAAAAATAACAATTATGGGGCAATAACCCAACAAAGGGTTGACCGATTTGTCTGAAAATTTCATGACAGGTAGATCTTGGCCTGATAAACATGATAACCCCGTCATTTTTACTCTCAATGCTTTAGTTTTTGAGATATAACTGCATTTTACCCCTATGTTCTTGACGAATTAGAAAATAAAACACAATCTTCATACTAGATACCCTATAAGGATCATTCCACCTAAGTTTTGCTGAAAGTGATTCAGTAGTTTCAGAGAAGATCTTTGAAAAAGTTTACGACGGACGACGGTGTGATGGCAAAAGCTGAAGTGTCCTTTTCAGGACAAGTGAGGTAAAAAGAAGATATATTTTTTTTTTTTTTTTTTTTGTATTCATGTGAAAGGATATATTCGCCTGTTTTAATTTTCAGTAATATACCAAACAATACGGATTCGAGAATTTTGCATGCTTAAATGCGAACGCAGAATAATTCCTGCATTGCATGAAAATATTTTTTTTTAAACATGTGGCGTTTATCATGCAATTACTTAAAGACTAATATTAAATATGTATAGCCTATCAATCATTCTGTTTTCTAGAGGCAAGTAAACAATTGTAGGCAGTCATGGGGGTCTGTCTAATTACCTGATAAAACAGAAAGTAGTAGACAATAATTGATGGTCTCATATAATTTTAAAATATTTGACAAAAGGCCTAGATATTAATACTGTTTAGTTTCATTTACCCTCTTTTAGTTCAGCTTCTTAGACGACTTAAATGCAGGTTAACTTTGACCTTTGAGTCTATTGTACGACCCTTGCTGGAGTACTCCACTACTGTGTGGTCACCCTATTTGAAGAAGGATATCCGTAAAATTGAAAAAATACAGCGACGTGCTACAAAATTGGTACCTGAAATCAAACATTTGAGTTATGAAGAACGGTTGAAAGCACTTGGCTTACCAACGCTGGAATACAGAAGGGATCGCTATGATATGTTACAAGTTTATAAAGCTCTACGCGCCATCGAAGACATGAAATGGCAATCAATGTTGATACTATCTACCAACCAAACGAGAGGACATCCTTGGAAACTAACAAAGAAGAGATGTAACACAACGCAACGTTTGCAATCTTTTGCTCTTAGAGTAGTCGACCAGTGGAATAACCTTAAAACAGAGACTGTATCTGCGAAATCGATAAATATATTCAAGAATCGTATAAATGAGGAAAATTGGAATAATATGAAGTTTAACCCAACTTAAACCGTTTTTACTACTATATATGTACTTTTAACAGTGATTTAGAACCATCTTCAGGATGAAACCATTTCGACCATATTTGTGTTTAATTGTAATGCGCACAGTTAAGTTATAGTTAATTTTATATAAACGAAATTTAAAAAGAGGCGACTACAGAAGTCTTGGGCTTAAGAATCGCCGCAGTAACCCAGGTAGAAACCCAGGTAGGCAGAGTCGGGGAATTACTTACTTTGATGGTGGACTCTCCTCAGGTGATCTTTCGTTATCTAATAAAAGTCAGTCTATTTAATCTCGTGAATTGTAACATTAAACATACTGAAAAGATATTTTAATCTTTTTGCACTATAGTCTGATATATTATATTTTATAATAAATCGTTATTATTCAAGCTTATTCCAGAGAAACCCGGAGCCATAGGAGCAATAGACAAACATCACAAACATAAAGTCATTTCTTGAAATATTTCATAAAAATACGAAGTTTTGGTCGGTTGTGTCAATGATTGCTCCCGGAAATGATAGAAATGATGATTAGATATAATTAACATCACTTCTTCCCCTGTTGTTATAGAGGTTTCACTGTATTTTTTTTTTAAAGATATTGAGGTGTCACATCAGACGAGATGTCAGTATGCTGCAATGAAATACAATTTCGATCTGTTCTTATTCTGAATGAGTCCTTCGAAAATAGATATTATACAATTATAGCATGTTGATGAGGTCGATAAATGAATTTATCGCACTGACCAAGAACAATATCCATCGAGGACGAAGTCCGAGGTGCGTATTGTTATTCTTGGTCAGTGCGGTAAAATCATGTATCGACCGAAAACAACATGCTACAATTGCTCTATTGTTTTTCAACCTGCAATATTAAATCATCATTTTTAAAAGGGCTTACATTTCAAATTAAAGTCTTAAAAACAAAATTTTAATTGGTACTCAAGTAACAAGTTAACAAAACTTAACAATAATGTTTTAAACAAAATGATGTTGACTTGTTTTGCTCGTTTTATTTCAAATGAAATTATAACGTTATGAATGACAAACAATCCCATTAGGTCACCGGTTATTACAGACTTATTGTTATTCTAATATGGTTAGTTTTAGAAATCCCCAGCCCGTAAAAACTGTATAGCATGCTGTACATGTTTTCTAGTTTGTCACATGGCATATGCTAATCCAATAGAAAACAGGATTTATATAGAAAAATAATAAATGACTCTTTCTTTGTATGACAATTCTGAATTTTGTATGCTCTGTTGCTAGTTGATTGTAATTCATGGATTTACTTTTCTCTATTGTTTATAGCTGTCGATGCTTAACATTTGAATTTACATAGATAACTTTTCCTATCCGACTCAGTGACATGATGACTTTCTTGCATGGAGTCAATAATTTCTTTAATGAAAAGACATTATTGAATCTATCGGATAAGTAAGGTTAGAGACTCTGAAGAAGGCTTCGGCCGAAACGTCGGTGATATAAAGGATTTTATTTATAAAGTGATACTAACGATCCCTTAAGAGAGGATAATTTGGATTCTTGGATAGATTTTTATGCATACATACAATTTTTAGCTGACCTAGCCCGAAGGGCCATGTCAGCCATTGTCATCACTTTGCGTCCATCGTGCCTCCGTCCTCAGGCCATTCCATCATCTCATCTGATACCGCTTGGCAAATATGAACCAAACTTTGCAGAAATAATGTTTAAGAGTGTGCCTTGAAATATTTTTCGTTTCATTCCGATCGGATGAAAAACGCAGCCGCAAGAGACAATTTTTGATTCTGATTGGTTAAGTTTTGAACTTTCTTCTATAAAACTATAATGCCAAATCTTTTAAAAACTTATGGTGATCGGGAGACGCTTTAAAAAGGTGTTGATCGGGTGGCATAGATGGCGGTTAAAGTGGCAAATATGTTTTTATTGACGCCTTCTAGCCACTGCCGTCACTTTTTTTATTCTACACTGAGATGGCATTATGTCTTCATTCTTTAACGCAGCGAATAACGCCTTCAAAAAGGAAAAAAACTCGTGCATTATCCTACGAAGAAGACTTTATTTTTCGCAGTAATGGTTATTAAGTTCCACATGCATTTTCCCGGTGGTGTTATTACACTGCTGGAGGGGTTATTTCCCCATCATACGGGTAACTTTTTAACGGTTTTAATTTTTAACATTTCAACGCAATACTGTATATGAATTGCCTATGTTATATGTTATAATACATAAATATATTGTTTAATTTCCAAGAGAACGGAATAATAGTCTAATTTCGAACCGAATGTTTATCATAAAATTAAAGACATTGATCAATAAACTAAGAATTCAGAGTCAAAAGTGATTGGATATTTTGTATGGTAATATTGATTTGCTTTGTTTGAAGGTAACAAATGAAAATAAATTTCTTTACCTTCTTATAACAAAGTTATCAAACATGTGGCTGTACCGATCAACTGGCATTTTGTAACCTTCAGGAATATATAAGATTCAGCTTTCAACTTTCCGAGCTTCGAGCATAACTGATCATGAAGAGTTGTAATTCGACGAAATTGGCACATTTTTAACGTCAAAATAATTTTAATTGGACAAGACATTGTGTATTTTGTAACCTCTTCTTTTTTGCCTTTTGCAGTCTGAAATTAAACTATCTTACTTCCGTTATAAAACTCTTTATCTATAGGATGGGCATTTCGCAAAAATACTGAATATGGCATACAAATGTTCTTTTTAAGCAACGACAGGGTGTTTGAGTTACGGCAAGGCGAATGTTTCTTCATCACTATAGAGCCAAACAATTTGTATTCAATGGACATAAAATAACACTTTAAAATGATTTGACGAAACAATACAGTCTATTGAATGGAAACCTCAATTTCGGCTATATTCCATATTTAAAAGGAACAGAACTCATAACCAATATCGGGATGTACATACAAAGGTACTGTATACAAGGGCAAAATTAACCTAACCCTAACCCTTAATGCCCCCACCCTATAACAAGGGGAATAAAATATCAAAATATAGTAAGTACAATGGCTTTACAGTTTTCAATATTCATTAGACTCGATTCCCTTAAATCTGGATCTACCGGAACAAAGCTTACTTGCTAGAATTCTGCTCATTATCTGAGTAACAAACAAAATAAATTTCCAAATTTATTAGGTTCTTCAACTTCGAGGGTGCTAATTACATTCCAATGCTTTCCTGATCTGTTGTTTCAGCATTTGAATGAATCTTAATTGAATGGGCTTATCAAAACATAAACGATACAACTGAATGCATTCCTGTGTTGGTGGATTCAGGTATATTATCTGCTGTTACTTGTACATATACTTGCTAATTTAGCTGTGGTGTTAATGTCATTCTTCAATTAATGAAACAGTACAATTTTCCAAAAACCAAATGGTATTTACTTCACATACATCTGTCTTTAGATGATGTTGGTTGCTGTGGCATTTAAATCCACTCTCTTTAATCTTTTGTTATTATTTTATATTTATTCAAATATGACTTGCTTCAGTCTACATCTGCGGTAAAATATGAATATTTGATTCCAACGTCATAAATGTCAGACGGCTTGTTTGGCAAGTAATAGTAAATTTTCCCACAAGCTTTAACAGTGTCATAGTATAACAATTGTTGTGTAGTGGTATCTTTGTGCCTGAATATCTATGTTGCGATGTTTCAAAATATTGTAGAAACTGTCCTATTAGAATCAAAATAATTCACCTTGGTTTGAAAATATTATTTTTCCAAGGATATGCCCTTTATGCCGATATTTTACCACTGGCTATGGCTTGTGGTAAAACATTTGGCAGAAATGCCTACCTGTGGTTAAATGAGGATATTTTGAAGCTACTGTGAATTGAATTATTTCTCAATTATTTTCTGTCTTGAACACTTTGTGTTAAAGTGTCAGTGCATTACAACGGATATCTGATATCTGATATCAACTATGAAATAGACAGAGGTAATCTTGATTGTCACCAGTTACCAATAATACGGCTCTGTTTGGTTCTATATGTTTTTTATATTTAAATAATTCATGAAATACGACTGTGGTTAAAGAAAGACGAAAAACCGCAATAAACTCCCTACAAACTTTGAATTAAAGAATTATATCTTTGAAAGAATCTTGAAGTTTGTATGTATTAACGGACATGAAAATTGGGTCAAAAACGAAACAAACGGTGCCAAATAAAATCTTATATCAACACAAAGATATCAGACAAACATTGAATATTCATGAATTTTTGTTCACATGATCCATTTACTAAAAATTCATTCAATCTTTCCAAATTCAAAAACCTGACTGTGTTAACTCTAATCTTTGAATTTTACTTAAATATTCTATTCATACAAAAGGTTTATATAACTAAAAGAAACAGTTAGCATTTTGTTCACGTTCCATTAGTCTCCAGATTATAACATCGTGGTTTACCGTCTGGAAACATGGATTTCATTGGATCAGGATAATCTCTTATTTGAACTAAAGTTGCTCGTACTGATGCTTCAAAGTGAGGTGGTTCCTGGTCAGGTGATGAGGACAGATGCTAATAAAACACAATACAAAATGGAAAAAATGTCACATGATGCTAATCAACAGTCTTTGGTTATAGAAATTTCATATAAAAAATTCAGTGAAAACAATTTTAATTTAATTTAATTTCATGTTTATTGTTATATGAGGTATTACACTAAATTATATCAATAGTATTCAATGAAATGTACTTGGTTACACAACTAGAGTAACTAAAGTTATTTCCCCTTGAACACACACTTATGGAATCCAAAGGCCAGAAAGGTACTTTGCCATTCTGTTTTGGTCATTCTAGAACTATAGCATGAGCAAAAAATCAAAATAACACGGCATTTGTGGTCAAGTGATCTTAAATTGTACAGTTAAACATTACTAGTTTGTTGTGATTATATGTGTTAAACTCAAATCGTAATTTGGTTTTTTTTCTGAGAGTTGATGGTTTTTGCAGTGTATTCTGCCTTCCTCCATAAACTTATACTTGCCATCACGTTACAATTATCTGGAAATAGTGTAAAATGGAAATAAGAACGAAAAACTTTAAGCTGCTGTTTTAACACACTAACCTGTCTTATAAATGGATCAGGCATTCTACACAGGAGTTCTATTTCATCCATGGTACTATATTTTAATAGGTTCTAATTTAATCTGATGATAATCCGGTAGTAGTTGCAAATAAGTTAAGGATCATAATGTGTTAAAAAGACTAAAGAAAGTTCGATCTAGATGAGCTAAATAGCTATTTACTTATTGATCAATAAAACAAACCTTAGAGCTGAGCATAAGACACTAATGATACATAAAGCACACGGATACGTACTTGAATAATTTCAAACGATAATGCATTTGCTTCATTTGATACCGACCGACAGCAGCGCATCGCCAAACTTATAACCAGATTTTTTCCCATTTGACAGACATCGTATACAATAATTAAACTTTTCATTGCAGTATAAGGAAGCAGGAAAGCCACTCGAGATTTCATTTTCCGTCTGTTTAATCTGAATTACAGGAACCATATAATCTAATTTAACGTTCACTTATTCAATAAAAACTCGTTTATCCGGATATATCGCGCATTCACACCACTTTATTGTTTGAATAAACATTGGCGTTTTGCGCAATCAAACCAGATTCAATCTAGGTTTGCCAGTAATATGAACAAAACATCTAACCAAAACGCCCTTTATTGAACGAAAAACTGTAGTAAGAAGCCGGTATAAATTTTACTCTATCGCTTTGCCAGCGACGGAAAACAAACAATTCACCATTCCTTACTTGTTTCGTTCGTGATTATTGCTTTTTTTAAAATTGGTTTAAGTTGTTCTCCAATCTTACTTACAATACCACCTGGGTTTCTATTGAAGTGTTTGGTATATATAGCTTATATTAAGGATACAAACAATTCTGAAAATTAGTTCGTTAGACTCAATTTTACATATTTATTCTAATGACTGTCTGTAATATTGTAAACACTAATTAGATGTACCATATATAAAGTCATTTCGGTGCTAATCTTTATTGCTGATGATTGACTAATCAGGTAGGATTTTCTTTTACAAGTTATCGCAATTCAATTTAATATTGATGCAAACCAAAACTTTCTAATGAACAGGGTGATAAAGTTAGTTCTTTAGAAATGAGTGTACATATTCAATCTAACAAAATTAAAATTCATATCTTAATTCCGTATACACCTAAAGCGAAACAAAACACTATTTAGCTCTTCATT
Organism: Mytilisepta virgata; assembly: GCA_028015205.1. Classification (NCBI taxonomy): domain Eukaryota; kingdom Metazoa; phylum Mollusca; class Bivalvia; order Mytilida; family Mytilidae; genus Mytilisepta; species Mytilisepta virgata. Next base: position 83,618,055 of record CM051521.1, read on the forward strand.
GTTGGTGACGAATAAGGTAGTATAATCCGAACTGAAACATATAGCCCATGGATTATTAAATTCATCTTCATTACTTAATATAGTGTTCTGATATTCTCCTCTATTATCAAGTATTACAACACTTTTCGATCTAATATAAACCACATATATTCTACCTTCTCCGTCTTCTGTTATTCCTTGTGGTACTTCCAGAACTGGATCTGAGTGTTTCCACAATATGTTACCTGTAATGTTGACTTTATAAACTGTCGTTGTATCTGTATATAAGATATTACCATCAGACGAGACATGTAAAAACTGGATCGGAAAGGATGCTTTGTTTGACACAGCTAGTGTTTGTATACGTCGTCCTGTTGTATCAAATATATATAATGAAGTCAATCCCCCAACTACTATTTTCTCCGACGACGAAGATATACCTCTACATTCATCGGGTAGCTTAACTTTCTTTATTTTTTTCATGTCTCTTACTGATACAAATTGCAATCCTACGTGAGGAAGTGTAACAACCGCTGATTCGGTACTTGTTACAAACGTTATACCGTGAGGTCTTGATTCCATTTTAATACTTCCTGTAACTTTACCGTTGAAGTCGGCTTTATTTAGTAACATATTCTCATATTCACAGAACAACAATTGTTTGTCTTTAGTAACGGTAATGCCGTAAACGGGCGAGTTGACATGAAACTTGTGATCCAGTTCAAGTCTAGAGATTGTTTGTGTCGGTGCTGCTAATGATTGTGCTTGGGAATGGTGATATGCTGAGTAGGGGATAACTTCATTACGTTCTGTTACAGTAATTTTCCCGAATTCTTTTAAAGATGAAATAACGTCAGCAGAACTATCATCAAACAAAAGGTCGTAATGCTTTAGCTCTGTCATATCAATTAATAGCGATTCTAGATCGTGTACATCTGATTGGACTCTGTGGGAAAATACGAATGCCTGGTTGTTGGAGCCATGGTTTTCTATAAATTCAAAATCCTGAATTTTTTTGATGATCCTGGATTTGATTTCATTTATTTCTTGATTCTTTCTGTTGATCTTCGATTTCGCTTCTGACTTTTCCCTTTGGATTTCTTCCATTATTGTATTTTCAATGATATCTAATTGATCAATAATTTTTTGTTTAGCAACACTGACTTCTTTAGTAAGTTTTGAAACCTTAGAATCAATGTCCTGTTGGTTCTTTTTTAGACCATTTTCAATTAGGTTTGCAGTGCTTGACATGTTATTCATACATTTTGAAACTGAAGTAAATAGTTCTGACTTCTTCACATTTCTAGACGCAACCTCCATCGGTAAAATATTTTCGCAATTTCTATGTTTTCCTGTCATACATGACCGGCAACATAATTCATCATGACTGGTGCAAAAAGCATCGATTGCCATTTCTGTGTGGTTCTTGCAGTATTTATCAAATATAGTACTGGTTTTGTCGGAAGACGATACGAGTTTTATATCTATTGTATGGTGGTTCCTTGACATCTTCATTCGTTTGTGAGAATAATTGCAATCTCCACATTGTGGTTCTTCACACTCAGTACACCATACTGTAGCTTCAACATATCTTCCATCAAGGTTACAGGGTTCACAGTGCGTATTTGATGTCATTTCTGAAAACATATACACAATAGTTATATTGTAAACCTTTCAACAGTTTACCGTTATAACATCGATGGGTTGAAATAAAATGTTTCACAAAATACCGAATAAATTTGATGCAGTGTATGGCCATTTCGTTGACTGACAACTCATCAGCAGTGCTCGAAATCAAAATGTTGGAAATCCAGTTAAAGTTATAATGATTAATTCATAAGCAGAACCACCAGAACCCAAAACAATTAAAACAAACAGGAATCCAAATTCAGCTAAGGGTTACCTCTGCATCAAAAGAAAGAGCCTTAGAAATTTCTGGTAAATTTTGGTAAAATTGTCAACTGAAAATTTAAAGGTATTTAAGTAATGAATCATGCCAGGACAAAAATTCTGGCTACTGTGCTGATAATGCCCTTGGGGACGTGTAGCATAACTGTCAAAATACGCTGTTCAAGATTTTGCGGTCAATACGGTGATCTTTGCTAGTGAGAAAGTTACTAAAACAATGGTTTGTGTTCCAACGATGAAGTTATCGCTTCAAATATTCTATGGTTGTCATCTCGAACAGATTTTTATGTAGTAGATCTCTTTCTTCGCCTTTCATCGCCGAACTTGACTTTTCAATGACAATTTATTAGAAAATGAGTACCATGTAAAAACCATGTAAGGTGTATTTTAAGAGACAGGAACTGCTTACTACTTAGGTGATAATCTTGTCTCCACTTTTGCCGTGATCAGGAACGCTTTAGCATTTTCAGGACTACCTGTATATATTCCCCCTGTTTTATTTTTGTTTGTTTTTTTTTTTTTTGGGGGGGGGGGGTTGTTGTTGGTTTTTTGTTTTTTGTTTTGGTGGGATAATAGTAATAAGTGCATTAGTTCTACCAGAATATTCCGAGTTCTTTGACTGATACAAAACTGGCAACCATAACCTAGCCAATATCGGTGGCTTCAAACCCCGATAAAAAATAAGATAATAAAATTTACAAATATATAACGCTGTTTTCAGAAAAAAATAAGACCTAAAATATTTTTTATATTCATGAGTAGGGATATGCTTATGCTCGCCAATTTAAATTTTCAGTGATATACCATTTTTCAAACATGTGGTGTTTATCATGCAATTACTTAAAGATTCAAATTTCTGTAGCCTATCAATCATTTTGTTTTCCAGTTTAAACCCTTGTCTTTCTAGAAGCAAGTAAACAATTGTAGGCAGTCATGGGGGCCCGTCTAATTACCTTATAAAACAGAAAGTAGAATAAAATAATTGATGTACTCATATAATTTTAAAATATTTGAGAAAAGCCAACATATTAGTGCTGTTTATAGTTTCATTTAAACTCTTTTATTTAATCTTCGTAGACGACTTAAGTGCAGGTTTTACCTTGAGTCGGGAAATTACTTTGATGGCGGACGGTCCTCACGTGATCTTTCGTTATCTAATAATAAATAAATAACGTATAGGACTTTTAAATAATCAATATAGTCATAACACGAAAAGTCGGTCTATTTATTCTCATGATTTTTTACATTAAACATACTGAAATGATATGTTAATCTTTTTGTACTCTAGTCATACATAATATATTTATAATAAATTGTTATTATTCAAGCTTATTCCAGAGAAACCAAAAGCCATAGGAAAAATAGACAAACATAAAGTCATCATTTCATGAAATATATTATAAAAATACGAAGTTTTGGTCGGTTGTGTCAATGATTGCTCCTGGAAATGATGGAAATGATGATTAGATGTAATTAACACCACTTCTTCCCCTGTTGTTATAGAGGTTTCACTGTATTTTTAAAGATATTGAGGTGTCACATCAGACGAGATGTCAGTATGCTGCAAAGCCTACAATTCCGCTCTGTTCTTATTCTGAGTGGGTCCTTTGAAAATAGATATATGACTATTTCTTTGTATGGCAATTCTGCATTTTGTATGCTCTGGTGCTAATTCACGGATTTACTTTTTCTATTGTTTATAGTAGTCGATGCTTAAGATTTTAATTTACATAGATAACTTTTCTTGTCCGACTACATGATGACTTTCTTGCATGAAGTCAATAATGTCTTTTCATTAAAGACATTATTGATTCCATGCAAGAAAGTCATCATGTAGTCGGATAAGAAAAGTTAGAGATTCTGAAGAAGCCTTCGGTCGAAACGTCGGTGAAATAAAGGATTTCATTTACAAAGTGATACTAACTTTCCCTTAGGAGAGGATAATTTGGATTCTTGCATAGATATTTGTGCATACATACCATTTTTAGCTGACCTAGACCGAAGGGCCATTTCAGCCATTGTCATCACCTTGTGTCCATCGTGCCTCCGTCCTTAGGCCATTCATCATCTCATCTGATACCGCTTGGCAAATTTGAACCAAACTTTGCAGGAATAATGTTTAAGAGTGTGTCTTGAAAGATTTTTCATTTTATTCCGATCGGATGAAAAACACGACCGCAAGAGATGCAATTCTTGATTCTGATTGGTTAAGTTTTGAACTTTCTTCTATAAAACTACATTTGTACAATGCCAAATCTTTTTAAAACTTACGGTGATCGGGAGACGCTCTACAAAGGTGTTGATCGGGTGGGGTAGATGGCGGTTAGAGTGGCAAATAAGTTCTTATTGACGCCTACGTGAAATCACAGTTTCTCTGAAACTACCGTCGAAAGCCTATATTAACAAAACTTGCCAAGAACAGTGCATTGAAGGACATTCTCATTTTGTTCTGATTAGCTAAGCCTTGATATACAAAACAATATTTAATATGCAGTATGTTATCTGCTTCGCCATCAACGTGAGTCATTCACGCTCCGGCAATTAATAGTATTCTGTTTATTTGTGAGTTGGCTTCGTTGGTTATTTTTAAAACTTCATCATTAATTTGCTTTTGGTTTTTGGTAAGAGCATACTTCATTCGATTTGCATCACTTGACATGTTTTTCAAGAATGCTGAAATCCGTTTGATTTCTTCACTATTTCTTATGGTAAAAAATCTTTGCAGTATTTGCGAAACCTTTGACTTTTACTTAAATAATATAAAATTATTGCCTTCATGAAAAGTTAGTATCCAAATTTGTAAAAACAAGACAGTGGTTATTTTCCCCGACTGAAGCCCAGAGAAATAAACCATTCGAGATTTAACAATTTTCGATATTAACATTCATGAAGGACGTCTTCAGAAAGGAAAAAAATCTCCTGCATTATCCTGCGAAGAAGACTATATTTTTCGCGGCATCGATATTTGCATTTTACCGCTGGCGTTATTACTCTGCTGGAAGGGTGATTTCCCTATCATACGGGTAACTTTTTAACGGTTTCAATTTTTTACATTTTAGGCCTTGTACTAACGCAATAAACACATGTGATTAGTTTAAACACACGTATTTCAAATTATGCATATGAATAGCCAATGTTATATGTTATAATACATAAATATTTGGTTTAATTTGGAAGAGAACGGAATAATAGTTTGATTTCGAACCATAATGTAGCCTTTCTACTTAAAAAAATGAAACTTTATTAATAAGTACATGAACACATTTTTCTTATTGTTTCCAGGGTAAATATTCATAATTATTCTAAAAAACTTAAATCATCCTTACTAAAATGGTGAAAAATGGTTACAAAATATTGCCAAGTTCTTTGTATCTGTGATCAAAGTTTGAAGTTGCTAAAAAGACTCACTAGACTGAAATTTCCTTAGGCTCCTCTATCATGTCTATACTGTTACCGTATTAAAGTCAGATGTTGTTCTGGAGTTATGTCGCATTGTCCGTAAAAAAATCAAATGTGCACGAAAAATCACAAAATTAACAATTTTGGGGTAAATTAAAAATCGTGTACACTTCGATGTGCTCAATATATCTTGTTAAAATTTGAAACATACTTTGTTAAGATAAGTATCTTTTAATGGTCAACTGCTAATCAATGCTAAACATATAGCTTCAACTCCTATTTTGTGTTTTAATTTAATGAAGTTTACCCTTCACTAAATGACAAACGTCAAGTAAAAAGCCTACATAATGTTTATCATTCAATTAAAAACATTGAATAAACAAAGATTTCCCAATCAAAGTGATTGGATATTTTGTATGGTAAGCTTCATTACCATGCAGGCCTTTGATAGGTCTTTGATTGGCATATTTGCTTTTTTTGACGGTAACAAATGAAAATAAATTTCTTTACCTTCTTATGATAACGTTATCAAACATGTGGCTGGACCGATTAACCGGCATTTTGTAACCTTCAAGAATATATGATAGATTCAATTTTTAGAGCTTTGAGCAATTCGACGAAATTTGCACATTTGTAACATCAAAATAATTTTAAAATACATTGTGTATTTTGTAACCTCTTCTTTTTTGCCTTTTGCAGTCTGAAATTAAACTATCTTACTTCCGTCATAAAACTCTTCATCTATAGGATGGGCATTTCGCAAAAAGTCTGAATATGGCATACAAATGTTCTTTTTAAGCAACAACAGGCTGTTTGAGTTACGGCAAGGCGAATGTTTCTTCACTACAGGAGCCAAACCACTTGTATTCAATGGTCCTAAACAACACTTTAAAATAATTGCTGAAACAATACATTCTATTGAATGAAAACCTCAATTTCGGCTATATTCCATATTTAAAAGGAACAGAACTCATAACCAATATCGGGATGTACATACAAATGTACAGCATACAAGGGTATAATTACCCTAACCCTTAATGTCCCCACCCTATAACAAGAGGAATAAAATATAAAAATATAGTAAGTACAATTTGCTTTACAGTTTTCAATATTCATTAGACTTGATTCCCTTAAAACTGGATCTACCGGAACACAGCTTACTTGCTAGAATTCTGCTCATTATCTGAGTAACAAACAAAATAAATTTCCAAATTTATTAGGTTCTTCAACTTCGAGGGTGCTAATTACATTCCAATGCTTTCCTGATCAGTTGTTTCAGCATTTAAATGAATCTTAATTGAATGGGCTTATCAAAACATAAATGATACAACTGAATTCATTCCTCTGTCAGTGGATTCAGGTATATTTTCTGCTCAGTTACTGGTACATATACCTGCTAATTTAAGTGTGGTGTTAATTTCATTCTTCAATTAATAAAACAGTACAATTTTCCAAAAACTAAATGGTATTTACTTCACATACATCTGTTTTTAGATGGTGTTGGTTACTGTGGCTTTTAAATCCACTCTTAAATCTTTTGTTATTGTTTTACAATTATTCTTATATGACTTGCTTCAGTCTACATCTGCGGTAAAATATGGATATTTGAATCCAACGTCATTGACTTCAGACGGCTTGTCTGGCATCGTCATATTAAAGTTTCCCAAAAGTTTTAACAGTGTCATAGTATAACTTTCGTTGTGTAATGGTATCTTTGTGCCTGAATATCTATGTTGCGATGTTTCAAAATATTGTAGAAACTGTCCTATTAGAATCGAAATAATTCACCTTGGTTTGAACATATTATTTCACCCAGGATATGCCCTTTATGCCGATATTTTACCACTGGCTATGGCTTGTGGCAAAATATTTAGCATAAATGCTTACCTGTGGTTAAATGAGGATATTTTGAAGCTACAGTGAATTATTTCTCAATTATTTTCTGTCTTGAACACTTTGTTTTAAAGTGTCAGTGCATTACAACTGATATCTGATATCAACTATGAAATAGACTGTTTATAAAACACCAAGTTTTTTCTTCAAAGATGAAGATCACCAATTCAAATATTATTCCTTTGCTACTGTGTCCTTGATTACTTGTAACCAGTACCACAGAATGATTATATTGTTGGAGATATAAAAACGTGAATCTAAATACTTTCCAAGACAAAATAAACACATTACATAAACTATATATTTATAGTAAGTCAATGTATCCAACAATCTACAACGAATTGATTAAGCTCAATAAATATATAAACTGATACATATGGTAATCACAGCTATAGCTTTGAAACAATACAAGTCTCCTGTTAAGTTTTTTACACAAGCTCAAATTTTTCCAGAATAACCATCTTGATAGGTAATAAAAATAAAAGTTATAAATATTCATGACCATTTAGATTTTGGAAAATGTTTCCAACTTAGTCCCATACAGGATGTGTGTGAAACTCAACTGCCGAGTGATTTTTGAAATTTTTCATATGACTGACCATTCAGCTTGACAAAATGTTTGATGTCAATATTTAATTTTATTTAGATTAAGTTAAAACTTTTATCTACATTGGGTTATTGATTTACATTATACTACCAGTGACTAGTTTGAAAAAAATATGAAAATCAAACAAAAATGAAAATATTTTTAAAAGAAAAGAATTAATTACCTTGAACATTTCAGAGCATAGAATCAAAATATTTGCTTTGAGTACAGTGGTCTAGGATGTTATACTATTGATTTTTTATAGTTAATAAAATGTTTCTAAATGAATGTCACTTCAAGACAACAAAATAAAATCATGGTCAATTGCTCAGAGGTAATCTTGATTGTCACCAGTTACCAATAATACGGCTCTGTTTGCTTCTATATTTTTTTTATATTTAAATAATTCATGAAATAGGAATGTGGTTAAAGAAAGACGAAAAACTGCAATATACTCCCTACAAACTTTGAATTAAAGAATTATATCTTTGAAAGAATCTTGAAGTTTGTATGTATAGTATTAACAGACTTGAATTATATTTCAATTAGAAAACAATCTGCAGTTAATGGATCAAAATCATAGATGTCACTGGATACTATCAGCATGAGCAATATTTTTCAGATCTATTTGAAATGGTCCAAAGAAAGAACCAGTGGGTCAAAAATGAAACAAACAGTGCCAAATAAAATCTTATATCAGCACAAAGATATCGACAAACATTGAATATTCAGGAATTTTTGTTCACATGATCCATTTACTAAAAATTCATTCAATCTTTCCAAATTCAAAAACCTGACAGTGTTAACTCTAATCCTTGAATTTTACTTAAATATTCCATTCAAAAAGTTTGTAGAATTGAAAAACAGTTAGTATTTTGTCCACGTTCCATTAGTCTCCAGATTATAACATCGTGGTTTACCGTCTGGAAACATGGATTTCATTGGATCAGGATAATCTCTTATTTGAACTAAAGCTGCTCGTACTGATGCTTCAAAGTGAGGTGGTTCCTGGTCAGGTGATGTGGACAGATGCTAATAAAACAGAATACAAAATGAAAACAATGTCACATGATGCTAATCAACAGTCTTTGGTTATAGAAATTTCATATAAAAAATTCAGTGAAAACAATTTTAATTTAATTTAATTTCATGTTTATTGTTATATGAGGTATTACACTAAATTATATCAACAGTATTCAATGAAATGTACTTGGTTACACAACTAGAGTAACTATAAAAGTTATTTCCCTTTGAACACACACTTATTGAATCCAAAGAAAGGCCAGACAGGTACTTTGCCCTTCTGTTTTGGTCATTCTAGAACTAGAGCAGGAGCAAAAAACTAAAAATAACACAGCAATTGTGGCCAAGTGATCTTAATGTGTACAGTTAAACATTAGTAGTTTGTTGCGATTATATGTGTTACACTCAAAACTTAATTTGTTTTTTTTCTGAGAGTTGGTTTTTGCAGTGTATTCTGCCTTCCTCCATATATACTTGCCAATTACAATTATCCAAAAATAGTGTAAAATGGAAATAAGAACGAAAAAAATTAAGCTGCTGTTTTAACACACTAACCTGTCTTATAAATGGATCAGGCATTCTACACAGGAGTTCTATTTCATCCATTGTACTATATGTAATAGGTTCTAATTTAATCTGAGATTTTCTGTGATCATATACATTTATTACCTGAAATTAAAATTATATAAAAAGATAAGACTCTTGTTTAACATCAAAAAGCAAAAATTGATGCTTCATCAGAAAAACAACTCAACAATTATTGGAAGGGGCAAATTAAATTTTGACTGTCATTTAAAGTCTTCTCTTTCCTGACCAATAATAGCATCAATTATGTTTAAGGAGCATAAATTTCTCCAAAATATGTTACTCACTATTGATAATATGTAATACGATTTGATGTCCATCAAGAGGATCTCTCTCTCAGTATTCCGAGGAATGCACTTTGCAGCTCTGTTGGTTGAGCATATGATGTCACAACAAGGGTGAAAGTACAGTAGGTGCCAAAACCAGAAATTGGGAAGAATCTAATATTTTTATATAGAAATTTATAAAGACTAAAATGGTAAAAACCGGAAATTTGGCAAATGCCAGAAAACTTTCCGGCATGTAGGTACCCAGCCAACAGATAGTAAAATTACATTTCCCAATACAACCATAAACAGGGAGAAGAAAAATCTTGATGTCATACTTCTTCGGTTCCGGTAAAGTGTCTTGCAGATCTTAGTGGCATATCAGGTCCATGGTCAAGGAATGTTGCTCTGTACATTTCACCAGTTTTAATATTAACAGCTGAAAATAATATAACAAACTGATAACAAAAGTTAATTGAATACAGAGGATACAGAAACTAAATGTTGATACTATAACTTGTCAAAACTCTAAAATTTTCCAGCATCATCATTAATACACTGGTGTTTCCTTTTAACAAGATATGTTTATATTTCTTAATAATCAAATCTTGTCGATTTACATGTTTCATGTTAATACTTATGTTGTAATTTCAAGTATTGTCTGAATTATTTTGTTCAATACAATATCATATCGTTATCTGGGAAAGTGATTTCAGTTTGTTTAACAAGAAAAATATTACAGCAATTGAAAACAGAGACACCTTTTGATGTTTTGTATTTTTTTTTCTATTGAAGAAAAGAGAGGCATTTTCTACATTTTCCATTCTCTTTAAACATTTTTCTCAGGGCTATTCCAGAAAAAATGGTATGGGGGGGTTGGAAGGCATTTTTTTTCAGCACCCACTACCCATATAATTTAAAATAAAATTTCCTTATGCTTCCTTTAGAATTTTTTTCCAGACCCCCGACCACCCATACAATTTTATATAAAGTGCCTTCCAACCCCCCCATACATTTTTTTCCGGAATAGCCCTCATGCAGATATCTTTCCATAAGGTGTTAAACCGTTACCGGATTCAATTTGTTTCTAAAATTGTTTCCCTTTATTGCTCCTATCCATGAATCTTTGTTTTTTCTCTTTAAGATAATTACCTATACCATATATAACTGGAAAATTTATTCCTTTTTTTGTTTCATTATTCAGATCTGTAAAGAAAAATTAATTTTTCACTATTATATAAAAAAGCCACATTTTTTAAATATAATTTGAAACTATTTAGTACAAAATACACAAACATAATCCTATTAAACAGACCATTAATATTTATATATTTTCATTAAAATGAAAACTAGATACGATAATAGATTTTATAGCTTGATCAATACAGGAAAAAAGACCATGAGGTCAATCCTTCTGGACAGGATGACTCTAGAAGAGATGCACTAAAACCTGAAATCCACATTTTACAAGTCAATCCACTTAACCTTACCTTATTTAAAAATTTTCATATTTTCTAAGCTGGGAACCATGAAATACATTAACCTACTGTTATGGGAGTGGTATGTCTGACTAGTTTGTTTAATAATGCAACAGTATAAAACTAGCTCCTATGAGAGTCTTATTATATCTAGTTTTAAAGTAAAAATGAAAATGTTTTGACCCTGATATCTAAATTATTAATCCATCAATGAATTGTATTATTAAGTCAATGATATAAGATGTTAATAATACAATATATAAATCAGCCAAAAGATGGAGGAATTATGTATACAAGATGTACACATGAACAAAAACAGACACAGACAGGATCAATTAATCTTGCAAAAACAATGCAAATAGGAAATTATAAAAACATTCAAATGATCAGATCTTACCCAATGATGACACCAAACATCTACCAAACAAAAGATCAAAGACTAGTTGCATAAACAAGAAATACAAACAACAAAATCAACAAGATAAACTGTAAGCCATTGCTCACTAGTGATGCACCCCACCCCCCTTTCCATAAGGTCGAAAAATAAACTAAGTAGGGCCACTATTAAAAAAATGTATGTTTCCCCACACCCCTACCCACATTGTTGTAAGTGGGTAGGTAGGTAGGTGTTTTTTTTTTTATATCTTGATAATTTTTTTTTAATACCCAACAGAGCAAAACAAATCGATCATGTGTATGTCTGGCATATATATAGGTAACCATTTGTAGCAACTTTAATGTAAGTGTTAGAATGTCTAAATGTTTGTAGCTCTCAGTGTCAGGTGTCAACTTGACATTAATTTCATCTGATTTTATTTGAGTTTGTATCTCAGAATTGTTCATGATGGTGATGTTTTCCCTCTCAGTGCATACTAGTAGCAAACTGTTTTAAATATATATGCATGTACTTTAGTTGTTTAACCTGAAGAATGTTCCATCAAATAATTTACCCTCTGACAGCACAGGACTCTGTATTTTGCTTCTGACATTGAGGAAATCGCCAATATTAATAAAATTATTAGAATGAACTTTTATTTGAGCTAAAAGATAGCAAACTAAACTAAATACTCATTAGTCTTAATAGATACCAAGTGATTTTTTAGTCCTGAGTAATGAGGGGTAGATTCTTTGCTGGAATAGCCTTGACACTTATTTATCAATACATTGGACAGATTTTAATAAATTTTTGAATAAAACAAATGACTAGATTGGAAACAAATTAATAGAAATGAAACAAATGTCCGACATGTGTTTTCTCTGCAAAGAATATGTTCCTTTAGGATAAGGGGGACTGGCCAAATTCTTTGCAGTTTTTAAATTTTTCACATACGTGGTCGGCCCATAAAATGGGGATCCGGCGACCATCACATCTATAAAAAAGGAGCTGCAAAATTTAAAGGGTTCAATGGGAAGCGGTGGTCAGGAGGGAGGTAACAAGCTGCTTGATTTGAAGCTGTAAAGTCTGTTCGAGACAACGTTTTGCACCCTTCCGTCCGAATATTTTATTGAAATATCTGAAAATGTTGTTTTTGTATTATTCTTTTTCTCAGCAATTAGCAGTAAGAAAACTTTTTTATCCATTATTCTTTTTATAATTTTACTTTATGAATCCATGCATGTCATGCAGGTATACAAAGTAATCATGCATAATTCCAACGAGTGTGGCATTGATTTTTGTTGTCCTTGCTCAGACTGGAAAGGTTTCAGCGTAGCAATTTGTTTCTTCAATTAATTTATTAATAAAATTTCACCAATAATTAACAAAAAAATCAATAATCTCCGGATTTTCTCCCAAATCAAAATTTTAATAAAATAATTTTTTCTCAGCGTCGAAGGCAAGAACATGTGTATCAAGGTTTCCACATATCCATGTATCCTGAAACGGCGCGATTTGTTCATCATTTTCCGAATCATCTTCATCAAAATCTAAATATTCTTCTTCAGAATCATCCTCAAAAAACATTTCTTTTACAAAATCTCGATTTTTCAGGGTAAAACTTCTCTAAAAACGTGTCGCCGTCCGCAACCTTCGTCTACTTCAATTGTTTCAAACTCGATGTAAACAAACTACGAGGTCAACATTTGTCATCAAAATAATTTTAGAATAGGATGACCAATAAAAACTGTTTTCTATAGGGGAAATCCTTTTTCTGACGTAATATCAACTAAATATAAATATATCTGCTTGATTTCATTGGCTAGAACTCGAAAAGTCTAGCTAATATAGAAAGTCGATATAGTCATGATAGTGACGACCTGCACTGAATGGAACTACCGGAAGTGCTCAATATATCAACGACCGGCAGTACAATAAAGTTGTTTTGGCAATCACTATATCGACGTCCTGCAGTACTAGGGTTAAAAAAAAAAAAAAAATGGAACTCATAAAAAAAAATTTTGAGTCGGCGGCTATTATCTCAGTCGGTCGGGGCGTGGGGAAACAAACTTAATTTTAATTTTGGCCTAGTCAAACATGAAGTTGATGTTGCCTTTATCCGAAAACATATCCACAATATGGCGTACCTATAGTAGGCTTGTGACAAAATATCAAGTAGCTGTGATGAGTAGTTGCAGAGAAAAGTGTGAAGAAAAAATTTTTTACGGACGCAGAGACAGACAGATGCACAGTCGGAACCATAAGGGTAACACAGTATATCCCCCTGTCCTTTGGAGTAGGGGTATAATGAAAATTGCTGTAACTCTTGCACAAATCAACCAGCAAGCAGTAAAGTATGAACTTGTTTAGATAATGCCTAACCACCACACCAAATATTAACAATCAAGGAAGAATGCTGTACCCTATAAGACATATTTACATTACAGATTGCCCTTACTTGGAAAAATTATCATGCAATCACAAATTTCTGGGGAAAACACTACTGTAAGATCATGCCCAACTATCATATCAACTATGAACAGAATCTGCCAAAAGATCAGTGATTAATTTAGTACATCAGATATTGTGTACAACACTAGACATGAAAAAGCCTATAACTCTAACAAAAATACAATTTCATTTTCACAGCAATCTTACCACATATACAGGCTGTCACAAGATGAATTTCTTCTGATGTATTATTAAAAGCATCTACAATAAAATACACAGTGTTGTTATATAATATAGAACAAATTACTCCAATATGCATTTCAAAAATATTTACAAAAACACAAAATTTGATACAAAAAGTAACAATTTTAATGTCAAATGTAAATTACACTAACAGCTGATAATAACAGACAATTTACTATGAAATATACTATCAAAATTTCTGTAAATCATACTTTAAACATTTGTAGAATAAAAGTCAAATCTTTGTATAAGCTTATAATAAGGACAGCCAAACAACCAAGAAAAATGTGTCATTTATGAAATGCTACCCATTATAAAGAATTTATTTAAAACAAATAAAATTTATTCATGATAAGGAAATTTTCAGTGTAACTTGTATATAATAATTTCCTACAAAGAAGTGTCCTTTAAAATATACTGAACCGCAAAAGAAACGTCGCACAAAATGACATGTTCACATACATTTATTTCAAAGTGACAATTATATATTTTAAATTAATTTTTACAAAATTTAATGAATGATATACAGTCTTTTGGTTACAATGTTCACAAAAACGTCACAATTGTCGCAACGTCACTTGTTTTCAATGCTGTGCTCCCACGTCCGTTAATAATTTGTATGTCCTCCACCGGCACCAATTACTGCGGCACATCTTCGGTACATGGAGTTGATGAGCTGATTAATAAACGCCATCGGAATACGTGCCCATACTCTCTGAAACGCTTGTGAAAGTTCAGCTGCAGTTGTCGGACTTGGCTGCTCATTATTCAACCGTCTTTGAACTTCGTCCCATAAATGTTCAATAGGGTTTAAATCTGGACTCAAAGCCGGCCAATCCATAACATTAATGTTATTCTGCTGTAGGAAGTCTCTTGTGGCTCTTGCGATATGCGCACATGCATTGTCCTGTTGGAAAGTCTTGTTTTGATGACGTGCAAAATGGGGCTGAACATGGGGTGTCAAGACTTGGTCGATGTAACAGGCAGCTGTTACGCCATTTCCTCTGCCTGGGCCAAGGTTCTGAAAGATGACTGGACCAAGGTTAACGTTAAGGCCGATTCCACCCCATACCATGATGCTAGGTCCTCCCCACGCGTCTGTTTCCAGAATGCAGCTGTCTTCGTAACGTTCCCTGCGTCTTCTCCACACTCTGGTTCTGCCATCGGCTGTTGAAATGCAGTAACGGCTTTCGTCAGAGAAGATGATGTTACGCCATTGTCGATTTCGCCAATTCTGTCGCTGAGTGGCCCACTGAAGACGAGCTTGACGGTGTCGAGGAGTAAGAATAGGTCCTCTTGCTGGACGGCGACATCTCATGTTTCTAGCAGCTAATCGCCGACGACCCGTATCATCACTTATGGGTCGTCCATGTGTTCCAACAGTGTTTCTGGCAGTTTCGGCAGCTGGGGTGAACTGATTCATCAAATGGTGACGAACAATGCCTCTATTCTGTCTAGGGGTAGTGACTTGGGGTCTACCACTCCGTGGACGGTCATTTGTGCTGTTTGTTGCATTGTACTGTGTCCGTAGACGTTCAATTGTTCAAACAGCACAGTTGAAGTCGTTGGCAATAACTCTGGCAGATTGCCCAGCATCCAATCGACCAATGGCCTGTTCTCTCTGTTGTGGAGTCAGACGTGGCATAGCTTCTGTGTCAACACTGATACTAACACTCTTTAATTTTCTCCGGCCTTTTATACCCATAAAGGAGCATGAATTTCACGAACATTTAAGATTTAAGAAAAATTACCGCCAAGTGTGTCCCACGAGCGGTTTTAGGTACGGTCGCTCTACGATATCAACTGAAAATTATTCAACCGAAAATTTAATTCACAGGTAATTTAATCTTACCTGGTGATGTAATCGTAATACTGATTATATAAAAATCATTAATATTTATTTTGAATTTTGCTAACATTTTGAAAAAGCGACGTTTCTTTTGCGGTTCAGTATAGATTTAATTAAACTTGAAAGATTTAGGGCAAATCAAATTTAATATTTGCAATTCTATCAGGAATAACTTGAGCAGTGTGCATAAAATATTTGAACCTCTTTGGCAGCATGTTGCTATATCTGCATCAATATATAATTAATACCAGAGGTATTAGGAACAATTGGTAAACTGTGTAATAATTATTTAACTAATGAATATTTGATAAACGCCATTTCACATGAGTTAAATGTGTTGTTCAGTTGCTTCTGGAATTCTAACTATCACCTATCTTTTCAATTAGTTTTAATATAAATATGAATAAAGAACCTACTTAATGTCTTTATGGAAACTTTTTCGGATGACTGATCACCATCAATAAAACCACCAATTACATGTAGTTCTAATCTGTAATAATAATTATTCTTATTCTAAAAGACAGGAAAACTATGAACAAGAGTTGACACACAAAAATGTCTCGCCTATCGTGTATTTTTAATGAAAGTAAATGCTATCAGACATATTGCATACAGTATTCGAAAAACAGGCCAAAACACAAAAACTTAACTGTAACTGTCAGTTGGACATGTACACCTTAACAATCCTTCCATACACCAAATATAGTAGACCTATTGCATACAGTATTCGAAAAACAAGCCAAAACACACCACTGAACCATGAAAATGAGGTCAAGGTCAGATGACACCTGCCAGTTGGACATGTACACCTTACAATGCTTCCATACACCAAATATAGTAGACCTATTGCATATAGTATTCGAAAAACAGGCCAAAACACAAAAACTTAACTATAACCACTGAACCATGAAAATGAGGTCAAGGTCAGATGACACCTGCCAGATGGACATGTACACCTTACAATCCTTCCATACACCAAATATAGTAGACCTATTGCATACAGTATTCGAAAAACAGGCCAAAACACAAAAACTTAACTATAACCACTGAACCATGAAAATGAGGTCAAGGTCAGATGACACCTGCCAGTTGGACATGTACACCTTACAATCCTTCCATACACCAAATATACTAGACCTATTGCTTATAGTATCTGAGATATGGACTTGACCACCAAAACTTAACCTTGTTCACTGATCCTTGAAATTGGGTCGAGGTCAATTGAAAACTGTCTGACGGGGATGAGGACCTTGTAAGGTACGCACATACCAAATATAGTTATCCTATTACTCATAATAAGACAGAAATTAACATTACAAAAATTCTTTAATTTTTTTTCAATTAGTCACTGAACCATGAAAATGAGGTCAAGGACAATGTACATATGACAGACAGAAAGTTCGTAACATAAGGCATCTATATTCAAAGTATAAAGCATCCAGGTCTTCTACCTTCTAAAATATAAAGCTTTTAAGAAGCGAGTTAATGCCGCCGCCGCCGCCGCCGGATCACCATCCCTATGTCGAGCTTTTTGCGACTAAAGTCGCAGGCTCGACAAAAACTAACATTATTCATGGCACTTGAATCTTTATGGATTTCACAAGCCATTTTAAGCAACCAATAAAATATGAAAAAGATAAACATCTTACTTCCTGGAAAGAGCAACACATTCAAAACCTAAATTAGATCGAGAATTAGTATGATTAAAATCTATGTATTTTTGGGGGGTGCTTTACATTTGGAGGATCTGCTTTTACAGCATTTTCTTCAATATACAACTATTTTGCTTTCCATCAGTGCCTGTATCCATAATAATTTTACCTTCCAAATGGTTTATTTTTACATAGTTCATTCATCACAGACATAATATCTTTTACTCCTTTCTCTGTGCCATATCCATCAAAATGTGATACACATACTGCTCCACAACCTGAAAATAGTAAAATAAGTTTTGAAAATCTAAATTTGGAAGGCCATTAGTCTAATATTGTTGTTCTGTTTTTAGAACATTTACAGAATGCAGAGCAAAAAATATTTGCAACGTATATATTCAAGAGGATGTTTCCATATTTAAATGGAGCTAATATAGCTTATACCTGTTTTAAAGGGCATCTCTATATAGCAAATCACTGCCTATAAAGGGAACAGTGAAAAAGTCCCATTCATGAAAAAAGCATGTAAAATTAACCTCTGTATAAAGGGCACCTGCTCATAAAGGGCACTTTTTTCTGGTCCCTTGGGTGCCCTTTATAGACAGGTTTGACTGTATATAATTTCAATCAACTTTTTGCTTAAAATGTTAAAATGAAATTTATTATTCTTAGTTAATATGAAGTACAAAAAATATGGTAAAAAGTCAAGTTTAGTGCATGTTAAAATTCTTGTACAAAATTTTTAAAACATCCTCATGCAACAACTGAGGAACAGTTTCATTTCAATAATTTCTATAGGTTTGAAGAGCCGGTAAACATGTATAGCTAAAACAAACTACACATGCTCCATTTCAACTAGGTCACAACCTTTGAATTTGAAATTTTTCATACAGTCTGAGACTGATATACATGTATTGAAATAAACATGTAACAATAAGTCAAAAGAATTAGGAGTTCTTGAAAGTTGGACTGATGTTGTATTTGTTTTGATTATAAATGTTGTCTTATCTTATATTAAAAATTTGTAAAGGCTTTTATTGTAAATAATTTCTGATACAGTAATTAGAAAATCAGTTTCAGTATAAGCTGTGGTATAAATTGATAATACTGGTAAAGATTGCATGTTATTTTTCTATGCTGTAATCCACTTTCTGCATTTGAAATGGATAATGACAATTAAATGCAAATTAATGATCTTGTACATATCTATATATAAGCAGAGCTTTAAGCAGAGTATTTAACTTATATACCTGTATGTCTAAGAACAATTATATGACAAGTGGTTGCATCTTCTGAACCAATTACATGAATTTTCTCTGAAAACAAAAACAGTGATTGGTAATTGGCCAGGGATCCTTGTAAGTTGTGACTTTTTCCTATTTATTTATCATATCACATTGTATAAATATTAAAGTGTCTACTAGCATATATTGTTATAGTGACAAACCTGTATGATAGCATTAAAAGGGAGTCCATGTAAAGGTTATTTTCAGTAAAACAATTATTATTCTTTAATAATAGATAATTCAGGGTACTTCAAATAAGTCAGTTTCTGAAACACACACAATTCATATTTATTGTCAAACTATCTTCATTTAGATTTAACCGCCTCGATGGTCTCGTGGTAGCATGTTCGCCTCGAGTGCGGAAGGTTGCGGGTTCAATTCCCGGTTGGTCAAACCAAAGACATTAAAATTGGTATTTTCTGCTTCTCTGTCAAGCACGCGGCATCTAGGAGTAAGAGCAAAGATCTATTGGTCGACTTGGAGCCAGTATAATGTGTACGAGTTGGGTGATATGTCTTCCTGCGGACAGTTACCTCATAAGCTAGCAGATTAAAAATCCAGCTCAGCATGTCGGTCTAGTACAAAGCACCTTGCTGCCACTGGACGTTAAACAATTCATCCATCTATCCATCATTTTGATTTAAATATTTCGGCAGAGATATTTATTTTGTTTGTTTAGTTGGGGTTTAAGCTGTTTTCAGCACATTTGGCTATTTCGCGGCAGCCAGTTTTTATTGGTGGAGGAAGCCGGAGTACCCGGAGAAAACCGTCAACCTTCGGTAGGAAAATTGGCAATCCTTGTCAATTAAGATCGGAGTTGAACACACCCCGCCACAGGTGAGATTCGAACTCACAACCTCAGCGTTGACAGGCTAGTGATCACTAGTAGTCATGACCTAGCCCACTCGGCCAACGAGGCCCCCAGAGATATTTTAAACTTTGGTTAATTATAAAAGAGCAAAATCAATATAATTGAGGTTGAAATATTACAGATTTTTTGTTGTCTGGTGCATACTACCAAATCTGACTTTATTTGATAAACTGATATAGTCGTAATCAGCCGAAGTGGAGATGCAATTGGAAAGGGATAACAAAGAAATTGTACAAATTGTACAATTAAAATATGGTTGACAGTCCCATGTCATCCTGAGATATAAACAGAATTCTGCATTAAATTTTGACACATCCAGTCTTAATTAAAATTTAGTAGAATACTATACATTTATATATACCCATACTGGGACTTTCTCGAAATTTGGACTCGTCCAAAGTTTTGGGTTAAGCAAGTTCGAGAAAACAACAGTCAATTGTATTTCCGATCTAAACAACAGCAAAAAGTTCTAAATTTTCAATTGCCTGATCTGTTAAACAGATCTATTATTTATTAACATCACAAACCATCTTCAGGTGTAGTAGCAGCAAATTCTCTCTGACCAACATACAGAAGTCCTATCGGAGCAATCTTTTTAACTGGGCTAGATTTTAATTTATCAGCTGATTCCTACAAAATGCAAACACAAAATTTTTGCTTCAAAAATATTGTTTTGAGATTACTTCCTCTCTGCTACATGAAAACAAAAGGAATTTTGCTGGAAAAGACTTTAATATCCTTAAACTTTCCTAAAAAAATATTCCACAGAGTTATGCATTTTAAAAATTGAGAAATTGAAATAATAAATTATTTTTTCTGCAAGAAACATTATAGCCTTGTAATTTTTTTGTAAAACTTACAATACTAATTTACATTGTAGATAAACATCAGAGCTTTCATAACATATTAATTTTCACAATAAACTATTGTATCAAGTTTTCTATCAACATAAAAAGATTAAATGCAGTTTGATTTATATCCTAATTACACTCTTAAACAAAGCTTTTTATGATACCTTGTAAAATTAAATTGCTACAAAGCATTCTCTGATTTAAAACACAGAGGTTATCTTTTATACCAATCGAAGGTGGTGACAAGTTCAATAATATACATATGGATACACTGTAATTTTGAAACATATGAAACATACTAGTCATGTGTGCCAAAATTCATGACAATGTAACGAGTGTCAAACTGTCTGGAATCCATTGTGAAACATGGATAGGGGCCAATAGTACAGGTCTGGCACCCGATTAACTGACCTAATTCTCACTGAATCAGCAGAAAAATTTCAACTCTTTGATTACCGATAAAATGGTAATATCTAAAGAATTATCTTTACTTTTTTAAGGGGAACTCTATCTAGATTTATTTATTGTTTATTCATAAAAAATTCAATGACATTTTTATCCATGTTAAACAGCATTCTAAATAATTACCAAAACATTTGGACTTCTTCAAATTCAATGAATTTTTCTTTGCATTTCCATGTTAAAAAAAATCTTATTTTCCTTTAATTAATTAACCCAACCCATTCTCCTTGAAACCACAAAATGATGTTGTAGTCCAAAAAACATAAGCCATCTAAAGAAAAAAATGACCACTAACAAAGACTCCTGACTTGGGACAGGCATATAAAATGTGGCAGGGTTAAATCGACTTATGCACGCAACATTCACAGGACAAAAAATAATGTACAAAGTTTGTTAAATTATAACATATAACACATTATGGACTATGCTTTCAGTTAATCTTTGATTTGGTGACACACAAAGTTACTTAGCAACAAATTGATTTACCTTGAAATTTTTCTCATATCTTGACAAAAACTCTTGAACTGATTTAGGAACTGCACCAATAGGATTTCCATCTATTAGCAAGGGCATAGTGTTCAAACAGTTTTACTATGTTACGTTACTCATCTATCTGTAAATATAAAATCATGAAACCTGATATATCAACTTGGTATTCGATCAAATTACACCTTTTTATCACTGCAATATTTACCCCTAATAGTTTTTCACCTATAGAACACATTCTGCCAAAGGAATATGTAATTGACACGCTTTACAATTAAACATTACCTCTCTGAATTGTCTCTGCCAATGTATATAGGATTATGTAATATGTGTAATGCAGAATTTTACCTGTACCATTGTTTAAAACCTATTATATGAGTAATATGATATGTAAATACCCCTAAACAACATCATCCTTGAACAAGTAAACTTGTTTATTGCAGAAATAAACAACAATATTATACTGAAATACATTTGTTAGGCCTGATAGCCATAATTAAACAGCAGTTGGGAGTAATTTAGTATTTACTAAACTGGAAATGAGTTAGACTTGTTTCAAGTCCCTATGTAATTTTTATTTTACATTTTTTCTATGAAAATAAACATTACTCTTCTGAATCCACACTTTTTTACTATCATTATGTGTGTACACAGTTTGCCAGTTAAAAGTATATATAATAGTAGAGGTAGCAAAAAAGTAATTACAAAAGGGACAAAATATTACACAGAGACCTGTGGCAAGTCTAGAAATGAACACTGTGTTATAAAGCAGGCATCTCCATACAATGATCAATGTGAATGAAGCAGAGACTGGTTTGCAGGCAAATTATCAGCTCACTTGTATTTTCTTGTATAAGGAGAGAGGAAATAAATGTCTTGAGAAGGGAACACAAATATATCAATCTACATTAAAATTTTCAGGTGAGACAGCATCAAAAGGTGGTAAGTTATTTAAACCACTCAGGCACAGGAGATATAAAGTACATAAGAATTACAATTTATCAAATCAGACAATCCATTTATCAACCAAAATTTACAAAACAACTTTGAAGTTTACTAAAGGGGTCATACAAGCTTTGGTTCCAACAAAATCAATTATCAAAATATACAATGTCAACACATACACAAATATACTCACACAATCTTAACTTCAGATATGATAAAAAAGAATTAAACCATATGTTACCTATTTTAGATAAATTCAAAAGTCAATGGTTTGATAGTAAATCTACAGATGTCAACAATTTTATCAATGTTTGTTGCCTGACAATCAAAAATACTGATCTTGTTCATGTAACTAGTATAATGGTAAATCAAGTCACCATGGATCAAACGTCAAGTTATTTAAAACTGGTACCTAGAACCATTTACCATTAGAGCTTGGAGAACAGGTTGTGAACAAAATTATGGCAAATCCAGAAACTAAACAAGTCTCATGAAGAAACTCTAAACTCCTTGTTCATTTTTAACTTCATGAATTCATTTTATTTCTATACAGCATATAGCAAATACTCCTCTTTCATTTTATCAATTTTATTTCTTTATAGTATTGACATACTATGAGTTTTAATCATTTTGATTTTCAAAAATTGGGGCCCACATGGGTCAAATTTTTCAAAATTATGTGAATTTAATCTTGCAACTAAGGGACAAGATCAAAAGTTTAATGTAGGATAAAAAACTTAATTCAAATAGTTTGGGGGTGGGGGTTAAAAATCGCTGCAAGTTTTGTTATCCTACATCAATTTTGAAAAATTTGAATTCAAGATCACTTTTTTTCCAATATTTTTTAAAAGTGATGTCCAAGTCAATATACAGAACAAACATACATTGTTGAGGAAAAACAGGACCCATGATACATAAAGTATACTCTCAAAGCATATGCCCATATTGGTCAATCAATTTTTCCCAAATTAAGTTAAGAGGGGGGTTGGGGGGTCAGTGAAAAAACTATGTGAATTTAGTTTTTTATCCTACATTGAACTTTTGACCTTGTCCCTAAACTGCTCTTTCATATTTCTGCATATCATTTTTTTTAACAGTATTGTCACACCCATATGTAGTCTACATAAAACTAAGGGCCAACAAGGGTCAAATTTCCTCTTCCATTCTTCAATTTATGCATTTTCTTTCTTTACTGTATTGTCGCACACAATATGTAGATGAGTTTTTTAATTTTGATTTTCATAACTTGTGTCCGATAGCTAGGGGTTAAATTTCAAAAATAGTAAATTTAACCATGTGACCTGAATTTTTTTTTATTTAGTAATATAATTTCTTCATAGAATGATTGCATAGTACCTTTAGATTAGGTTTTGGATTTTGGACTTTGTGTAAGTGTCCCAATTGCGGGAGTGTGGGGATCACAGTTACTTCATACAATATCTGGTGCCCATTTAGTTTAAACATATTTTATTTGCTAAGTATAGCAAAAGTGACTGGACACAAGTTATGCAACATTATGTATTTCCGTTTGCTATGCTTTAGTTAAAAAAAGCCATATTTATGACACTCAAGACCAAGAATATATTTGCTTTGCAGTAACATCGAAGTTTTTATAAAGAAAAACATGCAGCAATTGGCAGAAAGATTACCTATTTCATCATAAAAATTATACAAAAACACAAAACTCTGAGGCTGGTACCATAAATCTACATAAATTAAACATCGCAACGTTGGCACAATGTTACACTTATTTTGGCTTTTTTACATTTGTTTTCACTCTACATATAGTAATCAACTTAATATACATTTTTGTACCAAAAAATTAATCTGGTGACCACTAATAAATTTAACGTCAGTAAAACAAAAAGTTCAATGTCAATAATATATATTATATTTCAAAAAATTCTAGAGATATTTAAAGTCTAAATATTTGATATTTTGGAGCAATATTGATGTGCATTCTATGTGTGCCAAAAATTAAAACATCATATTTTGGGAAGTATTAAAGTGACATAGACTATCTTTTTTTAATATTCAGATGCAGTTCAGCATGCTCTAGTTGCAGTTAACATTTTATAAAATCTCACATGTAAGACCAGCTACGAAACTCCTACCTTAAAATGCATAATGAAATGGATGTCACATTTTTGTTTGCTTTTTGACCTAAAATTATGTATTTTTGATTGAATGATTGATTGTTGCTTAATGCAAATATTTCGTGCTTCTTCAGGACGAGACCCAGTTCAATTTATCAAAGAATTCAAATAGGGGTGGGACAGGACACAAAGGGGAACCAATTTTGACTGCCACTGTCAGTGAATGTTAAAGGAATATGGTTGGGTAGGGTCAGATAATTATGCCTTCTGTAGCGGTAAAATCTCAATGCCAACAGTTCAGATACAGTAAACCGATAGTGTATGTTTCACGTGATATGCCCCCTCCCCCAAATTATTAGTCAGAATTGTTCTCTGATGACATGCACATGAATAAATTTCACATTGTCTTTGGTTGTTGAACAATTACGAGAATTAATGCATATAATAATTTCTGAAGTTGCAGTATTCTATGGCTTCTCTTTATCCCCAATGTCCTCCCTTAACAAAATGGAAGTGAGGCTCAATAAGGTAAAGTTTCTGTCTACCTTTCATTCAGGACTCAGCCACATAAATTTGAACTGCATAATTTAATACCGAGGTCTACACATTCCAAACTATGAATAAAATATCAAGGTCACTTTATATCTCAAGATTACTTTATTACTTTTTCAGGAAAAGAGAATGGGAATTCCCCAAATTTACCCAACATGGCATGATAAATTTGGAAATGTAAGGCAAAGGTGTTTATATATAATAGCAGATTTAAAGGAGCAAGGATCAGTTACAGGATCAGGACTTGGGTGCTGCAAAATACTAAAAACTTGTGTTTTAGAAAACCAAAAACTCAACATCTTTCCAATCATAGTTCATTAAAGACATAAACCAGAGGATCCCAGGAGTCTGTATCTTTCACCTGATATTTCAGTTTGTTCCTTGCTAAAGAACCTTGCGATTAACATCCATGCCATGTTTGGTT
Source organism: Mytilisepta virgata (assembly GCA_028015205.1). NCBI lineage: Eukaryota > Metazoa > Mollusca > Bivalvia > Mytilida > Mytilidae > Mytilisepta > Mytilisepta virgata. The sequence goes on from CM051521.1 coordinate 83,643,716, forward strand.
TCAATCCATTCAGTCATTTTCAAGAACTTAAAAGCCGTTTATATGTAATTCCCATTGATGACAGATCGGCACCAAAGTAACAATTCTTGCTCAGAACATAAGGAACATTCATGCTATGTTTGGTTTTACTCCATTCATTGGTTCTCTAGAAGAAGATTTTTGTATGTATTTCCCATAGGGTCCTATTTTAAACTGTTTCCGCGCTGTGAGCCATCTTGGATGATGGATCAACAACAAAGAACAACACATGGTCAGCACCTCATAAGGAACATTCATGCCATGTTTTGTTTAAATCTTATCAGTGGTTTGATTTCAATCCATTCAGCAGTTCTCTAGAAGAAGATTTTTGTATGCATTTCCCATAGGGTCCTATATATGTTAAACTGAGTCCCCTGCTGGCAGCCATGTTGGATGATGGATTGGCACCAAAGTAAAAACAATACATCAGCACCCTGTATGGAACATTTGTGCAATGTTTCGTTTCAATCCATTCAGTTGTTCTCTAGAAGTTCAAAATGTGAAATGTTGACGGACGACGGACAAAAAGTGATGGCAACAGCTCACATGACCCTTTGATTCAGGTTAGCTAAAAACCTAACTTTTTTGGTAAAAACCATGCATACAAAAAACATAAATATTTAAATTTTTCATAGCATTTTAGATACATGTAATTTTGTGATTATCAAACAAAAAAATATACCTCAATATGTTTAATTTTCAAATTCTTGTAAAAAATTACAGTTTACTACTTACTGTCTGCTGGCAAACTTTAACATAACATTAATAATAGGCAGATTACTGAACCGTGACAAGTCAATAATCCATGAAAAAATGACTCAATGTCGTTCATTAAATTGAATACCATAAACGACAGAAAAATATGATCTCCTATTCTTTATGACAATGCTGATTGTCTAAATAGCATCGCATAAAAATTTTAAATCATTTACCGAGTTATTTATGAAATCTACATTTAAATATATACATATAAAAGTCCTTTGAAATCACTGTAAACCATAATTATTGATTTAGAGAACTAATCTACAAAATAAAATACTTTAAATTTAACTGCAGTGCTGATAAAATTTTAAATAAATAAAACTTGTTTATGTTCAACTTGATGTCTTTCACTTTTAACTTTTTCAGAAGTACACTTGATTTCATGGTACAAGATATTGCAGCATGTAGCCATTTAGAAGTTTTTTAAAAAAGGTTAAAAAATGCTGCAAATCTTGCATTATTCCCTGAACTAAATATGATCATACTGCATTCATACACACAATGTTTGTGAAATTTAAATAAACAAGTTTTGAAAATTATTTGTTTACTTATCATTTACATAAAACGATTTACAAAAACAGTATGGGTATGGGTAACTTGAATCTTCTTTTTAGGAGTAATCTTCTTTTTAGTCCTTAAATTTAAATTTCAATTCTTTAAAAACTTTAAAATACTTTATGTACTCATTTTAATTGCTCTTGCTGGTTTCCTGGTTATTAAAGCAACATTTGCATGCTATAGAATTCTTTGGTATAATTATATATTAAGAATTTGAAGTCAAGAGACCGTTAGGTTTAATTCTTACCAGGGATGAAAATTTTAAGGTTCAAATTTGCAATTCAATGGAGACACCATCTGTAAAGAAGATAGTCAGCTGATGTCCAGTGCTATAAAGGCAGAATAACACCCATAGAATGTTAAGGACTGTAGATGCAGAAGCTGCTCTGGAATGGACTAAGTGGAGAGGATTTTGCATAACAATGTTTTTCAATCCACTACATACAAAAAGTTTTAAACTTACGGTATAATAATAACCTGTGTACTCATTTTGGTCCTGAAACTTTTAATTTTAAGGTTAAGTGGAAATTAAAGAAAGAGAAATGCAATTCCAAAATATAAATACCTTATTTTTCTTACAGCATGTATGTGTGAAATATACTCCAACACAGCAATTTCCAAGAGATATATGATAAAAAAATTGCACTACTGGAAACTAATTCATACCTACAAATACAAAAGAAAACAATATCTTTAAACACATCTTATCCTAAATTATCAAAAAGAATCAAAATTTGAAACATGAATCAAATCCATTTAAAATAAACTGACATTCATTTCAAAATTTATCTTTTGAAAATTTAGTTCACAATTATTAAGCGTATTTTGAGTCCATTCAAAACATATTGATATATTTATGACATTTATGGGAATTTATTTCTGTCTGTCACCATATATGTGAAAATTTACATATCTTAATTAGTGTATTTGTAATCATGTATCAATCAACCTAATCAATAATACCACCAAGTCAATCTGACAACTTAATCTAAAATTAAATTTCAGGTGTGTGAACCCAAAATTGAAAAAATTCTCAATATACACACATTTGTGGACCAAATTTGATATACTTTAATGAAAATTGTCACCTTGCCATTTCTTAATTGTTGACAAACAAAATTAGTCGAGTTACTTCAATATAAAATGGTAAAACATAATTTAAAAAGAAAAATTTGTTCCAGAGTTCCAACAAGAAAGTTTTGTTTAAAAGAACCCAAGAATGATAATAATAGCAAAATATTTAAATTAAATTTAAAAACAAGAGGCTCTCAAGAGCCTGAATCGCTCACCTGGTAAACAATGCACTATAAACTAAATTAATATATTAATGTTTGTTGTAAACTAAACTGAGTATTAAAGGTCACGTAAAATGCTGAAAATACCTTTAAAAACCTTTAAGAACCTCTGGAAAGAAATGGGCATGAGTTCTCCCTACGCTTGATTAAGATACAGTCATGGTCAATCTGATGATTCATAATACAAAATACAAGCTTTAATTAATCTTCAAATACAAGTATAAATCTTTTGGTCTATATGTTGTCTTCGTTTTTAAAATGTTTGAAAGAAGTTATGTAAAAATTGTGGGTTAAGGCTTTTTATTGTACTTGAAAAGGAAATATTGCAGGAACAATCATGCTAAGTTTCATCAAATTCCCCCAAGTAGTTTCAGAGGAGATGTTTGAAAATTTGTTAACAACGATTATGACAGACACCAATTAAAAGCTCACATATTATGAAGTTTAATCATTGTTATACAACATTCTCATCATCACCATTCACTAAGGATACCATGTTTACTTTAAAAACCAAATATTGTTGAAATCCGAGCAAGTGTAAAAAATGGCAGCCATTTTAAAAATGGCCGTCCAAAACAAACTTTCATCATCCATTGAATTTCCCATAGGGTCCTATGTTAAACTAAGTTCAGCTGAGGCGGCCATCTTGTTTGGCGGGTGGGGTCATCGGATACAATTCTGAAAGAGACCTACCTAATGATCATTCCACCAAAGTTTGGTTCCATTTGAGCAAGTAGTTCCAGACGAGAAGATTTTTTAATGAATTTCCCATAGGGTCCTATGTTAAACTAAGTTCGGCTGAAGCAGCCATCTTGGTTGGTGGGCGGGGTCATTGGATACAATTCTGAAAGAGGATCATCTAAGGACCATTCCATCAAAGTTTGATTCAAATTGAGCATGTGGTTCCAGACAAAAAGATTTTTTAATGAATTTCCCATAGGGTCCTATGTTAAACTAAGTTCGGCTGTGGCAGCCATCTTGATTGGCGGGTGGAGTCATCGGATACAATTCTGAAAGAGGATCATCTAAGGACCATTCCACTTAAGTTTGACATAAATTGGTTGAGTAGTTTTGGAGGAGAAGATTTTTTAAGAAACCACCCCCTTTTTTCTATTTTTAGTAACGGCAGCCATGTTTGTTGGTGGATTGCGACCCCTGATACAATTCTGGAAGGGGACCACCCAAGGACCATTCCTGCAAAGTTTGGTTGAAATTGGTCCAGTGGTTTCAGAGGAGAAGATTAAAATGTGAATTGTGGACGGACGGACGGACGGACAGACGGACGGACGGACGGACAGACGACGGACGCCAAGTGATGACAAAAGCTCACATGGCCTTTCAGGCCAGGTGAGCTAACTAGAACAGTATTCTTGTTTAACCTTGCTATTTCCTAATTCTAAGAAACAGCCAGGTGTTAAAGTTATATTTATCAAATGAACTTCTCAGAAACCAAAAATTTTAGTCAATTATAATAATGTCTTTTTACATCAGTAATTTCAATATTCCTTTCCCAAATAACTGTATAAAAAATACTCATAAATATATAATTTTTAACTTAAATTGATGGGAACTGACAGTAATTTTTCAAACCAGAGGCTTCCAGGAGCCTGTATCGCTCACCTGTTTACATATAGCGACCAGTTACCACAGGGTTAAAAGTTAGGCCAACTTAGTTGATAGCTTGGGTCAACGGACACAGTTCTGAAAGAGGACCATCTAAGGACCATTGCTGCTAATTTTCGTTGCAATTGGCTCAGTAGTTTCAGACAAGAAGATTTTTAAATGAATTTCCCATAAGGTCTTATGTTAAACTAAGTTCTGCTGTGGTGGCCATCTTGGTTGATCATCTGGTTCATCGGGTATAATTCTGAAAGAGGACCATTGCTGCTAAGTTTGGTTGCAATTGGCTCAGTAGTTTCAGACAAGAAGATTTTTAAATGAATTTCCCATAGGGTCCTATGTTAAACTAAGTTTGGCTGTGGCAGACATCTTGGTTGGTCGTCCAGTTCATCGGACACAAATCTTAAAGAGGACCATTGCTGCTAAGTTTGGTTGCAATTGGCTCTGTAGTTTTAGACAAGAAGATTTTTTGATGAATTTCCCATAGGGTCCCATGTTAAACTTAGTTAGGCTATGGCGGCAATCTTTGTTGATCATCCGATTCATCGGACATAATTCTGAAAGAGGACAATCTAAGGACCATTGCTGGTAAGTTTGGTTGCAATTGGCTCAATAATTTCAGACAAGAAGATTTTTTAATGAATTTCCCATAGGGGCGGCCATCTTGGTCGAAGGTCGGGGCCATCAGACACATTTTGAAAAAGGACCACCTTATGACCATTCCACCATAGTTTGGTTCTAATTGGGAAAGTAGTTTCAGACAAGAAGATTTTTATGTGAATTTCTCATAGCGTCCTATGTTAAACTAAGTTCTGCTATGACAGCCATCTTTGTAAGATTTTTAAAATTTTTACCCCCCTTTTTTCTATTTTTTGCTTGGCTGCCATCTTGGTTGAAGATCGGGGACACTGGACATATTATTGGAAGGGGATCACCCAAGGACCATTTCACCAAAGTTTGGTCCCAATTGGCCCAGTGGTTTCTGAGGAGAAGATTAAAATGTGAATTGTGGATGACAGACGATGGACACCAAGTGATGACAATAGTTCACATGACCCTTCGGATCAGGTGAGCTACATATTGGAAAAGAAAAATCATTTATTTAATGATTAATTCTGATAATTTCAATTATTTCCCCTGTGTACTTTCTCTTATATTTTAGACATTTGCCATTTAAAGGTTGTAAAAGTTGCCTATGTAAACTTTGAAAACATTTTTTATTAGATAAATCGGCAAAAGAATACTGAAGTTACAAAACAGTTGGAAAAGTCCTTAAACTTGAAATCCAAGGAAAAGACAAAGTCATAAGATAGGAACACAACAAACAAATGCCACAATGAAACATGTAATGATGTATAACTAAAGGAATAAAAAATATAATAAAATAAATTACAATATCAAGATAGCACAGAAACTAAAGCATTAGCAATGTGAACATCCTCTACAAACCAGAAGTGACATCAGGTGTTCCGGAAGGGTAAGCATGTCTGCTCCATTAACAGCACCTGTCACATTTTTGAAACAATTTCTGACATGCTTTTTGTTTTGTACTTGTGAAATATGACGGTGTCTTTACTGGTTATCTCCCTTTAACTGAGAACTTGATATCTATGTTAGAAATTATTCAAATGGAAAAAATTAGATCATATGAAACACAAAATTGGTTTTGATTCCAGATTTCTGCTAGAGTAACACCTCTATAGGATGTTTAATTTTAACTTGAACTGAAATTCTGAATTCAATAAAAAAAAATAGAGCATGTATACATGTATGTATTTTTATTCCTGCATACACCATTGAATTCTTGGTTTTATTTCCAACAAAATTGAACATGCAATTTTTCAATCAACCTGACAAAGAAAATTTTACAATATTTTCCTGAAACAAGCCGCTTTTTTAAATAAAAATGCTATTATTATAACAGAGGGGTGAAGCTAATATATGACTACTTCCTGAATTTTCCTGAATTTTAGCAAATTAGATCATCCAAGAAAAAAAATTGATCAATAATTTGAAAAACAATGCATTTCAACCCATTCATGAAATTTGTTTTGCAACTGTTCTGTTCTGTTATTGTAATACATTGAATTCTGCTGTATTCATACAAAAAGTTTTTGTCATCCTGTATATTATTAAAATTATTTTTTATTTATTTATCTAGTCCTGGAAGTTAACCATTAGCCAGTTAAATTCTGTTCAGGCTTGTAAATTTCTTATTACATTTATAACACAACCAATATAGTTCATACATAAAAGAATTTAAGCACCAAAAAACTAAACACCAAATTTGTTGATTAACTCCCAGAACATTTCACAATCTGGGCTTACGTCATAAAATAATGTATTTTGTTTGTATTACATCTTAAAGATAGAGCTGACCATATAGTCTGTGTATATAAAACTAGAAATATATGATTACAAAGTTCGCCTCATTCCCCCACTAATTTTGTTGTGTGTCTGTGTAGCTCCCCAAGATGCACCCTTACAGCAAGTAATATGATTGTAGGTCGCTTGGTCTGAACTCAGACATGGGCGCCGTGGTGTAGTGGTTAGCGCATCGGACTACGAAGCCAGAGGTCCCTGGTTCGATTCCCGTTCGGGATGAAAATTTCAGGGATCAAATCTGCGACGCCCTATCGACACCATTTGCGAGGATGGTCTCGATAAACGATGCTAGTCCGTCGGATGGGGACGAAAAATGGCTGTCCCGTGTTAAGGGAGAGCAACACCCTTAGCACGCTAAAGACTCCTCTGTAGATGTCGAAAAAGAGTAGGCTAAAACGCCGCTGCAGGGGCCGCTCTCGCACCCGCCAAGTGGAGAGGGATTAGTATAAGTTGGCATAACTTGTTTCCCAATCCACTATAAATAAATAAGTTTAAACTAAACTCAGACGTGGAACTTGACCTAAGCCAATGAACTACAACTGGTAGGTGAGAATGACTTAAATTTGGTGGGAGGCTGTGTTACTCCCCAAGATACACCCTGATACCAATTAACATGATTGTAGGTCGCTTGGTTTCAGAGAACTGAACTCAGATGTAAAATTAACCTAAGTAAATGAAGCGCAATAAGTAGGTCAAAGTGACCAAATTTTGGTGGTTGCTGTGTTACTCCCCGAGATGCATCCTCACACCTAGTAATATAATTGTAGGTCACTTGGTATTGGAGAACTGAACTCGGACGTAAAACTTAACCCAAGTCAATGAAGCATGATAAATAGGTCAGAATGACCTTATTTTGGTGGGAGGCTGTGTTACTCCATGAGATGCATCCTCACACTAAGTAATATAATTGTAGGTCGCTTAGTATCAGATAACTGAACTCGGACGTAAAACAAAGAAGTGCATTAAGTAGGTCAGAGTGACCTAATTTTGGTGGGAGACTGTGTTACTCCCCGAGATGCACCCTAACACCAAGTAGTATAATTGTAGGTCCTTTGGTATCAGAGAACTGAACTCGGACGTAAAACTTAACCTAAGTCAATTACAAACAATAAGTAGGTCACCTTATTCTGATGGGAGACTGTCTCTGGATGCACCCTGATACCACGTAATATGATTGTAGGTTCCTTGGTATCGGAGAACTGAACTCCGACGTAAAACTTAAGCTACGCCCATGAAGCGCGATAAATCTGCCTGAGTGACCTAATTTGGGTGGGAACCTGTTTTAATCCCCGACATGCACCCTGACACCAAGTAATGATGTACATGTAGGTCCCTTGGTATCAGAGAACTGAACTCGGACAAAAAACTTAACCTTTACTCCATTGGTCCATTTGAAATGAAAACAACAAAGAACCATAACAGTTATGCTGTTTTACCAAAAAGCAAAGCATTAAAATGATCACCTTCCATTTTATAGTTGTTTACACATGTACTTATATAAGAAAAGATGATGTATGACAAACTAGTAAATGTATGTATGTTACTATCTATCATAGCATTAACTGGCATTGTTATGCCCCGCCTATGAATGTGGATGGGGCATATAGAGTTACCCTTGTCCGTTCGTCCAAACTATGTGGTTAAGTTTTGCGTTTAGCCACTTTAGGTTCATTTCTTTGTAAATAAGCATAGTGTATCAACAAAACTTCCATCAGTGGATGTGCCTTGGGTAGTACTGAGCAATCATACAATAATTGGGTCATTATGACCTAAATTTTATGCTTGAGCGACTCTGGTTAAGTTTTGCATTTAGGTGCATTTCTCTGGAACTAAGCATAGTGTATCAATAAACTTCATCAGTGCCAGTGGATGTGCTTTGGGTAGTCATACAATAATTGGGTCATTATGACCTACATTTTATCATTTATGCTTGAGCAACTCTGGTTAAATTTTGCATATAGGTTCATTTCTTTGGAACTAAGCATAGTGTATCAATAAACTTCATCAGTGCCAGTGGATGTGCCTTGGGTAGTCATACAATAATTGGGTCATTATAACCTACATTTTATGCTTGAGCAACTCTGGTTAGGTTTTGCATTTAGGTTCATTTCTTTAGAACTAAGCAAAGTGTATCAATGAAACTTCATCAGTGGATGTGCCTTGGGTAGTACTGAGCAGTCATAAAATAATTGGGTCATTATGACCTACATTTTATCATTTATGCTCGAGCAACTCTGGTTAAATTTTGCATATAGGTTCATTTCTTTGGAACTAAGCATAATGTATCAATAAACTTCATCAGTGCCAGTGGATGTGCCTTGGGTAGTCATACAATAATTGGGTCATTATAACCTACATTTTAAACTTGAGCAACTCTGGTTAAGTTTTGCATTTAGGTTCATTTCTTTGGAACTAAGCATAGTTCATCAATGAGCGAATCTAGTTAAATTAGTTTCATTTCTTTGGAACTAAGTTAATCAACGATAATTCATCATTGGATGTGACTTGGATAGTACTGAGAATTTGTACATGAGGACCTACATTTAAAGACACAATTTCTAGTTTCCTTAATAATTTACCATTTATTGTCATAATGTCCATAGTTGTTTATTTTAAACTGCAGGTACATGTAGTAGTTCAGTGTATTACTAGCAACCATTAAAAAGCAAAAGCAAACAAAAATGTCACCATTGTGGTGGATGAATGATGTTTTCCCTAGGATAAAACTTTGTAAACGAAAGCAAAAACTCAAACATTTCATAACAAACCATTCGTGATAAATACCCTATTAAATCCAAATCCCTCTCACTTTTTGGGAGAAAAATCACAACCACTCCTTGATTATCAATCCAACTTATACAGCACTCATGTTCAACTGTCCTGCAGATTTCATAGAAAATTGATGAGTTCCTCCCCTCAATAAACTTTATATAACAAATATATTTCTAATCCAGCAGCAACAAGTAGGGCACTTGACTTAAAAAGAAAGCCTCTGCTGATAATTAAGGAAATATTTTAAGTTTGTACTTCTTGAGTGTTGTAATGGGCCACTGTAATTTTTAATTATTCAATAAAAATATAAATTTTATTATTTTATTTATTGGAATTCTTTCTTTCTTTCAAACTTTGTCTGGGTCAATGATAAAACAAAATCAATATGTACACCCTGTTTTATCTGAAGTAAATTCCAGTTTTCCTCCACCCTTTAGTTTATTTTTCTGTGGTTATCCATGTAATAATATCAATCAACCAGGCTTAATATTACCTTTCAATGTGACAATAAATTATACCATGCAATTTTGATTTTATGATTTAAAATAAATGCCTCCCCCCAACCCCTTCTTATGATTTTTAATCACCTTTTGCCCTAGATGGTAATATAAAGGTATTGGCATTCATTTACTTAAGGCCAAGTAAAAAAGAAGTGTGGTTCCTGTTACATCAAGATACAAAATAGGGTAGATTTTTTTTTACTTTATAAGTTTCTTTAACATAGAGTCTATGGCAGAGACCTTCTGACTTTAACTGTGCTTTATATTGAAAAATGTCTAAAAATCTTAAGGGTAGGTGCAAAAAAAAATGTTAGCTTTGGTAATAAGAACCACACATATTTTTTTATTTGGCCTTAGGGATCCCACCCCTTCAGTGCTAGGGTTTGGTTAGGGTTAGGATTAGTATAGGATACACCCATATGGAGTGGGACCCCTAAAGTAAATGAAGGCCAAGGTATTATACATTTGCACTAATGGTCGTATCACTTGAATTTATTGCCTATAAAAAAAACGTGTTAAATGTTTACATTGTCTTGGATGTCTTGACAAATTTCTAACATTTAGCCTAATGTCTTAAAATAAAAGTCAACATGGATCAAACTTTTGGAAACATAAATTGCACATATTCTGCAACGTCACATTTGTTTGTGATGCCAAAATCAGCAAAATTCACATAAAAATGGAAAGATCAGCTCTCATAAAATATTCAGGGTTCATGTTTATCATCATAAAAATCTAGGACTTTTCAAGTCCTTTCTAGTCATAGTTTACATTTTTCAAGGACAATTTTTCATGATTAAAAGGCTTTCTTCTGGACTTGATGACCATGCAGTTTCATTATTACATAATATATTTTGTTTTTGTACTTGACCTGTAAAAACTGAGGATCCGATCATAGATTTATAAACTTTAAATTCCTTCACTTGTATACAAATTTAATCTATAAATAATTATAACAAACTTGATTTTCAGACTTTTGCAGGAGATCGCAAATATACTTTGCACATGGTCCGACATGCTTAGAAATCGTCGATGATAAAATCGAGTAAAGGAAATATTGCACGTTTCACAGAAAATTACGCGAAGTGATACAACAAGTCTATTTATATGCAGAACAGATCGAGTAAGCATTAAAATCGGGGAAGATGATACCTGTGAAAGACAACAAGTTCAAAGAAATATTTCAATTTAATAAAATTTTTATTTTCAAGATGTTTCAAGGGTATCAGGACAAGTCACTGACTGGAAAACTCGTCCACTCTGATAAAGAGTTTTAAATACTCAATCAATTGACATCGTTTTTCCATGGAATAAAACAAACAAATGTAATATATAATATTATAATATTTATTCAAATAACAATGAATGCTTTAACAAGAATGCACCATGATAACTTTTAAATCGATCACTATAAAGTGAAGTTTTTACTCTTATGTAAATATCATTTCATGCAAATTAAAATGGAATTATTCAAACATAATTTGTTCAATTATAGTTATTAATAAATCATTTTTTTAATAGGAAAGACTATTTTCAGGTGGGCAAAATATTTCATTTTTATCATAGGGTGCGTTGTCCAATACCATGGGTGACTTGTCTAAGAAGTGGGCAAGTTGTCTCAGTCCCAGAAATCTCAGAGGGCGAGTTGTCTTGACTTTGGAGCGAGCTGACTTGTAATCGTTTCAAGGACCTTTGGCAGAATTTAAAAGTATTTTCAAGGCCTTGATTTTTCCACTTATTTTTTCAAGTACTTTATAAGGATTTCAAGGACCCGTGCGAATCCTGAGTATTTGAGACATTTCAGCAGTGGAACTGGAAAATACAATAATTCATTAATTACGACTATTGGAAACAAAACTAAATAGGTAGTGTAATACTTTTTTACTTTCATTTTGAAGAAACGTTTGAGATATTCAGGAAAACCCAGCTGCAGTTTGAAAATAGACACACAGTAGTCTTTCACTTTCAGTTTCAAAAGTCAAAATGCCAAAAACCCATTCCATAAACTGATGGGCTACATTGGTTCTGTATATGTAAACATAAACGAATTTCAGAGTAAATGGATGCGTTTTTGTTTTTTGTTTGAAAGGCATGTAAAAAGTTTACCTCTGTGCAAGTGGCCTGTGCTGGTATCAACAGAGACTTATAATGGTATCAAGGAATCAATTTTTTTCAGTAGCAGACTTCAACTTCCGGTTATTAATCTTAAAACTTAGATGACAATCCCGAACGCAACACTACAATAAATTTTATAACACTACTTTGATATAATCTAGTAACACCTGAATAAAGAAAACCAAACTAAAATGTGTTTTTTCTACCGTTTATTTTGCTTGAAAATCTATTCCAAATTCTATATTTTATATTACCAGTGTTAAGGTGAAACTGGTTATACTACGCCTTTTATGTTTTCCGGAAATTATTGCTTTGTTTCCCCACGTGTGAACCCCAAGAAAAGCACGTGGTATATCCTTTTCTCGTCAATCTCCATTTGGCGTCAGACGCATTGTAAGCCCTCCCAACATTAAAGACTATCTTTTCTTAATAAAATGTTTTAATTACTTTACAAATAATTTAAATAATTCTTCTATCAAATCCAAACAATTTTATAAGAAACAAGCATTCTGAAAGTATATTGCTGGGGATATATCGTGCAGGCATTTGTTTCTATCAATGGGAAGGTCGACTATCCATCTATAATAGAAGTACATGGATAGACGACCTTCCCATTGATAGAAACAAGTGCCTGTGGTATAGACAGAGCGACTTCTAAAAATCCTTAAACTATGTTTGCAACCGGTACACAATAATTGCCCGATCAGCTTGCCCTTGAGGGTTTGCCAAAGTCCCATTTCCAAGACCTATAACTCTCACAGTAATGAAACTATCAGTGTAAAATTCAAAATTTATCTGTAGCTAATGATTATAAACTCGCATACCAAAAATATTATTTGGTAAAAGCGTTTGCTATTAAAGTCCAGAAACTATATACCAAATATCAAGTCAATATCTTCAAGCATGACAAAAAAATTGCAGAAAATATTATTTGCTTAAATTTCCCCCAAGTCCGCGAACCATAACTCTAAAAAAAATCATTGGAACAGAACGAAATTCGAATTTGATCTGTAACTTGTCATGGTAAAACTATAAACCAAATAAATCAGTATCTTCAAGCATGATGAGAAAAAGTGTGGAAAACTGATTATTTGCATGAAGTTTAAGTCCAAGGACCATAACTCTGCAAAAAAACAGACTGGAACAAAATTCAAAACTGATCTATAACTGGCCATGATAAAACTATACCAAATATCAAGTCAATATCTTCAAGCAAAACTGAATAAAGTGCAGAAAATTGATTTGCCGAACTGACAGATTGGATGATACGTCACAGTGACCGTTTAAATTGTATTCAAGTTCATGGTCAATATCAATATTCACGTAACACATATAAATTCCCACGCTCAGGTGTTGCCGTTACGACTGCTTTACAAAACTGTTCTGAGCAATTGTCGTACTATTTTCATGAATAATTTTGTGTATGTGTAAGCTATGTGTTCACTTATATCTTTAGATGAAAATCCTTTGTAATAAAGATTTGAATTTGAATTTCAATGAATTGGTACATAGAGGAAAATGCAACGATCAAATACCAGCGATTTCGCTTTTATTTCTACGAAGATTGATTAGAATTTCATATTTCGTCCAAAGTGAATTATTTCATTGCTAATATTGAAGAAATTTTTTACAGTATAAACATTTCACTCAAAATTAAAACTTGAGCCTTAAAATATAGTAACATGAGTAATGAATAAACATATTTCATCAATATCTTTGTGAAAACCATATCAAAGCAGCATGCATGACATCACATTTCATTATTTAAAACTTGTGGTAAAACTAAAAAGTTTTCCTTGTCGTAACTTATTGAAAGGTGTAATGAAGAACAGTTTTTCTTTTTATGTTCACTACAATAAACATGTAAGCTGTTTTATATGGGAATTCGTAATTAGTTAATGGTTAGGACTTGATCTACATTCAATCAGAATGTGTTATATATTTTTCTCGTACACAAAAGGAAAAACCCAAGACCTGTCCCCAAACCAAATAAATTCTTTGATACAAATTTTGATGTACGAGTATGATATTTCATCGGTTTACTACTGGTCAGTTGTGTTCAAAACCAAAACAACAATTCATAAGTTGGAGATCAAATTACACAATGCTGAAATGAAAAAAATAGTATTTTTTCGTTCAGAATTCCAGAAATATATACCTTTCATTCGATTTAGTCTATGTATCACGTAATTTACTAAGAAAAGCACCTGCGCGTGGGAATTTGTATATGTGTAATAAAACATCACAAAATACCGAAATAAATTTGATGCACTGTATGGCCATTTTGTTGACTGACAACTCATCAGCAGTGCTCGAGATCAAAATATTTGAAAACCGGTTAAAGATATAACGATGAATTAATAAGCACAACCATCAAAAATCAAAACAATTGAAAGAAACAGGTATCCAAACTCGACTAAGGGTTACCTCTGCATCAAAAGGAAGAGCCTTAGAAATTCCTGGTAATTTTTGTCAAATTTTGAATGGAAAATTTAAAGGCATTTGAGTAATCAATCATGCCAGGACAAAAGTTCTGGCTACTGGGCTGATAATGCCCTCGGGGACTACCAGTAAAAGTCCACCAGCAGTGACATAGACCCAGTGGTAGTGATAAAACATATAACAAAATACCGAAATAAATTTGATGCACATATTGACCATGAACTTGTATACAATTTCAACAGGCCACTGTAACATATCATCCAATCGTATTGATACAATGTACTAGTGGGTGGTACTTGACCTATCTTTGAGACACGCTTTCTGTATTGTATAAACATCGGAAGTCTACGCTTAAATCGGTCGTATTGTGAGTACATGTATGTATCAACTTTTACCAACAGATCAAAGAGAGCACCTGAAAAATGTGTTGTCTTCTTAACGCCTTTGGAGATTCATCCATGCAGTTCCAAGAATGACAATCTATTTAGAAATGACTTTCTAAACAAAACTGCTACATTGCATTAATTTTCGGCAAGTTTAATATGTTATTTTGTTGTGACGATATTGAATGTGCATTTCAATGTTTCTGTTCCTAATTTTAGCGTTGGTTACCGTAACTCTTCTAATCAACGTCAACGATGTCCGGAGGATTAGACGTACTTGCCTTGAAAGAGGAAGATATTACAAAGTTTCTGGCATGTTCAACCCACTTAGGTGCCACCAATGTGGATTGTCAGATGGAACCATATGTTTACAAGCGTAAACCTGATGGTATGTAAAAAGAATTGTCCCGTTGAATGATTGACGATGGCAATAAGTTTCACCATTAAGCTTTATATATATTTTGTGTTGTGTTTTCTAATATAATAAGGTGAAAACTCTTCCTTCCTGTTCAATAAGACACAGCAGTATATGAAATTTTACTCCAGGTGGAATGGTTACAGTGATAAAATTCAGCCAATTCTAAAGAGATGTCATAATTTAACAATACAACTGTTGAGAAATTTTGGCCATAAAAGTTTACTGTAATATATATATATATATATATATATATATAGCTTTTGTTGCAGTAGAATCTATTATACTATATTTTCAAGGTTCTCTGAATTCAGTCTGATCTTTGTAACTTGTGCATCTTCAATGTATATTACAAGATAAAGATAGATGTTTTCCTGATTGTTGGTATTTTACAACTTGTTTCCACCCATGTTCCTGAATGCTACATTGAGTTGACATTAAAATAGAATAGACCTGGAAGTTGAAAGAATAACTTTATATTGCTTAGATTTATGCAGTGATGCACTTGCAAATCTACGTCCATTAATAATGAGTGTAAAAATTTCAACTTCAGGTGTTTTCATCATTAACTTGAGAAGAACTTGGGAGAAGCTACTTTTGGCTGCTAGAGCTATTGCTGCCATTGAAAACCCAGCAGATGTGTGCGTTATCTCTGCCCGACCATATGGTCAGAGGGCTGTTCTGAAGTTTGCTTCTGCTACTGGAGCCACACCGATTGCTGGGCGATTTACCCCCGGAACATTTACCAATCAGATCCAGGTAAGATGAATCAGAATGTATACAGTAGTTATTCTAAAGTATGAAGGAATTTTTAAAAAGATTAGAACCCACTTGGAGGTGCATTCCTTGTTTTAAAATTCTCATTATTCAGATGTTAAAAAAATATTGTTATTTATACTAAAGATTTTTTTTTTAGCAAAACAGTGGATCATCAGCTGCATGTAGCAGAGTGAATGTGACTAATTTTCCATTCTTTTATTCTAGGCTGCCTTCAGAGAGCCCCGTTTGTTAGTTGTAACTGACCCAAGAACAGACCATCAGCCAGTGACCGAAGCTTCATATGTCAACATTCCTGTGATTGCCCTTTGTAACACCGATTCCCCCCTTAGATATGTTGACATTGCTATCCCCTGTAACAACAAGGTAGGCATATTTATCATGTATTGATCAGGTCGATAATAGAATATATATTGAACCTGGTAAATGATAGTTTAAAAAAAGTATGTAAAGTACTAAAGTAGGTATTCATGCCAATTGATAAAAATTGTCATGCAGATATCTCGTTTCTGTATGGAAGTCAAAAAAAGTCTGGACTGCGAGATGGCCGCCAGAGCCAAACATAGTTTAACATGGGACCATATGGGAAATTTACTTAGATCTTCTTGTTTGAAACCACTTGGCCAATTGGAACAAAACTTGACAGCAATGGTCCTTAAGTAGTGCTCTTTCAGAAATATATCATATGACCCTGTCCGCCATTGAGGATAGCTGCCAGAGTGGAACATAGTTTTAACCTTGGACCTAATGGGTAAAATCACTGAAAGATCTTGTTTGAAACCAGTGAGCCAGTTGGAACTTGACAGCAAAATTCCAGGCTGCCAGACAAGATGGACATAGTCCAGGTGAGCTATACAGGCTCCTAGGAGCCTCTAGTTTCTTTTGGAGCCAAAAAGAAAAGAACCAAGATCAGCACTGAATAATTGGCTGGTCATATGACTGGAAATTCAGGGCTTTTGTTTTGGTTTTTTTTCTTCCCAATAAGCGATGTGAGAAAATAAGACCAGTTAGATGTCTGAACAATTTTTAGAAATTTTATTAACAATAAAATCAGAATAACTGCAAAATTTCAGAAAGGCCAGGTGAAAGGTGTTTGAGTTTCAGATTGCACAAATAAAACACTTCAAACATGATGTGCCTAAAAATGATTAAGTTAAAAAATGATACATTTTACAATTTTTTCTCGAATCATCCCTAAAAGGGGAGATGCACATCTTCATTGTGTTCAGAATAAGTGTGCAAAATTTCAGAAGTGCCGGGTTTATTGTTTTGGAGTTTCAGATTACACTAACTAGGTACTCTTAAAACCTGATGTTCATAAAAAGGACTTTAGTTCAACAAATGATAAATTTGACAATTTCTTCTTAAATTATTCCAAAACGGGAGGTGCACATCTTCAATGTGTTTGGAATGAGTGTGCAAACTTTCATAATGCTAGGTTTATGGTGTTTGAGATTTGGATTACACAAACTGACAAAATTGTTACCCTATTTTGTGACGGACGGAGTGACCCCAATCAAAAACCTGCTTACGCCTTCGGCAACAAGGGTAATAAGAAATGCAAGATGCAAGAATAAAAGCTACTTTCCTCAGAAAAAACATAAATACATGAATGGAAAGTGGGAGATTTTTTATTTACAGGAAATAGAACAGGGAGAAACATCATAAGTAAAAGATTGATAACATATACTCAGCTGTTCATATGAAAATGTCTAAGTAGCAACATTCTCTTAGACTAATCATGTTTATGGGGATATTGAGTATAAAGATATGCAGGTCATTTGTAACAGCCTCTTAAATAACAGAATGTTGAAATCATATCTTTTTTTCTGTACAGGGAACCCATTCCATTGGGTTAATGTGGTGGTTGTTGGCCCGAGAGGTGCTCCGCTTAAGAGGGACCATAAGCAGGGACCACCCATGGGAAGTAATGGTTGATCTGTATTTCTACAGAGATCCAGAGGAGGTAAGACTTGGATAATAGAATTAATAGATTCTAATTCTTACATTAATTCTGTCACATTTTTCACCTAGCGACAAGTCAACTAAATATCAATATAACAAGTCATGTTTTTATATATGAAATTTATTCCAAAAACATCATTTAAAAACATTTTTGACGAATTTTGGCCCCATAAACACAGGCGGAAAATCACTGATATCTTCTAGCTAATATATATATGCATTTTTATGCAACATCATTATGCCGAGTTTTAATGAACAATGAGCACCTAGAAGTCACTTTTCATTGGTTCCTTAGAATCCACTGAAATGATCAATCAGGATTGACAGATTTTTAATTCACCTGACCCAAAGGGTCAAGTGAGCTATTCCCATCACTTGGCGTCTTTCGTCGTCCATTAACTTTTACAAAAATCTTCTCCTCTGAAACTGCTGGGCTAAATTGAACCAAACTTGGCCACAAGCATCATTAGGGTATCTAGTTTTAAAAAAATGTCCGATGACCCCACCTGCCAACCAACATGGCCGACATGGCTAAAAATAGAACATGGGGGCAAACTGCAGTTTTTGTCATATCTCAAAAACTAAAGCAGTTACAGCAAAACTGACTGTGGTAAAAATGTTCATCAGGTCAAGATCTACCTGTCATCATATTTTCAGACAAATCGGTCAACCCGTTGTTGAGTTATTGCCCCTGAATTGTTAATTTTAAGGAAATTTTGCAGTTTTAGGTTATTATCTTGAATATTATTATAAAGACCAATTGTAAACAGCAAAAATTTTCAACAAAGTAAGATCTACAAATAAGTCAACATGACCAAATCATTGATTGACCCCTTATAGGAGTTTTTGCCCCTTAAAGACGGCATCCAGCATAAACTTTCCTTTAAAGATCTTTTCCTCTCAAACCACTGGTCAAATTGAGACCAAACTTTGGTGGAATGGTCCTTGGGTGGCCCCCTTCCAAAATTATGTCTAGCATCCCCGACATGGCTGCTGTTACTAAAAATAGAAAAAAAGGGGAGGGGGGTGAATGTCAAAAATCTTCTTATATGAAACTACAGGGCCAGTTGGAACCAAAGTTGGCAGTAATGGTTCTTAGGGGGTTCTCTTTCAGAAATATGTCCAATGACCCGGACTGTTAACCGAGATGGCCACTACAACAAACTTTAGTTTAACATTGGGCCTTATGGGAAAATTCATTGAAAAATCTTCTCGTCTGAAACCACTAAGCCAATTAGAATTAGACTTGGTAGCAATTGCCCTTAGATGGTCCTCTTTCAGAATTTTGTGCGATGACCCAGACTGTCAACCAAGATGACTGCCACACCTGAACTTAGTTTAACATAGGGCCCTATGGAAAAAGCCATTGAAAAATCTTGTCTGAAACCACTTGACATACTGGAGCCAGACTTGGCAGCATTGGTCCTTAGGAGGTCGGTCCTCTGTCAGAAATGTGTCCGATCACCCGGATTGTCAACCAAGATGGCTGCCACACCGAACTTTGTTTAATATTGGACCTTATAGGAAAATTCATTTAAAAATCTTCTTGTCTGAAACTGCTTAGCCAGTTGGAACAAGACTTTGCAGAAATGGTCCTTAGATGGTTCTCTTTTAGAAATGTATCCGTTGACCTGGACTGTAAACCAAGATGACTGCCACAGCTGAAATTAGTTAATACAGAATCCCATAGAAAAACCAGCCAAATTGACTGCAACACTTAAATTTTTATACGCCCGTCAAAATTTTGACGGGACGTATTATGGTATACAAATGTCCGGCGTCCATGTGTATGTCCGTCGTAAACATGTCGCGCCGTTACTTGAGAACAACTCGTCCAAATTTCCCGAAACTTAACATAGTTGTTTCTTATGATGGTCAAACGATCCGTATACTTTTTGGTGAAAATAAGATTAAAACTTTTTGAGTTACGGGACTTTGTAACTAAAACAGAAGTGTGTTTTTTTCAACATGTCGTGCCGTATGTCAAAAACAATTTATGATTATTGCTTAAAAATTACACACTTCTTAGTTATATTAATCTAAAGATCTGTACTTTTTGGTGATGATTCAAAATTTTATTTTAGAGTTATTGAGTTTTTTGTATAGAAAGGGGGGGGGGGGGGGGTTCACATGTCATGCCGTATCTCAAAAAAGATTTATGATTATTGCATAAAACTTTACACACTTCTTAGTTATATTAATCTAAAGATCTGTATACTTTTTGGGGATGATTCAAAATTTTATTTTAGAGTTATTGAGTTTTTTGTAAAAAAAAGGAGGGGGGGGGGTGTTTCACATGTCGCACCGTATCTCAAAAACGATTTACAATTATTGCATAAAACTTTACACACTTCTTAGTTATATTAATCTAAAGATCTGTATACTTTTTGGTGATGATTCAAAATTTTATTTTAGAGTTTTTTGTATAAAAAGGGGGGGAGGGGGGGTTCACATGTCGCGCCGTATCTCAAAAACGGTTTACGATTATTGCATAAAACTTTGCACACTTCTTAGTTATATTAATCTGAAGATCTGTATACTTTTTCGTGATGATTATTTTATTTTTGAGTTATTGAATTTTTATTGAGCTTTTTGGTAAAAAAAAAAGTAGTCTTTTTTGGTCACATTTCGCACTGTATCTCTATTGCTTAAAAGTTTACACGCTTATGTTTTGCTGGGTTTCCATATACATTCCACCAGCAGCTCCACTAAATAAAGGAGGATTCCAAAAACATTTATTATGTTTTTTTCACAAGACGACGGGCGTGTCATGCGCTCGTGGCACAGCTGTTTTTTAGCGATATAGGCTCTTGAGAGCCTCTAGTTTGAAAACAGTATTACTTGATCAAGTTTACAAGGATCATATTGCAGTGCCTTTACTTATAAGAAGTGTGTGCATTGGGAAATTTTCATTCTCAATTAAATTAAAAGACCTGCAACTTACCCATTTCTTGAGTGCCGAGTTTGTCGATTTGTTCCTTATCACTTCTCTGCACGTGTTCATTGACAGCTGCATTTAAACGAGTGATCAGTATTAGGGTTGTAATTACAAGGATACCGGTTTATCATAGTTATGATACAATAAAATATTTTTAGAAAACCGTTGATTTTAGATACATTATTAGATAGGTATGCTGGTAAAAGATAAAATTTTGTTCCATTTTAGGCGGAAAAAGAGGCCGAGACTGCAGTGGAGAAGGCCCCTCAGAAAGATGATGTTGGTAACATCCCAGATCAGTGGAATACGCAGCCCGATGCTCTCGCTCCGCCCCTTGAGACGAGTGACTGGGCCTCCGAAACCATACCTGTTGTTCCACCCCCTGCAACGGGGGCTGCCCCGTTTGATTTGGGGGGTGCTCCCCCTGCCCCTACTGAAGACTGGTCTGCTAGTGCTGATGATTGGTCAGCAACTGCTGCTCCACCCGCTGCAACACCTGACTGGGGTGGCAGCAGCACAGCCGAAAACTGGGGTTGAAAGAAAATGAACACTAACATCCAAAGAATTAAGGTGGAAAACAACTGAAACAATAATTTTTACAGAATAAAAAAATTATGAAACATTCTGGTGTTTTAATTTATAATAGAAATTACAAGGAAATTCTTACATCTGAGATTTATCTCAACAGTAACTTTATTCTTAATCTGCAAATATGTTTTGCTGCATAAAAGCTTAATTTGGGTAAAAACCAAACCACATCATATAAAAAAAAACATAGTTTCTAGATTTATGAGAGCCATAAGCAAAAACTGATTTCTAGTGATTCTACTTTACCGACTGGACGCAAACATATTGGAATCGGACGAGTCTATTTCTTGTAGAGGGTGTAACCAAGGAAGCTCACACATGCTGTTTTTTTACATGTTGCCAAAGCATTGAAAATTCCTCACACCACTGTTATAAGTATTGTAAGAAATAATGAGTCAACAAATGTATTGAAACAAGTAAACCAAAATGTTAAAAGAGGTAGACAAAGTTTGACGAGTTTGATGAAGGACTCATAAGAACAACTTTGCATCAATTTTATAAACAATAAATATGTTTCACTGTCCACTTTAAAATATGGGTTAAAAGAGAAATGTGTGACAATATACCCCACTACACTTCATGAAAAGTTAAAAAAAAAAAAAAAAAAAAAAAAAAAAAAAACTTGTGTTCAAGTATTATAATAAAAATGGCAAAAGATTTAGCACTGAAAGCATTGAAATTCTTGCTTCAAGAAATTATTATCCGAGAAGAATTAGACAATATCGCAACGAGGGCAGACTTTAATTTTCAAATCCAATACAAACCGTGCAGACTATCACGAAGAAATGAACTCAAAGAATTTTTTGGAATGGTTTGAAAAAAAAACTCATCCCCAATTTACAACCACATAGCATTATTGCTATGGACAATGTACCATATCATAAGATTTTAACACCAGAAACAAAACCTGTAAATACTTCCATGAAAAAATGTGCAATTGTTGACTGGCTCACTTCAAAGCATATTGAGTATGACACTGATTGCACAAAGGCAGAGCTTATACAACATTTGACATGAAATTGCCACAAGATATGTCATGAAGTTTTGAGATTGCTGTTCAAGCACTGTGAGTTAAATCCAATAGAACTAACACAAGCAGAGGGTAAAAAATGGAGAGCATAACACCACTTTTAAAGCTAAAGATTTCTAAAATTGTTCTCAGAAGCAAAAGATTGTCAATGAGACCAGAAATATTAAAAAACAAGGTCTTCTGAAAACTTGTAAAAAATACGCTTGTCGACTTTAAACAACAGCAATAAAACAGTATTTTTTCTCAAGACTAATGTCACTTGCATGAGGTCACTTTGTTACCAATGTTGTCAATCAAAGGACAACTTCTTATAAAACAAGAAATTAATATCAAATTTGGTGCGTACGATTATCGTTTCTTTACTGAATTTCCTAGGGTTTGCTTATAATTCAAATGTCCTAAAAACAAATATGAAACCTGTAAGAACAGAAGGACCCTAAAACACCTATGAATAACCTTTTGCATGTATATATGCAACCTGATTTTGTATGTACATGTAAATTCCGCAAAACATGTCAATATAAGTTCATGAAAAAATCTCGTTCTTAATATGCGGGGGTATGCTGAATTATCACGACTCGATGTACTGCAATTGGGACCAATTTTGAAAATCGAAAAGAGTGGCTTTATCGGGCCATTATTTGAGGTCGAATGGTTGAATCGACCAATGAAAATGATCGGTCTATTTCTTATTCATCGCAAACAGTTTTGTCATTCTTTCGCATTTAAGTGTACATGCATTGTCTATAAACTTTTTTTTTTACAAAAATCTGCTCTGAAACCACTGTACCAATTGGAACCAAACTTTGTCACGGTCATCCTTAGGGTGTGTAGTTTCAAAGTTATGTCCATCGATCTCACTGACCAACCAACATGGCTGCCATTACGAAACTAGAACATAAGGGGCATAACAGGCAAAATGGTAATCTTTTATGGCTTTACATGTAAATATTAAGTTGATTTTTGTCAACTTGCGACTTTAGTCACGGAAGCGAGATATAGCGATCCTACATATTCCATCGTCAGCGTCAACATTTACATTCACTCTGGTTTTTAAAACATTAATTTCTTAAACCATCCTGGATTTTACTAAACTTTCACAGAAGCTTCTTAATGATCAATAAATAACATGTGGAGCAAAATTATGTACATTCAACTATTGCATTGAAAACAGGCGAGACACTGGGTTCCATGTAACCCTTATCAATTTTTAGTATATAGTTGTATAATGAGTAATTACAAGTTGTCTATTGTTTTATTCCAGTTGACCTACTTTTGTCCAAATTGCGGCCCTTGGACTTCGGAAATTTCATGAAAATCTGTAAACTTTTTTTTAAAAATCTCTGAATCCACTGGGCCAATTGAAACAAAACTTGGCAGCAATGGTCCTTGTTGGTCCTGTTTCAGATTTTTATCCGATGACCCACCCATCAAACAAAATGACCTCCAGAGCCGAACATAGTTTAACATAGGACCCTATGGGAAAATTGCATAAAGAACTTTGTCTGAAACCACTTGGCCAATTGGAACAAAAATTGCCAGCAATGGTCCTTTGTTGGTCCTCCTTCAGAAATGTATCCGCTAACCCCACCCGTCATACAAGATGGTTGCCAGTTTAATATAGGACCCTATGGAAAATTTAAAGATATTCTTGTCTGAAACAACTAGGTCAATTGGAACAAACTTCGCTGCAGTGGTCGGTCCTCTTTCAGAATTGTATCTGGTAAACCCAACTGCCATCAAAGATAGCTGCCAGAGCCGAACATAGATTAACATAGGACTCTATTGGAAATTTACTCAATAATCTTCTTGTCTGAAACCACAAAGCCAATTGGAACAATACTTGGCAGTAATGGTCCTTAGATGGTCCTCTTTTTGAAATTATATCTGATGACCCCGTCTGCTGTCCTAGATGGCCTCCAGAACCAGAAGGGGGGGGGGGGGGGGTAAACTGCAGTTTTTGGCTTATATCTCAAAAACTAAAGCATTTAGAGCAAACTGACATGGGGTAAAAAATGTTCATGAGGTCAAGATATATTTGCGATGAAATTTTCAGACGAATCGGTCAACCGTTTTTGGGGTTATTGCCCCTGAATTGTTTATTTGAATATTATAGATAGACAAACTGTAAACATCAAAAATGATTTAAAAAAAAGTAAGATGTACATATAAATCAACATTACCAAAATCGTTAATTGACCCCTTATGGGAGTTTCTGTGCTTTAAAGACAATTTTCAACATTTTTTTTTTGTTTTTTTGGTTATCTTTGTAAAGTTTTACACATCGAAACAACAGGATGAATTTCAGCCAAACTAAGAAATTTGGTGTTTTATTTTCTTGTCCATCGAAAACGTGGCTAAAAATAGAAAATAGGTGAAAAACGACATTTCTTTGCCTCGTATCTCAAAAACTAATGCTGTTAGAGCAAAACTGATAAGAAGTAAAAATGTTCATCAGGTCAAGATCTACCTGCCATGAAATTTTCAGATGAATCGGTCAACCCATTTTCGGGTTATTGCCCCTGAATTGTTAATTTTAAGGAAATATAGCAGTTTTAGGTTATTAACTTAGATATTATTATAGATAAAGAGAAGCTGTAAACAGCAAAAAATTCAGAAAAGTAAGATCTACAAATATGTCAACATGACCAAAATCGTCAGTTGACCCCTTCTAGGAGTTTTTGCCCTTGAAAGATTATTTATATGTTAACAGTAATTTTCAAAGGTCGTCTCCTCTGCAATTACATTATGAAATGTTTTGAAACTTTGCAGGATTGATGACAGCAATACCTTCTACAATCGATCCACTTTTGGTTGAGATTCATCTGTTCACCGGCCGATAGCAACGGCTATTCAGTTTCCATGGAATCAAATGGAAAATGACTAAACTTGGCATGAATGATGTATGAATGGACCTCTACAAACACTCCACCTTTCTTTCCGTTTGTATGAACAACGTGGCCGCCAGAGGTCACCTTTGAGTTTTGTTGGTCAATTTTCAAAATTATTCTCTGAAACTACATTATGAAATGTTTTAAAACTGAAGGATTGATGACAGCAATAACCTCTACAAACTGTCCACTTTTAATTGAGATTTATCCGCTCACCCGACGGCTGTGACCAAAGTTTCCACGGAAACCATATGGGAAATGACATTTTTGTCATTTGCTCAGGAGCGTAAGGCTATATTGTAGCCGATGTTCGTATGAATCTCATATTGAATAACAGCTGAAAATGATCCAGCTTTTTAGGTCAAATGTCACGGTCACTTCGACATTCTACCATTCTTTAACAGCCATGTAGATACAACAGATCGACTTTATATTTTCAAATGGGCTATTAGAAGCCAGGTGGGCAGCTAGCTTTTTTTCCATCAGGTTTCATCATTTTTCACCTTGCAATGTACTGGTGGTAGGTCCAATAAATTATTGTGTATTGTTTATTAATGTTTATTAATATATCCAACACTTTATTTGGTGTCCTTACTTACTTTAACTTTTCACCTGTCAATGTGTTGCGGTTGTATCATGCTTGCATAGCGAAGCCCTTAATTTTTTTTCTCAAATTTTAAATTCTTAGCGATTTGAGTTGAGTAAATTCTCAAATTTGAGATGTTTTAAGGATTCCAGGACAAATTTGTGACCTCTGCACAATTTCAACATTGGACCAAATTTAATAGTTTGCTTTTAAGACCTTGCTTGAAATTGGTACTGTGCCAGGATGAACCAGACTTGGATAACTTTCTTCCCAATCAAGTTAGCTATAGGGAAATTTCATTAAAACAACATTGACACTAATGGAAAAGAATTTAGTATGCAAGTTATATTAAGTACAGTGTGTATATATAGGACATTCTGGGGCCAGGTTTACCAACTTCTTAAATTTGTGAAAACTAGATTGTCTCCCTAGTGCAAAGCTCTGTCCTTGGATGCTTTTGGTTTAACACCTTTTTTTAATTTGCTCTTCAACTTTTTGGATTATTGTTTTGGTATTCAACATTTTAGGCCTTGAGCACATCTGATGAGTTAACCGACGAAATGTGCACAACTTGTGCATCAAAACTGGTATCGAAGAATTTACCACTGAGTCGATGCTGCTTCTGGTGGACTCAGAGTTTCCGAGGGTACCCCTAGCTCATTTGCTAGTATTCGATACTAGCCCGAAATTGATACTTAAAATTTACTTTTACAAAACTGTAGTGAATACTAAGGAGTATCCCCTTCGTGCATAGCTCTGTCAGATGATAATAGCTTTACACCTTTTGGTCAGTTTGGAATGTTTGAATTTCTCTTCAACAGATTAGTGCATTTTTCAGCAAATGTAATATGTAGTATATAGATACTTCTTGGAAGGTATATGTACATATCAGTCTCAGACCTATCAGGTGACTTGCATCAGATTTGTTTGAAAAATGTCTCGTAACAATAACTTATTCTTTTAATGCCTTTGAGTTGCAAGGCCGGGTATTGTTCACATGCGTACTAAGTGTGTTCACCCTTGTTAAAATAAGTTGCACAACCGCTTTCGAACTTGGTAGGCAGTTAATAACTTTAAAATGTACTGGATGTCCAAGTATTAGTTATCGCCATCATATTTATATGATATATTCTTAAAATCACTTTGGTAATTTTGGTATTTTTTAATTTGCTTTTCAACCTATCGAATTGTTATGGTTTTCAACATTTTAGGCCTTGAGCACAACTGTTGAGTCGTTAATCGACGAAATGAGCACATCTTGTGCTTCAAAATTTAAATCTTAACTTGGTCATTGATATCAAACTTTGGTGGATTGCTGGTTCCTTAGATGGTCTCTTCAAAATTGTCACCGTGGTCACCTCTAACCAATATGGCCAACTTAATTAAAATCTTCACTGAAACAGCTTGGGCTATTGACAAAAGTTTTCTGGAATAGTCATTGGGTAGTATCCTCCAAAACTGTTGCCAGGAGTCCAGACCTTTGACTAATATGACCAAAGTTACTAAAAATATCAAAATCAGCAAAAAAATATTTAAAAATCCTAAATAAACTTGGGCACTTGAGACCAGAATTTTATGGAGTGGTCCCCTTTTCAAAAAACCACAGAGCAATATGGTCACTGCTATTGAAAAAACAGCAAAAAGCACGGATATCCTGATAGCGTATGACATTTATTTCATTCTTTGCTACCGTTCTGCAGTTGTTTGCACATTAATGAACTGTGTTCCCGACGATTTGTGAAAAAAATAACAATCCAAAGATACTAATATTAGATATTGTAAATTTATAGTGTGCTGTATACGACGCATTTCAAGGAGTTACCTCTCATCAGCAGCATTAAAACCAAAACATTTGGAAGACCAAAAACCAAACTTATATTAAACAAGAAGTACTCAACCAAAAATACCGAAATAGGAAGCCAAATTTCAACTAAGGAGATCTACCATGTGCAATACAAGGAATGAACCCTTAGTATTTGTGAAACAAATGAATTGAACGTAGCTACAATGTATCAACTAACTTCCTTTTACATAAATTATTTTTTACCATTGCTGAGATGCCCTTCTGTAGTGAACTCCCATAAAAAAAACTGGGAGTGGCATCAGGTGCTCCGGAAGGGTAAGCATGTCCTGCCCCGTTCATGACACCCGTCAGTCTTTCTTCGTCGTGCGGTTTTTTTTTCTGACGGGATTAAGTTGGGATGATAAATTAACTAGTAGATGAAAACTGCTTCGAGGGCTTCTATCGACAGGAATTAGAATTCGAAACTCCCTTTCTGTGACGAGTTTCTAAATCTGTAGTGAAATTAGCCATTATGGATATATCATTGGGAACAGTTCCTTATGCCATTCATTGCTCACAAACCTTTTAATGAAATCCACAAAGTACTTTGTGATAATTAAATGAGAAAAATGTACAATTGTTTCTATCCAGCAACCTGATCTCAAAATTTGGGGTCGCACTTGTAATCAATGATTTCGTTTCCGAAAACAAATCCTAGCTGTTGGCCATAGGCAAATTGCTAATATACGATGGGCACCATATTCGAGAAAATAACAACTCTGCTTGAGAATGGCTTCTGCAACGACAAAATGTTGACAAATTCCCAATACAGAAAAAAAACAGTTTATTTCTTCACTTGAAGCATCATGGTACGTGAGCTATATTATGAAGAAAATATTACCCCGTTCTAGACGAGATCTTGACAGTACCATCCATTACTACTTTCATAATATAGCCTTTCTACTTAGAAAAAAAAATAAAACTTTATTAATATAAAGTACATGAAAACATTTTTCTTATCTTTTCCAGTGTAAATATTCATAATTATTCTAGAAAACTTAAAAGAATCTTTACTAAAATGTTGAAATATGGTTACAAAATATTGCCAAGTTCTTTGTATCTGTGATCAAAGTTTGAAGTTGGTAAAAAGACTGGTACAAAACTCACTAGACTGACATTTTCTAGCCTTTCTACTTAAAAACATGAATCTTTATTAATAATTATATGAAAACATTTTTCTTATTGTTTCCAGTTTAAATATTCATAATTATTCTAAAAAAACTTAACTCATCGTTACTAAAATGGTTACAAAATATTGCCAAGTTCTTTGTATCTGTGATCAGAGTATTAAAGTTGCTAAAAAGACTGGTACAAGACTCACTAGACTTATCTAGTGACATTTCCTTAGGCTCATCTACTGGTACCTGATGAAAGTCATATGTTGTTCTGGAGTTAAGTCGCCTTGTCCGTAAAAAAATCAAATATGCACGAAAAATCACAAAATTAGCAATTTTCGGGTAAATTAAAAAACGTGTCGACTTAGATGGGCTCAATATATCTTGTTGGAATTTGAAACATACTTTGTTCAGATAAGTATCTTTCAATGGTCAACTGCTAATCAATGCTAAGCATATAGCTTCAACTCCTATTTTGTGTTTTTATTTAATGAAGTTTATCCTTTGCTTAATGAAAAGCGTCAAGTAAAAAGCCTACATTTTCTTAGGCTCCTCTATAATGTTACCTTATGAAAGTCGGATGTTGTTCTGGAGTTATGTCGCCTTGTCCATAAAACAATCAAATATGCACGACAAATCACAAAAGTAGCAATTTTCGGGTACATGTAAATTAAAAAAACGTGTCGACTTCGATGGGTACAATATATCTTGATAAAATTTGAAACATACTTTGTTAAGATAAGTATCTTTCAATGGTCAACTGTTAATCAATGCTAAACATATAACTTCAACTCCTATTATCATGATTATGTGTTTTAATGAAATGAAGTTTACCCTTGACTTAATCAAAAACGTCAAGTAAAAAGCGCGTGAAATCTGATTAAAAAGAGTTACGCCGCTTTGTACTAGAAAACATTTTCTAATATCTTTCAATCGTGCGCAATATCAAAATCCAGCTTATCGGATGGTTTATTTCCTATAATATGACCTACGGGGCAAGGTTTATAGACCGCCGGTTGGTCGCCAGATAAAATCAGGCACTGGACCCATATTTCCTTTTCTGCATGATCAACAATTTCCGATGTTGGACCTACATCACGGAAATAAATTGTACTGTCGCATCTCGCCCCAAAATATTAAGGAAAAAAACAAGGTCCAGTGGTCGAGTTCCTATGCACAAAATTTTATGGACCCGGAATATCATGATTTATTTGTGAGATTTAACTTAAGCTTAAGAAAGAGATATTGGTGATTTTTTTTTCGCTAGCGTTGTATGGACTGCCTGGGCTTAGTATGCTATGTAATTGCCACATAAAATGCAATAATCTTTTCTTTTGAAAAGTATATTTTTTATAAAGCAAACTACCAAAAGGGCGTGAAATGTCATAATATTGTTACAATTTAATATCGAAATTCAGAAAAAGTATTGTCAAGTATTCTAACAGGAAAGCAGAGTCGCTCTCTACTTTTTCTGGCCTTTATAACTTCTCTCTTTATTATTCTGACATATAAAATAAAGTAAAAAAACAATTACTAGACGGAATGACTTGATTTAAAGGTCATTAAATGCACGTATAATTAGTATTTCTGAAAAAAAGTTTTTCACGTGAAAGTGATACAAAGTGTACTCCATACTCTAGTACTCCCAAATATTTTCTGTTGTGCGTGTTTGTTATAATGTGCATGTTCTTTTTTCCCTCAAACTAGTAGCACTTTTTTACTGCTCTATTCTGCTCCTTGGTGAATGAACATCATATTATGTGCGTGATAAAAAGTTCCATACAGGGACATTAATATTTCGACCTTTTATCCATGACTTGTTAAGACATTTTCTGTACTTTATAGTATTCTTGTTTTGACATTTTATTGAGCACCCCTCGATGTATATTGTTTTATTAATACAATTTATCACCTTTAAAGTAATGATTAAACATGACTTATAAAATTCCATAAATTACAACTTTAGTGGGATAGAAACTGTGTGTGTCAAAACAAAAATTCTAGTACTTGCTTTACTTTATTATGTGTACATAAATTTTAAAATTGATAAGTATTGAATTTAAAACTCGGCTAGACGTTTAATGCCTTTTTAATTCTGATCAATCTGTATCGAACTATTTTAATAATTGGGAAAAAATCTACAACAAAAGACATGTTCTGAATCAATATTGGAAGCGGTAGATTATTTCAGAAGATTGCCAATTTGGAAAACACGTGGTTGGTAGTTTTTGAATGGAAATTTCGATCTGGATAAAGAAAATTGCTTCATTTTGTCGACCTTGGAGTTACAGTGAAACATCAAAATAGGATATTAACATAGATTTTATATTAGTCCCTTACGTAAGAGATTTTGCAATTGATCTGATTGATTCCCGATATCTGCTAGTGTGTATAAAAAATGTAAACAAATTAATTTGTGATATTTATTCTTTTAGTTGTTAAGCTACAAATTTGAAAGATTGCCTATCGTGACATTGTTGTGACAATGGTGAAGACTATTAAGAGATGACGGGGACTTATTCGCAGCATATGTAAAGAACATTTAAAATCTTTCATCGGAATTTCGGATCCGTGACTTTGATTATGTAGGGTTGAAGTTGAAAAGATTCGCAGGTTTATAGGCAGTTCATGGTTTTGTGAACATATTGATATTTTAAATACAACATGTATATATAATACAAAACTGGATAACGTAGTTGGGTATTTTCTATAAACAAAATGTATATCCTTTTGTGAATGACCTGCAAAATGGTATTAATTATTACACAAAAGATGACTGTTTAAAGTTGTATATTTTAAAAGAGGATTACTAAAATTTATTGTGTTTTTAAGTTAAATACCTATTAACATTGACTAATATTATGTCGACACAAAAACTCGGGTTTGTTACGCTACCGCCGATCAATACAGCACGGCACAATGGCGGGGCTAGCCCGGGTCCGATGAATGGTATTATCACAAACCGATCTAATGCTCATCAATTGATTTACCGCAGTGTACCGCCTAAAAACTCTGGCGAATCTTTCTCTGATATGTTAGGAAGCTCACCCATGGGGAAGTTCGGAAGACAAGGTTTAGTGTCTTCAAATTCACCTTTGGAATATGCCGAGCGTTTTAAATCGAGACCAATGACAAAACCGACTTTAGTTGAATTTGCTACAAAAGAACTGGAAAAAGTAAAACGCACTTCTAATTCAATGAGGAGTTCGAGAAGGAAAATCGATGGATTTTTTCCTCCGATGAAACTTAGAAAAAATGGAAAACCTTTCTCTCCAGATGTGCTTGAAGTAAGTAAAAAATGTTTTGTAAAACATATGAAAAAATTAATTTGTTATTTGCAATTAAATTATATATCAGATATACACATGTATTATAATTTATAAAATAGCTTGTATAAAAGGTCGGTGGATGACATCGATAGGTTAAAAATCACCTTGACAATTTGTTTGTTGCACTATCAAATTCAAGAGTACTATTCAAAATTTACAAAAAATACTAATTAAAGCTGTTGATATAATTAAATTTGTCCTGTAAAAGGCATAACAGCCAGGGTCATTGGTGTTTAGTGTCAAATTTTATACTTCTTAAGTTATTCCCCAAACACCTTAAGTATAAATTCTTGTGTAAATAAGATATGCTATGTCAATTTTATTGGTATTTTCGAATCAATACTTATCTTTTGAGTAAGTTGTCACACCAAGCTTGATAATCTTCAGTTAATGTATGTTTAAAAGTTATATTTATCACGAGAGATTTATTCATTAAAACGATTTATGACCCATTTCGTACCATGGGGGATCTTTAATTTGACAGAATTTCACTGTGAAATATATGTAAATTTTGGAAATGTTATATTAAACTCGCCATTACTTTTTTTTTTAATGTTGCATGAAACAGTGAATATTTTATCTCAGTTCAGTCTGGATTCTCAGCTTTCATAAAAAAATACAGACTAAGAAAACTGTCCTTGGTAAGCATGGTAAGGAAATACCATTTGGTCATTTTTAATTAAGAAAGGGAGGGAGAGACCCAAGGATCGAATGCATTTGAGAAAAGGCAGGATTCCAATTTTGGTAAAAATGGCAGGATTGAATATTACCTAGAATCAAATAGTAGTACATTTAGAAAAAAAAATGGGCACACTTGCCTGTGCCAAATAATTAAAATCATACTAATGAAAAATTTCCAGGGTCAAGATCGCTTCTTTCACCGCCGCCCCCCCCCCCCCCACCCCATTAAAAATCAAACGGTTTCTCTCTAAACAACGAAAAGGCCGTATGCCATCTCCTAGAGACAGCATTAGGCAGATTTAAGAAAGTTCAAGTGATCCTGAATTTCATAGCTAATAGAATATATGGAATATTAGAAATTTTGAAAATGCGTTCTTTAGTATATAATTATATAAATATTTTTATATGCTTGATACAAATCCCAGTAAATATTTCAATAAATATAAAACTAATTCAATATATTTGATGTATCATTTTGTTAAATCATTCTTAGCATATATTTGAGACCTTTTGTTAATATATTTCAAATATATAATCAATATTTTGGTTTTGTAAACTTGTCTTTATAATTGGTCCGTATTCGGTTAAGAATTTGGCAAAGAGTGAACTTCCCTTATATGTTCATGTTAAAAGGTTCAGGGGGTTCAAAATTCAATGCGAAAATATAAGTTTAAAAGTGATTAGATATATATAGTATTACTTTTTGTCGAATTGCCATGAAGGCGCAGAAGGCGCAGAAGGCGATTTTGTTTTCATTAAAATTGTGAAAGAATGAAATAAATGAAAATAATAAAAAGCAACGATAATAATCATAGCAAGGGATATATGAAAGGAAAGTTGCATACTATGTTAATGGTGCTGCAGTTTACCAGACACGTGAATTCGAAACTTTAATGACATTAATGTTCCTTTTAATATAGTTTTTATTATATGATCTTATTAACATAATGCTAATACTCAAATACTGTCTTTTTGTATTTTTTACCGCATCTTTAGAATTCAACAGATATTTGGACTGATTTCCTTTCGTCCCACGATTTCGAGGGAGGACGGATAAGATAACATACACTTTAAACCAAGCCACATACATTCTTAGAACTTGAAAGTGAAATGATTTTGGTTTTGAATGCTCTCCATGGCGATATTCCTAAATATGATACAAAATGCTCCTGAAAGTTAATCAAAACAGCTTCTGTTCATGATATTTTGGATTAAGCATTAAATGTTTCTTTGCCAACGTTCAAATTCATTATTTATCATCGTTTATGAAAGAAACTGGTACGTCAAAAATTTTAAAATGAAATAGTTATGAATAAAAGAAATACAGGAGGGAGTGATCTTACTTGGTATGCAAAACCTCATATTATCTTCTGTGAAAATTTTCTTTATATACTTTGAGGACACTGTATATTTACTACCTTTTGTACATAAACATATAGGAAAACGTTTACAATAACACTAGGAGACAACTTCGAAGTACGCTCTGAAAGACGTATACCTATATACCATATTGGATCGCATTGTGTAGTTGCGTGAGAAATTACGCAATTCATATGAAAAAATTAGTTGCTATTGTGTACTAATAAAATTTTGATGTTGACAAAATACTATTAACAGTCATCAATTTCCCCTCTGTATGATGTTTAATTCAGTTTTCAAGTAATTCAATAAACCCATTAGCTTAAAAATTCATTTTTACAAGAGTTTTAACAATTTAACCGATTTTTATATTGACATAAATATGAAGGATGCTTTAAAGCTAGTTGAATACATGCGATTTCAATAGGATAGTCTATAGAAGTAATGTTTAAAGTTATTTAAAGTTATACGATACGTATTATTCTATTTATGAAAATTAAACGTGTTGTATGAATATCCATCGAACTACGTTTTTCATGGTCACAATCTGAGGGGAACCTATTAATAATAAAAAAATTAACACGGATTGATTTCATTAATTATACAAATGTTTTTCCCCGTATTTTCTACGTTGACAAACGTAAGCATTGTTTGTCGGAACTATACACTGGATTAAAAACTAATTTCAGGAATGTAAAATTTGTCCTATGTCAAAATGTTTCACATACGGCACTTAAGTAAATTAGTGTTATGCGTTGGATAAGTTTTTACAGATATTGAGGATACTTCTTAAATTCATTGGTCATGCAGGAATTGAAATGTTTCATTTCTCAATGACACCCATAGCATTTTGGTTATATATATGAAATAAACAGTAAATATTTTATTTGATTTTTTTTTCAGCATCCTTTGGCAACAAAAATGGAATTAGCGCCTTCTGCATATTCAGACATTAGATCAAAGTCAGAGAGGGGTTTTATGTCACATTCTCCTTTCGTTCGTAAAACTCCAGACTCGTACAGAACACTGAGCACGTATCCGGACAATAATATAGTATATCCCAGTGTTATATCTGAACAAGAAGGAGAATACGACGATCTAAGTTTATTGCCGCCACCTAAAAAATATTTACCAAAACGAGAACTACCTTGGGTGTTCAGATACAAAGTTAAACGAAGCATGAACGAACTCTCTAAAATTATGGCCAGCAAACCTACGTCTATACCTTCGTCGGAATCAACAACGTGACGCTTCGCAACAATGCTTACAGTACTTTGATTAATAATTACACAGTATTAAATAATCTTAAGTGCTAATTGTTGCATTGAGATTTAAACGATTGTTTCTTACAAACACAAACTATAAATTCAGTTATTTATTGTTGGATGAATTTAACTGTTTACCAGTTGTATTGTTAATACAATTGACAATATTAATTACCAACAAACCAATCCGATTATCTGGTCTTTTCCATCCGTGGGATTATCAAGATTATATATTATTAGACAGAAATAATACGTATTATATATGTTCTTTTAATTAAATATTTAACCATTTTATGCATTTGAAATATCCAGGCGGTTTTGAACTCAGTCCCCCACGTGGATTATTTCCCTATTCGGTTATTTAGGTACTTGTTTATGCAAAGTTTTTATCGGATTAATTTTGTCTTTCAAAGTTTTTGTTACGAGAGGACTAGAAAAAAGATTAATCCGCAAAATGCGCATTGTACGCAAGATATGACTTCTTACTTCAAATAAAAAATTCCGAGTCAGTCACTGCAACCGTTTTATCTTAAGTTAAAATATTTTAAAATATTCTTGAATATTTTGTATATTCTTCTCTCTGGAACTAGCAGTTCATCAGAAATGAAACCATTTTATTATATGTTATTCCGTTAAGTAGGTCAGTGATTTCACTACTTGAAAGAAATGAAAAACTATAATCACAAAATGTTAATACCAATACGCCTCGTCTGCATCTGCTTGAAGTGAAGTTAAGGTGTCCAAGTCAGACTGATAAACACTTATCAATGACTCCACACACCAAATATTTTTGACCGCACCATGTATGATTACTAAAAAAGAGCTCTTCACCGAAATTGGAACCAAGTGAAGCATAAAAATGTAAGACTGACACGTAACCTAGAGAAAACTGCACACAATATTGTTAACCTAATTAACATGTATAGTTACTAATGAGAAACTGCTAACCATAGAAACTGAAACCTGAAAATGGGGTCATAACCAGGTCACATGTCGGACAGACATGTACATCCAACAATAATTGT
Source organism: Mytilisepta virgata (assembly GCA_028015205.1). Classification (NCBI taxonomy): domain Eukaryota; kingdom Metazoa; phylum Mollusca; class Bivalvia; order Mytilida; family Mytilidae; genus Mytilisepta; species Mytilisepta virgata. Next base: position 83,680,373 of record CM051521.1, read on the forward strand.
TTACACCTAATATATTATTTATCCACTATGTCTATTTACCGTGCCAAAGATAATGAGCGAATTACAAAAACTGGAGTCATTGAGGCATACAAATGAGGTCAAAGTCAGAGGTCATATTTCAAACACCTATTCGGAATATACAGACCAAATATAGTTGAGTTAGGACTTAAGAGTTAGTACCGAGAAATAGAGAAATAAATATAATCACCAGTGGCGTAGCTTGCCGCGCTCGATCTCTGAAGAACATTGTTTTGCAGATTTTATCTAATTTCATGTCTTAAAACACGCCATCTATGTATAGCTAACATAATCCTGTGATTGGTACATGTATAAATCTTATAAATAAGCCCTTCATATAAATTGTCGTTTTAAAACGATTTTTGCGTGCACTAATATTGCATTTTTGACAATTCTATTTTCGTGGAAACCTTACAATAAAAAGAAATATTATAGAAATAAAGGGAAAAAACTTTTTTTTTCTAGTTATTTGGAATGTATACTAATACGCAACCTACTCTTTTTCTCTAATTACAAAAATAATTATCAACCGACTATTAAAAGGTCTTTTATTCAAAATATTATTCCCCAAAAATAAGTCAAATATTTATCCAGAGTGCTTTAATTAATTGATGTCAACCTATTGTGGTCAAATAAGATATTCTTATCGATATTCAGGTCATATTGGTAAGGTGTAAACTTTCACATTGATGAAGTTTTAAGTAATTCCCAAGTGTTGGAAATTTTATAACTGTTATGCTATCGTATAAACTTCTGCCTCGTGTTCTTAAACAGGGGAAGTCGAGCAACAGGAAAAATTTTGGGCCAGTGGAACCAATCAGATGTAATAAACCAGTAGAGAAAATCACACTGGTTAAAAATATATGTATTTTTAAGTTTTTATTGGAATTTCTTTAAAATTTAAGGGAACTGTCTCACTGCCTCAATAGAAGCTACACCATTGTGGACACAAACACTGTATGCTAAACTAGAGGTTCCAAAGAGCCTGTATCGCTCACTTGGACAATGTCCACATTGACTAGCAGCCGGGACAATTGTTTTCAAGTTCCAAGCGGCTCACTGGTTTCAAACAAGATCTTTCAATGATTTTTTGGTCCTATGTTAAACACTGTTCGGCTCTGGCATCCATCTTGGACATGAAGATCTTTATGTAAATTTCCAATAGAGTCCTATGTTATACTATTTTCCGCACAGGCCGCCATCTTGGATGATGGGCCGTGTTATCGGATATAATTCTGAAAAAGGACCACCTAACGACCATTGCTGCCAAATTTTGTCCCAATTGGTCCAGAGATCTTTAAAGGAAAGTTGACGACGGGTGATGGCAATAGCTCACATGACCAGGTGAGCTAAAAATGAGGACAAGGTCATGTGACACATCAGACACTTGTGTACACCTTGTAAAGATTTTAGACCAAATACAGTTGAGCTATGACTTAGTTACTGACGGGTCTAATCGCAAAATCGGAATGTGAATTACTGGACTCTAAAAATGAGGCCAAGGTCAGGTCACATATATTAGTAACCCATGTAGGCTTTTTACTTGCGTTTTTCATTAAGTCAAGAGAAAACTTCATTAAATTAAAATACAACAGAGGAGTTGAAGCTATGTTTAGCATTGATTAGCACTTGACCATTGAAATATTAACAAGTCGCTCAACCATGAAAGAGATCAAGGTCTGGAGACAGGTACCTTCCATCAACTATCAATAGGCAAAATATAATGGGCCCAGCTATAACAGTTGCTGAGAAATGGACTTACTCACAAAACTCACTTAACCATGAAATTGATGTCAAGTTACAGACTGGTGTCAGACTACCATCTATAGACCAAATATGGTGGGTATAGGTATTTCAGTTAATGAGAAATGGACATGACTACGAAATGTGACACGAGTCACTCAAAGCCTGCAATTGCGGTCAAGGTCAGGAGACAGATTACAGACTGGCATGTACCCAATAAGTATCAATATAGACCAAACATGGTGGGTCTAGGTATTAGTTACTGAGAAATGGCTTTACCACTAAACGTGGATGCAGATTTTAAAATTGTTTATGAAGTCAATGAACCATGAAAACGAGGTAATTTCCAAAGACAAGTATACTGCGGCAAATGTTATATCATGATGTATTTGTGTACCAAAGATCTTAACCTTGAGCACATTCCGTCTATAAGCAACTGGGGAAATTTGACGAACGAAATTAAACATGTTTATGGAATATAAAATTGCTACTGAATTTTCTATTTATCTTTTATAGCCATTAAAATTGTTGCATACAATAATCACCAACTAGGAGTATTGTGAAACAAACAAGACTTAAGTGTTGTCAAACTCCACCAAAGGTCGTAAGAAGGGTTTTAAGATCATTAAATAACCTCCAAAAACCTTGTTACTTCGGTCAAAAATATTCATGAGGGGAGTTATTTGTCCAAAGGTTGAAATGGATATAAAAAACAAAATGGATAACAGGAAAGGTCAACAATGACATACCAATCAATCAAAGCAACCTAACTGACAGAAGTAAATCGAATTTGCAAATGGCAACTCTCTTTGATTTCACTGGATCAAGATCAAACTTTGTGCTGTCTGCATCTGCTGTCTGGTTATTATGCACGATGGCCCACTTTATAAGATATAAAATGAGGGGGGGGGGTATTATATCAAGAACTTCTGTATTCTTTCTTTTCACGTCTGAAATTGTGCAAGATAATACACAACACAGAATTCATCAGTGTAATACACCAGAGGCTCCATGGAGCCTGAATCGCTCACCTGGATTTTAGGTGACCACAACTGACAAAGTGCTTCTAGATAAGATCTGTAAGGAATTGTTCTACAGCACCCAGCACTTCTAGAAAAGATATGTAAAGAATTCTTCCCGTGTTCAATGTTAAACCAAGTCCAGCTGTGGCAGCTAGCTTGGATTCCAATCGGCACGAAAACACAACTTTTGTAGCAGACATTTATTCAAGGATCTTCATACAACAAAAACATTTCAATTGGCTTAGTATTTTCTGACAAGAAGACCTTTCTACAAATTTCCCCATAGTGTCCAATGTAAACAAATCCGGCTGTCGTGACCATCTTGAATTTCAGATCGGCATAAAAAAAACAACCATTGTAGAGGTTCATCCGATGCTTGTTTAAAAATAAAAAAATTCAATTGGCTTGGTAGTTTCTGACAAGAGGACCATTGTTCAATGTTAAACTAAGTCTGGCTGTGATGGCCATATTGAGTTTCTTATCAGCACTTAAAACAAATTTTGTAGTGGTCTATCAAATAACCATTCACACATCAAAAACATTTCAATTGTCTTGGTTGTTTCTGACAAGAACACCTTTGTACAAAATTTCCCATAGGGTCCAATGTTAACCAAGTCCGGCTATGGCGGCCATCTTGAATTTCAGATCAGCACAAAAAACACATTTTGTAGAGCTTCATCCAATGCTTTTTCGTACATAAAAACATTTCATCTGGCTTGGTAGTTTCTTACAAGACGACCTTTGTATAAACTTCCCCAAAGGATTCAATGTTAAACTTACTCAGGCTGTGGCGGCCATCTTGACTTTCTGATCAGCACAAAAAGCATACTTTTGTAGTGGTCTATCAAATGATCATTCACACATCAAAAACATTTCAGTTGGCTTGGTATTTTCGGACAAGAAGACCATTGTACAAAATTCCCCATAGGCTACAATATTAAAATTAGTTCGGCTTTGGTAACCATCTTGAATTTCAGATCGACACAAAAAACATAAATTTTAGAGAGGTTCATCCAAGGATCATTCATGCAACAAGCAATTCAATTGGCTCATTGGTTTCTGACAAGAGCTTTGAAGATAAGTCTAAACAGAATGAATTATCTGCCCCTGGTAGCCATGTCTTTTGTACAGAACCATCCCATTAACATTCCTGCCAAGTTTGGTTCAATTTGGACCAGTGGTTTTAGAGAAGATGAAAATGTGAAATGTGGACAGACGACGGACACAAAGTGATGGCAAAAGCTCACATGGCCTTTTAGTCCAGGTCAGCTAAAAAGAAGGTAAAAGACTAAAACTTTATATGTTTGAAAAATTTGATAAAAAAATCGAATGAGAATTGCAATTATTTGATCAAAATCCAAATTTCAATTTCAATTTCCGTTGCTGATTATCCATTCCTTTCCATATTTTCAAGGCTACCAAATGGAATACATAATTTTTCTTTCTAACATTAAAACATAATGTAAGACACCAATAACCTGTGAAACTCTACCCTTCAGCATCTGGCTTAAATCTTTAAATTATGATAAGTTCATACCCCTTCAATTTCAAACTTAATTCTTATGATTTATAGTAATTAGTACTAGAATCAAGATGAAAACATGAGGACAGAGTGACAAAACATTTTTTTTTAGCTAATGTGAGCCCACAGTATTAACAGAACTCAAATAAATAAAACAAACAATCTAGCTGTACATGTTTATATAATATGATGTTAACAGGTGTGTACATCTGAAAGAAAGAATGAATTAGTTGTCATCACAGTAATTATATCACAGTTATGTTCAACGAACTTTTAAACTGTCCGATTCTTCTGATGTAAAACAATTTGTAAAATGTCCAAAATAGATCATTATAAATATCTAGATTTTTTCTCATGCTAGTGAATAAATAGTTTTAAAAATTTGGTTCTTTTACAAAATACATTATTTACTTTCTTCAATTAAAAAAAGTCCAGAACAGAATGTCACTACATTAAAACACCAAATGCACAAATATTTAACATATAGATATTTCAAGTCAATTGATCAATCTTTGTTTGATATCAGCATTTTATAAATTCATCTGTATTTCTTAAACTTTCAAGACACATTAGCTGTTCATTAACCGTGACATACAAAAACAAGACAAATACATAAATGCCCATTATTGTCAAAAAATAAGAACTGTTCATGGCAGAACTACATGAATATTCACTGACTACATCTTGATGAAGCACTGTTGAATTAAAGTTTTTCTATGAATCTTTACAATGATCAGACAAATTAATGCAAAACAATATTCAAGTGTCAATATTCCAAGGTCCCTGAAAAAAAAAGACAAATGACCACATTTCTCCCCCATGTTATGGAATCTAAACATGGAAAAGAGATGTCGTCATCAAACTGTTGCTGGAGGTCAGGCTCATGATGGTACTGTAAGAAAAGTTCATATCAATTAAGATTTAGTGAGAAATGGTTGAGTAGGCAGATCCTCTTCAGTCTCAACTTATCTGCTGATTCATTCCCCTTTACCATATCATCATCTTGCTGTTTGTGGAGTAATGCTGATTTTATATACAATTATTTTCCATGCGGTCTGTTGATTCGTGCTGTTTTGCAATACCATACCATTTCCAATTGTCTGCTGCTTTGTCCTCTTTTTTACCATACCATACCATACCATACCATACCATACCATATCACATCATACCATACCATACCATACCATACCATACCATACCATACCATACAACACTATACCATACCATACCATACAACACCATACCATTCCATTCCATTGTATTTACCATACCATACCATTGTTTCCCTCAAGTCTTTATTTACCATACAATACCACTTTCTGTTGATTCACAATTTTTACCATACCTCTCTTCTTAGTTGTTTATTGATTTATTTGTGGTAGCTGGATTTCTCTAACCCAGGACAAAAGATCCCTTCTTGTATTGCTACTTTGTAAAACCATGCTATGTGACTTTAAAATGGAAAAAAATGATTATGATAAATTTATATGGTAACAGCTGGCTACTATAAGGCAGTTGATGGAATCCTACAGATAAATGGTCAAATAATTTTCTTTCAGTTGAACCTATCAAGGGTTACAAATTAGGTTTTATGTATTCATGGCGGGTCATCTTCGAAATGCGAGTAATTCCAGACATCTGGCTTGAATTCAGAGTAGGTGAGTATTATTGGTGGCCTACATCAGATTATCAGTACTGCTGCTTAACCCTTACTTACAGATCCAAACATTCTCTCCTGTCACCAACAAATCTGATATTGACTAATTGCATTGTTGTGGCATACAGAGTGAAAGGTTATTCGCTTCTCATGGACGCTTGTGGCTGGTATTTTATACTTGAAGGCTACAAAGACAGGTTACAAAAGCTAATTTACATATATCAACCTTTATCTGGATAAACGGATGCAAGAAATAACATCCTGCTTCTAACTTATTGCTAAAGTGTAAGGAGATTCTGGCTGTATGGCTACGGTCCCAAGCCAACTGATCGTCGTTGGAAAAGTAATGGACATGTCTTACGCCCACAGATTACAACTCCTGACTAGGCTTCTGGTTGTCTGACAGATTTATTCCCTGGAAATCAGGTCATACGGTTCTAAATGGAAAGAAGTTGATAGAATACTAAACCCTTTTATGAACTGATGATTTCATCACATGCTTGCATGATGTCCATTCAAATAATCCCAATATGAAGTAACTAATATACTTAGCAAATGAACTATGATTTTTTAACCGTCCACTGATGTAATATCATATTAAGACAAATAAACCTTTCGGACAATGTTAATAAGCACACTGAACTATATTTACAATGTCTACTGAAAAGCAATTTCCAACATTTGTAGATTTCTTCGGCTCAAATCGCATGTTGAACTAGCGGTAATACTCTTTACATTAACCAAACTAAATAATTATCGCATTCTAACTGCCTATCTTTTGACACACTTAATCCTAATAAAAGGCAAGCTGAAATCCTTCCCTCTCATTTTTCCACAAATCTGAGACATGAAGAGGAATTGCACTGCAATAGGTCCCTCACAATCATAAAACTATAGAACTAGCTTTACAGTCTAATTTTGATGAGTCCTCTGATAACACTGCCCCCTTATCTTTAAGAAACTGCATACAATCTTCCTGATTTGAGTACCCTAAATCTGTCTGCACAACACTGAGTAACAGCATTGGACGATATCTATTATATAGTAGTAGTGGTGTGGTGTTGGTGAAAAGATGAAATAGAAAACATACAAGCATTAACAAAAAATTAAAATATAAATGATTATCAAAATGTTTTTATATTCTTTACATATTACAAGTTTTTGTTCCAAAGCATGTTTATTCCATATACATGCCAATACACAATAATAGTGCAGAGGTATTCACAACTTTTTAGTGCACCCAATTCTGTGTATTGAACACATGCATACCCTTAGAAAAGAAGCTTCAGAAATTTATGCATGCAATTTCTTGAACGTCCAGATGTAAAGTATTAGTCAATTTTACAGTATTAATTGTTTTTTTTTTTTAAAAACTTTGTTGATGTCTTATTCTCCTATGATAAACTCAGCAGAAAATAAAACACCTTTAAAATCTAATAGTTCAGTACCGGGTAATTAAGTTTTGTAAATTTGAATGTTATATAACAATTTTATACTTACCATTCCGACTCAAAAATTAGTGGTAATACAAGGACAATTATTTAACATTCAATATTTCATTATTTATGTCTTTTATATATAGATGTATACATATATATTGGAACTTTTTGCTAGGTTATGATTATACTGTTACTGTAAATGTACTATATCTCATCGTTACTAATTTTCACCATATTATTTTTAAGTATTCTAACTATTTTTCACTCTGACCTACATTTGGTTACTGCCAAAAATGGTTAGGTGTCAAATCTAAATAGAAATTTGAGATGGTTACTCTCAAAGATCACCAAACAGAATGTAATAATTGTGTAAATATCACGATAAATTAGTATAGTGAAAACCCATTCACAGCAACTTTACTTTTAAATCTTTCACATTAGTTCAATCTATAGTTTCTCTTTATGATGAAAATTTTAATGCTCACTTTCTTCGACTACATTTTGAAAGCCAATGCAATCTTTCTTTATCTAGGTTAGCATTACACAGAACTCAAGTAATTTAAACAACTTATTTATCTTAAAAGTCTCTTCACTGAAATTTCAACTCATCAGAACTTTTGATTACTTGGACTATCCTTTGGCTCAAAACTATTTTTTCCGTCCAGTTGAACTATCAAACTTCTATATTTTTTAATCACTAGCTTAATCCCCAGCAAGGTCAAACCAAAGATGGTACTTGTTACTCAAACTATTAGCATGCAGCATTTAGGAGTAACAGCATAGTGTGGTCAGATCAGCATCACAATATGTTCTGAATGGTAACATATCGTTACCTTGAAGAGCTCATTGAAAATTCAGCTGAACATGTCAGTCTGGTACAAGGGAGAGTTCATATCACATCAACATGCTCTATTTCTGATATGCATTTAATAATTGTCAATGGAAGTTAATCAACTATCAACCAATCGTTATGGCAGCCTAGAGACAGGTGGCAGTAGCTTTCAAAACATACCAAAATAAGTGATTTTTAAAAGCAAGAAAGTTTATGACATTATTATGTATAAAATATCTACTGTTGTTCTGAGAATAACCAACTGATAAATTAGATTTGCTGTG